>OY294028.1:54174743-54872243 GCA_958510845.1 Cantharis nigra
AACGGAATACGTTTAAACAATCAAAGAAATTGAAAATAATCATAATTCACTTTAGTAAAAAACATTAGCTTTTCAATTTTGCGCCCTTCAAATCTTTGTGCTCAAAGCGCTAGCTTATCACTCCTTAAAACTAACAAATATACAAATTTATTACAATTATCACTCCCACAATTTAATGACTTTGCATTATTACAGCACAACGATTTCCGATAGTGGAAACAATTCAACTTGGCAATATTGGAAGGTCCAAATTGACGTTATCAGAACCAATTTTGTACTACAAGTCTTTTAGTAAAACTTATACAAATAAGCTCACATGCAACTCTTTACTTTAATATAAAAATAATAAAGTTTTCTTTTAGTTGAATCAACTCAAGTGATCATCTCCAACCTGAGAATTTACTGAATTAAACCTAGAATTTACCGAATCATTGATAGTTAAAGATTCTAGATGTTGTTGGCTTATTATAAATACTGTAATATATATTATATTGCCGTGCAATCTGAGAGGGTGGGAGTGAACTTCCAAATTTATTATTCAAATACAGTAGAGCGTCGATAATCCGGACTAATTGTCCGGATTATCAAAAAGAACCAAAAAAGGTAGTTTTAGTTCGGAAAAAAAAGAAAACTTGCTAAAATCGTTAATAATTCACTTTAGTGGTTAAATAATTGGAGTAGATAAAGAAAACTATTAATTAATATGAACTTTTAATATATTTAATGAAAGAATATATATATTTTTTTTGTAGCGGTAATTTTATTTTTAATTTGTTCGACAAATTTTTTTTGTTAACTTTTTTTTTCTTTGGAATTGAATCCGGATTATCGACGGTCCGGATTTTTGACGTCCGGATTATCGACGCTCTACTGTAATACTTTTGTAATTCAAATTTTCAATTGTTAACTAAATTAAATCCAGTTTTTAATTTTAACAAAATGTCCGATAACGATATTATGCCTTGCGCTATCCGCACGAATTTTTTTTTAGATTTATTTTTAAAATATTAAATTTATCCTTGTCCAAATTATCATCAATTAACCAATTAACTACTTTCAAAAATACTTCATTACAGCATTCAAAACTTTCAAAAACTTTATTAACCCGTCGTTGGTACACTTCATTTCTTAATGTGATTGGTACACTGTGAGCGCGGTGCTCACACATTATTTTTATATCATTATTAATTGCTCGATCAACTTAGAACGTCCAATCGTACCGGGGTGCTCAGCGTCATTTAGAAAAAAAAAGTAAAGTAAAACCCAAATAAATTTGCCGGTGCGTCATTGTTTAAAATGGTATGAATCGGTATGAATCAAGCTGGAAATCACTAGTCAAATAAGTGCTTTTTAAAATGCATTTTTATTTTAATATATCGTAGTTTCTCTTTTTGCCCCAATTTGAAACAATGTAAATGGCAGTGTCAAAGTGTTGCAGGTTATAAACAACAATGAAAACTTAACCTAACTGCATAAAATATAGCACTACGTGATTCAAAAATATATATTAAAAAATTTATAAGTTCAGACATACTAATTTTTCATTGTTATGTTTTTATACTGTACAATATTAGTAACGTACGTCTTTTATTGGTTTCGGTTAGCTAGACATACAATTATTTTTGCACTCATTTAAATGAAGATGAACAGTTAAACATGCAAAATAACGGACAAATCTATCCAAATAATCAAACAGATTTTCTTACGTCAAAATCAATATTTGATTTACAAAAACTTTCGAAATTTTCAAACGTTGAACACAAATTATACATTTTATCGGACACTTGACTTTACACGCCCGTCTACTACGAATGATACGGCGAAAAGCTGAAGTTATTAACAATTTCATACCAACCTACGTTACTGGCGCGAAATGATGTACTAATTCAAATTTTTACAATATTTACAAAATCAACTTTCACAAACAAATAGGTACTAAATAAAATCAACTCTAAAAACGGTCGCATAATAAAATTCAATAAAAAATTTTTATTTTTCATAATAAAATTCATAATAACGCAGTTACCAAAAAAATTTAAATTCAAAAGCCAAAATTTAACATAAAGAATTTTGGAACACGAAAATATAATGTACATAATATTATATAATAATAATATATTATTATTACTATTAATGAAAACTTCAAGGAAGAAATATACACTTCTCGCATAAAATGTTTTATTTTAAGAGCTGACCGGTTTCGTGAAACTAATTCACATCATCAGAGCCTTCTACAAGAATCACAAAATAAGTTAACAATGTGTCATAACAATAAATTACTACTTACACGTCAATTAAACTAACACAATGTAAACTATCTTCATGCTTTATACTTTATACATTCAAGTCAAAATCGGTAAAATTTATTAAAATTATAATCGTCTATGTCAAATTAGGAAGCCCTCGAACAGATTAAGAAAACACAAATTTATAGGCAAACCAACTTAAAATGGCAATGTGTCTCAGTTTATCACGTCTTGCTATCGTTATCCACTGTGGCTGTGTTCAAAATATATTCAAATATTGGTTGGCCGTATAGATGTATTTGTTTATTAAGCAAAATATTCCGTTAAAAATTCACAAGAAGCTATCGAGATCATAAGGAATAAATTCGAATACGAAAAAGACAGTATTCTGGCATCTTTTGACGTGACAAACCCTTATACCAACGTACCAGTACAAGAAGCAATAGATTTAGCAGAGGAATCTATACACTCTAAGATAGACGACGGATCTGACGCGAGGGGCATCATCCAACTATTAAAGCTGACAACAGAAGAAAATAATTTCGAATTTAACGGAGAAATTTAAAAAAACGAAGAAGGGCTGATGATGGGTTCTCCCATATCATCGATATTGGCAGACATGTTTATGGATAAGATTGAAAAACAAATTCATGAATTGCATTTGTCTAGAATGTGTTGTGGCTGGATTAGATACGTTGATGATATCTTCTTTGTGTGGAACGGTAGCGAAGCGCAACTTGACGAATTCCACCAACAAATCAACAGGATACATAATAAGATAAACGTAACGATAGAAAAAGAAATGCAAGAAGAAATAAATTTCCTTGACCTAACTTTAAAAAGAACTAACACCGGCATAGATGCAAAAATATTTCGTAAACCCACAATGACAAACGCCATCATACCTAAGTCTTCCAATCACAGCTTTAGTCAAAAAATGTCAGCATTACACTACTTAGTCCATAGAGCACTAACAATCCCCATGAATGAATACAACCGAAATAAAGAACTACAAATTGCAATGCAAAACGAATATAAAGAAAAAACAATAAATAAAATCATTCACAAGAAGAAGAGGAAGCTAGAACACCCATACTTCCAAACCGATAAAGAAGAAAGAAACAACATCAACTATCGTGTCATAAAGTACCAGGGATTGATCAACGAAAAAGTAGGCAGAATTTTCGCTGAACAGAGTGTAATGCTGGCGAATAAAACTGAAAACAAAATGCTCAATAGAATACGCACATACCGCAATAAAATAGACATTCTAGACACTAGCGTCGTTTATCAGTTGTACTGCAAGAACTGCAACGCAACATATATAGGAGAGACCGGAAGGAAAGTTGGTGTTAGAATAAAGGAACACATAAAAGACAAACAAAAGTCATTATTTGGTAAACACCTACACCTAAAAAAGTATGAAATAAACATGGAAAAAACAAGACTGCTACACAGACAGAGAAAGGGGTACAAACTAAACCTCCTGGAGTCTCTAGAAATTACTAAAGCCAGAGAAAACGAAAACATCACATTACTTAATAAACAAATACATCTATACGGCCAACCAATATTTGAATATATTTTGAACACAGCCACAGTGGATAACGATAGCAAGACGTGATAAACTGAGACACATTGCCATTTTAAGTTGGTTTGCCTATAAATTTGTGTTTTCTTAATCTGTTCGAGGGCTTCCTAATTTGACATAGACGATTATAATTTTAATAAATTTTACCGATTTTGACTTGAATGTATAAAGTATAAAGCATGAAGATAGTTTACATTGTGTTAGTTTAATTGACGTGTAAGTAGTAATTTATTGTTATGACACATTGTTAACTTATTTTGTGATTCTTCTAGAAGGCTCTGATAATGGGAATTAGTTTCACGAAACCGGTCAGCTCTTAAAATAAAACATTTTATGCGAGAAGTGTATATTTCTTCCTTGAAGTTTTCATTAATAGTATTTATTACTTGCAGACTCTGCCGATATATTTAATATTATTATTATATAATATCATAATATGTATTTTATTTACGTTTTTACTGATTTGCTGTTGCAAAATATGTTTTTCGAGTTTCTATGTATAGTTAGAGTTAATATATCGATGGTAATATTTTCACTCTTTCCCTTTTAGACAAGCTAAATGCCGAAGAGATAGCGTTGGTGTAGATTTTCTTTTAGATCATAAACTTTCAAGCGTGAATCATAGAAAGAAAGTATAAATTTTTAAAAATTTTACAAATTGAGGTTCTTAAAAGTTTTGAATAATTTTTTATAAGGCAAATGTTCGAGTATACACCATGATTTTAGAATAATTTTTGGAAATATGCTATCGAAAAGTCTATTGTCTCAAATAGGGAAATAGGTAGTACGGTAGTACCTAGCAAAGCCTACCAATTTTTAACTGTGAGAAACTCAATGCCTAAAGTCAATATGCTTTTGACGGTCGTAAAACAACCTAGAGCCCAAATAGAGACAAGAGTGAGACTGCAGACTTTGCGCCTCACAGAGCTAGCCAAAGGAATTGTCCGTTAGGTCGATTTTTAATAAATTATTAGTTTTGTATAAATGTAGATAATATTATTTCAATTTACTTTATCTGGTTATGCTAGTTTTAGTAATCATTTACTGTTTATTACCTTTAATAGCCTTCTTTTTCAATAAATTATCTTTTAATAGTTTTATTGGACGATATTCTTCGACATCTGATATTAATAAATTCATTATTATTTTGCTTGATGACAGTTTCAGTTTTGATTCGTTTGCTATCTGCACACGATTTTGAACACTATTTCTTAAGTTTACGATTACATCTGGGTAATCCATCATAATTCTCATAAATTCTTTTCTTTCGATTACTTGTAATTCAGTATATGTAGCAGCACGAACTGTTGCTTTTGCTGGGATTGTCATTAATAACGATACCTCACCTAAAAGTTTATATCAATTATTTAATAATTTTATATTAAATAATTTATATTTCGATTGAAAACAAATAATTAATTAATATAGCTCTTGAAAATATTTCTTATTTTTAACATTTTATTATACACACCTAGAACAGATCCCGTTTTAAAAGAAATTATAGGACTTTGATCATCTTCTTCTGAAAGTATTTCCAATATTCCATTAGCAATAAAAATCATGCTTTGTTTTACTACATCTTGGTAAAATAGAATATCTCCAGGTAATAAAAATTCATGATGAATTATTAGAGATATCTTGCGCAGTATAGGTTCTGATAAATTTTTTAACAATATAGACCGTTGTAAATGCATTATGTTGATATCATAAAATAATTCCATTTTCAGTGGATTTGGTAAAGTATGTAGCATTTCAGCTTTAATAATTCCATTTTTACTATTCCAGAGAACAGTATAATAATTTAATAATTGGTTTTTAATTTCATCACTTAAATCGATATCATTTAAAATTTTCTTGATATTCTTTAACTAAAAGTTTTATACTATAATAATTTTTTAAATTATTACTAAGAGAAATTATTAAAGTTCAAGAAGGTTAAATTCAACTAATTGGTTATTTCGTAAAGTGGATTACCTACTGCATTTGTATATTGATTGTTTAATTATTCAAATTTGCAAGAAAAATGGAAGGAATTAACTTCAATTTTATTTAAACACCAAAAAGGGGGCCACGAAGACTGTTGAACAGTGGAAATGAGTAAGTTGTATAGGTATTTATTACACAGTAGCGCTACAACCAAGGATCGATTTTAGCTATCTGCTTCATTTTATGAAGGACTTTCAATGCAGATTACCTTGGTAGTTTGTTATTGCCCACCGAGGGGAGCTGGTTAAGGTTGGTTTACTGCTCCACTCATAGATTAACTAATAGAGATGCATCAAACAACGTTAAAGAAAGAGAAACAAAACCGACTACAGCGACCTACGGGAGAGGTCAACGAACTAAAAATTAGCGGGCAATTCAAATTACTCCATTTGTGCATTTGGAAATAAATGTAGAATAAAACTTGATTAGTTTTAAAAAAATTAGGTTTGAAAATTTTAACCATTTCGAATTAAAAGTAAGTTCACATTTTACTAAGAAAAGGAAAATTCTCAAGCCTAATTTTAAAAAATCAACCAAGTCAAAATTATCTTATGTCATAAAAATACGGTAAATCAAAAATACACCAGCAAATATAAATAAATAAATTTATTATATTTAATTAAGATCTAAAAGGCCATTTGTGAGCCAGTTATTGCCTTTTTGCTATCGTTACATGAGTAACAATAACAAAACGCTAAACAAATGGCTTACAGAAAAGCCCCGTTAGTATTTTATTACAAATATTTAACGTAAAGCACCACCAGAAATCACAACTTATTTAAGAATCAAATAAAAATAATATAGAAAGATTAAATTATACCTAATAATAACAAAGTAAAAATTTTAAAAATTAGGAACTTTCTGTGAATAATAAATCTAAATGAGAAATAATATGTACAATGAATAACAAAAATATATAACAAAAACTTGTACTAGGCATTCTTCGACAAGTATAGGTAACTTCATCCATTTCAACATTGCACAGAGTCTCGATTTATTTGGCAACGATAACATGAAAAGAAAAAGAAAAAAATTAGTTAGCAATGCTTTAAAATTTTAAATTTTTTTGAACTAATACTATTAGAAGAAATATGGCTTCGTCTAATATCTACATAATATTTACGAATTATTAATAAAGTTGATTCTGAAATTATTTTCAAGCGAATATCCTGAAAATGATCTTGACAAGATATAAAATCAAAATTGACATGTTGTAATAAAATTTGAATTATTTTACTTTTAATTTGATTAATGTAACCATAATCTTTTAAAGTTTAAAGTTAAGCAATAATAGAGATAGTTTTATACTAAACCTGTATAATAATTAATAATTAAATAATTATTTTACGCCTTAAAACAATGGATGTCACAAACACTCAAATAGTAATTGAACGCGCAAACTCAAACACAAATATTCAAGAAGCATCGCCGCACGCAGTTTTAAGAACTAAATTTGTAGAAACGTTAATTATTCGGTATTGAACTTTGCTAAATAGTTCCTAGAGCCATTGTTCGAGTCGCATGTGTTGCTGTTGAAGGGTTTGCCTATGTATTTAAAGCATCTCTTATAATTAATCTATGGCTCCACTGCTCCACGAGCAGCCACTGCTAGCAGACGGCTGAAGTTCAAACATTGAGTTTCTGTAGAATGATTTAGGTTGGTTGGTTGCGCACGCACAGCATAAACCTCGTGTATATAAATGCGCACATAAATGTTGCTGTAGTAATTAAATTAATTAAAACTTATCCAATAGAAAACTCCGCTACGCTGGTAATGTTCTAAACGGATTGCGTGCGATAAAAACGTGTCTAATCAAACTAGTTTCTTAATATACTATTATGTTACTGATATATGTTTTCTCTTTGTCTATCTAAAATGTTTTACTTTTTATCATCCTTAAAGTATGTTTACATAATTTTTTGACTCATGGTTGATTTTGTTAACTTCAAATTTCAAATTGATATGCCAAATACGTACCGATCGGCATTTATTATAATATAATTAAATTAGTATATTATCTTTCATTATAGCTAACAAATTTTTTTATGTTATGTCATTATAATTTGTCATTTGTCATTACAAATCCAATACAAATATTCAATAATGTAAAGGCGTTTCTATTCGAGCATTGGATATGGAATCAAATACAAATCTCGAATACAAAAATCCAATACAAAATCCAATAATGTAAACATACTTTTTCATAAAAAGCGCTTACTTTAAAATGTTGTCGGTCAAGCATCAGCTTCATCAAAGTTTAAACTTTGTTTATCTTAAAAACTCTGCTGTATATTCGTTATCTATTTCACACGTCAACTATTTATAATAATTAATATGGTAAATTAGTACGACTTTGCAAGGTAATAAAAAATTAAATATCTTTTAGTTTTTTTTAATTTTTAAATTAACACAACATATTTCATTCGATGATTCGTATATCTTCAGGTGTCTTCAAGTTCTGATCAGTTTATTAAAATTAAATTTTAAATGAAAGTTGAACAAACTAATCAAAACTTAGACACCTGAAGATCTAGAAATCATCGTATGAAACATGTTGTGTTAATAAATTTAAAAATAAAAAAACTAAAAAATTTTTTGTTACCTTGCGAAGTCATACTAATTTATCATTATTAATAAATTATAAAAGTTAACTTCACTTGACGTAAACAATTTAACTGTTTATATGTCTACTCCAGCCAAATACAGTGTGTTCACGATAAGAGGTAACAGCGAATAATTCTTTTATCTTACTTAGATATAAAAAAAACTTTAAATAGTTTTTTATTCACCTCGAAATTTGCCATTGGGAACCGCGGAGGTACATATTTTTGTACTTCAAATTCAACCGGAAGTAAACATAAATTTTTTTTTCAAATTGCAACATGTCTTTTTTTAAACATTTTTGTAATCTGCAGTTTTTTCTCTATACATACATATAAAATTATCATAGGGTTACATAAGAAAATTTTCGAGAAAATTGCAAGAATTAATTATTTAATAAATTTAATGGATTATGAAAACAAAACAACGTCACGATATAGAAAACACAACCTATCTGATAAATTCTTCAAAATTGCCAACATTTTCATCAAGACATGATACTATAGTATCATTTTGTTTTCATAGCACACTAAATAAATTAAATAATTAATTTATTTATCTTGCATTTTTCTCGAAAATTCTCTTATGTAACCCTATGATAACTTTATAACTTTAAAAAAAGACATATTGCCATTTGAAAAAATAAATTCATGTTTACTTCCGGTTGAGTTTGAAGTACAAAAAAATTAATTCCGCAGCTTCCGATGGTAAATTTCGAGTTGAATAAAAAACTATTTAACCTTTTTTTTGTATCTAGTAACATATAAGAATTATTCATCAACTTCTTATCGTGAACATCGTAACATCATACATAAACTTCAATATAATTCCAATAGCAATTATTGTTAATAATCAGAAAAGTATAAGTAGTTACATTATGCAAATAAAAACCATTAGTGCAATGCTCGTATTTACGTCCATACTAACTTGATGGCCAGATTGATACTTAAGAACAAGAACAGAATACTAGTCACTTAACTAATTACTATACTTACAATGCAATGAAGTTGGTACATTTCTTACCTCATAAAAGAATTTTGCTTTCCTATAACCGTTGTTTATTAGCAGCACAGTCATTATAGATATTAATGAAATTAATAACAAATAACCACAGTTCATAACTAATATACCATATAATCTTTCAACAATGTTGACAGGATAAAAATCCCCAATTCCAGTGTTGCTAAGAAAAGAAACAGCTATGTAAGCGCAAATCATATACCAATCCGTTAGGGAATCCACTAGAATTAGTTCAATAACAACAGAGCTCCAATAATTACTTCCACAATTTTTGTGATAACATCCTAAGTAATACCAAATACATACTGCTGTGTGAAGGAACATAATGAATATTACGCAGTACTGAGCAAGAAATATACTCCAACGATGCGTTGTTACAGATTTCAATACTTGTTTGAAATATTGAAATACGCGATACATGCGAATGTAAGTTATAAATCTGCAATAGTAAATTAAGCGATAATATATTACGTTAATTATCATTTCTTGGGGAAGAAGCGATATAATATCGATAGCTAAAGATATTTTGGATTTACAAGGCAATTGAAATTTTTGTCTGAAACTTTTCCAGTATCGATGAATGAAATGTATTATTACATCACATAAATATATTATATCAAATACACCATAATAAGGTATATATTCTTCTAAATCTTGAGAATTAAAGAAAAAGTAATTTATGCCAAACAAATAATTGAGTATAATACTGGATACCAGCAGTATCTAAAACAAAACATTGTTGTACTTTTCAATAAGGTAACGATATAATTAATTTTCTATATTTTCTACATAATATATAGTCCAGACGGATCGACAGTAAAATTATTCGTAATTTTACAAAATTTTGTATTAAATGGCATTAGGGGAGATAGTCTTTAGTTTTTAAGGACCATTTTTTGAATTATTTTAATCTTCAATATCTAAACCTAGACAGCATAGTTCTTCAACAATTGAATATATTAAATTATTTTGACTTGATATGCGACAGGCATGACGAATTAATTGTGTGTAGCAAACGGATCACAAACAATTTTTATGTGATGACTGGGACATAATTACTACACTAATGTGATTAAAGTTATTTTGTGCAATTGAGGACCTTGCAGCAAGGGGTGCAGCTCCATTTTTGGTTGTTTTTTTAGTTAATAGGTACGTGTAAAAAATGTAAAAAGAATTAATGCTTCGATCGGTGTAAGAAAGATGTAAATCCGAGAAGAAATGGGAAAGATATTACAGATATTTTGGACCTGCTACAAGCATTGTTTAGTGCAAGTTTGCAAACAGTTTAGTGTCATTTCTCGACAATTGCAGTTAACGGAGCTGCTTCCCTTATGCTGCAAGGTCCTCAATTGGACTGTTACCACCTGGACTACAAAAATAAATAATTAAATTTTTATACATTCCATAAAGTTGTTGTTGGTAATAATAAAATTTTTCCAAAAATACCACTCCATTCCATAGTCACTGGAGCATGCAAGATGACGTATTCTTCTTCCACCGTTTTATCGTTATCTTCATTACTCCACATTATATTATCCAACTCAACGTCTGATTCAAAGTTAGCCATTTCTAAAAACTTGTGCTAAATAATTATTATAGTGACATATAAATATTGACAAACTATATAACATCACTATGGAAATAATATGTATGTTAATAAGGTATTTACAAAAATTAAACCGGTATATACCAGTTTACTCATTCGCGTTCGAAAATTATACCGGTACAATTTTCGTAAATGCCTAATTTGGTACTAGCGTCTACTCGAAATCGTGAAATTTTTACAAAATTTAAGAAATTAAAAGTATACAAGTTTTTGAAATCTTTACATTATATTATTACTTGCAAAAATATAACGAAAAAAATTTTGACGAAGTTTGAACTTAGAGCCAATCCTACCAGACAAAAAAAAATTGAGTTTTAAACAAAACTTGTTAAATTACCTTGGTAACATTTGTTATTTTAATCTAAGTTTTGTCAGGTGCACCAGACAAAAAATCCCATGGGATTGGCCCTTCATCATCTCGACAATCACAAATGTCAGCATTACCAAAAATTGCCAAAATATTTATGACTCTTTTACTCAGCTGTCATTAGACCAATGGAATGAAAAAACAACGAAACATTCAACCAAAAGCAATCGAAGCAAATATAAGCGACAATTCTTTTTTTTTAACTTAAATATTCAAATAATACATATTATCTACTTAATAAACTTGAAAAAGTACTTTCAGGGTCGCGTTTCATAATAGTACTAATACTATTAGTCGGAAAGTACAAGTTGAATATTATTACTATTGAAAAATAAGGAAGAATAATTTTTGGCTATGCTTGTAGAATAGGTTATTTTATGAATAAGTACCAAAAACCACGCTGCTAGGTGTTCAGATTAACGATTTGAAGAATATTGAAAGTTACTTGTAACTTGTAATATTAGTAAATTTTCATTATGAAACAGGGCCCAGCAGTAACTCGAATTATAACTAATTTTGTAAATTTTATAAATCTACAAATGCACCTCCTATTTTATTCGTGAAATAGTCTAAATAAATATCCTCTCGTGCATTTCAAATTAGTACACAATTTTTTTTCACTTTTCACTTATGCGTTTGTTGCTTTGCGGCAATTTTCCCTCCTCTTCGAGTCGGGAAAATTGCAAAAGCAACAAATGCATTCGTGAGCTCAAGAAAATGTCGACAATTTGAATGCAGTTTATATTGCATAGTATATGAAAGTCTTGTAAATCAGTATACCCAACTTCAAAGTTATCATGTTTTTAGTTTTTGAGAAAATTAAATTATTTTTCTAAAAGTGCAGTACCAAAGCTATATCAAGAGTTAGTACATCAAGGCAACGTCTGATTCCGTAAACTATTCATTTTTCCACCGATATTTGTTTTTCAATGTAAATTATCTAAAATCTTGATAGATTTATTGAGTTTTATCTGTGTTTTTATACTCTCACCGACTAAGAGTGAATTACTTACTGCCATAAATTTTTTTTTATGTACCTGAACTCCTGTTTAAGTTTTCGGCTTATGAAGCCACCTTTCAGTTCAAAAATTATTTAATTTTATATTACTTACTATTTATTTAATAAATATTAAAGTAAAGGTGATTTTGTTTCTATTGAGCTAGTGTAGCTATATAAATTTAAGATACAACATCTCTTTAATACTCAAACTCTCGGACTTCACAAATTTGGCTCCCTGAAGTGGCGCTAAAACATTTTGAATAATTTGATTAACGTCAAGCGATTATAAATATGTTCGTTAAAATTAATTCGATAATAATTGTTGGGACATTTTGTTATTCATAACCAAAATTTCTGTCCATCATCCGACTAATTATAACTACGGAACAAAGTAATTTAATTTTAAATCAGTTCGCTTGGTACGACTTCAATATTGCCGTAATGGAACTTTATAATCAAATTATGTAGTAGTTTATTTAATTTTCCCGTTTTGTTTCTTAATCATTAATGTAATGAGTTTTCCTTATGCAACTCTTAACTAAATTAACAAGACAACAGTAAACACATTTTTGTTAAAGTTTATTTTAAAGTTTATATAATAATTAATATATATTATATAAAATAGTACGACTTAAAATAGTACGCAAAAATAATATTTTTTAATTATCACAACATGTTTCATATGAAGAATCATACATCTTCAGGTGTCTACAGAAGAAAATTAAAGTAAAATACAATTTTTTAAAATAATACAATTAACTATTTTATACACACAGAAAAACATATACTTGAATTCAAGTGTATAATTTACTCAGCATTATTTACTCGTGTGAACTATTTTTTTAGTTTCATTGATAAAACGAATTACTTGCTGGGAGTAATAAGATTACTTAGAATATAGTGTTGATTCAATCTACAAAAAAGTTGAACTAAGAATTGAAATATATTTAACTTAATATGAACACTTTTATTTGATTTAAACATTTTGAAAATTTAAAATCAAGTGAAATGGTGTTGTTCTAAACATTTCATGTGTTTAGATTAAGCATTACAAACGGTTAATTCTTGAATATTGTCATTATTTTCAAGTCAACTCTACGTAGAGTTAACTGGAATAATAATATGGTTGCATTGTGCTATTTTTAACTTCTATAAAGATGCATATTTGTGGCGGCGGGGCGCTATATTGCTGTATAGACAAACATTACGCCATTACAGTTTTATAATTTACAAAGAGAAGTTTTCTTCAATTTTGGTGTTAATAATTTGTGAATTCTTTGTGTACTTGTCATACTAAAGTTATTACAAACTTGGAATTTACATCATTTCGTGAAAAGGTAGGTATCTACAACCTATATACTTAAAATTTTGGAACGGCCATGGCGCGGCTTAATTAATGTAAATTAATCAGTTTAAAAATCCTAACTGTTACTTTCTTGTGCTCTATTAGTTATCTTTACAATAATAATTATTATTACAAGAAGTACCTACAAATAACATTTTAAAATAGGCTCCCTTGACTTTTGACCTTGATTACAAGCTGTTTAGTGTGGTTTTCTAGTTACATAAAACACTTTGCATTTTCAATGTTGCTCGAAATCGAGAAGTAGAATTTTTTACGTTGCTAATACCGCATTAACTACTTATAATTTTTAAATTTGTAACTTTTAATTATTTAAATAAACATGTAACCTGCAATTTCATAATCTGACAATTTATTGTATTATAATTTACAGATTCTAAAACTGCAATTTATTAAAGAGATGCTGACATTATTAAATAAACAACATTGGAAGTATAGTAAACAAGATGCTTATTGATGGAATAATAATTATTCATGGTAAGGTGTAATCGAAATAATTTTGTTTATTTTTGTATTATTAAATGTAAATGATTTCAGGATTCTGGAGATATTGAAATACATAAGGTACTAGGTATGCAGTTACAACAAAAATTCAGCTTTAATAAGAAATCAACCTCTTCAACATTATACTATGAGGCGAAAACATCCGTTAAAAATATTAAAATAGAAATTTTCTAATAGATATTTATAATTAAATGAGTTTCAATTTTATTTAAATAATACCTTCTTCAAATCCATCCCAAATTTTATTAAATTCTATAGATACTTTCCTCGATTATTATTTTATTTTAGGAACTAGTTTTGACTGTTCGTCTTTTTCAACATGTTCCGTCAATTAATACATTTTAATACATCAATGTATTAATTGACAGAACACGTTGAAAAAGACGAACAGTCAAAACCAGTTTATAAAATAAAATAATATATAAGGAGAGTGTAGTAGAATTTAATTTAATCCCAAATTAAGTTAATTCAATTATTAGATAAATTTACTTTAAGTAATTTCTTATTTAATTTCACTTTCAAATTATGTTTATCGAAATAATATATACTCGGGTTGAATTCGTATATATTCGTAAGAACTCGATTCATTTCTAGATGTAACTCTTAAAATTACTTGGATGTAGTATCAAATAATAAACATAACTTTTAAATTTACTTGAATATGACCCACGTTAGGTGTTGTTTCTACTATATCAACTTAACTGAAGTAACTCAATGCTTGAATTTACAAGTATTTTATCTACTTACTAGGACCGTACGATAAGATCACGTATATATAACCGTGTCATAGCTTTAACTGAAGTATATTACACTTCTCTGAACCATTTTTTTTTCTGTGTGTATTAACTACATACTTCGCTTGACGTAAAAAATATTCTATTAATAATTTATATAGTCTCACCAGCACAAAATTTCCATTATGAATTGTCTATAGTTACATAGTACCTAGTGTAATAACTATTTATGGTACAAGTGTGTTATATGAAAAATAAGTCACGCGAGAAAGTTTAGCCTGCGAGGCCGTTAGGCCGAGAGGGCTATTTTTTTAGTGACTTATTTGTTATTAACACCCGCGTGGCATACAAGATTTTATCCAATATCTTGTAATAATAGTTTAAAATGTAATTAATTGTTTTGACATTTGACGTATTAAATGTCAGATTTAAATTATGAAAACTAGTATTAAGTAGGTGTATTAACCCCACTCATAAGTTACATAAGTCACTAGTGAGTTATATGTTATTTTACTTATTTAAAAAACCATAGTTATACCTCTATTATTGCGAGATATTGGATAAAATAATTAAGCTACACAAGCTAATTACTTTAAAGAAAATATTTTGGCCCAGTTGTTTTATTTGCTTAAATGACGTATAATCGTCCCAAGAATGATATCCCGTATAATAATAAATTAAATAAATCTACATAATATATATCTTAAAAAAAGTTTTGAAAGCGTTTTTCTCGAAACCATGTTTTTCAAATCGACTAACTGTAAAACTCAAGCAACTTTCATCCGATCGAATTAAAATTTTATTTGTATCTCAGAATCACAGATAAATTTAGAGAAGTACACACGGTTACTATTATTATGATTGATTAACAATTTTTTTTTATAAACAAATTAAGATCGATTTTTTGGTGCAAACTAAAAATTTTTTGTTAAATATTTGTCATATATTTCAATAATCATGTGTACTTCTCTCACAAATCCAAGGTATAGTTGATGAAAAAAAATTTTATTTTTCTCTAAGTAGTGTACTGTACTGCTAAATTGTACTGCTGCTTGCCGCGGACCATCCAAAAAAGGTCCCAGGTGATCGGTAATTTCATCCCAGGTAATTTTAGCCCCAGATAATTTCATCCCCTGGTAATTTTGACACCGGTAATTTCGTCCCCAATCATGATTTATATTATTCTACTGCATTTTTGTAATGAATCACCCCTGATTGACAGATCGCGACGAACACTTTAATTTTCACCTTTCTACCTTAAACTCTACTTGCATAACAAATTTAGTCGTGATTGGTTGGATGGTTCAGGAATAAAGCGAGGAACAAAATCTGACCACGGACAGATAGCCCGACGGGAATGGGATAGTTCGTCGCGAGCGTTTCGTCGCGGCCGTTTCACCGCAGCCGGTTCGCCGCAGCCGGTTCGTCGCATAACCATTTTGACGCAAAATTTATTGGTCGCATGGACAATTTGCCGCCGGACTGTTGGCCACAAAATCAATTCGCCGCAGGACTGTTGGCCACAAAATCAATTCGCCGCAGGTCTGTTAGCCGCAAAATTAATTATTTATAATTTTAAAAGCAAAAAAACTATTTATTATTTTATTTAAAAAATTAATTAATTAATATTAGGTTAGTTTTTAATTTATTTTAATTTCTTTTTTATAGTGAAATTAGTCTTTCAACCTTATATATTTTAATTTTTTAAGACAGATCTGTGCTTGAGTGAATGCGTGATGTTGTACTTATTTATTTATAGATTAGAACTGTTGAAAGAGATTATACCTAAATTATATTGTGTATTGTTTATGATTTTTAAGGGTGAATTCATATTGTCCGATTTTATTGTGACATTTTGACTGCAGTTTACTGAAGTTTTTTATTGTTCTTATATTGTTTTACTTTTGCCAATGTGTTTCATTATAAATTATGTTTAGATGTTACAATAATAGTAGCTTGTTGGTAGGTGAGTTGTTGATGCCTTGATGTATTTTTTCTAATGATTATCAATTTTTAGATTGTGGTGAAGGCCAATATACATATAAGGTTGAAACCGGTTAATAAGCATAAAGTAGCATTTGTTTAATTTAAGGACCCAAAATACCCAAAAAAACAGTCCATCTCCTGAGTTATTATGAAATTCGTCTACTTACAAGTATCTAGAAAAATATTATATCAATATTATACCTACTTATCGGATTATTCAATTCACCTATCTAAATTAAGATTAGTTTTCGCGGCTAATAGGTCTTGCGTCGAAAGGGATCGCGGTTAATGGGTCTTGCGTCTAATAATCCTTGCGTCGAAACGCTTGCGTCAAAATGGGTGCGCGTCGAAACGGCTGCGGCGAAACGGCCGCGACGAAACGCTCGCGACGAAAAGTCCTAGACCTTAGCCCGACCGACCGAAGGAAACTTGTTTTTGTTTCATTGTGAAATGTAAAAAAAAATTATTTATTTTCGACTACCTTTTTTTAACATAATCTGAAGACCGCTTGCAAGAGTCGATTTTAGGTTTCTTTATCTAATCTTTAGCTAACAATCTTTATAAAATCTTACAAAATTTTGGGTCGCTGGCTTTCGGACTATAACGAAATTTTAGTTACTAATCGCAATTTTTGGTGACGTAAAAATTCTCAACGATTTCGCGCGACAGATATACATTAAAATTTCAATATTTCTTTATTTGTAAATAAAATTTTAAAAAATTAAGACACATTACATAATATGTAATTTACTGAGCTAAACGAACAAATCAGAAGCACAATCAAATAACACAAGAGGAAAAAGATGGAAAAAAGTATTACGGAACTAATAGAGAAAAACAAAAACATAAAAGAGTTGCGAACTGCTATAGGTAAGCCACAGATAGTCTCATTAAACGACGAGTATGGAAATGAAATACAAAATAGACTACACATATTGGAACAAATAGAAAAATTCTACGGAAAAATATATAGGTACATCGAAAGCTAAAAAACCAGAAGCAACTGAACAAAAACTAAAACAAAAGATAACAAACGTCAACTCCGAAGATATGCCGGATATAACCGAAGAAGAAATAGAAATCGCCATGAAAGAAATGAGAAACAACAAAGCCCCGGGGAAAGATAACATTGCAAAAGAAATGCTCCAAGTAGGTGGAAATAGGGTTACACAGGTGCTAATCAACAAGTGCCTAGACGAAGGGCGTATACCAAATGATCGAAAAAATTCATTAATAATTTTAATACATAAAAAGGTGACAGAGGTAATTTAGCCAATTATCGCCTCATAACACTGCTCTCACAAATATATAAGCTGCTCACAAAAATTATCACGAAGAGAATTAACAACAAACTTGAACTGTACCAATCCCGTGAACAGGCAGGTTTCAAAAGCGGATTCAGCACATGTGACCATCTGTTGGCAATTCGAACCCTCTTGGAAAAGGCAACAGAATGCTACCTACCGTTATACTTGAGATTTATAGATTACGAAAATGCCTTTGATACAATAAAACATGGACAATAGAAGAGTCACTTTGGAATAGCAGAATCGACCATCGATACATGATGCTAATTCACAATATTATACCATCAGGCATCCGAAATGACAATCAAGGTATATGCAGAAACAAATCCAATACTCTTAAAAAGAGGAGTAAGGCAGGATGACATTATGTCTCCAAAACTCTTCGTCACTGCCTTAGAAGATGTTTTCAAACAATTGAATTGGGAGAAAAAAGGCATAAACGTAATCGGCGATTGTTTCAGCCACCTCAGATATGCAGATGATATTATCATCATCGCCGAGAGCAAAGAAGAGCTGCAGATTATGATGAATGACCTCGACATAAGTTCCAACAACGTTGGCCTAAACATCAACAAAAATGAAACAAAGGTCATGACAAACACAGAAGATAGACTAAATATCACGGTTGATGGAGAAAAACTGGAACAAGTCACAGAGTATATATACTTGGGACAAATCATCAAGCCAAACTAAGAAAATCAGACAGTTGAGGTCATCAGAAGAGTGAGGTGGGATGGGTTGGCTTCGGAAAACTGAGCTACATACTCAAGATCAAAACAATCCCCTAGAAACTAAAAACCAAAGTTTACGACCAATGCATAGTACCAGTACATTACAAACCTGGACACTTACTAACCAGAATATGAACAAGCTCATAAAATGCCAAAAAGGAATGGAAAGGCAAATGTTCGCGATCTCCCTAAGAGAGATAGAAAGAGAAATGAGTGGATCAGGAGGAAGACCAAAGTAAGGGATATACGAGAGATGATGGGCGACATTAAAGTGGCGATTTGCGGGACACAATGCGAGACAAACCGATAATAGATGGAATGGTGTTCTACAACAATGAAGACTATGGCTAGGCGGAAGAACGAGGGGGAGACCGGGAGACATGCAAATTGTTCATTGATTGATTCAAGTGATGCGCCATACTAAATAAAATAAAAATTGTTTTTTACTATGAATTTTCAGTTTTGTTGTTGTAATAATTGATCATTATTTTATAATTTCAATCAATATATTTTAAATTTGAGTTAACAAAAATTTTATTTATTTAAATTTATAAAATAATTTTTTATATAGTTATCTATATAATCAGGTATGAATTATTATTATGTTGTAATAAAACAGCAATAAACAGTAAGTACCTATACCTAATTGTCAGTTTTAAATAAAGATCCGGTAGTTTCAAACGAAAGTAATTATTTAAAACAATTTAGGGATAAAAGTAAATTGCTCTATAAAATGTTTCTACAAAACAATCAGAATAAAATGTTTAAGTCACATTATTGGTTTACATTTAGGTGCAGTGTTCAAATGTGACAAACTAACAATTTAAATCGACGCTAATGTCCAATTAACCAATAAACTGGCATTTCTCTTGCCTACTGCCATGTTATCTGTTAATTCCGTGAAGAATGATTTCCAGCTGTTAAAGTTCACGCCAACCGTCACAGTTGAGTGAAAAGATAGAAGAGATTCATTCGTTACTTTTCCGAGCTTCTACATTTATTTGTAACGTAAATTATTTACTATACATAAAACTTTCTAGCATAGCCCTCTTCTCATAATATGGTAAACATGTGCAAGTTACTCCTTACTCAGCCATGAAAAATGTACTACATGATATATAAATGAAAATTAAAGTAAAAACATGTTGAGCAATGCTGTATACTTGTCAACTACTGTTAATTATTAACTTGAAAATAATCTTTAACCTACCGCATACGAGTATTGCAATTATTTTCTAAATTTATATTCAGAACAAAAGTACCTACTAATAACAAATAATGTCGATGTCTATTTTTTTTTATTATAAAATTATTTCAAATTTAAAATGTAATAAAAAGCGTACTGTTAATTAAATTAAAATACTAAGTTTTTATTTCGCATTTAATTAGGAGTTATTACCAATATTAAAATTATATTACACTATGTAACACTGATGCAATCTAAAAAAATTGTGTGAGGTGTTTATTTTGTAATATTTTGAAATAATTATCGTATATAAATAAAAGTTGCTACTAAAAGCACGAAGTGCATTAATGTAACGCAATGCAATGCTCGCAAAATTTCAATGTAACATAAAATTTACTACTAGGATCCGCGGACAATAATTATTATTATTGTTCATTATATCGGGTGTTCATTGTCAGACTATTCAATGGAAATAACTTCTTTTTTTGAAAACATTAAAAAAAACAAAAAAGAAGTCGATTTAGATAAGGAGGGAGGCGTTCAAATCTAGTACTGTTTAAATTTTAAGTTCTACCCCCTAACTCCCAGTTACCACTATTTTAAAATTTTAAATGGGACACCCTAACTTGCGACATATCATCAAGGTGGACAAAATCCTCGTTCATCCATATTAAAGTAATTGGATTTTGCGGATTCTTCGATAAGCTAGAGGTAAAAATTGATATATGAAATAAAAAATAATTTTATTCGGAAATTATTTAATTTTCAGCTTTATGAATTTGCGATTTCAAAATATGCACCATTATTGGATGCCAAATAATAGTACATCCTATTTTCAAACTCTTCGTGGACTTGCTGAAATGTTTCTGTACGAATCCGCCTACATTCTCGGGAGGAGTTTTATAAACTTTCGGTTTGAAATGACCCTAGACAAAAACATCCAAGTTAAATTCAATGATTTCTAAATAAAATTATTTTTTATTTCATCTATCAATTTTTACCACTAGCTCATCGAGGGATCCGCCAAATTCAATTGTTTTAATTTAGATGAACAAGGATTTTTTCCAGGTGGTGGCAACATCTTTCATATTTTTTCTTTAACATCTTTTAACGTACAGCAGGTCATAAGCGTCCCAATGATTTTTGATCGCAGGGTTTTTTCCTTTTGGCACCTTAAAGATTTTGGAAAACTTAAAAGTTACAGAAGGACTATCACTGACTGTGTGTTGAGCATAATGTGCTCTTCAATTGCATAGACCCATATTCATTTTAATTAGGCCAAACTCATGAACGTTTGTATATGGACTGCAATGACAAAATGCATGGCATGATAATGGCATGGTTAAATAACAAGAGAATATAATCCAGTTTAATGACGAAGAAATAATATAATAATTAATTATTGTAATTATAATGCTTAAAGTTACCATTGTAAATAGGCGTTTATTTATTCAATAAGTTAGCGCATTTGGAAGAATGACGGCCAATAAGCCAGAAATGCATGTCCATCGTTCTTCTTTACTTATGGTAGGTGTCGAATATACTTATTAATATAACAAAACATTGTTAGAATTCCAGATCCGATCGATACCTATTCCATTGGACTACCAAAATTTAGACAACTTGAATAAATTTGGAGAGATATTGTTTGAACAATCGATTTGAATAATTATGATTAAAAGTTATTTAGACCTGGAATAATTGGTATAAATATTAAAATTATAAGTTTAAAATTAAAGTTTTAAGAAAGAAAAAACGAATTTGATAGTAATAAGCGTGTAGTCGATTTATTTTTTCTATTTGCTTTCGCATTTTGAATTGAAATTTATTTGGCACTAATTCAAAACAAATTTGAATCAAAAGTAGATTCTAAAAAAGCATTATTTTGAAATTTTGGCGTCCCATATTTGTTTATTATTGAAGGTAGTAAGTTTGAATTATTCCTTAGTTAGATTTTTAAAAGTGTTTTTTTTCCACAGGAGCGTGTCTGCAAAATCTGAACCCGGGAAAATACATCTAGTTATAATACATAGCTAGTATATAAATATACCTATAACAAATAAATACCCAACTACAGTTAACACATTAATTTGATCAGAAGTTCGAAGTTTGTTTCGAAGGTCGTTAATAATTTGACAATTTCTTTGTTAACATTTTCAGTTTATTCTAAATATTCAAAAGATAATAATTAATATTAAAAGATTGACTAACACTATTTTATTTACCTTTGTTTTGAATAAATTTGTTGTTCCTTGAAAGCAAATTGATATATATCGTTGTTATTATTATCAATTATTATAACAAAAATTAATTTTACTTTTGTAACTATTGTATTACCTATAAAAAGCATGAATATATTCATTCAACCGCCCGCGGTTATTATAGGAAATCCCTTTGGGGATACTAAAAAGGTCTGAACCTGATCCGTATGTTGTACAGTATACTATTGAGAATTCTCTAGGGAAGTGCCTTTCAAAAGCCAATTCTTTATAAAATTTATACAATTTCTATTATATTACGTATATATTTACAATTATAATTGTCGCATCTACTATTGAGTTTCATTATTTGATTCTCTATGTTTGTTCTTATGAAATAATATACCGAAGTAATAAACTCAGCTAATTTATCGGTGATAATAATTAAATAAAATTAATAGAATTACTTTAAGTTATGATAAGGTTCATTAATAATATCACGTTAAATGCTTACACAAGTAGAAAAAAAAGTTTTTCTTTATTAATATTTTTGTACAATCAATCATGTACCCTGATATATACAATAATACAGTGAGCTCGTAAAAGCTGGGAATAAATTCTATAAAACATTTTAGAAGAATTTTCATAGAAAATCCTCAGACGTCAACCTTGTTTTTAAAATGTCATTTTTTCAGTCATTGACATTTTTTGATAGTGGTTCTTTTTTTGAACTTCAGTCCCTATGCTATCGGCTATTAAATTTGTATTTCAACCTGTGGGTTTTTATATGACTTTAGTTACAACAAATTTTTATGAATACAAAAATGTCAATAACGACAGTAGGAAAAAAAGTTTTAAGATTACAAATAATTGTCGATGACATCACAGTTCAAAAACTCAGTTAAAAACTGTTAACTTTGGTGAAAAAAAAATCTCATTTCGGTAAAAATGAACTATAAAAATTTTTTAAAAAGCTAATTTTGAATTTAAAAATTGATAACGAGAGTTGTTTTGCAAAAAAATACTTAATAATCGATTGTTGGGATAAGGTATATTTTATAATAAATTTTACACCCCGATTGCAATATATTTTAATATAATTTCACAGGTGTTTTTTATACCTATATTTTATAATATGGTAGAGGCACCGGTTATGACCACATTAAAAGTATTTGTAGATTTTATGTACATAATCACCCCAATTTTCTAAGCAAAATTGTTATAAACAGCAACCAAATTTAGTTGTTATGGCAGAAAATCCTATGTTGTTTTCTGACATAACAACTAAATTCGATTGTTATAAATAACGACTTTTTTTTAGAAAATTGCACCGAATATGTACTTACATTTAAGCAAAAACTCCCACATTCTGAAACTAAAAATCAGAAACACTATTTGAAAACCTCCCTCTAAAGGTATGGTTTGCTAAAAGCAGTCGCTGCAGAACAGTTACTGCCGGCGTTGGCGACAACTGCTATACCTGGTTTGCTAGACGCGTTTTTAGTGTAACTGCAATAGATTGTTTATAAACAGAACACCTTATCAACCGTGTGGGTTTTAAGTTTCAATGAGTTTATCCGTTTGTTTATTTAAGAATGTTATTTATCTCGAGGCTTTGATTACTACTATGCTCTTGGCATAAACAAAAAATGATTATCTAAAAGCATAGGAGTTCCATAGTCATTACAAACACAGGGTGCACTTTCCGAAGAGGTCGAAATGTTGATTTACCTTTGAATAATCACAATCAATGAATAAATGAATAATCATTTGAGTTCTTGACTAACAACAAAATTTTTATGTTTTTTTTTTAATATTGATATGGTTAATTTAATTTTTCTATTTTTGCAATAGAAATAAGTAATTATTTTTTTTTCCTACGAAGATTGTTTTTAATAATAAATTATAGTATAGGTAAACTCAGTAAACTAATAAAAAAAATAGGTTGATCTAGATGAACCATTATAATATTCAGAAGTATTTCAATTGCAATTCGTAAAAAATACTGTTTTAAAATAATAAACAAATATAGTTATTTTTACAACTAAATATTTATTAGAAATATTATTTTAAATATACATCACATCGGTAGCGTTGCAGTCCTACCTACTGCTCTCATCGCAGTATGAAGTTGACCGTCATGTATGATTCATAGTTAAATATGAGAAGGACTTGAACGCCTGCAGTCGCTGTTCCTTGCAAACCACTATGCAGAAATTGCAAATAAGCAGTGGACGAATGCAACTGCACAATGACGATGTGTAGCGACGTCATACTGCTTCGGCACGCTGTGCTGCGCTTCAATTGCATCGTCTAGCAAACCACATAACAGATATTGCATAAGAGCAGTTAACCAAGGTTATGCGGTGCTGCTAATGCAGTTGCTTGCAAAACGTACCTTAAGGTATCCAAAGACAATATTCTCAGATTATGCATACCATGCAAAGAAAATGAATTCTTCTTATTTTTAATTTAGGACTACGTCCTGTTATTACACTCCTAGAAATTTCGATGTGTAAACCGCTATATTCGATGTGTAAATTTAGCTCAGTAACTTTGTGTTAATTTTCTGTGTAAAAATTTACACAATATTCTGCTTACGGCTAAAAATGATTATTTTAACACTTGTGTAAATGTGTAATTCCCCGACAAAAATGTAGGTGGAACGAACGTGACAGAACAGGCCTTATCAGTTACTACGTGTGATTATACGCCATATTAGTGCAGGGTCAGATTCTGAGAAACTGGTTCCAAACAAACCGAAAGACATAACCTGATTTTTTTGCATGTTGACATTTGATTTGATTTTTGAATGATTTGGGTGCTTCTCTGTATTAAACCAACTGAAAAATACATAATCACTTATAAGTAATGCCCGGATTTCTAAGCATTTGCCTTTTTTGATTCCGTACAGGCTTTACAATTCTTTTTGCAGCAAAATGTATTTTGCGACTTTGCGATCATTTTAAACCGCTCTTTAAAATGCCTAAAATGCCTATTTTCTATATTTAGTGCCTTTTTTCGAAAATTGCGCCTAAATGGCTTTTCTCAAATGATTTTATCCTATAACTTGCCTAAATGAATATTTATTTCAATTATTCTTTAATTTTAACCATGGAATATAATTCAGAAATGGAAATATATTTTGTATTTTACAGAGTTTTGCTTAAGTCGCTGGCAGTTTGAAGACAAAATTGAAGACAATAAAATTTTTAACAAAAAATGTCCAAAAAGTTTTGCTGTAAAGGCGATTTTTATAGGTCAAAATACGGTTTCAAAATGTGCAATTTACATTGTTAACATAGGAGTGTCCGGATATGTTCGTTACTCACTGTATTCCATTGCCTCTAAAGCTTGTGCTGACGAGATGGGGCATATGGATTGGGGCTGCAGTGTTTTACCATAAATATTTTAAAAATGTAAGAAAAGTCATTGACAGTTTAATGATTTTAATACTGCAGACTGCATAGAGAAAGCACAAGAGGTGTTTAAGGCTTCTAATCTTGAGAAAAATTTAGTAAAGATTATCTTCCTAAGAGCTAAGAAACTAAGAAAGAAGCATTGCATACCAATATTAGCAACTTTGAAAATTTGCAACTACAATTGAAAGAAAATTAAAAAAAATTAAAAATTAGTTGGCTTAGACACACTACAAAAAGTGAAACTAATTACATGTAGTGTGTATCGAGGGAAGCCCACAGATCAATTTTGGACTTCTTAGATCACAGCAGTATATTCGGCGCGATCAGGATTTGAACCGCGGTTACTCGCTTCACAGTTGGTCAATGTAGGGTCTACGCCATACTGCTGGTAAGCTCCGGGTAAGATTGTAAAACTTATTTCTGCACGATTGGATGCTCTTTTGGTGAAAAACCTGGGCTACTCGGATTTAATGCAAATTAGCAAAGTATTATCTGGAGATTTAAATAGTCTTCCAAATAAAATTGGAAGCTTAGATGGCTCCAGATTTTAAATATGCTCCTGTTACTTCTTGTGATGTAGAGCGGTCATTTTCTGCGTACAAACAAATTTTAACTGACAACATAAGAAGTTTTACTCCAGAATATTTGGAAAATGCTTTAATTTGTTATGTAAATATTGAAAGTTAATATTATTGTTAAATTAAAAGTTAAATTGAATATTTTATAGTCTTTATTTTAATAATTTAATTTTTTATTTTGGACTGCCTATTAGTGCCTATAATTTAATTTTTTGATGCCTATTTGCCTGCCTAATTTGAAAGTTTTCAGTGCCTAAAAATCCGGGCCTTACTTATAAGGCAATCGCTCTTGAAGTCGTGGTGGCTATTGTTAACAAATTTAATCATTAAATTACTTGATCTACTACCTACCTTTGTTTATCTTACTTACTACCTTTGTTTGTATCTGAAATCTTTACAACATTATCGACAGTCAAATTTATAAAAAGTATTACCTCTACAGTGGTTTACATTCATTTGTAGACACTCTCCACTACACCCGAAGACATCACTTTGCACAGAGGCGAAGGCCAGATATCAAACATTACATTAAAAATTATTCTACTAGAGGATTTCTCTCATTCTTCCAATCTTCAAAAAACTTGCCTACCATGGTAAACATTCGTTTCGGCAATAATAATAAATCGAGTAATTTAAAGATTTAATTTGTTAACAATAGCCACCACGACTTCAAGAGCGATTACCTTATATCATTGACTATAGTAGTTATCAAGACACGCAGCTATATATGTTTTAATGCAATACTAAATTGTCGCGACAACTAGATGGCGCTAATTTTCAATGTAAATTCTCATTAACAATTATTAATCTCGCGATCCATTCCGTTAGAACGTGTGGACTGTATAGTGCGCGGAGTGCGTCCGAGTGAGAGGGACATAGAATTTACAATTCCTCCATATGGCTGCGTGTCTTGATAACTACTATAGTCAATGCTTATATGTGATTATGTATTTTTCAGTCTTTTTAATACAGAGAAGCACCCAAATCGTTAAAAAATCAAATCAAATGTCAACATGCAAAAAAATCAGGTTATGTCGTTCCGTTAGTTTGAAACCAGATTCTCAGAATCTGACGCTGCACTAATATGGCGTATACCTTGATCCAGCACACTTTTAATATTTCCAGGAGAATAACAACGGTAAATATTGTTTTAAATAATAAGAAATTTGTGTATGTTACGAATAAGTAAGTATTATATTGCTTAACAAAATAATATAACAAAAAAAATTAGATTTAAATCAAATTATTAACTTTACAGTGCAGTTACAGTCGATGAAAAATGATACTTAAGACATGACGCGTCAGGATGACGACATTATATTAGAAACGTAGATACGATCAAGTTTTACTGATCAAACAAATTTTAAATTTTAAATGAAAAATAAATTGTGGGGCTATCAATATTTGGAGTTAAATTCATTTCAATACCACATTTCTATCAAGAAACAAGTTGACTGTATTTTGTAATAACTTATGCACATAAATTCGTGTAAAATTTACACTAGAAATGAAGAAATATTAAAAATTTTAATTACTTATAAATGTGTTAATTTTTTACTAAATTTTATCAATAAGTAAACGAATCTGCTCTATCACGGCACTACTAAGGAACTATATACATACACATATACATACATTAACATACAATGTTAATATTTCCAAACAGCGCTACAACCCAGAGAGGGTTTTGGCTAGCCACTTCATTTTATGAAGGGTTTTCAAAGCAGATTACCTCGGTGGTTTGCCATTGCCCGCCTAGGGATGTTAATATTTAGTACACTAAGAAATTGAATTATACCATTGACTATAGGAGTTATCAAGACACGCAGCCATATGGAAGAATTGTAAATTCTATGTCCCCCTATGTTCACTCTAATTAGAAAATTACGTTACTTTTTTTGAAACGCTCATAACTTCGCGAATAATTTACCAAATGGCACGTTTTTTTTTGAAAATGTTTCTTGTGAAATGTACTTTCTATAAAAAATATCGCAAAATATTTTAAAGCAATATTACTATTAGATTTTCAAGTTTTAAAAATAAACCGCCATTTTTAACAATGTTTGTACTGATCGATTTTTTTAAAAATTTTTTGTAAAAAACTGTTATCCATTTAACAACTTTTAAGCCTAGTCTCATCATGGGCAAACGATGGGTTCTATTTCTTTTTTCGAATTTTTAATTGTTGAGATTATATATGTAAAAAAGTACGTTACTTGTTCTTGAAATGTTCATAAGTCCGCAAAGAATTGACCAAATGGAAAGTTTTTTTTTCAAAATGTTTCTTTTAAAACATACTTTCTATAAAAAATACTCAAAAATGTTTAAAAACGTAATTACTGTTTGATCTTTAAGTTTCAAAAATAAAACGTAATTTTTAACAATGTATGTACTGATCGATTTTCTTTAAATAAATTTGGAAAACACTGTTATCCATTTAACAAGTTTTAAGCCGAGTCTCATAATGGGCAAGCAATGGGATCTATTTTTTTTCGAATTTTTAAATTTTAATTTGTTTATTATCCATGTTTACATAGTACATATTTTTCAAAGGCTCCAGAGGATAAAATTTTTTAAAGATATTTATCAACATGAAGAACTAAAATCTTGAAAGTTAAAATTTTTTAAAGAGAATTGATCAGTTTTAACATTGTTAAAAATTACGATTTATTTTTGAAACTTGAAAATAAAATAGTAATATTGTTTTCAAAAATTTTTATAGAAAGTACGTTTTAAAAGAAGCATTTAAAAAAAAAGTGCTCTTTGGTCAATTATCTGCCGAGTTATAAGAATTTCAAAAACAAGTACCTAACGTAATTTTCTAAAAACTTATATAATCTTGATAATTAAAAATTCTGGAAAAAAATAGATCCCATTGCTTGCCCATTATGAGACTAGGCTTAAAACTTGTTAAATGGATAACAGTTATTTCCAAAATTTTTTAAAGAAAATCGATCAGTACATACATTGCTAAAAATTACGATTTATTTTTGAAACTTAAAAATCAAACAGTAATTTCGTTTTTAAAAATTTTTGAGTATTTTTTATAGAAATAAATACGTATTAAAAGAAACATTTTGAAAAAAAGAACTTTCCGTTTGGTCAATTATTTGCGGACTTAAAAACATTTCAAGAACCTAACTTACGTAAAATTACGTAACGTAATTTTTTAAAAATTTTTATAATCTCAACAATTAAAAATTCGAAAAAAGAAATAGAACCCATCGTTTGCTCATGATGAGACTAAGCTTAAAAGTTATTAAACGGATAACAGTTTTTTACAAAAAATTTTAAAGAAAATCGATCAGTACAAACATTGTTAAAAATAGTGATTTATTTTTAAAACTTGAAAATCGAATGATAATATTGCTTTAAAATATTTTTCGATATCTTTTGTAGAAAGTACAATTTACAAGAAACATTTTCAAAAAAAAACGTGCCATTTTGTAAATTATTCGCGAAGTTATGAGCATTTCAAAAAAAAGTAACGTAATTTTCTAGAAATCTATATCTCTTGAATGACATGATAAAAGAAATTGAAAAGTGTCATGAAATCTAGTCTCAACTAGTACTAAAAGAAAAAAATATTTCAAAAAAATCCGAGATGCAAAAGCAAAATGGTGTCCGATTTGGCGTGGAATGCCCCATATATAGATAAACAATGCTAATACTATTTCGAACAATAATATTGTTATTTTGGTAATTAAGGGGTTTGGCCACTCTAGAGACCGAAAAAATACGCATTTTTAGAGATTTTTTTTCAGAAAAACTTCAAAATAAATTGAGATTACAAAAAAGAATGTTTATCATAGATATCAGTGACTGTATACAATAAATTTTTCTTGCATCGAGTAATTTCAAAATGGCGGAGATATGACCCAACAAGTAGAGACCTGTTTTAAAAATCTTTGCTGGTGGTGTACCTGATTTCTCTGCTAGGCAATATCTAAAACACAAAAACATTTTATTTTCTTGTTTTCAAGGGTAGGTAAACGTTATTTTGTGACGTTTTTTAAAATCTTTTGTAGAAATGACAGCTAGAAAAAATTAACTCAAATTTGCATTGAAATTTTGAGTTTAAAAAATGTATAACTTTTGAACATGACACCCAGTCAAAAAAATCTTACGTCACAAGATAGATTATGAAAAATAACTGTTGTAAATTTCAACCAAATCGGTTGAGTAGATCGGGAGATATTGTGTACACCGTTTAGAAAAAGCAGTTTCGAGAAAATCGCGCAAGACAAAAAAAAGTGAATGAAACAAAATTTATAAACAAACTCTATAAGAACCGAAGGGTGTCGAAACCGAAAACTGTCGATAATTTAATTTGTAATTGGAATTTCTTATAAATGTTTTCTTTAACATCTGCTATAGAAAAAATTAAATTCTATACTTACATAACGATAAAATTTCATTAAGGACTCGCAAAAAATAATTTACTCGCGAATTCAATTTTATCGTTTTGTATAGAAAATAACCATTTGTAAATATCAAGTATAAATAAATAAGATACCTATAGCTACTTACTACACTACTAAATTATTATTAAGAAAACTGTTTGCATAATATTTTTGGTTTTCACATTATTTTAACTGGGTCATTAATTTTAAAGTGCTAACGATTTAAGAGAGTCAAATAACATAAAATTAATTAATCTTGCTAAGAAGTTATAGCGCGGTTGTGGTAAAAATAATTTATTAAAATCTAAAATTTTAGAATAATATGCATAAGTGAATAATAATAGATAATGTTAAAATTAACTCTTACACGAATACACTTACAGCTTACCTATGTATGTTTATATTATATTATGTGTAGTAATCTTTAATTTGTAAAATTAGTGTAGAAGTAGTTTTCAACAATTAAGATTAATTGGTTCATTAGTTATTCAGAAAACGTTTCCATATTTTCAAACAAAAAATAATGTACCGAGTAAACTTTTAAAATACCATAATAAATAAGGCTTAAGCGAAATAACTAGGTACATTAAGATTTAAAAAGATTTACTTTACTCCCAATTACGGTTATTTTATGAATAGAAAAGTTTGGTAGCATATGGCGTAACTGTTATCTTGTTCGTTATTGTATCCATTAATTATGGGGCATCTGAGGGAGGATATTTTATGACAGATCTCCAATATTGGATTAATTAATTCAGGTACAGCACAACAAGGTACCCTCTTCTATCAATCACCCATTTTCTATTCTGAGCAAATTATATGCATGCTTATCATGCCCATTTAACAGGTTTAAACATATTTAAACCTAGACTATTTATTTATAAATTCATTATGTATGTTTTTGGAAATTAATCAAGAAATTATAAATGATTTTAAGAAATTAAGCCCGAAATTAAAAATTCTAAACAGTGAAAAAAAATTCTTCTAGGTGTCCCAAATACAGATCAACCGTTTCTCTCGCTGCCCTGATTGCTTTTTGAAAACTTTCATTTCAAAAAGATAGATTTTGACAATGTCTCCATTTTTGACAATATTGAAAACTGACTTGGTGTACTGAACTATATTCAGTCAGTCTCAGTTCAGTCTTGCTTATGTTATAATATTACAATGTTATATTGTTTACGGTTTTACAATACAGTATTTAGCACATTAATATAATAGAATTTTAACAGTAAAGTAAAGCAATACATTGTATGCCATATACTATAAATATCGGGTTCCCTAGAGCATATTATGTATATTCCACACTCTACTTATAACCAAGTTCTCTTTGTTAAAGCACATATTATACAGTTAAAATATTCTGGGAAGAATAGGTAAACCTTTTAGTATATGTACAGTAAAAGCCCTCGTATCCGAAAATTTTTAGAATTTATCGCGTCAACCGAAAGATGCTTGCGAGATCAACGCGTATAGGGAGACTTCCGTTTCATGTTGTGGTATTTATATTTCAACCAACCATTTATCCGAAACATTCGCTTATCCGAACATTATCCGAACCCGTTCATTTCCGATACGAAGACTTTTACTGTACCTATATACAATATTGTTATATAAAACAATCGTTGCTCCACATATAGACTATTCGACAATATTATTTACACTTAATAAAACACTAACGAAAAATATTTGAATTATTCAAAATAAGTGCATGCGGATAATATTACAATGTAGCAGTTATACGCCAATATGTTAGAGACGCTTAAAATTATGAGTATCCAACAAAGAATATCGTATTTTGTTTATTTTTTAAATACAGTTTAAAAGAGTGCCTGACTACAGGCACTGTACAATTAAAATGTGTCAATGAAATTCATGATTACACTACAAGAAATAATTTGAATTTTTTCATAGAAAAAGCCAAAAAAGAATAAATAAGAAAATCACTATTTTTTTCACTTACAATAAATTACCTGATAGTATAAAAAATTGTAAAAAATTAAGTTTAATCAAAATATTATTATGGGAACATATTGTTATAAACTATTTATAAAAAATATTTGCATATTTTCATTAGTTGTTTTTTTTTTAAATAATTTGTGCCTTAGATTAAATTGTAATTAATAGCGTAAAAAAGCTAGTTAATAAAGATTATTATTATTACTATTCAACATCAATACGAAATGGTGCGTTGCTTTTTACATTAATTTTCATTAAGTAAACTATTTTGTAACGCAAAATATTGAGGAAAATGCGATTTTCACAACTATAGTAGATAAATATTAGGTATCTCTATAATTGTGTATTGAGTAATAAACTAATAACTTTAAACATTATAATAAAATTATCTTACGATATGGTTAATTTATTAAAAAATGTTAATAATTATACTGAATGTAATAGTTTTATCTATTCAATTGATGTAAAAGTATTAATAAAAGTGCAAACCAAGAAATAAGTTTATTTTAGATTTCTCAATATTTGTATTAATTTGTATGTTTAAACTCAAAATAATTTTTTTTTAAATACTAATAATTACTGCATTTGGTATTTGATTATATAAATAGGTACAAAGAAATAATTTGATAAAACAATTAAGAAATTTTAAAGATAAAAGTTAATGTAGACATGGTATTGAAAATACTCGAAAAATTTTGTTATTATTAAAAAATTATGTTGATTATTGAGTGCTATTAATTACTAAAACTAAGTTTCTTACCAGCTACATAATATGTAGAACCTTGCATAGCATTGATTTTTCTTTAGAATTTAACGGTTACCAAATAATTATGCCAACATTACGATTAATATGAATATAAAGAAAGTCGTAAAAAATTAACATACGACAGCTATCGTAGCATTGCTGCTACCTATATTACTTATTTTGTAATTTTTAATACAATGTAACCAGTTCTAAGTTGACTTACTGAAACTTTTTGAGTTATTATATTGAATTTCCATGTACTTTTCTAGAAAATAAATTGCGACAGAAAAAGTTAATGCCCGAAACAACTTTTCGGTAAACTTTCTCAACTACTTAAAATTAGAAAACTAAGTTACTACTAGAAGCACTTTTGTTTCAAGTTGCAGAAATCATTCCTGCCGTAACATAGTACGAGTATGTCGATATAATATATTACCTTATTTACATCGTAGGTATTATATGAATTTTAGAATTGCCTGTCTTATTTTAAGTTTTCCCATTTCTCGCGTCAATTTTTGTGAGCTTTGAAGTACTACACCATGCATTTATTACACCATTTCTTATGCAGTATATTCTGTAAAATTTTAATGCAACCAATTGTAAGATTAAATTAATAAAACATCGGTATGGATTGAATCATACCCGTATTTTGAAAAGTTATAAAATAAAAATGTTATAAATAGGAAGATAAAAAAGTTTAAAATATTTAAATTTTTATATTTTTGATAAATATTGTTAAATATCATGGGAACAATCTGCACACCTGAATGCACGCACGAATCTTCAAATTGCCCTCATGGGAAATCATGTGATCGAAAAGCGACTAACACAAAGTAACATTCTGGAAACAATCGCTCCATTAATCTGACGGTAAATGCTTTTAACAAGGACATGAACTAGTCAAGATTACAGGTCAATAAAGCTGGACCCCACCGGCACCGCATGGATGTATCGACAACAGCAGAAATTAAGTGCTTTTTATGTATTTATTTCTTCATCATAAAATTATAGATTTTTGGAAATGGTTAACTCACAAATGAAATTAGTTACTATCGTGATTTGCCTAAATTAATATTTGATTAATAAGTTTTTCAGTCTATAATTATTTTTAAAAATGTGAGCTACTACATTATATACATAAGTATATTTGCCAGATTAGCTTTTAATTTATAAAAAATCTATAAATGAAAATAGACTTCCGACAAATCTTTAGCCTTTAGTAAATTAGACAGTCTACGTCCGCCATGACCTTTTAATAGGTACCTACGTAAATTATATTTAGAAATTACTGAATTGCCGAAATTACTGGCATAATTGAAGGATACAGAGGCAAACAATGTATTTTGAAAAAAAGGTTTCAAATATAAAACTAGTTTAAGCTAAACCTTGATTAATTAGGTAAACAGTATTTCAGTTGCTTGTTAAATTACGTTCAAGGATTAACCTACGTTTATGGCTACCTGATTGGTCAGATATCAATATAAACGGAGTTTAAACTAGGATCGTAGTTTAAACCACAACTATGCCACAACTGAAATACCGGTCCTTAACATAATATTATGTTGCCAAAGTAAATAATCAAGTTTACCATAAACTCGATTTGTTTTGGCTGGCCTTTAGACCAGCTCATTCAAAATACATGCAATAATATGTAGTAGATAATAATGATTAGCAGTGCGGTAAGGAGATACTTAAATTTTGCAAAAAAAATTTATTTTTAATTAATTACATATATTTACTAAAGAGCCTACATTAAGGTTCAGTATTTCAGTTGCTAGTTAAACTACGGTCAAAGATTAACCTACGTTTATGGCTACCTGATTGGTCAGATATTAATATAAACGAAGTTTAAACTCGAATCGTAGTTTAAACCACAACTAAAATACCGGCCCTAAGTTCGTATCATTGTTGTTTTACTAGGTTAGCAGCAGTACTAAAATTTTACATTTCGTGGGCTTAGAGCCAAACAAAATAACTGCATTTTTGCACGAAATGAGATATCTACAGGATTGGATACGTAGCATACCTCTACACTCTGTCAAAACCAGATATTTGTATTATACCACTAATAAAGTTTTTATAAATATATTAGTTTTGACTAAGACAATTTTAACAACTCTCAATACTGCAAAAATAAGTTAAGTGGAGTTAGTTTGTTTTAGACTATAATAATTTCATGTTCGAGTAGTAGTTCATGTAGTATTTGATTGCAAAAACCATATAAGTGCTATTTAGCTTCTTTTTTTTATCTAAGTTAACCGCCGAACATAAGTTTTTCGAGCGTGGGAATAGCTACATGGAGGCAGATCGAAACATTAATTTATTACTATAATTTTTATTTCACAATCAAAATTATAAGGTAGTTAACTGCACAATGTTTGATAATGTTACGTGACAAAACAAGATAAGTCCCTAACTTTCAAACTGTTTTTTAAATTAATAAGAAATTTGATTATTTTTAATTCTAAGAAAATGTTTATCTTCAAGTATTAATGTTTTAAATTTAATGAATATAAATTCTTAAGTTTCGAATTCGAATTTTACATTAACACTGAACATTAAAGTCGTGTTTTCTCAAAACTATCATTTTGGAGTTATCTTGTTTTGGCTCTAAGCCCACGATTTATTTGTTATCTATGTTATTTTTGCAAATAGTAGTCATAGAATGTTTGAACAAAAGAACAAGACGTACAAAATGATTACTGTAACTTTTCTTTCTTTATTTTCCTACATCAATGTAAATCTGAGAGGAAATGAACTTTATAGCATCAAAAATCAGCACTACTAAATATCGTTAATAATACAATTTTATCACCGTCTAAAAATTATTTTTTAATTGACGAGAGATTTATTCTGTCAAGTTTATCTAAAGAGATTTAAAAGAAAAGGAATATTAGAGAAAGCAAGCATTATGGTGATATCTATATTTTAACCAGCAAGAATTTTAGTTAAGGAATTAAGGAATCTTATTTAATTAAATTTATATTTTAACCTTCTGCTTGGTTTTATTTTCAAATTCGTATACTTCGATTTATTTTTTGCAAACAAGTAAGCGTATATTCCATTCCAAACAGCGCTACAACCCAGAGTGCGTTTTGGCTAACCACTTGGGTTTTCAAGGCAGATTGCCTCGGTGGTTTGCCATTGCCCGCCGAGAGAAGACGGCTAGAATAAAGTTCTTGCTCTACTCGGGCTCAAACCAGGATTCTCTGCTTAGTAGCCGACGCACTTAAGCATCAGACCGTAACCGCAAGTTGAACGAATTAAAACAAAAATTAACCCGAGAAAGTCGCGCCATAACATCGGCCATGCTTGTTCGCGTGATGCAAAATTTTAGGGTCCGTTTAGAAGAGGTCATATCGTCGCCATACAAGCAAAAGTGACCAACTGCATAACTGGCGAAAATAATATACTTGACTTATTGAGTTGATTAACGCTATAATAATAAAAGAATAATTAAAATTTTAATATAATTAACTATATTAATTGTATTATGACTACTTAAATTTATTGAAATTTTAATTAATTGCCTGATTTTATAAGAGAAATTTAACCTAAAAGCTGCTCTCCTGTAAAACTTGAGTTTTGAAGTTGGTCAATTTTGCTTGTACGCCGACGATATCAGCTGTGATAGGCGTCAATTGAATGATGTTGTTTTTCGCAAATAACTTCTTAAAGAATAAATTTTAATTTGTAATTTTCATGAATAAAAAATTTTGAAGAATAAAAAAGTTATTTCACTTGAAAATCGGAAATTTGCCACAGAACACCCTGTACCAAAGCCAGTGTAACCGGCAATATTTACGTCAGTAAAATTTTACCTTCCAATAAATAAAATAAGAGGTTAAATATCCCTGGTGGATATTTACAGGGGGTAAAAATTCATTAGAGAAAGAAAAGTTTAAATAGTAAAAAGGGTAAAAACCTTAAATATTCTAATAAATCCAAGTTTGCACAACGGATATAGGGATGTTTTTTATTGCAGAACTCATAGGCGCCGATATATATTATTTGTTCACTCAAATTTTTAACAATCCTTGATAATGATGAAGATAAAAAGAAGAAAAGAGAAGTTCTGCATGCCAACACTCACCGGAATCGTAACAACAACAAACTTAGGATTTAACGAAATCTGAGACTTAAATGCGAAAAGTAGTTCGTGAAACTGGAACCTCACGAGAGTCGGCTCGACAAATTGAGGAAAATAAGTTTAAGAAGAAGCTTTATAAGCTGCAGAAAACCAAAATACTAACGGATGAAAACAAACGACTTCAACGATGCCGTGCTCTTCTACATGACACCGGTACTCAACAATAGAAAACTTTCATTTTCACTTATGGATAAATTTTTGTAATTAAACAATTTCACAACCGTGGAGGAAATGATAGATATTGGTCAGAAGAAACACCGGATCTTCTGCCATCGTTATCAATCACCAGTACTTCAAGTTTGTTTTAGTTTTGGGAGAGAGGGGTGTTTGAGCTACTGGTAACACACCTTTGGTTTTCATCGAAGAAAGAGTTAAAATCAATACTAATGGATATTTTAGAGGCTCTACTACTTCTGTGTGTCCAACACCACTTTAGTAAGCATCATTGAACCTATCAACAAGACTCTACTCCTACCCATAAATCACCAACTATTTTGTTTGTTTGTTTGTTTGTTTGTTTGATTTTGTTAATTCCGCTGAATGGCCTCCGTACTCACCAGATTTCAATCCAATGCATTATGCAATATGGTCAATTTTACAAACCAGCACCTGTGAGCGAAACCCCATAAAAGTTTGAAATTATTAAAGCAATTCTTGAGTCAGGAATAAGACATAATATCCTTTAAAGAGTTACGAAAAACAACCGAAAATTTTCTATTTTTTTCTATTTTCTATATTTTGAAATAATTTTCTTGGAAACTTATAAGGCCAGTCTGATTAAAAAAAGCGAGCGTAACCGATCTATTTAAAGCTGTAAGCCCAATAACGAATAATTTTTCGAGTAGATGTGAGTATCCTTATTTATCGGAAAACAAATTATTATGCCAAAAATAAAAAACAACGTTTAAAACAATATTAAATTGTTTGATTGTTGATTAATATTAAGGCAATGCCCCTGTCACATTGAAAGTAATTAAAAAAGTAATGAATTATCGATAAGAAAGCATATGCAAACATTCTGATCAAATTCAGATCAGATCAAAATTCAATCTATAGAAAAATCTACTCATAAACGTCTAACGTATTTAGGTTTTTAGTTAGTTTAGTTAGGTAAACTTTAGTTAGGTATTTATTGTGAAGTATTTTAAGTTTTCCAAAAAAATATTTATCGTATTTTTTATTAACACTTATGACCGGTTTCACAAAGGCTGGCTAAAATTTAATCTATGATTAAGGATTTTCAACAATGTCGCAACAATGAATTTTTATTGTTGAAAACGCTTAATCATAGATTAAAATTTAACTAACCTTTGTGAAACCCTGCATTAATATACTGTTATTATGGTATAAATTATTATAATAATGTACATTAAATAGTATTGTTATTATATTTACTTAATTTGAAAAATTATTATAAATTTGTAAAAGGTCGTAATCTAACTTCTTGTAGCATGATTTGTAGAATGATAAGGTGGCTGCATGTGCTTACCAAACCTTGCACGCGCTTTACAAGGATTTGCTTTTAGCCAAAAACAAACAACCGACCGGTATCTTTCGGGACTAGCGATGTTAATCGAAAATTATGTTTTCATTTATAGGTATAATAAATATGGCGAGCTTTTTTAAATATTTTTAAACCAGAATTATATCCATTTGATTTTTTCAAATTGGTCTAGACATATTCTCGGTTATTTTATACATAATTTATGTATAATTAAATATGCTTAAATTAAATATTTTCCATAGGAAACTAACATTTAATAATAATTACGATTGTAACAAATTAATGTTTTAAATAAAACAAAATGTTTAAATTGAAATAAGCTGGAGGTGAAAATTAAAGTGTCACAATTTAATTCATCTTTGTATGAATTCTCAACCCGTAATTTGAAAGTACATACATACATAATATAGTATGTAATTCACTGGGTTCCCCATATTTTATTTTCCATATTATACATATTATAACATGAATGCATTTATTTATATAAAATATTCTTGCTTTTTCACTGCGTTTTTATAATTTTGTTGAAATTAAAAAAAGAATTCTTTAATATTATATACTTTTAACTTATCTTAGAAAAAAATTTAATTTTGCAATTGGCAAAATGTTTGTATAATATTATAATATCAATATAATATTCTGTGTACCTATTTAATATTGCCTACAATCTTACAATCTTAGTAATAGAGATTATGCTCCTAATACATTAAAAATATTTTCATATTTTATTTTAAAATTTTATTTATGTTTCATGTAAGCAGTTGAAACGTTTCATAATTGTACAAAACCTTCGACTAATAATTACTCATGAAGTTAAGGGTGGAAGTTTAATTAAACCGAGAGTAACGTGTTCGTGATGGTGAATATCGTGCCACTTCAAGTGTCTCGGAAAACTGATGAGATTCAATTTTGAAACTTGGTAGAAGGAAATATTTATTTACATTTTGTTTTTACAAGAACCACAAATAACGCTTCAGTAAAACTAGAATTTCTAATTTATGAAAAATCGATATAAATATGAATTTTAAACAACATTTTTCTTTAACATCTCGACAAATAATATACCTTCAAATTATTATTTTTCAATTTAACTATTTTATTTTATTATAAGATAATTGATTCTCTTATTCTTCTTCTCGACCGTTTTTCATCCACTACTGGACATAGGCCGCATATCTCCCAACGTCCTCCATGCCACCCTATCTTTAGCTGTTCGATGTTTGATCTTTCTCGCCTTCTGTTTTATGTCATCAAGTCATCTTTTTTGTGGTCTACCGACACTTTCTTTCTTAGTCTTGAACGCCAGTGAGAAATGCGAATCAACCATTCTTCGTATCATTTTCTAGCTACTCCATCCAAACACTTCAGAGATAATTGATTATGTCATAATAATTATGGTAATGATTAGTACCTATATACATTTTTAAATATACGAGTATTATACACACAGTAACGCTACAACCCAGGTTGGGTTTTAGGTGACCACTTCATTTTATGTAGGGTTTTCCAAGCAGATTATTTCGGTGATCGACCATCGGGGATCTCTGCTTAGTAGTCGACACATTTAAGCATAAAACTGTATTAAAAAATACAACATTTTTATACTATGCTACTTAATGTTTATTCAACTGGATTTGCTGAATAGCGTTTTTAATGTTTAACATGAAAAAAAAAATAGAAAATTTTGTAGACATCTGTCAAACAGTTTGTATTATTTCTCAATAAAATTATTTTTTTATGGTAAAGTTTTAAACTCTGAAGATGCAATTTATCGAAACCGGTTAAATAAATATTATAATGTAACTTACAAAATAAATAATATATTTTATTTTTCATTACTACAATAGTATTATTGAATTTCAAATTATTAAATCGATTATTACTTTTTCAGGTTTTTCTATTTATTCCCATATTTATTTTGGTGTAGTTACTATTAATATCCTTTCAAATACAAAAGTTTGATACACGGAATACATAAGTCAAAATTTCAAACGATCATCAATCAATTTTAGTGTCCAAGTGAAATTTTTAAGTGGACGTCTACATACATTCTTGGAAACCAATTTTAAGAGTACTTCATCATTTTCTACTGGTGGTATTGTAACAGACAGGTGATGTATTGAGTTCTCCGTTCATCTACTTCACTGTGACAACTAAACGATAGGGTTGGTCGGTCGGTAGGGTAACAGAGATATCGATTGTTCGTATAGTAATAATAACGTAACTTTATTCCAAGAAAATTCTGTATATAAATTATGTGCTAAAATTAAAACGTTTACTGTAAATCTATAGCTAATACAAAGCCAGCACATTATAAAATAATAATAAACAATAAACTTAAAAGTATTAATTTATAATATTAATATATATATAAAATAATACAATTTGTATAAAAAAAACGCTAATTTGCAAATATTGCACCTATAGTATCTATTTCTTTAATAATTTTTATGTAAAATCATATAATAAAATAATAAATTTGTACGCTTCTGTGGTTGGCACTTAAAAGGTCACCTATAGCGAAACAATTAGCTTTTAAGTGCCGACCAATTTGTAATTCAAAATATTTTTATACTGGACAGTGGCGGTACAACCACTCAAATACAAGATAAATGAATCTTAAAATATTCGTTCGTCGATTATTCCACCAATTAAAGGTGTACCAGAATGTAATAAAATGTAATAATTACAAATCCTTGTACTTTTTTAAGAAATTTGCTGTTTTGTTGGAGACTCTCAGCACTAAACTATTAGTACCTTATTTTTTTTCTGTAAATTACTGCCCGTTTCTGCTTTTAATGGAAGTTTTCTACCTTCTTATCTATTTTCAACTATCTTTTTCTTATCCTCGCGTTCATCTCAAATTCTACGACACCTGATTATACCATCTTAAATTGGGTATTGCTTTATTAATGTTTTTTTATTTTTTGGCTAGTCATTACGTGACCAAACCATCTTATTCTTAGTGACTTATTCGTATTGAACTTAGCTAAAAAATTTACAAATGAAACACCAGCGTTGCAGCTACTGCAAAAAAGAAAGCTTCCGCTGCTAGCCGGTTGAAAATTTGAAGTTGCAATGACTATCGCACTCACATATCATGTGACGAACATCAACCAATTGACAAATTGGATTGACACAATGTCGACCAATCAGTAGCTAATTTAGCGAAAATTTAAAAAACGGAAATCGCCTTAGGGAGACTATCGCGAAGTCTCCCGCGAAACAAGTGCAGGTGAACTTCTTTCACCACAAAATTTTTGAAATTGTGTCCAAACCGAGTTTTTAGATCGCACAGTATTAATCGGAATGCTATTACTAATTTCCTCACTTATATTTTTTAGCGATTCCTTACCAAAACGTGAATTCATTTTAAAACGCACGATGTGTAAAATATGGCTACGAAAAATTAATGAATGACATTTGTATTAATCCATTTGTTTTATCATTGCAACCTAACATTTTTATAAAATAAATTTATAAATACTCGTTCTAGCGATAGTCTATCCTAATATACCTCGAGCAGAGCATTTTTCTGAGACAATTTGTTCGCGCTGTCTACACGCGTGTTGGTTGCCCTTAGAAAACTCCCCGCGCACAAGCGCTTGGGCAGTTTTCGTGCAACAAACACTTGTTTGACGGCTTGAACAAATTATCGGAAATATGCCCAGCTCTTGGTATATTATATACGATAATTCAAACAAACTTCTCAATTCGATTTGAATGTATAAAATTTTATCAACTCTAATGTGCCTTTAGTTTTTTCTTTGATAAACTTTTGTATTTGAAAAATGTAGTATCTAGTACTAGGTCTACTCGAAAACCTGCATCTTTCTATGATATTTGTCTCGGGGATAATTTGGTTCCAAATCCAGCCTGATTTATAAATTTCCGCCGACTCAATTTTGTCCAAATTCTATGATGCTAACAATTCGAGCTCTCCCAATTTTTCTATAAACTTCTTTAAATTAAGGCAGGATTCTACTTTGGAAGCTCAAAAAAGAAGCACTTTTTGTAAATTTTTTATGAGATTATTAATTTGTCAGGCTTTAAAACTATTCTCTTGAAATACTTAAAAAATATTTTTTTGATATATTTTATGCATTTTTTATATACAGAAACATTATTTAATTGTCATGCCTCGAGTAGAAGGTGGGGCTGCGCATGTGAAAAAATCTTAAAATTGTGTAATCTAAAACAAAAGAAATCAAAAGCATTAGGTTCAATATAACACTAGCAACCCACTAAACTAACATTTTTAATATACATGCAAAAATAATAAAATGGCAGTAAACAAAAGAAAAAAACAGAAAAATTAAAATTTTTTTTTACTGTTTTTTGCCAAAAACCTAGTTATAAAATTAAAATTTAAAGATAATTTTAGTTCAAGCGGTTGCTTTGCTCTGTTTTTCTATTTGTCTATAACGAGTTGCACATTAGTCGAGCTCCAAACTAATCGAGTTGTACATATTAGATTTCCAATTTTGGGGGGGAAACAATTTCTATATAACTATTATAATAGGGTTCGTGCCAAATAGAAATGAAACCGTCAATCATTATAGTTGATAACAGTTCTTTTAAAAGACATATTATGCCCGGTTTCAATAAGGTTCGACTTAACCTGTGTTAGTTAACATATCGTCGGCGAGCTGACACTACCTGCTAACTGACATTTTGGCGAAAATGAGATATTTATATAGTTAGCTTCAGAACTTTATTGCGCACATATTTATAGTGTCAGCTAACTAAAAAAAATGTATTGTTAAAATTATTTGACCTAAACAATAATCAGCTATTTACAATCCGGCCTGCTGAGAGCTACAATTACCGCTATCTGTCAGTTCTATGCATGCTTATGTATGCGATATACAATTGTAAGCTTGTTTTTTACTATTCGGGTTAATTAAAGTGTTCTGGCGATAACTGGGAAGCAATAAATACTTATAAGTGTATAAAGGGGATTTTGCAGTTAGCAAGTATTGTCAGCTCGCCGACGATATGTTAAAGATAATCATTGGTTAAATTTTGAATGGGTTGCAGAAACTATCTGAAATCTATAATTAGTTAATCTCTGATTATATACATTCAAATGTTAGGTTGGTACTTCTACTTCACGTGTAGCGCCAACTTCATAGCATAAAATTGACGTTTAAATGACAGTCAACATCATTGTCATCAACAAATATAACATAAGTACAGTTGAAAATCATGTTATGTTTTAGCTTGATGGTTTTATTTTTAGTTATAAATACTAATCCGAACAGCTGAAAGATGTGAAGGAAAATCTCTTCGGCCAAATTCAATTTTATATTAATTTCGAAATATTGCATTAAATTTACTTATATTAATTATATAGATACGGAGACGAAATTAATAATAAAAAATAGATGGTACGACCCTACGACGGTTAACCTAAAGAATGAAGCGTGGAAGAAAGTTATCAATAACTATACTACAATGCAGGTGCTTTGACTGCTGCATAATAATTTTTTTAAATTATATGATGTATATTTATAACAATTTTTAAAATTATATTATATTTATAAAATAAAATTTAAATTATATACAGTGCATCACATAATTATAACCGCACCCCATATTTTTAGGATTTCAAAATAAATACAAATGTTATTTGCAATTTTGAATTTTATTTTTAGTTGTTGTAACGAACAAGATTCATGTGCACAAAATTAACTTGCAGTCTTATCTTACGTCGAGCTCAGCACGAAAAATAAAATTTTGCTTGTCTCAGAATTATAACCGCACTTAAAGAATACTTATGTTTTTCAAAATTTTTTAAAAGTAAAAACCTAAAAACCATGTTCAATATCGAATTTTATTGCTACTTTTTTGAATTACAGAAAAAATTCGATTTTTCATACTTCAAACCAAATAATAATAATAATATTTTGCTCTAACTTGTTCCAACAATTTAAAATTGCTCTACGGAGTCCTTTACATCTGATAACTGTCTATTATTTGCATATACAGGGCGAACAAGTATGCCCCAAATGTTTTCAATTGGGTTACAATCTGGAGATCTCGATGGCCAGTCCAAAACACATATTTTCTTTTGACACAACCAGTTGTTTGTTTGGCGACTTGCATGTATGGTTGCATTGTGGTGCTGAAAAATAAATTTTGATTGTCTATTCCGACAGATAAATGGAAGAAAATTATTGTCCAACAGTGTAATGTACAATTCGCTATTCATTTTCGTCGATGTACGGGCAAAATCCAGTTTTCCCTTGGCACAAAACGCTCCCCAAACCATGCAGCTACCGCCACCAAAATTTCTTCTAGAAAAATGCCTTGGTTCTTTTCGTAGATCATGCCAATACGAATTATAGCCATCTGGACCATCTAGATTGAATTTTTTCTCATGGCTAAATATGAACTAAGAAACCAGTCTCGAGTTTAAAATACTGTTAACAGAATTAAATAGTGTACTGACTTTTGCCCAATTTCAGGACATGTTTGCGCTTGCTAATTTTATTCGTCTCGCTTCAAGCTGCTCACAGAGCTGGAGCCATAATCATTTCAGCTCGAACTATGTTAAAACTTCGATGTATAGTTCTTCTTACCGTTTCTCGTGATACATTTAGTTGAAGCTCACTTTGAATTTGACGCAACGAACGTGTTGAGTTTGACGCAGCTCTTTGTATTTTTGCTTCAACATGACTACAATATTTTTGGCCATCCTGAACGTTTTTCGTTCCATTATTTTCTTTATTTTTAATAAAATTTTGGACAATACGGTCAGATCTCTAAATTCGTTTTGCGATTGTTCTGAAATTATCTTCGGAATCATAATATGCTTGAATCTGTCTTTTATCACTTTCACTCAACTTCTTTCCACGTGGCATTACTCAATAATCATCAATTTGTAGCAACTGTGCCAAGAATTCATCGTGCGGTTATAATTTTGAGACAAGCAAAATTTTATTTATGGTGCTGAGCTCGACATAAGAAAAGACTGCAAGTTAATTTTATGCACGGGAGTCTTGTCTGTTACAATAATTAAAAATAAAATGCAATATTGCAAATAACTTTTATATTTATATTGAAATCCTAAAAATATGGGGTGCGGTTATAATTATGTGACGCACTGTATTTATAAAAAATTTTAAAATTATATGTTTATAAAAAATTTTTAAATTATATATTTATGAAAATTTTTAAAGTAAAATTTTAATCAAAAAATCAGATAAGTCGGACATTTCTTTAAAAAACACGTTTAAAACCAACAGAAAAAAAATTTCAACACGAAAAGCGACGTAGTATAAGTACTAAATCAGTTGTTAAATAGTTTGGGTTGTTAACCTGTGTTAAGGTCTAATTATCGTTTGTGCAACCCAAATAGCCACTTAACAACAGATTTAATCATTGATTACGCTAATCATTGGTTAAACTTAACCTGTATTAAAAATTATATTCCTGCAACCCAAATCGGACTTAATCAATGATTAACTTTTTAACTAATGATTAAATTCCTTAATTATCGTTTCTGAAACCGGGCAATAGTATTGTATTTTCTATGAGTACATACATTATAAGCAAGAGAGTTGCAATGCCGCTTAATATACGGTGATTCGAAGTATCCATAGAAACGCCCATGTAGTTCAGCAGTTGAAAAGATGTTTAAAATTCATCATTTCAATTGTTTTTAAAAAGATAACACATATAAAGTGTTTATGTGATCACTGGCGTAGTAAAATAAAATTATTTTACTATTTTTTTAATCTGGTACCAAAAGTTTCAAAGAAACGGGTCAAGTGTTCTTGTTTGATAACATCCTGCCTTCTTTTGTTTGGTGGGCAGTAGATTGTCGAGGTAACTATGGACGCCCTTTAGATAGTTAATCTTTACTGATGTTGCCTGAAGATAGTTCTTTTGGTGGTTTTCCAGTTCGCAGTGATTTATGCAGTTTTTGATTATTATTGCCGTTACACCATGAGCTGCGCCATCCGGATGATTTGTTTGATAGACGTTGTAATTGTGAATTTTTGAAGAAGCTTTTTGTTGTAAAGCGTGTTTCTGAGATGAATACAATATCGAGGTTGAGTTTGAATAAAAACTAAGTTCTTGACTATGTTCTGTCAAGCCGTTGGCATTCCAGACTGCTATTTTTAAACTGTTATTAATCGTTTCTTGTTTTGCTGACTATGAGAGTTAAGAGATTGAGCATTAATGCCATCTTATCGATGAGTTTTATCATCATTTGTTCTAGTTTTGAATTAAGATTTTGGTTCCTATCAGGGATGCTGTGTTGTTGGGTCATTGTTGATTGGAGTTGTTCATTATTGATTCGAACTGCTTGGCTATAGGAAGGTAGAAATGTTGGGGTTCGAGAATACCTTGGATGTGTTGGTGCGCTTATTCCATTTTTGGATGCTCTATTGTTTTCTTGTGGTTGGACTTGATCTATATGGATTTGTTGTTTGGGACGAAAAGGTGAATATTTTTTGCTCCGAATCTCTTTGTAGATTTAGCACCCTTTGTAGTTAGCTGGATGTGATCCTGCGCAAAGAGCGCAAGTGGCTGACGTATCTCAAGTTTTTATGCATTGTTGGGTACGGTGAAATTTTCCACATTTGACAAGCGAGGTTGGCGTGAACAGTACTTTTTTGTGTGGCCCTAGTTTTGACATCGAGAACATTGAGTTATCTCGCGTTTCTGATATGGGGGCTCAAATGATATAATTTGACGTTGCTGGACTTGTATCTTGTGGATATCTTTATTGTTTTCTCGTGGTTCCAGTTCGACATAAAACAGTGGGATTGCTCGTTTGTCATTTAGTATATTTTAAATTCTCAAGACTTTATGGTTGTTTTTTTCAATTTCTTTCTTTATTCCTTTGGTGCCACTAGATGGGTAAATGTTTGAGTACTACTTTAAAACTGCGTTCCTATTTTAGTTGGAAGGTATGATAAGGCATTTTGTTTGACTTGAGCATTTCCAAAACTATACGATAATATTCAACGTTGCTGGTTTGTATTTTAACTTGTCTATTGCCAACAAGTTTCAGTGTATATTGCGTATTGGTTTAGAGCAACCGAATCCAGGTCCCCAATTAGTGGTTCTATGTTTGTTACATCCAGTATAATTATAGGGCTAGGTTTGGGTTCTTTTGGTTTTTCTGTCATTATGTCACTTTGTTGCTTATTATTTTGTTGTAGTATTGAGTACCTAACGATTATTTACAATAGTTTTTGGTATGTAATCGTGTAAGGTTTTCTGTCGTGTTACTCTATTGATTTGGTTTGGGCTATCTGCTCCACCCCGTTTTGAGTAAGGAATTGTGTGCCATTCTTATTTGTATCCGCTGTCATCGACTAGTGAAAAATCAGGTAGTGTAGCATAATCAGTCAGATCCAGTGACTTGGCTCCTTGAGCAGTATCACCTGATTCTATAAAATTATCATTCTCGTTATTCGAAATGAAATTTGTTAGTTGTGAATTTAAGGTTATGTCTTCGCATCTTCCACAATTCAACTGATTTACCTCTCCGCTGCAGCTTTTTGTTAACTACTCCATTCCGACGCACTGTATGTGGTGATGTTACATTTCATCTTACACTAAATGCAATCTTCGTATCTTGACACGTTGCAGCCGTCTCCAAAAAGTAAGTAGGCATTATTACAATTAAACATAATTATAATGTTCAATATAGCTTTACTCTGTTTACTTTTAGATGTGAAACATACACAAGTTTTACCAGTGATTTTGTTTTACAAAGATTTCAACAACTTGGATGTACGATAAAAAATTTAAACTTCAAATTGAAGCAATTCTTTGGGCTTAACATGTGAACTTGGTGTAATAATATAACTCCCTTAGAAGACAATGTTGCATTATTTATTTACAAACAAGATCACTCTTTGTATTTTTACATAAATATGTTATATAAACAACTTGAAACTTCAGTTACCTATATTTGTACAATAGGTTTCATCCACAGTAAAAGAGATTTTAAATGCCGCGTAAATAGCTTTTCGCCAGAAGATTTCAATTAAAATTATCCATCTTGCAGAGTAACCCTTAAACAACTAAACATATTATAATTTGTTAATCTGTTGAGCTTCGATAAGATGTTATATTGAAAAAAATCTTTCATTATTTATTTACAAACAAGGTAATTCTTTGTAAATTGTACCGAAATATATTATATAAGCAACTTAACTTTTACAATAGCTCTGCATCCACAGTAAAAGAAATTTTAATTGTAACGTAAATGGCTTCTCTCCAGAAAATTACCATTGTTAATTCAGCTTGTAGAATTCATAAAAAAAATGAACCAATTTTGTTGTTTTATAGCACTGAGATAACAAAATAATCAATAGCATTAGAATAAATAAAGAATATTTTAGTTAACATTATGATAGTTGTCCATAATAAGTAGTAACCCAATTAAGAACTGACAACATCAGACGGCCATGTTTAAATTTGATTGGTTAGCTGTGGCGGGCAGATTAAATATTTTTTTGAAATTAAAAAAAATTACATCAACATGCAGCATTTTTATTCTGGTTTCATGTTTATATATATTATTTCAAAAAATTATTTCTAATGAAACTCTCCCATTGTCAAAAATTCAATTTTTTGATAACAGAAGATATTTAAAACACCGAAATAATTGCTGTAGAGCATCAGTATAAACCATGAATTTTTTTCAGTTATTTAATTCAATTCTACCATATTGAAATTAAGTGAAGAACGGCTAGTTTCACGGTTCATGTATTTAAGGTATAAATATTCCAGCTATGCCTTTTTTATAGAAAATTTTACGCTCCACAGAATAGTCTATTTGCAATTTTGCTTTATATTGAAAAGCTGTCCAGGGAAAAAAGTGCTAAAAATGTATCTTTTTATACAACTATGTATTTAAAAAACGTAAAACATTTTTTCTACAAAATTAATATTTTCTGGTAATGTGATAGCAAACACATTACCATTTTCAGTTCTGATTTTTTAATTTTAAAGAGTCACAATATTTGTCGTTGAATATTCTGTTTTGCTGTAAATAATGCAATATTAAAATTTGCCATCGTAATGACTATATTATTTACCAGTAGCAATTATTAAAATATTAAGGAAATATTTTCCAAATATAATTTATTTGGTTCTTAAACTATTTTTCTGGGTCTGTACATATTTAGTTTGTAGTACCTATATCCTAATACTCTTGTTTTTATTTTCTATGGATAATCTAACATAAAATATTCATAGGTATTACTTAATATTTACATATTGTTGTTTTTGCATTATCGTTAACAATATATTCAAAGCTGCTCATCTTTTGGAGCCCAAGTTTTAGATTTCTCTGCAATAGCTTGAAGCTATGTTGACTGATATGAAGCTATATCCGATCTAAAAATAGCTACGAGGTGCGAGGAACCTCAATAAATAACCGAAGAGCAATATTTAATGTAGTTGATATTCCGTTGGCATCACGGAATAGGAAATTATTTTTCCGCTGTACAATATCCCATCCACAAATACGACTTCATCATAAATGGATTTGATTTCGTTTATTCATCGGTTTAATAAATTTCATTAAAATTATATAAACTAATATAATTTAGTAATAGGTATCAACTCCTATTTATAGAAATTTTATTTTATTGGCTACAATGGAATAGGATTAAATATAATAAATAGGACGAAGAACATTGTTATATTTGGTATTAAGCATCCAACATTGTTATATTTGGTATTAAGCATTTAGAAACTGATATAATAGTATAATGTTCTCATCTTGGAAACAGAAAATTTGTAAGTGGTAATTTTGAAAGTTCTTCAAAGACTGCTTTTTTGAAACAAATTTAAGAACATGTTAGATTTATCTAAGAATTCGGCTGATTTGAAAAAAACTAATTTTTTTATTTATTATTAAAACTTCGTTTTCAGAAAATACGAAAATATCGTGCTTTTCTTCGGTAACAATATTGTTTTTCTCTAAACGTCAGTAAAACTTAATTAGATGTAAATCAATCAGGTAAGTGAGCTTAACATTTAAAATTGTAATATTTTTCTTGTGAAAACATCGAAAATTTTACTTTATGTCATTCGATAGTGTGAAACTACTCGAGTCATTACGTAGTGAAAAAGGAATAAATCGTAGTGAAAACGATCAGTGACCTGCCAATGGAGGGGGGGGATCTTCCACTGAGCAGTTGGCAAAACTAATATAGTTTTGCTCCTCCTCCTCCTGAGTCTATCCGTCTTAACAGACGCGTAGTAACTACGTCAAGTGTCCAAACGAGCAGCCTGCGATACCTGAGATACGGCAGCCTGCCGTATCATCTCGCTCCATCCATCTCTATCGTAAGTAGATCGGACGGTATGCTCAAAATTTGCGTCCAGGAGCACCTCAACGGTATCCAACCAGCTTTTAGGAGAATTACCACGCCTCCTTTTGCCATCAGGTTTTTCCCTGCACCATTGGTTTTTCTAATTTGTCGCTTCGAGTAATGTGGCCAAAGAATCTAAGTATGGTGCCATACACAATATATTGTGGACAACCGCTGTCTAATTTTTACCTCTGCTCTCTGCTATTACGGACACGTTGGTTCTGTTGGTTCAATCCAAGAGACTCCAACCATTTTCCGCCAACACAACATCTCGAATGCATCGATACGTTGCCGGTCTGCAGAATTTTAAAAAAGCAGACTCTTAAGCAAAACCATAGATGTGATTTTCTTGAATTTTAACAAAAAGTCAACATCAAATTAAAACTGCAAGAACTATTGAATCGTTTTGAAATTTTTTTTATTACATCGCAAAGGCAATGATGACATGTGTACCAATTTTCATCAATATCTTATATTTTTGAGTTTTATTTTTTGTCTCCTATACATCCTTAAGCAACCCTATAGTTTTCGCTTTTCCTTTTTTGTACCAAGTTGCCTATCTTTCGTTCGCATTCAATATCAATTTTCCGTTTGTGTTGTCCATCTGTCATATGTGTCTCAGCATCATTATTTGGGGCTTCCGCTTAAGACTTTACGGTCGCTCCGATGTTTTTATTTAGTTTTTTGAGTCTGCTGCTGACACTTCCGCCACCATCAGATCAGCCGTTCGATCGCTCCATGTAAACCTCTTTCCCTCTACAAACAGTTTCCGGAATCCCATTTTCACCTTTTTTCCACTTGTGGATTCTGCCTTGGCTCTTTCTACGATCTTGTCTTGTATCGCATTCTCTTTGTGTTTAGAATTGCAATCTGTTTTCCATTATTTAAAATTGCCGCTAACTTCATTTATGTTACATTTGCTTCCCCCTGTACATTTGTCGTACGCATGTCAATCTTTGTGCCGCCGAAACCTCGGTATCGAAAGTATATCGAAAGCTAACGCACGAGCTACAACTAAGGTTCTACTAAGCGTACTCCTTTTCATACAAAATTCAAACCTTTTATGAATCGTAACATCCAAACAGTTTATAAATAAATTAAGTGCAACCAAAAGTGTTAATTTATTTCAACCTTTACATTCCGCACATAAGTGTTGTTCAAAGAAAACGTTCAGACGCACGTTTTCACGCGGCATCAACTTCGAAAGCAAGACGGTTTTTCCGCAAACTTTCAAGTGTGTGTAAGCCTCAATCACTTTGGAAGTAAGATCGTTTTCTATAAATACTTTTGTTCCCTTTAGTTTATGTTTGTTTTGCATTACAAGTGTTTTCAGAATGAAGCTACGCATTTTGGTTATTACTATCTCCCTTCCAGGAACTTTCCCCACTTTGACTGCATCGATCACTTCTACTTTTAATGAGAGATGTTTTTGTAAAAAGTTCTCAACTTTTTCTCTTGTTATTGTTTCAGTTGGGGATGCCTCTTTAATGACTATGTTGTTCCTTCTTCTCTACTTCTCACATTTCTCCAATTTTTTCTCCTATTTCGTTAATGCATCCTCTTGCTTTGTGACTCTATTGTCCGACCTTTCCAACTCTTGTCTCATTTCCTGCCTTTCTTTTTTTCCATTGGTTGTTCACTAATTGGTTAGTTCAATTAATTTGTTTTTGTTGTCTTCAATCTTGACTTTTAGTTCCCTTACTTTGTTCCTGTTGTCAAAAAAGCCGGTGTTAACCATTCGTGTCAGGCTAGCAATCATAGTTTTAAGCTCCTCCATTTCGTCGCTTGCAGATTGTTGAGCCTCGATTGTATTTTCAGCTTTTTCCGCTTCTTCCTTCTTTTACTTCGGTTGGGTTCTCAGTGTGGTCTTACTTCTTTTGAATAAATCCGTCTCCTCTTTTTGTTCAGTTAGGGATTATGTTCTTCCTTTTTTGCTGTATTCTTCCGATGTTGTAACGCTGTTCAATCTATCCCTGGCTGGTCGACGGTCGATATTCATTCAGGTGTATTAGCTGAATGCTTGTCTGGTTGTCTGGTTTCTCGTTGATACGGTGTTTTCGTTCGCGTTGTGTTTAGGCAAACAAAATTACATCTAAATTCACCCGGTGCGGTGTGATGTACTGGGTTTATTTGGTTTCTTTCCCAACACAAATTAACAAAGTTCCTTTTTTGAAAACGGACTAAGCGATATACTTTTTGATAGTATGCTTCAACACGTACACCCGGGTCGACCCCTAGGAAGTACATATATGTATCACAAAGTTTTCGTATTTACTAATCCACAGGTTAACCTAAAAATATTTGGTACCTTGTGGGTTTCTTCGGGACGCCGACGATTGTATTTATCGAGTTGCAAACACTCACTCCACCTCTATTCGCTCTTTACGTCACCAACCACAATAATTCCCTCCTCAATAACTAGTAAATTCCTGGTAAACCGTAAATTATGTAGAGATTGTTAATACAATAATACGCAATAATAAGTTGGTAATGCGAACTATAAATAATAAAATGGAAGAACATTAACAACAATAATAAAAAAGAAGATTGGCAACAATAATTAGAATAAAGAAAAGAAGAAGGTTTAAAACAAGGATTACGATACAAGAATAATTGAAATGATACTATCATAAGCAACTTTTTGAATACTTTTGAAATGAAACAATCACAATTTAACAAACATTTTATTATTTACTTGGCGCCGAATTTCCTGGCGCCTGGAGTCGGCGGCGCCAAATTGTACCTGACCGTTATTCGAGTACCGACTTATTCACGTTTGCTACAGATATGTAATTAATGGGGCTGAGGTTTATATACACTAAAATACTTGAAATATGCGCATATACAGGGTGTCCCAAAACTCAACGTCATCCCTTAGAGGGCTGATAGGCCAGCTCATGACTGACCAGAATATCATAATATGACCTTAGTAAAATGTCCTTGGTTTTCGAGATATTAGCACTTTTATGAACTTCGTGAAAATCGACACCTTGAATCAGTTTTTGGAGTCCCACAGGTAGGTACGAAATTTCATATTATAAAATTCTAATTTTGGTTACGCAACCCTGAATAACCCTGCTATTGATCAGATACTAAAATAAAACTAATGGTGTCATACCTTTAGAAAAATAAAATATTTTTGCCCAACTCACGAGTTAATTATTTTTTATTCGCTAACTTTGACTCTTCATACTGTAAAAAAGTATACCACACAAACTACGTTACACAAGCCATATCGAATGAAAAGAAAGCCTACTTCAAATATCAAATCAATGTTCGCTCAAATAATGCCAAGAAACTGTGGAAGTTTTTCGATCGTGCCAACATACATGCTAGATTCAAAAATGAATTGGATTTGGAGAACGCTGATCCTGACTTGCTGAATAGGTTCTTTGCCAACTCCGCACCTATGACCACCATCGACTCGAAAACTACCGATAACTTCAGAAATAATTGCCATCCGCGGATCACAGAAAAATTGACTTTTCGCTTTGTCAGCCGGGACGATGTTGCTAGATCCATATGTAAACTAAAGTCGAATGCTGTGGGTATTGATAATATCTCATCTAGAATGCTCAAACTTGTTTTGCCGTTTTGTGTGGACACCTTTACTCACTTGATTAACTGCTGTCTGGAGACTTCAACTTTTCCTGACTTGTGGAAAAAGTCAATAATTGTACCTCTTCCGAAGAACAACATTGCATGTAGTTTTGTGGATCTACGTCCTATCAGCATCTTACCTGCTCTCTCGAAGGTACTCGAGTCTTTCATCCATTTTCAACTGCTTGAACACATTGAAAAATTTGACGTCCTCTCTAACACTCAATCGGGATTTCGCTTTAAATATAGCACTGCTACTGCTCTGTCTAAGGAATTAAATGATGAAATTAGCAACATGGATAACGCTAAAGTGACTGTAATGGCAGATCTCGACTTTAGTAAGACTTTTGATGTAATTGATCTCGATCTTTTAATTGCTAAGTTGGTGTACTACGGATATAGTAAGCCGGTTCTGAAATTATTCAGCAGCTACCTGAAAGGAAGATTTCAATGTGTGAAATTGAACTCAATTTTATTCGAGTATCTTCAAATCACTCGTGGTGTTCCCCAAGGAAGTATACTGGGTCCACTTCTTTTTGTGGCTGTAATTCTCATGAGTACATAGATGATAGGATGATACTCAGATAAATATTTCAGGCAAACCGGCATCCATTAATAATATTGTCCGAGACATGAATGTTTGTCTAGAACTGGTGCTCCGCTGGTCCCCTTCAAATGGTTTATTTCTTAACTCCATCAAAACTGTCTGTCTCTGTGTTGGCAGCTCACGTTGTCGAGCTGTGGCTAATAACATAAAATCTACAGATATTCTCCTAGACAACAATGTGATTGACTTCGGCGAAAAAACAAAAAATCTTGGCGTCATTTGGGACTGTGGTTTAACGTTTGAAAACCATATAAATAAAATTTGTAGCACCGGACACAATAAACTCTAATCGTATAGATACAAGCATCTTCTGACTCCACACAGGTCAAGTGGAATTTGATCCAAAGCCTGGTATTGTGTCACATTGACTATTGTTCCGTAGTTTACTATGGATGCCTAACAGGTTATTTAAAGACTCCGCTACAAGTGCTTCAGAATGCATGTCTTCGCTATGCATTCAATGTTGATCGATGGGACCACTTCACCCCTACCTACAACTCCCAGCAAATATTAAAGGTTGAGGCTCGCTGTGAACTTCAGTTTGCTCTTATCTTATGGCATCTATAAATCTGGTTGTCCAAGTTACCTGCACGAACTTTTTAATCTAAGATCATCTTGCCATGACTCGGTACCTACACATAGGACTTCGAAGTTTGAGGGATCTTTCCAATACAGAACGTTTTGCACGTTCAACAAGTTTGCTTCTTTCTACTTGAATGCCAGCTCAAAGATATCCTTCATAGCACACATTAAGGAACTGCTGATGGCGAATCAAATTCAAGGGTCTTCGTTATCTTAATACTTAATAGGCACTGGTTGAAAAACAGCTCTGCTGAACCTTTAAGCAATAAATTACTTGTACATATTTACTTGTATATATTTATATTGCTTAATAAACATTATTATTATTTCAAAAATTTGCTCATCTAGTGTAGTTTACAAAATTGTATACCTAATATTTGCTATGTTTTATACTTTATAAAAAAAGATATAATAGATAGATATTAGGGTAGTCCTTAGAGTTATGAGTAAATTTTTTTTTTAAATTTGATGCTCCCACCCACTAAAATTATTCTTTTTGGTGTTTTATCACATTAGAAAAAAAATAGAAGCCATCCAGCAATGTTTAATGGTCGTCCAAGATATTATAACTATTTTTGTAATAATGCTTTTTTAACTTTTCAAAAGTTTGAATGTCTTGGGCGACCATGAAATATTGCTGAATTCCTTCTATTTTTTTTCTGATTTGATAAAACACTAAAATGAATAATTTTAGTGGGTGGGAGCATCGAATTTCAAAAAATAATTTTACCCATAACACTAAGGACCATTATAATAGATATAAAGATATAAAAAAAGATATTGCTTTCTGTGAAAGGAGCTCATTTAAACACAAATAAACCTAAAAGAATGTGTTCAAAATGTTTACCATCAAGTCGAATGCAAGCGCAGCATCTTTTTAAATTAAGTTTAAAATCAAAATCATCAAATTTTTTAATAAATTTTCATGCATATTTTAAAGAAATTCGGTGCATATAATACGCATATTTCAAATATTTTGGAGCATATAAATCCCATCTCTAATAGTTAAGAAAGATCCCAAAAAACTATGTCAAATCCATGTCTTGAACCCAGAATTTCTGCTATGTAACTCAAAGAGAAGTCATAACAATTTAATTCTGTAGTTAGATATCATAGAATTTGAAAATTTGTCAAGTGTCGGACATAAAATAGCTTTGACTGATTAGAAACTGCTTGAAAGAAAAACATGAATATGTGTATACATTTCTCTTTCTTCGGAATTCACAACAAAAAATGTACAAACGGTTTACATTTATCTACCAAAAAATGTCCGACACTTCTTTCATTCTGCAAAGTTTTCTTGGCGCAAAAGGTTCACGATAAACATTTCAAAGAAAAAAATTGCAGCCAGTGTGATTATTTTAGAGCATTTAATCCTTCATAGGGCAGATTTTCGAAAATAAACAACAAGATATTTTTTTAAAGAAACTTGTGATTGTGAAACATAGAATAAATTTTCAGACTGATTGAAATATCGACCAGTATCCTATAAAGGGTTAAGGAAGAAGAAGAAAAATCTTTCGATTTTTATTATTTTATTATTTACAATAATAAATCAATAACTTTATTAAATTTTAATAATATAAAATTATTATTATTATTATTACAGAAAAACGTGTGTTTAAATAGTCCGAAAGCTATCCAACTATCCTGTATATTATTGCTTAATACGAATACACGATTAAAAATGAAAACATTGAATTTACTTTGGTCTTTCTCCTACAAAAATATAATCCTTTACTCCTGTAAAAAACAAATATTTTGGTGAAATATGATAATATTTAAAACATTATGTTAAACTTAAGTCCTAAAGAAATATCTAAATACATAACATAATATTGAATTGAGAGGAAACTATTGTAACTGTATTTGTAAAAGCATAGGATTTGTTCGTTATGACAAACTTAAAAGCTGCGGTGACCAAATCACTTAGCTTTTAGAATTCTTGATGCACTAAAGCTTCGTTTGAAATGCTAAAACAACTAAAGGAAATGGACTAAATCTAAAATTTAGTAAATAAGTTTTCGGTTTCTAAAGAAACTAAAAGTTTATTTTTGTTTGCATTATACCATTTTTCATTTTCTTTTTATATCACAGAATATGTAGGTACTTAAGTAATATTAAATTTAAAAAAATAATAATTTTGATAAATAAATCTATATAAAAATTGTCAAAAAAAATATTAAGTATATTTTGTATTATCTAAGTTTTATTTATTTTATCTGGTTTTATTTTAATATAAAAGAAAACAAAAACTTTTTAAATAATTTTTAGAATAAATTTGACACAATTTAAATCTGAATGTAACTACCTATCAATTAAAATATTTAATAGTAGATTCAATTTACTGCTACGATACTTTAATATTATTTATTAACCACATCATTAATCAAAAGAAGGTAAGCGAACATAATAGGGTGCCAGATGCACATTGCTGCTGTTATTAAACTGCTACTAATTGAAAGCCAATAACTACAATTGATTACAATTTTGGCAAAAACTTAAATAACTTTAAAAATACTGCAATTAAAAAAAAAAAAAAATTAAACTTAAAGTTATTTGTTTTATGACTTTCTAAGCTACTCATAGGTAGGTTATTATTATAATTTTATATTTGAAAAATGTATAATCTTTAAAGCTCATTTTCTCCATGATCTATATCTAATATTATATTATTTAGCAACGGCAAATAAATAAATACCTTTGAAATCAAGGACTTAAGCCCTTGAACAATCTTGCAACAATTCTATGTTGCAGCTGCTTTATGGTACCTAATAGCTACCATCATTTGTGTTAGCGATGCATTAATATGCAGATTCAATTCGCTTCAGTTTTCTATTATAGAGAGGCATAATATTAAACACGTGCTATATCTGCAGCTGGTTGGGAGGTGTAGGTACTTTGTATTTTGTTGAATTTGTGATACTTAATTAAAATCAATCAAATATAGAAAAATGCGTTTGGTAAATAGTACAATATCTTCTACAATAGTACAGAATCCGAACCGATTATATTATAAACATTTTTAACCAATTTTAAAAAAATAAAAAGAAATTTTAGAAAGTAATAACTATTGCATTTTACAAAAGTTATGCAAATAATTATCAGGAAAATGCGTTTTTCTGTAAAAAAAATCTTCTTATTAACCCTTTAATGCCAGATTTTTTCTTTTAACTTAAAAAAAATATTTTTGTGTTTATTGTGCTTTTCTGATATATGGAAATATACTAAAAATAAATATCGAACAAAAACGGAGATCAAAACTGGGAATTATTGGAAAGATTTTTAAAAACTCTGCAAGTTTTATTACTATATTAAACTTTAAGCCGCTTTTACATCTATATGTTTTCACACAGGACTTCTCATAAGCGAAAACATACGATTTCTCTCGAGGTTGGTCAAACTGTATGTTTTTCAAGATTTGCATTCAAATCGTTATGAGTGATAAAGAGGAGTTTACATAAGAGTTTGTTTTGGTTTTGAGTGAAGTTAACCCTATTTTTTAAAAAGATTCATAATGAAGAATAATAACAATTATTTAAATATTATTAATGTTGTGATTTTTATTATTTTTTTTTTAACCCTGTATTTTTCAAGCGATATTTGATTTTCAAATTTTATTTGTCAACACCACAACACAATAATTTAATTACTATATAAACAAAAAAAGTAATAGTGCCTAATTTAGTAATCAAAAAGCATAAAATCAACACTTCAGTTTAATTAATTTAAATTTAATTAATTTAAATTCATTATGAACGTTGACCACATTATTTACAAAGCGTCGTACCTAACCTCTCTTTTTTCACAGCTGTCAACTATCTTCGTATATGTTCGTCACCTTTCGTTCGTATGTTCTGTGTTTTGTCATACAGGAATAGACACCGTTCTATTTCGAAAGAGTACCTATGTTTTGCTATGTTTTTACGTATGTGTTTGGCTGTGAGTGATTGGCTATGAGAAAACATACAGTGTAAACACCGAAATATTTCTCATATGAGAAGTCCTGTGTGAAAACATATAGATGTAAAAGCGGCTTTAGCGGTGAGGGTATCATAGAAAAATTAAGTTTTGGCAATTCAAACAATGGGAGTAAAAACTCAATGAATCTTAAGCAAAGCTTAATTGGTTGATCTCGATTTGATAAAGATATTTCATGATTTGAAGGAAAAAGTAATTCAAAATCTACATCGCATTTCATACCTCGCACTTATAACAATTTCAGAAATTTCTTTGCGACAACTGAGGCTCACAAGACAGTAACCAAACGTAGTTCATGCTGAAATATACATTTATTAATTTTAGCTAAAAATTCGACTTTGTTGAGAGAATCGTGTGTAAAACTATAATTTTTTGATTTGATTAACTTCTTAAGTATGAATAAATCTACTTTATAGCGTCAGTAAAATGAAAAAACAGCCTCAGCTAAATCCTCTCGCTAAATATTAAACATAATTAAGGAAAAGAGCGATAGACACATGTATACTGCTTCTTCGAATTCCTAGCCATCACACTATGACATGTGTTTCTGACTCATTAGTCGTCATCAGTATCACATACTTCTTGCTGTCACTTAATTGTGTACACATCTAAAGTATTGCGAGATCATTTTCTATCAAATCCTCTCGCTATCATCAGATAAAATAAAAACAATAGATGAAATAGTGATAGTAAATTTAAAATTGCATTGGATATTTCAATAATTTAACCCTTTCGGTCACCCTGTAGTCAATTGGCTACATTTCAATCAGTTGGTTCTAACGTTAATGTACATTATAATGAGCATTTATATAGGGTCAGGGGCAAAGAGGTATGATGTTTTTGAAATGCCTGTCACACATTTAATTTCGAACCAATTTTAAAAATTAATGTTTTTATACATAACTGGTACATTGCCATTTACAAAAAAAAATAAACATTTTTCTCTTAAAAAAGTAATTAATTTTAAACATTTACGTGATTTAAAGTGACGTCCATTTTTGACGAGGCATTCTTGATTAGGAGCACTGCAATCAGTTCTCTGGGAAAAGAATATAACGAAAGAGACCAAAAATAATATCTACAAATCTATAGCTTGAAATGCGATGATGTACGGCGCGGAAGTGTGGGATTTAAGTACAATTAATAAACAAAAATTGCTAGCCATAAAATTGGATTGCCTGAGATCCTAAGAAGTTGTAGAAGATCTAGACTGGAAAGGATAATAAATGAAATTATAAGAAGGAATGAAATTAAAAGAATAGAAATGATTCGAGCATATAAAAAGAACAGGAAAAGATAGATGGTCACGAAAAGCGTTAGAATGGAACATAATCTGAACATAAGTATTATTACGTGTTTACATTATGAACATTTAGGTATATTGATTTGCTACTAGTTCAACTTTACGTTTTATATGTGTGTTATGTACGTCATATGTCTTACGTACATTGTAAACAAGCACATAAGGCAGTGTTCTAGTATTGAGCTATAAATTTTATGTGTTTTGTCAAGCGCGATAGAAACGAAAAAAACACTATTTTTATAACATTTATTGATATTTTGAAAATCTGCAAAAATAATTTTGAATAAAAAAATTTTTAACTGAGCGACTTATCAGCTAGTCAAGTTGAGTGTAAAATAAAAGAGGGATGTGCTGGTTGACACGATTGCAGCCCTTCTGGTCATCTGAAACAAAATTACAAAAAAGATTCTTTATTAGAAAAGATGTCGTTATAAGTAGCCCCTATCAAAAAGAAGACTGCAAAATTATTTTTCGCGAAAAGGCAGCTATTTGAAAATAAAAAACCAGTTTTAGACTCTTTCTTTCCAATATTTTTAATTTTTTAAAATAGTTAGCAAAATAATTTTGGTGCAAAAGTGGTAGAGGCGATAGTCGGTAATTTGACCCCCAGTAATCTGATTCCCGGTAATTTCATCCCGGTAATTTCATCCCAGGTAATTTTACCTCCAGGTAATTTCATCCCCGATAATTTCATTCCATGGTAATTTTGACACCGGTAATTTTTCCCCAAAATTCCGATTTATATTATTCTACTGCTTTTTTGTAATGAATTACTTAAAATACATTTATATTTAAAATAATTTATTGAAATACATTATTTTATAAAATTGTTAATCTTCATGTTTGTAATTTGGTCTTAGTTATATTATCAGTAAAAAAGAGATATCTGGGCGAAGATATGCATCGGTTATATACACTGTTTAAAATAATTATGTTAAATGTGAAAGTGCGAATAGATAAACGAAAAAGTGTTAATTTAACAAGGAAAAAAAAGGTGACTTGTCTTTTATCTCATAATCTCAATTATACTAAATGAAAAAGTAGACAATTTTTTTTTTGTCTAAATTATTAGACAAAGCAAAAGCTTGTCCACAAAAATAGAAGCATTAACATTTTGAAAAGTTAAGATGACTTAAAGTCATTGACTTTCTATTATGTAATACACAGTAATACGTAAGCTTTCAGGAATTTATTCGATCAGTTATGTTTATAAAATCGGCACGTTCTGCTTTAACTGCAGTATAAAACTGCTTAACCGTTTCAAATTTACTTAATATTTAGTCAACAACAACTTAACATTTAGATAAAATGCTTTATTAATTTTAGTAGTATTTCGTATTAATTGTAATAAAATCTCTACTCCAAATAGTAAAAATTTTAACATAACATTTAGATATATAAATTACATTATAAAATATGGACAAAATAACATAAAAATATAGTCGACTATATGGACTACTTTTTAAGACATAATTATGTTAAATTAACACTTTTTTTTAAAACTGTGTACATTTGTTACATTTATATAATCTATGTATAGTTGAAATGGTCGTGGTCAAGCCCAATCAGGCATTGCCCCCATATGTTCCGGCTTTAAGGATTTACTTAGTGCGTCACTAAAATAGCTATAACTACATAAATTACTTGAATTTTAAAACTTTCTCTCGAGGATATATTCTTCAAGGTCTAAACTTTAAGAATATGTAAAAATAAAAATAACGATTTTTTGTAAATTCTAGACTAGAGCACTGCCTTAACAAATCAAAAAATTGATTGGTTACTTGAATAATTTGTCAAACAGATTCGTATCCGACAGATATCTCAAGGTAAAGAAAACAAGTATTAGTAGAAAACTAAATATATAATTTTTGAATTTTGAATTCAAAAATATTTCTTACCAATCTCTTTTAAGTATATTTAAGATTTTAAAAATTACAAAATGCTGAAAGAAACCTCATAAATATCATCAATGAACGTTTGGCAGGTGAGCTATTAATTGGACAACTGTATACTGTGTGACTGTGTGGAAATGCATACTCGTAGCACACCTTATAATCCCCCAAACCTTCGGTATTTAATTTGTTTGTAGTATTTTATTAAAGTAAGGTGTTGTTAATTAACTGCTTTAGCACTTGATAATGAGTATTATACTTTATAAATAATATATCTATGCACTATTGCATTCTTCAGAAAGATACTAATTTTTTAACCCACAAACAAACAAATAACTCATCTTATATAATTATTGTGTACGCTTTTGGACTTATAAATTTATTAATTGCAAATTATTTAAATAAAATTATCTTATTAGGGTTTATCGTAATACAGTTTCTAAATTTTCTGATTTATTATTTGCAATTAAGTCTTTGCGAATCGGTAGGTAACCAAGTTGGCAGAACGTTAATCCTAGTCATTTTAATGCCCAATCCGGATATTAACCAATTCCCTTGCTCATTATGCTTCTAAAATTTCATTCTAAAGTACTCTCTTTACTAACTTTCTAAATTTTGAGAGATTGTCATTATTTAGATAGTTTTAGATATTGTACGTACATAATGTCATGAGTGCGTAGTGTGTATCTGCTCTTCCCATAGATATATTATAAACATTTCAGGCAAAATAAAATCAACAGCTTTTGTGCTATCTATAAATGCAATATTATTTTATTTAAAATTTTTTGTTAAGCTGTGACTGCTATAGTGTATTACGCAATGTTATGCAATGGTGTAAGAACCCTAACGGAAAACCGAAATGGCTACCGGAACTGTCAACATCGGCCTGCAGCCTTTCCGGAATGGGTTGTGTAGATAAGCTGCCATCGGCAGGGGAGGACATTTTAGTAACATATGATGTGTAAATAGATTGTAAATTATCTTTTTACCCTTGTTGAAGTAAACAGTAATATAAACTACCTAAATTATTTTTTTTAATAAAATAAAAATTAATTTCATTTGAAAATTAAAGCTTCTCTACAGTATATCCTAAAATAGTAAATAGTTGTTTCGTTCTGACTTTTAACTTGACCTAATTACTAAAATATTTAACTTTATTAATAGTAATTGATTTACTTTGTAGGGTTAAGAGTTGTTGGTATAAATGCGTGTGTACCAACAAGGTAATTAATTTTAAACAATTTTCTCTTTGAAAATATTATTGGTAACGTCCATGATGGGCATATACTGAATACATCATACCCATCAGAAAATGATTAGGTTTGAGTAAGTACAGCTATTTGACAATAATGAAATTGTACCAATACTGATACTTAAAGGCATACTACTATTTGTTGCTGATATTGCTGTTACTGGATAATACTGCCAACTTACCGCATAATAATCCGGCTTATATTATATTTATAATAAATATTTTAGCGTTTACGGTAATTTAATCACAATTCAGAAACGTATTACTAGACTTGATTTAGATTTAATACAGTCTCTCTCTAATAAACTCTTAATTACATTTTTAAAATAAACCTTCTAATAAATTGAAACGACAAATCGAAAATAAATTTTAAAAGTTCATTGTACAATCCAAATTAATAATTTCATATAAAATAATTCCAATATAATTGAGCAACAAATCTTGCATATGTGGAATTGGATATCTATCTGCAATGGTGGCTACGTTTAACTTCCTGTAATCACCACTTGGATACCATGTTTGGTTATTTTAGATACCATGCGCAATGGACTTGCCCACGGTGATAATGATGGCCGAATAATGTCGACTTTGAGTAACTTTTGAAATACCTCTCAAGCGATCTTGAGCTTGTCTGGTGCTAGCCTTCGAGATTTTGAATAAATTGATGGACCTTGGGTTTCAATAAAATTTTGGAGCTTCGAAATTTGGATTATGTTTGAATATTTTCTAGTTAAGCAATGAAATTTACTGCTACTCCAGATTACACGTACCTCCGAAGAATCTATTAGGCGATATTGTCCTATTTCCACTTGGGAAGTTAAGTTGCCCACCAGTTTTCTTGTGAGTAAGGCGACAGTTTTTTCGAAGTAGTGTAGAAAATTTACACCGATGGGGTGGAGGATGTTGAAATGCCCCTGGAAATAGCTATTTACGGGAGAACAACCGAAACATATTCTTAGGTAATGAGTGCGTAATAAGCCGTCGAGCAGTGAAAACAAATTACGTAAAAAATGGTTTTGGTGCGAACCACGCGCGTATGCAGCTATAGCTTCAAGACTATGCCTTTCCAAAATAAATAAAGGATAAAATGTAACCTGTAAGCCTGTAACATGGTTGCCTTCCCTTAAATATTTTATTAAATACTACAGTTACCAGATGCAATTCTTGTAATCTTTTGTTTTCTCGTATTATTATTTTTGAGTACTTCATTTAGGATTGCAGAAAAATTTTAAATAATATGTTTTGATATTAAAATCCGTTATTCTCTTTCTGAAAATGTTATAACATATTATTATGCAGTTTGATAATATCTTCATCCTATTACATAATAAAATAATGTGCTTTATGTAGTATTAAACGTTTAAGCTACGATACAACATATTATACATTCAAAAGTAATAACATAAAAAATAAAATTTATAAGACATTTTAGATGTTCCAACTGCATTGAAAAACATGTAATATGACTCGATAGTCACTTAATGCGTTTATATGTCGCCTCAACATCTAAAGTACTTGAACGAATAATCGAGCAGGAAGTGTGGTATAAGACAGGTTTGGTCAAGAGTCAATAACGATCAGTTTACACGTTTCAATATAAAAGCACGCTTGAGTCTAGAAAGTAATGAATATTATTGATCTGTAGTATGGTTTGTGTTGATAATTGACGTCAACTAAATATCACCCGATTACAAATAGGGAGAAACGTTTGCTATAGAAAACAGCATTACTATTATATAGCTACAAAAGTGTGTCTTTTATAGGCTTTTCAGGAAAGTCTCGCTAAACCATGTGAACTTGAACGGTTGTTAAATTGTAACATAAAAAGTTGGGTCGGGTTTATTTTTCTGTCGTATGCAGTATCAGATATAAAATATAGTCTACTCCGAATACAATTCTTTTTTCTTTAAATGCCAGCAATTGTCAGCAACATTTTCAATCTATATTCTAAGCAAACTACCATTTCTTTTAAATTTTTCTTAGCTAGGTACCTACTTATATTTCACTAGTTTTTAAATATTTGAAAAAGGTACTACTTTATATTCAAATCACTTAGGTAATTCAATGTTTGTAAAATTATTTTTTAATAATTAAAATAAGTAATATATTACTGCATTTTCACCACAACCATTTTCACAATATCTTACACCCAAGACTTAGCGATATTATACTCAGAGGACTAAAATAGGACTATCATTATTTTAAATTTAACTCTTACATATAATATACTGGTCACCATCTGCACTAACCTAAATGATTATTATTGGCTAAATAATATACATGCATAATATATTTTCGAGATACTTTTTCATTTTGATACAACATCGGAATATCATACGAGTAAATAACTAAGATTAATAAATCAAACTCCAACAAAATAATCACAAACGTAAATAATTCATATCAGGGAAATATTAAAGCCACTTGAATCATAATTTAACAACGAAAAAGTAAAATATTCTACCGCATGAAATATTTATTAGTTTTTTTTAGAGATACGTCTAATATAATTCACTTTTAAGTAAATGATGAAAAATATTCAACTTGATAATATAAACATATCAATATTTTAGAATAACCAAGAAATGCATAGTTTTCCAAACTTGCGTAAATGCAAGCAATGTAAGACTTAATTTGTTAAATTAAAAACTTGTTTTATTAGTTATATAGTAGGTATATAACACGATTTTCAAAAATGATGAAGTATGAACTAAAATTCTGAATCAATATTTCAATTACAGAATTTTAATCAATCTTGACTTTAGTCAATAATTAATTATTATTTATGATAGTACCGATTAAACTAATGTTTGATCTGATATCGTGCATAAAAATAATATAAAATTTTAAATAATTCAGCTTATTAAAAGTGTTTTCCTACCATATATCTTCAATTTAACGTTGTTAGCATTTGGAAACGTTAGTCACAAAATTAATGAATCTGAAATGACAGCATGCGTTATGTTTGTGCCATCTTAATTGCTCAATACTTAGTTAGTGCCAACTTTAAATATTTTATTACTACCTTGTCGTTATAACATAAATAAAAAAAAATAATTCCGCCACACATATACAGCATATTACAATGTTCGATCCGTATAAATAGACTAAATTCAAAATTTATTTAAATTACTTTCCACTCGTAATTATAAACAAAATAAACACATGTTAAAATTATTATTTTGCCTGTGTGTCTCAGTATCCAGCATAGCGGTCTTTTAGACATCTGACCTGAAAGCAAAAAGTTTATAACCTGTATATCCCAAATGTATTTTAAACATTTCATAGTTTTTGATTATCTTATAAGATTATTATCGCTGCCTATCGTGGATGGATTAACGAAATTCTTATTAATGTTTCGCTGTCCCACTGCAAGACTTCTATAACTCAAAATTTAGTTTTGTTCAAAATGCTCCTTTAAGTGTTACTACGATAAATCAAATTCACATTTGCTAAAGTTTTAAGAGTATTTAGTTTACTCTTGAATTTTAAAATATTACTGACCATTTCAGTGCAAGACTATTGCAACACAATGTTTGCTCTTAATCTACAATTTTGAGTTGTAGCGGTCTTGCACTGAGGTTCAATAGATTAACACAATTTTTATAGTAAATTTTATTACAACATTTTATAATTAAAAAGCATTCGAAAAGCATGCTTTACCTCTGATGGTTAATAATACATACAATTGAATACTATAATAGCTATTTAAAGTATTCCTAATATTCTTCTTATTTGTGACTTGTCGAGTCTCCAAATATTAGGCTCAACAGTTTTGCGTGGGCTTCAAACCATAATAAATATTACCTTCAGCGAAAAGCTGGCTCGAATAGATTTCGTTTTTTGCCTAAGTTACAATCGGGTTGTATTGAAAATAAAATGTACTAGCCGCTATGACCGTTTGCAATTTATCGGTAGGTATTAAAAATATTTAAACATTTGTTGTTACATAATATTATCAAATTTTTTGATTTTTTATTGTTGCTTTTGTTGCATTCGAATTTAATGAGCTTTTTTACATGGACCTCTTTGTTTAGATTATACTGATAAAAAGAGAATTTCGACTTAAAACACATTATTTTCAATTAAAAGGATTCGTTTTAAAAGAAAACTAAAACGTTTGGAATCAATCTGGTTTGTTTTAAACTCAACCTTTTTTTTAGTGTAAGCTAGGGAATATAGGCTTTTACCTGGCAATAAATGCTAAAAAGGTGAATATTTGGTTTTATTGAAGTAGGAAATTAATTGCTAAATCGAATGAAACAATTAGTAGTTGTAGCTCTCCTACAAATTCCGAAAGAGTGAGAGAAATTGGCAAACAATTATAGAAAAATACAGCAAAATAAAAGTCAACGTTTTGTGAATAATTATACGAACTAGTGCCAGAGGTGGGTAAGGTTAAAAATCAAAGTTCGCATGTAGACAAAAATTGTAATAGTTCTTATCGTAAAGAAATAAATGAAAAGAATTTTAAACAGGAGGATTTTCAATAATGCAGCTATCTTTATATTCAGTCTTGATTTATTTAAATAAAAATATTTTGCTATTATTAATCCACTTTTTCAGACTACGGTATGCATCTCCGGAAGTTTGAGTGATGCTAGTAGAAGTTTGTGTCTTGACAGAACTTGGTATCGTAATAACCAACGATCAACAGGAGATATATCAAATAATAAAAATATGTATAATAATAAAATAACAATAATTATTTAGGTTTCGTGATTCTTGTTTTTGTTTGGGTTGGGTGACTACTATCAGATGGTGAGGTTTACAAAATAAGTATTCATCTATCAACTAAGGCCAAAAACCGTTTTGGGTTTTCTTTATTTTGTATATCTCAAAAACCCAATTTGTTTGCGGTTGCTTGCTGGTTTCTGCAATATCTGCTTAAAGGTAAAGGTAAAAAACCGTCTAATTTCAAAACATTACCATTATTTCCAAATGATTTTCGAAGAAAGAAAAGAAGTAAATATTCTAGAACTAAAACGTTACTATTAGATATTGATCTACGAGTAATAAGTTTGTTTGAACTAAAGTAAATAATATATTACTCATTTATCTATTAATTTACAACATGTCATTTTAAAAGCTAATCTAGAAGTTTTCAGCCTTTGGAAAACCCTAAGACAATTTCATTTTTCTTGGAGTCATTTTTATAAAAACGGATGTTTTAATTTTCCACTAGTTTTGATTGATGTATCTCTAAAGTATTTGTAATTTTAATAGTTTTATAAATTCAACTGGTTTCTATTAAAAAAAGTTTGTTTGATTGAAAAAAAGTTGAATTTAAGTAGATGCGATATATTTCGGATAAGTTAATATTTAGAGAGTTATGTATTTAGTTAATATTTAGAGCAGACCTTTGCAACCTCTTTTGGTTGCGGATGCGGATCCAAATCAACCAAATTGTGAATATTAAAAGACAGTTCGAGTCAATGGGTATTTTCAATTTGTCACCATTTTCATACATCTATACTTTCAGTCCACACATCTTGAAATAATTTCAATTATAATTTATTTTTTACAATATCGGGAGTAAAGTGGTCACTTTACTCCCACTTTTGCGGGATACTATTTATTTTTATTGCGCGTTTTGCATATGGCTCCCTAACGACAAATCGCTGGGGAGTTAGAGCAAGGGGGGTAAATTTTTGCAACGAATACGACTTACTAAAAAATTTACTTAACAAGATAGATCGATTTTTAGCTTTAAATCTCAGCAATGTTATCCACGCAATCAAGGTTGAACAAAAATCTTTTGTTTTCTAATTATTGGTCTGTGTGGGCTTTACCATACTGGTGGTTTTAACAAATATATTAGAAAAACATTTATTTTTCGTAGGTTGTTCTACACGTAAGCATATAACTGAGTTACAATTTTTTTATGCACATGCATAATATGATAGAGTTACCATACAAAAATTTAACTGTACATATGATTGGGAGATCTATTTACTTAGTTAGAAAGCACATATAAACTAAATTCTACTGTATTTCTATTTAAAATTTTATCGTAGGTATAGAATATTTGAAAATAATTTACCTTAATTTTGTCGTGAACTTCACAAAATTTGGAGAGAATGTAAAAGAAACTTGTCTAAATATGTTGGAAAAACAAGACTAGACTCAGTGCTTGGCAATATGCTAGAACTATGTAAGAACGATAGCATTTTAAACGATTTTTAATTTAAGATGTCACAAATTGTGCTATTTGAAATTTTTTTGGATGCTGAGGAGATGAGTTCTAGCGTAATAGAGAGTACGGAGTCTATTTTCCTTTTTCTTATTAAAATTGCGTATTTTACATATTTTGTGTCATTCACGAAAAATTTAAGTTGGATTGTTTTCATTCTGTATATTGATTTTTAATTAATTGAGTCGTTAGACTCTGTCTCATACGGATTTCATTTAACTGTTTTGTTCAAATGTATAGCTCTTATTTCCTAACTAATCTTCATGAAACTTTACATAAACATTCTTACGAACCACGAAATTTACTGGTTTGTTAATTGATTAAGATCAGTTGAATACTTTTTGAATTAACCCTGCAGTGTTCCGTGATTCAATTCATATATGCATCACATAGTTTTTTGTTTCTTATGCTTATAAATTAATTACTTTTACATATTTAAAAATTGGAAAAAGTGTTTCTAACGCATCAGTCTAACGCACAAGATATTAAAACTCTAATTATGCAATTACTTATACACTTACGGATGTGGTCTTAACACTAGCGAATACCAAAGGGCTCAAGTGCTGATATCAATCGAAAAGTCGAAAAGATAATCATATGATCCAAATAGGTGTAATTTCAGGAAACATCTTTAGATTGCTGCATAATAATCATTATAAGTAATACAATTGTAACTTCAATATAACAATATTACAAATTAAAAATTAACAAAATCAATTTTATTTTTAAGCATTCAGTTAATGTTTGAACAATGTTGAAGTATAAATTTTATTATCAAGTTATTTATCAAGTTAAGAATTAATTACCTACATATTTACATAATAATTATAAACTAAAATGCATTATTTTGTTTAAATGCTCTTCCGTATGTTACCATTTTTCATTAACGAACTGTTTCGTTCAATTAATAACGAGAGAAGTAAATTCAAAAAATAGTGATTCAATTGACGAATTCTGTATTTATTTGAACATCGTTGAAGAAGTCTTATTTGACTAGTCATCAATATTTTTACTATTGCGCATGCAACTTTTGCAAAAATAATAAAATGTAATTGCATTTTGATGTTACACGAAATAAAATACTAACTTTACACACCTGAGTATTTGTATACTACTCACAAGGGAAATCAACAGATCGCATTTTCTTAAGTTTATGTTTTTTATCTGTACACACGTAAAACTTCTTACGTATATTTTTAATTTTTAAAATCCTGTTTATTTTTTACGAGATCGCTCGATATGATTTTTGTAATACGGAATAAACTATACAATGCCCCGAGTAGTGTAGGATAACGTTCAAATTAAATTAACGCTTCAATTCTACAGGTAAATCCATTTTAGTTAGTTTTAATTTATATTCTAATATTTGGTATTAGTTCATGTTCACATGGACTACGAAAATGAACGAAAAACAAAGCGATAATATTGTGTCGATAGTAGGTACTCGAATCGTGTTTTCTTCTTGCACTCGGCGGCGTCGATTTCAATGGGAATCTTTTCAATCGCTTTGTTTTTCGCTTGCTTTCGCAGGTAATGTACACTGCACTTAGGTTATTCAACGAAAATACAAAATAATTGATTTAAAATGTACCTATAACTTTTATTAAGGGGGTATTCTACTTTAGAAGCCCGAATTTCGAGCGTTTCTTTGACGGTCGATAAAACGAAAACACTTAATATATAAACATACATTTTCCTACAGTTTATTTATTTATATTTTAAGCATTCACAAAAAAATTTTCACAGAAGAAAATATATATTTCACAAAGTTACACGCTGTTGAAAAAGAGGGGAAAAAAATTGTGTTTGTCACAAAATCTCAAGTTCCAATTGACCGATTTTCTTGAAATTTTGCATGAATTTTCTTTATATATCCCTTTATGGTAGGAACCAACCAAAAAAATCAAAATTTTTAATTTCTACTAAATTTTAAAAATTCCGAAAAGTTGAAAAATAACTGAAAAATATGAAATTCTTTTTTGAGTAGCCGCCATTTTGCGAGAAAAGTTTTTTTTTGTCATTAGTGGTTCCTACCATAATGACATTTGTACTGATAAAGAATCTACCTTATTTTTATTTTTGAGATAACCAGAAGGGTGGGAATCATGACAAGATGAGCAAGCTGTGTTTTATTTTCCCATTTACTTCAACAGCGTGTAACTTTGTAAAATATATATTTTTTTCTTTGAAAATTTTTCTGTGAACTTAAAATATAAATAAATAAACTGTAAAATATGTGTAGTTAAAATATTAAGTGTTTTTGCTTTATTGACCTTCAAAAAACGCCCGATATTCGGGATTCTAAAGTAGAATCCCCTTAAGCTTACCCCCTTAAGCTTTAAAAAAAATTACACAAAATCGTATAGTTTTTTTCTATAGAGGGTGTATGTATACATTTGATTACGATCACACGAATAAAAGATTTAGTTATTGCCCTATTGCAATATTCCATCATGTATATCCGAGGTATTCCAAAGTGGTGTTCGAGACAGGATTACTCGCAACGCAGGTATATTTTTTGATGAGCAGTACAGATTTCGTAGCGGAAGATCCACTGGCACAATTCTATGGGTAGGTACTCCAAAATTATAGACATGAAAACTTATGTAGTAGACAATCAGCGACTTTTGATGAAACTTGAGACATATTGTTTCCGTGGCTGTATGCTAAATTGGTTCAGAAGCTACCTCAGCAATAGAAGACTTTCCGTAAAAGTGGGTTCCTTGCTGTCCCCTGAGTTCTTGGTACAGTCGGAGGTGTTTCATCCGAGTTTAAATACAGTGCATCACATAATTATAACCGCACCCCATATTTTTAGGATTTCAAAATAAATACAAATGCTATTTGCAATGTTGAATTTTATTTTTAGTTGTTGTAACGAACAAGATTCATGTGCACAATATTAACATGCAGTCTTATTATATTTTGCTTGTCTCAAAATTATAACCGCACTTAAAGAATACTTATGATTTTCAAAATGTTTTAAAAGTAAAAACCTTAAAACCATGTTCAATATCGAATTTTATTGCTACTTTTTTGAATTACAGAAAAAATTTGATTTTTCATACTTCCAACCAAATAATAATAATAATATTTTGCTCTAACTTGTTCCAACAATTTAAAATTGCTCTACAGAGTCCTTTACATCTGATAACTTCTATTATTTGCATATACACGGCGAACAAGTATGCGCCAAATGTTTTCAATTGGATTACAATCTGGAGATCTCGATGGCCAGTCTAAACCAAGAATTTTCTTTTGACATAATCAGTTGTTTGTTTGGCGACTTGCATGTTTGGTTGCATTCTGGTGCTGAAAAATAAATTTTGATTATCTATTCCGACGGATAAATGGAAGAAACTTATTGTCCAACAGTGTGATGTACAATTCGCTATTCATTTTCGTTGATGTACGGGCAAAATCCAGTTTTTCCTTGGCACAAAACGCTCCCCAAACCATGCAGCTACCGCCACCAAAATTCCTTCTAGAAAAATGCCTCGATTCTTTTCGTAGATCATGCCAATACAAATTATAGCCATCTGGACCATCTAGATTGAATTTTTTCTCATCGCTAAATATGAACTAAGAAACCAGTCGCGAGTTAAAATACTATTAACACAATTAAATAGTGTACTGACTTTTGCCAATCTCAGGACATGTTTGCGCTTGCAAATTTTATTCGTCTCGCTTCGAACTGCTGACAGAACTGGAGCCATAATCATTTCAGCTCGAACTATGTTAAAACTTCGATGTATAGTTCTTCTTACTGTTTCCCGTGATACATTTAGTAGAAGCTCACTTGGAATTTGACGCAACAAACGTGTCGAGTTTGACGCAGCTCTTTGTATTTTTCCTTCATCGTGACTCTACAATATTTTTGCTCGTCCTGAACGTTTTTTCGTTCCATTATTTTCCAAAATAACCAAAATTTTGGACAATACGGTCAGATCTCTAAATTCGTTTTGCGAATGTTCTTAAATTATCTTCGGAATCATAATATGCTTGAATCTGTCCTTTATCACTTTCACTCAACTTCTTTCCACGTGTCATTGCTCAACATTCATCAATTTGTAGCAACTGAGCCAAGAATTCATCGTGCGGTTATAATTTTGAGACGAGCAAATTTTTATTTATGGTGCTTTGCTTGACATAAGAAAAGACTGCAAGTTAATTTTATGCACGGGAGTCCTGTCTGTTACAATAATTAAAAGTAAAATGCAATATTGCAAATAACTTTTATATTTATATTGAAATCCTAAAAATATGGGGTGCGGTTATAATTATGTGACGCACTGTATGGCTCTTTTTTATTTATACTACTATTTATAAATGACATTGAAGCAACCTTTAGAAATGTTAAGTATTTGATTTTTGCCGATGATTTAATAGTATATTATACATCTTGGTACTATGGTGCTGCTTTTCATTCCGCGTGCAAAGGTTTTTGCACGAGGTGTTAAGGCTAGTGTCCATTTGAGACAAAATCTCGAGAGAAAGTCTCGAGATTGGTCTCAAGGTGTTGTCCATTTGAGACCATTTGAGATCGCTTACACTCTCGAGACAATTGTGGAGACTCGTTAGTCTCGAGATCAGCAAAATTTTGTGTCGGCTTGAGACAAAATCTCAAGAGAAAATCTCGAGATTGGTCTCAGGGTGTTGTCCATTTGAGATCGCTTAGGAGACAGTTGTCTCGGAGACTCAACAGTCTCGTGATCAGCAAAATTTCGTGTCGACGCACAGTCGCTCGTGGTTAGTTGTGTTGTAACATCATAACAGGTTTTTTATTTTTATTAAATCTATTGTTTTCCAATTAAATTCGCGTCAGGCTCTAGCTTTAATAATTGCACAGTTTTTTCATCTTCTACATTTCGTGTGATATCTAGAAAGTTGAATCAGAATAACGGCAAATTAAATTAAACAGTTGTCTTGTCCCATCTCCATAGGCGCAACTAAGGGGGCTTAGCCCCCTTAAAATTAAAATTAGCCTCCCTCCACCCAAATAAATTAACTACGGTAAAAATATTGATATTTCTATTGCTATAGAAAGCGTAATCGACAAATTTGCGAAAAAGGAAAGGAGAATTCCGTTACGTTTTTAGTTTTTTTATTTTGTGTCAATAAATTTATATTAAAAAATAAATTTACTATCTATCGCAGATTTTTGATTTTGTAAAGCAAAGAAAAATGTCCTCGTTTTAGCCCCTCCAAAATATTATACCTAGTTGCGCCAATGCTCATTGCCCATCCCTTGTTGTACATCTCAATTCAATTAGATAAATGTACATTTGGGTGTCCGTTATTTCCCAAGTTGGTTTTTGCTTTGCTGCCGCCCTATGAATTTTAGTTTTTGCCAAAAAAAAATATCCAACCCAAAAACTCTTCATTTTCAAATTTACAATTCCCATTTAAATAAGATGGGATTTTTGGACTTTTTGCATTTAAGTTTTCTTTCTCTGAAACAAATAAGGTTATAGCAATGACAAATATATATTTTTATACAGATTTGAATAATTTGAATAACAAATTATAATTATTAAGTACTTGAGAAAATCTCAACTCTTCCAACGGTGTCGGAAGACTTGAGACTTTTTATTAGAGTGAATAATAAACATTTCCATGGCAGCAACAGCCCGGTTGCTAAGATGATCCGTTTGTCCAACGCTTTAAATGATGTTACCAACTTCGATCTATTTAATACTTTGCTTCCAGAATTTAAAAAGATCCTGTGGAAGATTGACTTTTCTTCTCTCTGATGCTTTAAGTTATGTTCATATAATTATGTTAATTCGTTATGGAAAAAGGTTAATCCGTTAATAAATAAATAAATTTCCACTTGTGACATGTGCAGTCTGATACTTGAGTCTGATCGAAATTCTGCAAGGATAATAATTTTTTTAACCCGATACCTACACAATTTATAATAATAATTGTAACTAGCAGTGTCGGATTTACATATTTGGGGGCCCTAGGGCACCAAAGAATCGTGGCCCTTATACCCTATGTAACTTTCTTTTCCTCTTTGTATTAGTAAAAACAAAAACATTAATTATTGCAAATTTGCTAGATGATTTATTTTCACAGAACAAGGCTTTATTTTATATTAGGTAGGCATAAAGTTTTAAAAAATGCATTAAATCTTTATTTATTATATTCCAATTAGTTTTTTAGTATTTAAAACTTAAAAGTTTTTAGAGGTATACATAAGTATAATAGTTTTAGGAATAATATAATATATAATAATATTGAATAAAATTGGATTTCAATTAATTTTATTTAGTGAAAAAAATACAAAGGAATGAATTGAGGAATACCAGGCTTTGCCATAATTTCTCTTTTTTTCAAAAATTCAAACCGCAAGTTCCGGAAGGTCCACTCCATAAAAACTCATGTTTATATAAAGATGAATTAACTCAAAAATTTCTTTATCAGTCCACTCTTATTTATTTGGTACAACCTTATATTCTTCACGTTCATTTTAAAAAATATATTTATTGCGAAACAAAAATTAAAGTTACTTAGTTTAAAATTAAAAACTTTCGTCACTTGAGAAAGTCTCAACTCTTCCAACAATTACGGAAATCTGGACACTAAGTCACAAGAGCAGAAATGAACATGTCCACTTGTGACACATGCAGTCTCTGATACCTGCACCTGCTTGTCTCCGAGACTGTCTATCCATTTGTGAGTCTAGTCTCGAGACTACTCTCGAGACTGTTTTGTCTCAAGTGGACACTAGCCTTTAGCCGAGTGCAAAAATCGCACACGGGATAAAATGAATCTTAGTCCCAAGGCGTATATACTATTTTTCACAATTTCGCTGAAAATGCTGAATTACATTGGTTAATAACTAAATTTGAGATTTTGAAATTGCTCGAAAACGGCGCTAAATATCGAAAAACCGAGCAAAAAATTTACAGTAGCCCCCAGCGATTTGTCGTAAGAAGCCATATGCAAAATTTCAGATCAATAGCGCGCAATAATGGCACTGGAAAAAGTATTACTTTAGTCCCGCAAAGGCGGGAGTAAAGTGAGTACTTTACTCCCGGAATTGTGAAAAGATTTTTTTGGTTAATTCTGTTTATGTGTGTTGCTATCGACGATGGCATGTGCTTATTCAAGAAGTGGTGTCGATCAAATTTTATGACTATGAATGTTAGGAAATGTAGAACTGCTGTTACGTTCCGTAGATCCAGAAGATTGCTATTTTATGATTATTCTTTTTCGGGCGTATTTATTCCTAAAGTCTTAACTAACATTTAGAGACCACCTCGGTGCCATCGTTTAACAGTCACTAAGGCCGCAATATTTTGTTCTAACGGCCACAAGAGATTTTACTAGGGTCCCCTCACTACGTTGCTCAGGTTGCTAGGATTGAGAAGATACAAACTAGATATATTAAAATATACTCTCAAATATTTTCTCCGGATAGATCTCATAAAGCAAAAGCGACAATACAATATCCCTGGAAAATCATCAGCACCTTCGCTCGTTGATTCCAGTATAAGTTTGCAATAATTCTTATGTTTCGGGTGTCCAACCTTATTTTTGTTAAATCTTAATAAGTTACTCATATTGTAGCCCATCGAGCACTTCATCATAGTCGATAAAACACAAATGCACCTCGCTCTTACATAAAAATGAGTGTCTCTCTGGTCTCGAAATCTCTTCTGGAGCCAAATTGTGTGTCGTCTATCGGTTCCTCATAAATTTTGCATGGCTGCTTAGTCCACCAGAGTTACGGTATGGTAGCCTGCATTATTTGGCATGAGCCACTTTAGGAATCAAAACGAAGGTCGACTTCAAGCAATCTTCAAGTATGACCTCAATATCTATGGAGCCGGTCGTTTTGACACAAACTTTTTGACGGGGAAAATATGGAACATTTTCTTTTGCAAAACCATCGCCAAAAAGAGAGGTCCGTGCGAATACATAGGTATGTTTGTAAGTTTGAGTAGATTTAAGTTTTTTTTTAGCAAAACCATCGGTAAAAGGGAGGTCCGTGCGAAAATATAGTAGATCTGTTCTGTAGGTTAAAGTTAAAGTAGGTTTATCATTCATTCTTTTTCTGTTCTCGATCTATCTTTCCATATTCCAGGATGTCTCGGTTCTTGTATTGTCATTGTTAATATATAATCTTGAATAATAGAATAATATTGTCGTTCATCCAACTTTTATATTTTCTTCAGACTTTTTTCATCAAGTTCTTTTTGCGGATTTCGTTGATTATTAGCTTCATTTCCCTGACATTAGACATATTTTATTAGACTAACTTACTTACCTTTAAATATATTTCAGTTTTCACAAAAAACAAAATTTCAAACTAAACACGTTTACGAAGTGCAATAGTATGAAATGTATAAAGGCGTGAATGCGCTCTGGTATACCTGTTATACCACTAAGAAATATCGGTCTTGCAGATTCTAGATAAACGAACGAAAATTGATCTCTTTATCACGAGCGGTAAAAAACCGTAAAATTTCGAACTGGTAATACTCTTTACCAGAGAGCGTTAAAAGGTTACACTTATGGCTTCGACCAGACGTTAATATTAACATTGTTAATATAGTCTGATTGTTCCAAAAGAATTGGCCATCGCAGAACCCGAGATAAACAAACCTAAATTTATGATTACAGCTAGTTGTTAAATCTAGCAAAGCTTAAAAGTACTAGTCAAGTGAAGTAAGTTAAATCATATTCTATTATTTATAGTTTTTATCTTATTAGCAATGCAATTCTACAAATTTTGTTAATTGATGATTATTACATGCTTGATTGTTTGAATAGAACTGAGAAACTCCAACGATTGTTCAGAAACCGCCATTCGCAGCCAAAATTGTTCTTTTGTTCTCGTTAATTGAATCTGTAGTCGATTGTTAAATCTAACAATTCAGGTCTTATAAAGCTTCTTTTATTGATTTATGTACCAAGTTATGCTAAGACTACCTTAACGATTAATTTGAAAGAGATAACGCTGTTTACCCAAGTTTCAATTAAATAATGTAAAAATATATATCGGTTGAATAGCAGGTCTTTAGAAATACAATACAACAATTATTATTATATAGTAGGCAATTTTTCAAATAAAACTAATTAATAAATTTAATTTTTATTTCATTTTAGTTAATCAGTATAAATCTAAATTCATTTATATCTTTAAGAAAACGATTATCTTTATAATATTCACTTTATTGGAATTTCTTATATTAATTTTTTTGTCGAACCGCATTACACTATAATATTAAAAACAATGTAATATCAGGTCTACAAGTATAAAATGCGGATTTGGGAAACAGAAGGCGCACCAACTGCAATGTGTAGTATAAAGATTTGGCATATATGTCATTTGGTTGTGCCATCAACAAGGATCGAAAGCGCATAAATGATAAATTGAAAAGGTGCTTGCAGAGTGTTGTTTTGCTATGTTTAATATGTCGAAATTTGTGCCAAATAACGATCATTCACGGACAACATTAATTTTTTGTTTTTAATTTGAAGAAAACTGCTCCTGAATCATATTGATTGCGTCAAAAAGCTTATGGGGAACATGCTCCATGGCAAGATACCTGTGAACGATGGTTTCTGCATTTCAAAAGTGGCGATGGCCAAAAATTTATAAAGATGCAGAATTGCAAGCATTGTTAGACGAAGACGATGAATGAGCTGTGAAAGCCCGGTGAAACGGTTGATACCAAACGCTAGCAACAATAAGTGATGAATTTGAACCGTTTCCTGCTCAAAAATCTACCACAATATCAAAAGATGCACCACAAGATCATTTTTCTCCATGACAATGCTCCATCACATACGGCAAAACACGTTCACGACACGTTGGAAGCACTCAACTGAGAGGTACTATCCTATGCGGCTTACTCACCAAACTTGGCTTCTTCCTATTACAACTTGTTTGCATCCAAGCGTCACGCACTTACTGAGCAGTGCTTTGGTTCGTACGAAGATGTGCAAAAATGGCTCTATGAATGATTCGGAATAAAAGAGAAAGAATTTTACTGGCGTGGTATCCACAAATTGTCCGAAAGATAGGAAAAATGTGTAACTAGCAATGGAGCATACTTTGAATAAACCATTGCTTATCATTCTTCCATAGTTAACGTGTTTTTTTCGAAAAAAAATCCGCATTTCATACTTGTACACCTGATAAGTAGGTATTTTAAAACCCGTCAACACCAGTGGAAACATTATTAACCCTAAAGTTGGCAATGTATCTCACAAGATACTTAGTTCAAAGATTCTATTTATCTGGTAGGGTTAAAAAACTCTAAAAGATATCATCTCCGAGAGAAACAATTTTATGCCGAAAAATGAGCGCTTGCCAAGTTTAGGGTAAAATGAAAATTAATTTATTAATTACGATTTATCCTTCAAAATCAAATAATATCAATGCCATGCGCTTTGGTGGTAAGAGTTATAAATTAATATCTTTTTAATTAAATAAGTTTATTTAAACGAAGTTTGATATATTTCTAATTTTTTAGTAGTACCTACTTCTTCGATAAATTGAGACATGTTTCGTGTAAAAATATTACCCATTTTCAAGTCTTAAACAAAACTAATTATTTTTTTGTTTTTTTTTACAAATAAATTGGTTTAGATGAAATGAAATATTTTTTGAAGTTAAATTTGAAGTTGATTAAAGAACAATTGTTTTTTAATCAACATTTAATCAAATTAAGTTCAAAATTTAAAATTTAACTTCAAAAAATATTTTATTTCATCTAAACCAATTTATTTTCTACAATTTATGAACAATTTATAAGAACAATTTATGTTCTAGTTTTCAATATTTATTGAGACGGCATGTTTCGCGTAAAAATATTACACATTTTCAAGTCTTAAAATAAATTGGTTTAGATGAAATAAAATATTTTTTGAAGTTAAATTTAAAAACGGGTAAAAAGTTAAACGGGTACAATAAGCCAAGAGCTTCAATACAAAGTGGACATTGACCACTACCCGTGCAGCTAATACGAATACTACATGGAAAATTACCTACGAGTAAATTATGAAATTTTGACACTGAATTTTATGATATTCGAGTATTAGTAATAATTAAAAACCAACAAGAATTAAAATAATCAAAGAGTTTTTTAATTTCGATTCGATTTTATACGAATTATAGACGATTTTTTCCATCTGACTGAATAATTTGATATTTATACTACGGTTTGTTATTTCTATTATTGTTACTAATTTTATTTTACTAGTTTTGTTTTAAATATTTATTACTTATATTATTTAATCAATATTTACCTACTATACTCGTAAATGTTCAGAAAAGTATTTTAATCTGTATAGTTTTTTCTCCGAGTTATATAAATAGTATTATTATTAGAATAAGTATACAAATTTAATACAATAAATGCTAAGTTATTATTCAGAATTAATGTCATATACGTATATACAATATGTTACAATTTTAGTATGTCCTTAAAAAATGTTATAAGAAAAGATTTTGTAATTAATTATAATTTTATGTTATTAAAAGAACAATATCATAAAATTTTACAGAATTGACCAAATAATACAAAACAGGTGGAATAATGATTTTAATATTTTTGATGTGTTGGTCAACTTCTTTTTGTGATAGGTAAATAATTCTCAAATAATTTCATATTTGTTTTACATCTTGGTGTAATGTTATCTTTAAATAGACAAAAACTTTCCAAGCAGAATAATATAACGTGGCATCAATATCCTTTGGGAAATCTTACTCCACAAGATTAAGATTTGATCAAGTTCTTGTTCAACAAAGTACAGTGCTACCTCGACACTCGGAACTAATTAACGCTATAGTTTACGGTGTGTTGAATTTTTGAATTACTAAATTCTATCAATATTAACTTCTAAAAATAAATAAAAACATTTTTTTTTAGTTTATAAATTAAACAAAATATATTGAGGGTTTGTTAGAACTATTTGAATCGGCAGAAGATATTAACTTCTGATATTAACGTCACATTTATTTCATTTCACTAGTAGTATACTAATATTATGCAAGTTTGTTTAGTTTTTAATAAAAAAAACTATACTTTTATACTATAATTATTTTACAATTGACTGAATTATATTATTTAACAATGATGTTGCATTAGTTCAAAATTTATGTATAGATACTTATAAAAATATTCTTATCATTAAGGAATTAAATGTTTTTGGCTGTATTTTAATTAAAATGATTTTTCAACCGGTTTTACTATATATCATCTTCAGGGTTTAACAACGTGTTGTAATATATATTTATTAAAGTAAACCTATTACATAATTTAATATTTTGTTTAATGCATGAATGTGAGTTTAAACAAATAATAAATTCTATAATGTGTTAACCATATCAATATTGTAAAAAACCCAAAAAAATGTACACTCACTTTTTAGAACTAACATGATTTAAAGAAGCACGAAACTCAAAATATAAACTAGAAAATGAACCAAAACTAAAATTTTAAGTAGATTATGTGGTATGTAATATGTAGGGGAATGTCGTCAGGGTTGACCACCTTTTTAACTGTTACCGATAACTTCCGTTTAACAATGAATTTTGTTAATCTAAGGTCTAAGTACATGGTCAGAAAGGTCTATGAATAAGAACACTTTCGAGGCAATTGCAAATTGATCGGGTAAAAAATAGAAAACTTATACGGAAATTAAAAAATAAAAAAAGTTGGCAAGGTTGGCCTATTGTTGTCTAGGTTGGCCCACCATTTAGAATCGACAGAATTCATGCAAAATTGTTCGAAAATTACCTAAAAAAATTAACTAGATGAAATAATAAATCAAATTCAGATACAGGTGATATTTCACGAAAAAAGGCACCGAACCTAAGAAAAAAACGACAGCAAGCGATAATCGGCTATTGAAGCGATTATGCGATTCAAAACAGCGGTGGATATTCGAACGGAATTTCGAGAAATAAAATTAGTGTATATACTGTTCGGTGTCGCCTCCGAAAATGCAATTTAATGGCTCGCAGGCACTCAAAAAGCCATTACTAACGGTTTCTATGAAAAAAAAAAGGTTGGAATGGACAAAAAATAACAGAAATTGGTCTATAGAAGACTGTAATCGTTTTTTCAGCCAAAAACAAATTTAATGTTATGGGGTCTGATGGTTTACAGTATGTACGGCGTAAATCTGGTGAACGACCCCTACCAGAGTGCACCAGGAAAACAGTCAAGTTTCCAGCCAGTAAAATGGTATGGGAGTGTTTCTGTTACTATGGAGTTGGAGCCCTACTTGTTATTGAAGGCACCTTAAACGCGGTAGGGTAACAAAAAATTATTCAGAAGAGTTTGGTGCCGTCGCACCAAAATTTCCAAAATTCGCATATAACTTACTTTTTCATATACATAGTATACTAACAATAGCAATCGTCAAATATTTGTCTTATCATGTAAAAATTTCACCCAATAATTAATATCTTAGCGGCTTCCAAAATAGGAAAACGGCTTAAATACAGCTTTCACTAAAATTTACCTCAAACTGTTAAACAAAGTCAGTTAGCGTTGCTAACCGATGTACTCATCAGTCGACGAATCTCATCAACAGAAACCCGCTATAATTCAAATAATCTAAGTTAGGTTTTCGATTTATGGATGCGTTTACATTTACACCTGTTTACATTTACCCCACTTGACCCTATTAATATTGTGGTATTACTTATTTGAATCAATAATAGTAAATATTTTAAAGGAACAGGCCATTAAAGACATACAGGAAGTAAATCGGAATAAAAAGAAAAAATCGGTCATTATAGCTTACATATAGTAGGTTAGCAGAACAACTGCTGACTCTAAGGTCAGTTAACTAATAGCTAGCTAATAACTGTATTTGGCAGGTTCACCCGCTGCGGTATCTAGCATTATAACTTTTAACTTGCATCTATATTGCAGCAATATAACTAAAATGACCAATTATTTTTAAGGATGTATAGGAGATACAATCGGAGACAAAAGTAGGATTAATTTGAATATCACGAATATTGGTCTTATGTGTGTAGTAAAATACTTTTTAAATATCATAAACGATAAACAAAGTGATAAAAATGCATGAAGAAAGGCTTTTTTCGTTTAAATCGGTTCATTTTCTGAAATTACAAATATTAAATTTGACATAACAAAATTTTTATTAGTGACTATCCCTGCAATCCAACCTACTATCTAAATAAAAAATTTAATAATTTTTATGAGTAAAAATTGATATTTGTTGTTAAAACTAATAAAAACCGAGATATACATAATATTTTTAATACCAACAAGTTTTAAATATGTTTAGGGTTCTTTTAACGTCGAAATCTATTTTATTTTTAGCGAATTGAACGTGACAACCCTATATCGGTTGTTCAATTACTAATTAATTTCTCGAGAACGGGGTAGTAAACCGTGATGAAATTTTGCTAAAACCTTCTTCTATTTACAAGCTATAACTACAAAAAATTTGAAAAAATTCTTATATTTTGATCATATATTTTAAGCTAATATATTATTCAATAAAATGTTTTTCATAAAATGATTTTTACATTATATAATTTTTTTAGGACTTCTTAAGATTTAGCTTAAGATTTTTATTTAGACAAGTATTTTACTGTTTAACACCTTGTGATTTTCCCTAAAAGCAAACTCTTAAGCAAAACCATAGATGTAATTTTCTTGAATTTTAACAAAAAGTCAACATCAAATTAAAACTGCAAGAACTATTGAACGGTGTAGTGAATCGATTTGAAATTTTTTTTATTACATCGCAAAGTCAATGATGACATGTGTACCAATTTTCATCAATATCTTATATTTTTGACTTTTATTTTTTGTCTCCTATACATCCTTAAATAAAAAACTAACTATTTAAAAGCTACTTGCTTGCTGCCAGAGGCACATGCTACGCAAGTAGTTTTCTAAACGGATTGCATGCCATAAAAACGACGCTTATGAATCTGGATTGTTAATAACTATATTCACAATTCATTCTATTAATTTCTGCTACTTGCTTATAAGCAGCAAGCTAACTACGGATTGCAATAAATACCTACATCAGTTAGGTATGTGACATTAATATCAATGGCTAAAGATATTAGCGCGATATACAGTGGCTTACAATACTTTTCATACAGTCCTATGTTACCAATGTAAAATATACGTTTTGAAGACGTGTTTTGTCATATAAAAATTATTTTTACAGCAATACTTATTCAAAAATTTTTGTTGCAAATTTCATTTTCTCCTTTTTTGTTTATATAAATTTTTATATTTTGTCGATGATATTTTTTGCAGATGGAAAAAAAATTTCAATTGCATTTCAAAAACGGTTACAACGAAATACAAAAATGTATAAGTATTTTTTTGGGAAATTCATTCCCTACATTTTTGCTCATATACATTTTTGTATTTCGTTACACCGATCTTGAGAAACAGATGAAAAATTTGTTTTGTATTTCACAATCTTTTTTAAGTCACTGTAACTCGGAAATGGTGCAACAAATTGAAAAAATTTATATAAACAAAAATTATGAATTATGAACTTTGCAACAAAAATTCTTTTAATAAGACTTATTACTAAGTAAGACTAATACGTAGTATTGCTGTAAAAATAATTTTTATAATATGACAAAACACGCCTTCAAAACGTATAATTTACATTGCTAACATGGGATTGTATGAATAATATTGTGAGCCACTGTACATATTTTGTAGTGAAAAGAGGATAATGTTTCTAATGATAAAATTATAATGATATAATTTTTAATATGATTTTATAACAAATAAAATTTTTTATTGGTTTAAAAATCTTTTAACATCAAAACCGTACAATTAATTAGAATATCAAATGTCATGTCATAGCTGAAAACAATTTTTTTAATAATCTGCATTAAAAATTTAATAATTATTAACATGGCGGGTGTTGTAAATTACGTTCTGATTAAAAATAACTTTATTGATTTTAAAACTTATGCCTTGTTGCAATGTTCCCTCGTTTTGCGGCAGCCAGTACTGTATTATCGCAAAAACCCATGAAGCCCCGGCTTGTGGCGCGAAATTTCAGGAAACGCAAAATTTAATTTCAGCAGTTGTAATTACTTAATCATTAATTGTCTTAATTATTATTAAAAATAATTTTAATGTTCTTTATAAATGTTTCTAATTAAAAAAAATGGAAAACCGAGGATAGGGGCGCAAAATATGAAAGGCTTGATAAACGCCGATTGCAATTTACTAAAACTAAAGACTAAAACTAATTTCACCCAGAAACACCTCCAAAATTTTAATTATCTTACCACTAACAACTTCCTTGTAATTCTTATGGGAAATAAACGTAAACAAACCAATGTTTGCACCCACCATTTGGTTGGTGGCCAATTCGTGACGTCAATATTTGGTCAAACTATATAATGTAGTTCTACCATCTACTCAGATAATTTCTCGTTCAAATAAGAAATCATTACCTTAGTATAGTTTAATCTTAGCTGACTTTCTGAAAAATGTCTTTGCTTTACCAACAAAAACCGTGGAAGTACTAAAAGCAAATTGGTACTGCTGGAAACGAGTTGATCATGACCCTTGATTCGGCACCAAACAATCTGAATTTATTGGATAAGTTGAAATTCTATAATAATATATTTTATACAATAGCGAAACAATAACTTTATTGAAAGTTTGATTTAGCTATTTGATTGTAAATCGTAAAGCCAAGTTCAGGAATGAATTGAGAACATTTGCATGAGTGTAGACTGGAGATGATTTGAAAAGAACAACTACATTGATGTCAGCGACAACAATCCTGGATAAAATACTACACACAGAAAAATTATTATTTGCCGTAAATATACACATAAATTTAAAAATATATATTCGATTCAAATAAACATTACTTGCTGTCACAACATATTACTTCAATGAAATAAAAGAGTAAACTTAAGATGAATTAATCATTTATTTGAAATGTAAGTTAAATCCAAAAAGAAAATCTACTTAATTCAAACAAATATTGAATATATTCAATTTAAAAATGCAGGAATATGAGTTTGTTTCATTAGAATGTCTCTGAAATAGGAATATTTGATTCAAATATAAATTAACCGATATACATTAGATTCAAGTATAAAGGACATCAGATGGCTTTTATTTCGTTCTGAAGTGCAATCGTAATTCGGGTGTGGCTGTATGCATTGTGCTGGTAAAAGGTACGTAATTTTTACATTGTTGTTCATAACATTATTGAATTATTGAAAATAAACTAAACCTAATCTTTAAAAAATCTTACAAAATTTTGTGTTGCTTACATTTTTAATGAACCTACAAGCAAAAATAATAAAATGGCGATGAAGAAAAACAAAGAAAAATTGTATTTTTCCGCTGTTTTTTGCAAAATAAAATATTCAGTCGGTTGCTAGTGTTATATTAAACCTAAAACTTATGATTTTTTTTGTTTTAGATGGCCGATTTTCAAGATTTTACCACCAGTGCTAATCCAGGCTTGACATTTAAATAATGTTTCTGAATATAAAATATGCATAAATTATATAAAAAATTTTTTTAAGTATTTCAAGAGAGTATTTATTAAGCCTTATATAAACCCTATATCACAAAAATTGCTTTTTTGAGCGCCCAAAGTAGAATCCTGCCTTAACCTTTATGTGACTGGAAGGGTACCCGGGTACCTTTTGCAGTTAGAAGCATTCAAATTTTTTTATTTAAAGTAGTTGAGTTTAAAAATTTCAGAGATGTTACCAAATTTCCAAACTCAACGACTTTAGATACAAAAAATATGAATACTTTAAACTGCAAAAGGTACACTGCCGGGTACCCTTCCAGTCACATAAAGGTTAAAACAAAAATATCATATTATCCAATTTAATATACGATGTGTTACAGTCAAGTATACCGTATTATCATTCTCAATAAAGCACATTTTTGAATTTCAACTATCATACACTACAGTCAAATATATTGAGTTATTGTTTTAACTAAATTACATTTTTCTAAATTAATTTTACGGTTTACTTGCTTATATACGAAAGTACCTTGCATTTGAATCGAATAATATTTACTTAACGGAAGAAAATAATTCTCTGTGTGTATAGAAGAAATTTCAATTTAATTTTTGCAATTATTACAAAACTTGCGAGTAACTATACGTTGATAAGTTTTATTTATATTTTTAAAAAGTTAATTTAAAATTAAAATCCCTAATAGAAATAAAGAAGATTTGTTCTTAATAAATAGGTAATATAAAATTCAATGGAAACGCACACTGCTGTAGTATGTTAAAAACCATTATAAAAAATACCATAATGCGTTAAAATATTTATGCATTTTCCGATGTGAAGAAAATCGTGCTTGTGCTTGTAAAGCTAATACAAATTTTGAAATTAGAGTACTAATTACTTAATTCGATTTCAACTACGCGAGTGACATTCAAAGCTTTACCATAGCGGTTCGGCTTACCCTACTCCCGTCAAGTGCGATTCCTATAGTGTTTAAATTGGATTGAATTATCTTACTGTTTGTCAAAGTAGTATGTAGGTAATATGTTCTCGCTTGATTCATGGCATTGCCAATTTAACTCTGTAGTATGTACTCATAATTATTTGCATACACGTGCATTCAAATAAAGCAGCTAATGTACCTAAAATTAATTGAAAATTTTGGATTAATTGATATTATAAGTATATGTTAAAATTTTGGTAGGATTTAAAATGAAAATTTGATATGTTGACTCTCAAAGAAAATTATATTTTTTACTCTAACTTTTGTACACCCCGACAGTATCATTTTAATCTTGTTTTAAACCAAGATTCTATTGCGAGGTTTTGTAAATTACTAAGATTTGGATAGACCTACCAGCATGCAGCAATATAAAAATTCTGGCCCGCAGGAAGCAATTATTATAAGAGTTAATCAGTTGAACAGCATTCACATGGAAATTAGTTTTCATGGATTATAATAACCTCCAAGAACCAACCAGATTTTAGTGTTTACTTCTCTCTCGCTTTTATACTTTAATTTGATTGGTTTTCGCTAGCTCCTACACTTCAAAACAATACAAAACAACTAATTTCTGTGTTTTGTCTGCCATTAGAGCTTTCGTGAAAACTGCCTATTTATATGTGCAAATCTTAGCTTCATAAAAAGTAACATTAATAACAAAACAAATAAGTTAATTCATTTTTCTGCTATGTAATATGTTTTAAAAAGTACAACTTTTGCAAACTTTCAATTTCTTATTTACCCATCTTAAAGGTACCACCGCACAGTGGTCTGAAATCAGAAATTCATGGAACTCCGAGAATGAATTTTACAATTTCAGGTATATTTTGATAGCCCCTCATAGAAAAGACATTAATCCATATAATTTCAAAAATTCATAATTGTAAGTTTAACCTTGCGCTTTGTAGAGGGACTCAAACTTACCCATTTTAATAACCGCGATTTTACTTACTGCTTCGTTTATTTCGAGCGCTCTGGTAGAAATATTGTACAGTAGTTATTATTGGTTTAAAGTGAACCCAATAAAATGGAAAATGATCAACAAGGTATGCACAACATTTCTATATATATTTTATTACAATATTTTTACAATAAAAATGTATTAGAATGTGACCCTCGCAAATTTCTATATTTTAATTAGAAGCATATAAGCACGTAGAGAATTAGTTGTGATTTCGATAGATCCCAATTCGTTTTAAGTTTCATTATATGTAAAAAAGTGTAAGGAATTCAGCTGTGAAAGAAAATTATCCTCTTCGACCCTCTAAGTACGCATAAAATAAGTTTGAAGTCGGAAGCGCGAGAGTGAACTTGATACATACAACATAATACGGAGGGTGATGCTGATGACATTATTTAATTATTTGTATTTTATCATTTTAATGTAAATATTCACTAGTAATCTATTTCAATAAATTCACCAATTATCGATAGTGGAATTATCAATTTATTTATGCGTATAACTGCTATAACATTAGAATAAGTTCAGATTCGTGACTTAGGATCCAAAAAATGTGATATTTTGCTTCGGTCACTTTGTATTTAAAAGACATACTAACGGATTTGTAATAAAAAACTCTAAAAAATGTGTACATTTAATTTCATGAATATTTCATGAATATTTTATAAATATTTTCAAAAAATCCGCATTTTCGGGCATTCAATTCATTTCTTTCAAAAAAATAATTTCAGATTTGTAATCAGCGACGCAAAAAAAACATTTGTATATACAAATTTTCATGAATTTATATTGATAATTGTAATTTTGTCCAACAATTTAGGATTTCAGACCACTGACTGTGCAGTGCAAAATGGCTATACGTGAACCAAACACGTACCGAATCACGTATCTATATACATCAGAGGAGTCACAAAATGCAAAAGTTGATGAGTCTGTCCAAAATAGCTTTTCAAAAAATGTGCATTCAATAAAATTGAAATGGTCATTGTAAATATAACTGTACATAAATAAATAAAAGCATTTATTTTGTATAAAAAAAAAATAACACCAAATGCGTGTTTATCTATTTATTTCTCTTATGCCCGTATTCACCAACGACAAATAACTTTGTTTAAAATATTTAAAATTTAATTATTTAAATTATTATTATTAATTTTTTTTATTTAAAATTTAACTGACCAATAGAAAACGTTTGTTGGTACTTTTGAACGTTTTCTATTGGTCAGTTAAATTTTTAATCATAGAATAAAGTTATTTGTCGTTGGTGAATACGGGCATTACTCAAATTAGGATATATTATTTCTTTAAAATATTTTTTTATAAAACAATGCCGCTCCTAAAAATGTGCCGCCCGGAAATGTCCGCTTCTCCCTAAGTACACCAGAGGGTGGTTTTAGTGTAAGCGGATTCCATGTGCAGGTTTTGTGGCTTACGGCATATCATTCGCAAAGCGGCATAATATGCACCAGAAGATACACCTTGGTGGTAGCCTTGCACGTCAGGAATGCTTTTAATTCGGTTCGATGAGATAATATCTTCAGAGAGTTCAAACGAAGAGAATCAATCACATACCTTAAGAGACTCGCGGGTCCTCCTACTTTGAAGACCGATAGCGAAACTGGTATTCTAATGAGAGTTCTCATAAGTTGCGGAGTTCCACAAGGCTTGGTCCTTGCACCGACCGACCCTTAGGAATATTAGTTACGATGGGGTACTGTGGCTGCCTATACCGCCTGGAGTGGAACTCGTCGGTTTTGCCGACGAACTTGCTGTTGTGAAAACCGCGAAAACAGAAGATGAGCTGATGGAGAAAACCAATGAAGCCATAGCAAACATCTGTGCGTGGCTAAGGCACTAGAAATAGTTCCCAAGAAGACTGACAATTCATAAAGACACTCGACAATTAACATCCAAATGGATGACAAAAGCATCAACCCCACCGAATCAGTAAAAATCCTTGGCATCGGAGGAAAATGTACAAAAGTAAAGTAATTTCTACGAAGTTGGGTTTTAGTCAGTAGAAATCTGACACTATCACCCAAATCATCTGGGTGGCGTTTTTTAGAAGATTTCCCCCTCCCGACGCACACAAAATAAAGTGGTTTACGCCGGAAATTTTTCATTCAGGTAGAGAAAGGTAGAGGTAGAGAACGCGTGATCCAAATGAAAGTTTTCTTAAACTTTTCGCTACTCTACACGTATTATGCCTACTCGTAAAAAAAATGTGTGCCCCATACGTTCCGAGCGAGTATTTTCGCTTCTTGTTTTAAAGTAGTTCCTTGCCCAACACGGCTATTTTCGCTAGGAATTATGTACGTTTAAGCGTCTGCGAGCATGTTCCATGCAGATTTGAATGCGCAGTATGATTACCATAATCTGGCCTACCGTAATATTTTACAATAATCAATTGTAAAAAAATAATTGTTAACAAGCAACCACTAAAATATGAGCGCACATTGTGTAACGAAAATTTTCCTTCACCCCCCGGAGCACCAACCGAATTCCCAATCTCCGACCCCTCAGACGAAATGTGCCCGTCAGTTCAGAAAAAAAAAATCTACTCAAGGTGATAGCTGATAACTGACAGCACCAACCATAAGCCAGGCCGGAAACCAAACAATTCCTCTTCCCCTCATGGGGCCTCCATAATTTTCTTCTACACGCTGGGAAACGATCAACCAGCTTTTTTTTACTGTAGATGACCAAGATGTTAATCTAGCTGTAATTATTGCGGAAAGCGAGGGAAGTAAGTTCCGAAAAAAAATCAAAAAAATAATCTCTACAAGAAGTATGCTGCTAAGCGGCAGTTGCAACCGAACACCAAAAAGTCGCAGCCACTCGTCCCAATTATTATCCTTAGGAGAAACATAAGTAAGAACGAGCAACTATGCGCTAATTGTCAAACCAAAATAATTAAATAAATTTAATTATAAAATTAAATATTAAACGTTGTTAATAATATTTAACGTTGGAAAAATTTGCGAGCGAAGATAAAGCTATCAATCGATAGCAACTCGCAATAAAGTTGGTTCCATAAAAATAATTTACCATTGCAAATTATTTAAAATAATATTCGGCTATTCGGAAGCAATTACGGGATTTTCGGTCAGTTCAAAACCACAGATCGAACGAGTAAAAACATCGTCAAAATTAGGTCTCCCCACGAAGTTTCAATACAAATAAATGCAAAAAAACTTACTCAAATTCGAGGAACACATCAAAAACACTCTCACACTTACAAAGTTCACATCAAAAGTGCCCGATCACGTCCATTGCGTTTTCAAAACGCACACTCCAAATCCCCCCCCCCCCCCTAGTCAGACCTTCAAGCAGGGGCGCATTAAGCAATTAAACAAATTGCAAAAATTTGTTACAATCGAGCACAAAATTTTAAAATGTGTTGCGCAGCGAAAGGGTTAAGTGAATAGAAAAAAATATTCATTATCATACAGGAAGTTGGGAGTGCTTATCGGACAGAGGCGCCCAAAAAGGTTTAATCTACAGTCACTAGATACTTATAGTTACAGTACCGCAACCCTATGGGCCAATGAGTAAATGAGAGAACGTTAATTAGGATCCCAAAATGGCGCATTCGTAAATTTCAAACGATGTTTGTTGTAATTTTTACGATTAAATTACTTATTTATGATGCTTTCATTTAATAAATAGTCATTTCGCTATCAAATGATTTGTTTATGAATAATAATAATTTATTTTTGAAGGTGTCATTACAAATAATCACGGGGCAGTGGAGGCTCGTCGGAATTCTCTAAAATTATTAAAATCTAACATACAAATAAACAACAATATGCAGGAAAGCACATACATAAGAATAAAGGTATTTTTTTAACTCGACATTGTTAAAAAATTACAACCCCAGTGATAATTTTGCAATATTTTTTAAATTTCCCGGATAACAAAATGTAAGTATCTAGTGACTGTAGTTTAATCAAAGAGACAAAATAAAGGTAGATGAGTTAACTAGGTATTTTAATTTTTATAATAATAATACATTATAACTGGCGCGGCGCAAATCTTGGAAGAACAAATTAATGGTTTCGCCGCTTCCAATAATATTTTTTATTAAAGTAGTGGCCCAGTAGCAGGTTAAATTGCATATTAAATTAGCGCCCAATTGTGGGGCGGAAGAAGAGGTGCTGCAGGTAACATCGCATATTTAGTGGCATCCAGTTGTGAGTGTCATTGCAATACGAGTACCTATATCATTTTCATTAATATATTAATTTAATATTACATTTTTATATTATAGATAATAGATATATTATAGATAATAGATATATTATTTGTATTATATTTTATAGTGGATATATCATATAGATAGCATTTAATAATTACATTTCTTGGTTAATACTTAATTAATACATAATATATTTATTACCAATAGTGGATGAATAACTTGAACTTGAACTAATTGCATTGTTTACAATAAATTACATATCCACAAATTTAGATATATTTTTGAACAATACCTACTAGATTATAATATTACGAAATTCCAAACATCTACTTTTAATTCACTTTTGATGACAATACTACAATGGAAATAAATGATAATAAAATATGATAAAAGCAGCTTATGCAAATACCAAGCAACAGATGTTTATCCCTCAATATCTTTCTCAAAATATTTAGATTTGACAAATTCAAAGCAGCTTCGTAAGCTTATACATTTATCAAAATCAGAACATATCACAATTGAAAGACATTGATAAAAAGTTTAAGATGCCGGCATAAAATTTTTTAGTAAACCTCATTCAAAAATTTTATAAATATTGTTAGTAGGTAGGTACATAATCTACCATTACATTATTTGTTCTCTAATATATTATATTATTGTATTTGTATACTATTATGTTAGGATTAAATTATTTGTAGTATAACCGTTTTATTGAAAATCATATTTAAATAAGATTAATTTAAATTCAATATTTTACTCCCAACAGCTGCTATTGTAAATGGCGTTGACTAGTACTCGAGTTCTACAATACTTATATTTAATTGGCAATTATTTCAGAAAACTTTGCTGTAGAAATTTTATACCGTAATGAATTCATTAAACATGGGCTATACCGTCTAACCTAATTACCACAGCATCACTGCGATACTGCAGGTTTCTCGTTAAGATTGAATCTTTAAAACCTTTACGCGTTTTGCGGGAAATATTACGAATAGGAAACATTGTAACTTTAGATTTAATTAAGTTCCAGTTCTTCCAAAAGAATTAATTAACTAGGCGACAGCAGTAACCTTAAATATTCCGTACAATTGTAACAGGAAGAAACCAATTTGTTGTTATTTAAATCTTTCCGAATCCGTACATCTCCAACAACAAATTTTTAATATTCCAGTTTCAGTTAACATATTTGATTTTTTAATTTATTATTATTATTTTTTGTTTTGTAGTATATATTATATATCATTAATTCAAATATACTTAGTTTATGAATGATCTTACGTTCACACTGACACCAGTGCATCTTCTTGTAATAATGCCTCTCAGTAGTGGTTAATACGAAATAGTGACCAGGCATCGCTTCTCACAAAACACAATAATGCAATGCAGGTATTAACAAGTCAAGACGATATAAAACAAGGGTTAGCATTTCAGTGTCAGTTTAAATTCGAGATTAGGGCAAAAAAAGTTTGAACTACAGTCCTGTGTAATTTTTAAATTGAAATCAATAAAGATAATGTTTATGTGATAAAAAAAGATTTGAAATATTTAATTAATCTCGGCGCTAAACTGATCCTAAAATACTTGCTTTAAGAGTTTTTCTTTGAATTTAGAATCGAAAGGCTTAATAAAACAATATTGTTGTGTGGTCTCTGTTTACTGAGAATAAAGTAGGTAATTGTCAAAAATTGCATTAAAAATAGATGTTTTGGTTTACTAAACCATCTTGCAATTTAATAATTAAAATAAAAAATATAAAATTTAAATAAAAGTTTATTTTAATTTTAAGTACCTACCTACTGAAAAATGGTTTAGTAAACCTTTAATAAAATTTTCGTAATTAATCAATATTATGCAGATTGTAGCAATGGATGTGGATTGCCCCGATATAATTACAAGTGAAAGACTTGCCAATACGTTTGTAAAGCTTACCCGTAATATTTTGTAATAAAAATTCTTATTTCCCTTACGGGGCAACCGAATAATCTTTACACGCTGGTAGTAACCAGCATTTTCTTGTGTAGAAAACCCCATATGTTAAGACTAATTGTATGTGTCGGAAGCGATGGCGTGGCTTCCGTGAATAGAAAAACAAAACAAAAAAACTGCATGTAGTTTAATGTCAATAAGCTCACAGCATGCTATGAGTTGAAAAATCTTCTTGCTTTCCTTGACTTTCTTCAAGGTGACCGGTAGAAGCGGCAGAGGTTTCCTGTCGCGGCGACGGTACATCCTCGCGACGTTCTCGTTGTCAATCCCTTGAATCTTTGGATCATCCTTCACGCAGTCAATTTGAATATCTTTGTGGATTCCTCTAATAGCCACTTTAAAGGTTTTTCTTCCGTGACTTGGTGACATTATTCAAGCAATTTTGCTTTCCATGATGCAGCTTTATTGCTTATGTCGTGGTGTTTGACTTTCTCCGTCAGTTCATTCCATAAAATTTGGATGGGGTTTAGGTCAGGTGATTGTAAGGGCGTTTAAGTTGTTTTGGTACATGTGCAATAGAAATTCTTTTACCAGTAAAGCCGTATGCTTTGGATCATTATCTTGTTGAAAATAATATACGTCTGGTAATTTCATTTTCTCGGCAGAAGGGCGTAAATTATTATACAAAATCTGCATATATTTGTATTTATCCATTATTGTATCAATACGCTGTAAATTACCAACACCATTTGCCGATATGAACTCCCACACTAACACAGAACTATCCCCATGTTTTACAGTCCCCCATTATTTTTACTTATTTAGTTCTGTGTTCGGTTTTCTCCACACAATTTGTTTTCCGTCACTACCGAATAAATTTAATTTATTTTTTCAGTGAACATAACACTATTTGATAATAATTTTGATAATAAGTATCTGCTAATTTTCATGCTAATTAAGTATATACTGCGATGAAACACGTATGGAGATTTACGGTCCTAAAATCAAAATTTGTAAAACTTTAATTCAAGGAAACTTTACAATCCGAAATTTATATAAATATAACAAACAAAATTTTATTAGTTAAACAAACAAGCGAAAATTAGAACCAAAAAAGTGTATAAAACAAAAGTATTGCCAGCAGTGTGCGCGTGCGGATGAACTTAAAATATAAAAAAATCGCGTTATCAGATAACACGCATAAATAAAAAAAAAGATGGAATTGTCTGGGTAACAGAGTGATAAGAGATAAACAAGAAAAATAACTTAGTTTTTTGACGAGATCCTAACGAGGAAGGTCGTTAATTTTTGAGTTAGTGATTGTACCCCAAAGAGGGAAAATTGTGCAGAGTTAATATTCAAAGTTAATAACCAAAGTTAATAATCAAGAAAATTAAAATATAAAATATTTCGATCAAGAATCAATAATTTCAATTTTTTTGGATGAGAACCAGTGTCTCAAGAATCAGAAACAACCATTTTGGAATCTGGATAGAAATTTTATTTTTAAATTGGAAGCGACAGTTGCCTTTAACGTGGGAGAACCAGAGGTGCCCACAACTCAGTTAAAACCAGAAGAAAGGCAGAAGACCAGGTTTGCATAACATTAACTTCTTAAAAGTGCTCGCGGTTTATGCGTAATAATATTCGGGCCGGAATCTTAATACGTGACTGCTAATTTATGAACCAAAATTTAAAATTTGTAATTCGATTGTTTTATTTAACTAAAATAAAATTTATATTCATTCATGAGTAGGACATTTTTTTGAATTAAACAAAGTGAATCACATCCATTCTCAATCACATCAATAAAAAAATACACACGAATTTAAAGTTCTTCATCGAGTCGTGGCAATACTTATTATCAAAACTCTTTTCGATTTTAATTGTAATCTAATCATGCTCCGCACAAAATATATTACTACTGGCTTTATTAGTTATATACATATAAACCACTCCAAAAATCTTCACTTGAATTTAGATAAGTTTTGGCTAATTGTACCCGTCTTAATCTATTTATTTAAGAAATAAATGGTATCATAAATATCGTACAATGAGGTGTGTTAACAGATAATCTGATATAAATGTGTGGTAAATTTACAATATGTAAAATTTACCAAGGAGTTGAAGAAGTGTCAATATCAATATTGTCAATTTAAAGTTAAATGTATGGTAAAAGTACTTACAAATATAGTAATTTACATAATTAATGAATTTAATTCATTATAAAATGAATTCAAATAATGAAAGTGCAATTTATTATGAAATTATATTAACACCAATTTATTGCAAACTATTTAAAATAAATACAATGTCTTTTTGGCAGTTTTTGAGGAACACATTTTTATCATTATTAGAAAAGTATTTACTTACTGATTCACTGCAAAAAAAACAAGCAAAAAAGTTTTGAAACTTTTATTTTGTGGTAAAAAGGTGATATTTTTTAATACCCAATCCCTTTTTGTGATACAATAGATTTAAATGCAAATTAGTACCGTTGTGGTACATTTTCACACTACTGGACAATTCATGCAAACATTAAGACTTTCCTGTTCTATTTTGAAAATAACATTCCAATGTAAGAAAAATAGAGCAATAGAGCTACTAACTGTGTGCCTGAACATATCTTTATACCTAAATTGTCATGTATTTTCAGGAATGTAAATTAAGCACTCAAAATTCAAATTTCGTTTTATCAATTTACACATTAATTTTTGTCTAATTCTGTTGCAAAATGACTAATTTTTGAAATTTATTTGAGTTTTAAAAAGTCATTCTTTTTATCACTAGTGGTAAACTGAAAATAATATCAAAATGTAAAATTTTCTCTAGAAATTTTTCAATAAAAATAAAAAATACGAGTTTTATTTATTAATTTTATTTTTAAATTAAGTTTTAAGAAAAACCATTTCGCAACAGAATTAGAAAATATCTTGTATAAAATACGAGGTAAAAGTGTCTTTTTATAACACGGTAGGGGGTCCATCTCTGCTGCACCTCAATAGACCATTTTCACGCCTAGTTATAAAAAGTATCAATTCTACCTCTTGTTGCATAAATAGCTAATGTGATTTTCTGATTGTGATTTCACATCGAATATCTGAAATTAAAAATAATAATTATTATTGTTGTTGCATAAAAAAGACATTTCAACTTGTGTACTTTGGAATGTGAAATTTAATTGTTAAATTAATGTTTTGGTAAGTTTAGTCAATTTTGAATTTTTAAATGGTTTATGAAGCGAACTTAGAATAAAACCATTTGGTAAATGAATTTTTTTAAATGAGCTTACTGTTTAAATAATTGTTTTAATAATTTGAATTAAACATTAAAAACTGTATTGTAAGAAAACTTTAAAATTCCGTTAGAAATTTCTAAATATCGTAAAAATGGCTTAAACTTAAAGGGCATATAAATTTTTTTTTCTTGCAACTATATGATTTAGTCAAAATTTGAACTTGGAATAGATAGTGAAATTTTTTAAACTAACAATTTACGAATGCGTAAATTATAGGAAATTATAGGAATTATAGGAAAAGGATTTTTAACTGATTATTCGATTAAAGAGAGCCTAATGTGATGCCAAGTTAAGAGACACGATAATTTTCGAACTTCTGAATTCTGAAAAATAAGGGTAGTTTGGGGGAAAAAAACTCCAATAAAACCCAGGAGGTAATAAAAAGCTTTTAATAACAAATAATATTTGAAAAGGATGTTCACAGTTTCAAGAATTGCAATGTGTAACGGTGCAAAACAATGCACACCGAGTAAAAATTGAATATCCCGACAATCAAAAATCTACCCACTTCAAAATGACAAGTACCATAAAAAAATAACCACTAAGGATTACCACACAATGAACACAAAAAGCCAAAAATAATACACATCGGTCACCCGAAATGGAAAAATAAAATTACTTACATGAGCGCTTGGTAAGTTTACATAATTTAAGGTGACAGGTCTTCTTTCCAAACGAGTGGGACGTGTATGGCTTTGCTGGTTGAAATGCTGGACTCCTTGTCAGTAATCAGCAGGCTACAACTGATTAGGCACTCTCAGATAACAAACTCTGTTCGCTGATGTTGATGAAGCTGGTCCAGTGAGAAACGTGTCAATCGACTGAGTCATCCAAAGATAAATAATTCCAAAGAGATTTGCCCTCCAACAAGTACAAAGCTGGCGATGCTTGCGTTAGTTGAATAAATACAACACCGTAACATAGCTACTGAAAATGTGGAAGATCGAAATGGATCGCCACTAATGCGCTTCGGATCAAAAACTCGTAATAATTTGCGCAGCTACAAAAATCAGTTTCCCCCAGATGTGTGGACATATGTCGTCAAAAACGAACAGTAGTCGAGCGACAGATGGACAATTGGTCATAGACGAACCTGGCACGATAACTATGGTTTCAGAATACAGGATATTCGTCCAATCCAATAAAATCGGCAATCTAAATGTTGACCACAAATAAAACAACCGCTTCGTTCAAGCGCTCAAGGGGAACTCTCGTTCAACCCACCAACCTTAATAACCAAAATCCCTGCATTCAATTTACAACGCATGCATTATAAATGAAAATAAAAATGCAGGAACGGATCGAGGAATATCGTGAAATGAAATGAAAAGTAGGACCACGTAACAAATGCAAAAATTTGTTACAAGTTATAAATGTAATGGCGAGGAAGAAAAACTATGGTATAATTCGTTTACAACTAGTGGAAATTTGCAACGTTATTTCAAGGTAATTTTTTTAACTAGCACCCTATAGTTTTTTAACAGGCTCAGATTTTCATAAATAAAGATTTTTTGTTGAAAATTAAAAAAAAATTATCTGACATAGACTCTTTGACTAGGATGCGTTGAAAAAACCATAAAAACATATTGATACATACAAACATGTTGATGAAAATATTGCTTCATGAACCTTTGCATTGATTAAATTCATAACAGTTTTACATTACATTCATTATTCATTAATTAACCTACATAATAGGTTAAATAAAAACTTTATTCGTTCATACCAAATTTGTTCTTCATTTATATTTTTATACAAGAGTCTCGTGTACATTATATTCCACCGATCCAGCTAAATAGTTCAGTCAACATAGGTTTTTATCCTGCAATAATAGCAATTCAGGTGAACTTTTGGATTTATGTAAGTAGAAAATTGATTGTTTAATTCAATAAAAACAAATTGGATTAATACTCATCGTTGAAGTTTTAAAACAAAAGAAATGTTGTGTTGCAAATATATATATCCGTATATAAGCAAAATACAAAAATTTACTCAAAGAACTTTATAGAAAAAAATTCTACAAAATAAGATTTTAACAATATATTTCGTATGATACTAACCCAACCTAACTAACCTAACAGCACCAAATGTGAGCAACTATAAAATAAAGTTATAAGTTAAAGTTAAAAAAAACTAATTTACGTATAGGAAACTTTTTATTCAAAAAATCAAAAAAGACTTAATTATCACTTGACAAGTCTATTTTTCAAATAATTTTGAATAAATAATATGCTGTAAAACATAATAATATATTAGTATATTATATAATATGTGAAAAATTAAAAGTTAAAAATTCATAATGTGACATAAGGCCCTATTTCACGGTTATTTCTGATCATCGGTCGCAAGGGCTTTATATCGCATTATGAATTTTTTACCACAAATCTACTTGAAAATTTTATTTTGGGTTTATTTTCTATAAAATAAAAGTAGGTACATTTAGTTAAATATTATAATATATAAAATATTGTATATACACTTACGGTATATATTACAATCAAAAATTAAATAAAATATACGTAAATATTTATTTGAAAACCAAAATCTTCATCTTTAAAACGCATTATTATTCATATATAATATGAATACAAAATATCTTATACAATAAAAAAATTTTTAAAAAAACTTTTTATTTAAAATTAAAAAAAGTGCACTAAAAAGTAAGAAATAAAATTTTTTAAATTAGAAGAATAAATAAGAATGTGCGACGTACAGGTAGCACTGTAACCATTAGACTTCCGTTGAGAAGTTAATCTATTGAAACAAATCCGGCCAAATGTGGTGATAGAGAGTTGGTTGAGAGTACAAATAATCACCAGTCATGTTAGCATGTTAAGAATTTTACCGTTTTTCTGGACTGGAAGTTCTAGGATTGAGTGTGGTGTTACGCCAGTGGCGGTACATTTTTTGCAAGAGAATTACGATTTATTTGTAATTCATTCATGTTACCTATAACAGGGCGCTTGCAATATCCTTCATACTCTCTCCACTGCAGGGCGCCCGACGTTGTATGCGCTTCTTCTAGTTTTGAGCAATGCTCTTGTAGGTTGGTGTCTTGACAATGCTCGGTATCTTTGTTGGCAATGTGCAACCGGTGAGGTAAATCCCGTAATGGGTAATGCCGAAACTCGAGTCTTCCTCTAAGTTAGCACGATCCTTGTTTTTGTCAAATCATCTGCATCTTGCATCTCACGGGAGATGGCAATTGCTGCAGTTTAGTGCCCAAAAAAGCTTTGGCTGGGTATATGAAGGAGAAAGTATTCATCTTAAAGAGATGAATCATGCGACTGAAGCCATTTTACCTTTTGGTTTTTATGTTTTATATGTATTTAACTCTTATATTATACTAATACTGAAAATTTTTAGATGGCACCACATATTTGCAAAATCAAATTTTCCAATACACTTACCTTGTGGTTGGTACTATTTTTAATTAAATAGTATCAGAGAGCGACGTACCCCTTTTGGGACTTATGTTCAAAATATTATCAATAGATAGCGCTACTAAATTGGCAGAATTACAGTGGCAGGAACAAATTAGTGCTGCCATCTGTTGATAATTTTTTTGAAAAATTATATAGGTTTGTCAGATATTAACGTGTAATTTTATCTTCATAACTCGAAGTTCTCTAATTTGAACTTTTTTGGTGGTCCCTTGAGATTGTAGTTAGGAAAGTTTGACTCTGTATAACAGGTTAAATATGAATTAGATTTACTTCTCTGATGCATATTAGAATTAAAGATTCTACTCTACTCATCTTCTAAAGAACGATCCAACATTTTACGTAATCGCTCTTCTTCGCATTCCTGCCCTATTGAAAATTTCAGATAGAAACCAATAAAAATTGTATATGCTTTTATATGTTCCTATATGACCGTATTGGAATCTATATGAAATCATATAAGCTATCAGAAACTCAAAGAATAAGTTTTATTGGTTTCTATATGAAATCATAATATTTAGCATCTATCTGTAATTCCACATAGGATTATATCTGCTTTTATATGGATAATTCTTATAGGCTGGTTTATTTGGAATTCCTCATAGAAATCCTATTGGTTTTTATATGTATAATCCATATAAGCTGGTATCATGAAAATGCATGTAGATTTTGTATTTGCAAATACCAATAGAAATTATCTTTTCTGTTTCTATTGCAGCTCGATAATGCAGGTTCCATTTTATTAACATGGCCATTATTAAATATTTATGTGTGGGAGGCCATTATAGTGCAGTGCAATCTCAACAGCAAAGCGAAAAAAAATGTTAATTGTTATTCGTTATATTTATGTAAAAAGTTATGTTTTAGGTCATCTGTCGACTGTAAAATAAAGTACAACTTTCGACGTATGTTTTTCAAATTTTCCATAAACCTAAAGTGTGTAGCAAACAAACTAACACACTGGAAAAAACAAACTTTCAAGACTGTTCAAATCACTGAATGTTAAATGTGATTGGTCGAATTTCAACGGTTATTTTTGATTTATATAAGATTCTATAGATTATACAATAGGACTCGATTATTTTGAAATTCAAAATACACATTTGTATTTGTGATTGTCGTTGCCGTATTTGGAAATGGATAAATGGATTTATAATGACTTTGTCTTATCTATTCGCATTTCCAAATAAGATGTTATATGATTCTATCTGTGCCTTTACCAGAGTGTTATTGGTATTTGCAGATAAGATTTTATATGGATTTATATGATTCTATCTGTGCCTTTACCTGACTGTTATTGGTATTTGCAGATAAGATTCTATATGTTTTCTATTTGCAATATGCGGTTTCACGAACCGAATACAAAACATATAAAAACATATAGAATTTTTATATGCTTTTTTTTATATGTTTCTATATGATATTTCCAATAGGGTGGTCATTCTTTAAGGAACGATTCTTCACTAACCGTTTTCGGTTAGCTTCTTTCCGTGCTTATATATTATGTATAATTTTTTCATAGTTAGTATTTTTTTTTTGTGTTTATTACATTAATAATTACATTAATCATTAAAACTGACTTTTATGCAATTCTTTGAAAGATATCCTTTACCTCGGAGCTACGCGCTGCCCTGCATTCGCAGTCATGTAAATTTTTGTCGTAACAAATTGTCATGCATTTCAACCAGTATTATCGGAATATTGGTCGATTTTGTACTTAAGTCTGACTCAAGTCTGAGATCAAGCGAAGTATCGACTATAGGTATGAGCATAAGACATAGGAAAGTTGTTTAAAAATGACTTCAAGAAAAGGTCCATGCACGACGGACAACGCACATATCAAGTTAAATAAAAGCTTTTAAAAATAATAATAAAAACTAGAAAAACTTATTACAACGTATTTATTTCGTCTGTTTAAGTACCTTAATTTTAGTTTTTTACACTTGTGGCTTTGTTTCATCAAAGTTGCAAAGCACTGACTTTATATTTCAATCACAAGAACCAGTGTAATAGGAAAAAATTATGCTAACTTTTCTTTAGTAGAATTTTCCGCTCTACAATTTTTGTCCGTAAGTAATTTTATGTGTTTTGCTTATTATTTACGGATATATTTACAACACAGGATTTTTGTCTATTACCCCCTTTCATTAAACGTTGCAGAAGCAGTATCCATACATGGATACTTTTATATGTATATTTTAATGCATAGTTATTTTTATACTTTTTCACCAAAAATTCACCAGGGGGTTTGCAATTTTTGCTGGATTTTTGCTTAAATTTGTCTCCAGTGACTAGACTATTAACCCGGCGTAGGTCTGGTGGGGTATAATATACCCCAACGCACTTTAAAACGTGTTAACGTCATTTAACCCTACAATGCATGACTTTTTATTTTGTAAAATAATATTTAGAAGCTAGGAAGAAATAATGATTAGATAACGGGAAAAATAAAAAAAAAACTTTTTTTCAAATTTTCATAGTTCTTTATTAAAAATATTCGACGATACAAATTTTTATCCCTTGCTGTAGGGCATGAATTAATAGTATTATTTCAAATTTATGAAGATTTTTAAAACAGTTCTGATTGCCGTTAAAAACAAGGAAGTAAAAAATATACATACCTTTAATACAGGCGTTATTATTTTACAAAATACTCGATGGGAAAGGTATATCCTTGTAATAAAAACAAATACTTATTGTCGACCGGCTTCGTACCTTTAATAGGCCATCATCAGGACAAAGTGTCATTTTACAAAATAGCTGGAATTCATAAATTCGTACATCTCACATTCGTATGGTCATAAATTGGTTGATTTCATTATTTTTGTGTTTTCGTGATTTCATTAGGTGACTACTGATTCATATTAGATACAGAGTGCATTTGCGATATAAAATGTTTTCAAAACAAATTAATATAAGCCTAAATGCTTTATGATTCATATATGCATCACTATGCACTGTAGGATTAAAATAATTAATATTTTCGCCAAATTTTGTGTATCTTCAAGTTTAACCTTAGTAAGCATAAATACATTGAAAAGTCAGTCGTAGGTCAGCTATTGTGCATGCAGTATTTATCGAATTTAGTACAAACGTGCTCATACCCCACCAGACATTATAAGATTAATAATCCTCATAGTCCACCAGACTCTTTACATGACAGATTCTTTTATTTTAAATTTTAATTGCGTTTACTACAAAGTAAGTCATTTCTTACATTTATTAGTTTTATATTAAATATTACAATTATATAGTATGTATATGAGATAGAGAAAGCACGGTTATTACAGCTTTGGAAAGAGGTGGAAGAAGAGGATGTGCCCGTTGAAGACTTAAGGGGTTACCCTACTGTGAGCAAAAATAATGCAAAGTTAACTTTGAAAATTATGTCCGAAGAAACTGTAACTGTGATTATTTTAATTTTTGGGTATTTATTTAAACCAATCTTACTAAGTATACATGTAAAATTTTATTTAAAAATATTTATAATTGCAAGAGTTACATGGCTTGGCGTATACCGTTGTTTCTCTGTCTATACACTATAATTAATGAAAAAAATTTTTTTCATTTTTGTCAGATTGATCAAATTGTCAAAATCATGTTCACCATCAGAAAACACAACGGTATACGCCAAGCCATGTATTATTATTATTGCTGAACGGGTTGTGGTTCCATGCCCACTTGCACTGAAGCTCGAAGCTTATTGTACCCCAATAATATTGTACCCCATGTAACTCTTACAGTTATAAATATTTTTAAATAAAATTTTACATGTATACTGAGTAAGATTGTTTCAAATATATACCCAAAAATTAAAATAATTGCATATGTAGTTTCTTCGGAATTAATTTTCAAAGTTAACTTTGCTTTATTTTTGGTCACATTAGGGTAACCCCTTAAATTCGGGTTCAGAAGTTGAAGAAGACTTGAAAAATTGATTTTAAATAACGTTAAACATATATCTTTCTAAAATCAACACAAAATTCTAATTCATTTGTATATTTTAACTCTAGACCACTAATGTGACTAAAATGTATCAGACCTACGCCGGGTTAAGTATAAAAGATAAGTTAGTGCCACAAACTGCAACCGTATCATAGGAAATAAACATTAAATGTGCATTCATATCTCGAAAGTTTTTAACTTTTGGGTGTAAACTTATCCCCCCCCTCCCCCCTCCACCCCGAGTTACAGTAGACATTTGATAAACTTCCTTTATATTGGTATTATAACAAATTGTAAAATATATTATTATATTTTAAAGTGGCAGATAATTGAAAATATTCTGTTTTTAAAAAGGAATTCAATGTTACTTGTCAGTAAATAGAATTTAAATAAAGAATAATATTGTCATTCTGATGTTTTACTCAACGAAGTAAATAAATGATAAAAATAAACAATCAATGCTTTTAAAGATCAATGATGGACATGTGTTTCAAACTTAGTTAATAATTTTTATATCTTTATTAAAATAAGTTTATGTATTATCTTTGTGTTTGTTTCATATTCCAAAACTCTTCCATCATCGTTTTTCTCAACAACAATTTGTCCGAATTCGTTAAAATTTTGAACAAGTCTCAGTAAGATAAAAATTGTGAGGAAATTTGAATTTTGATATTAAATGCAAGTGCCAAATGCAAGGGGATTCAAATGCCAGATCTAGCGTTCAAAATATTTTTTATATTATAAACAGCAGTTTACAATTTCCAATTTTTTTAAAGTTAACATTTTAACGTTCGGTTTAGTTTTGTTAAATACTTGTTATCAATGTACCTATTAGTCGTGCTCCACTGCAATTCAGGTCGCCGGCTGCTACACAAGAGGACGAGTTGGTAGCGACTCAAATTCTGAACGGGTGACCATAGACAGGGGCGGATCCAGAATTTTTTTCTGGGGGGGGGGCAAAGAGTTGAGACGGGCAAAAAGGGTTCTCAGATTTGGGATTGTCTCCTTGTTTCCTTGTTAATTTCAAGCGTCTGGGAGGGGGCACGTGCCCACCCCATAGTTTGGAAGTAAAAATTTATAATTGAGAATAAATAGATATTTGGATAATTAAAAGTTAAATAACCATTGAAATATAATTTTATATAATATTGGGTGTTTGGAAGATAATCGAATATTAGTTAAAGTGGTTTAAGGAATAATTATAAGAGATAGGTGGATAAAAGATAATCGTAAAACATCCTGGATATGTTCAAGAATTGGAGATTAGAACTAGAGCATTTCAATGGTGATCAATCGCTTATTTAATTACCAAAAGCAAAAACAGGAAGTTGAATCCCCATAGATAAGGAAGTGTCGAAACTGAACCCATTCTGAAAAGGTAACTTGACCCTGTAAATGACAAAAAAGATTAGGCGCCACCTAAATTAGGAATAACAAGCCTCACTCCCAACAACCTAGAACTCACTAAGAGGTTGCAGATTATAAAGATTTAAAAGTATTATAAAAATAGACTAGAATTCTGATAAACAAAATAAACGCGTTGAACGCGAGTTCAAAAGACAAAAACTTGAATGGTAAACTTAACAGATTAATACCAATGAAGATAATTTTAACTTTTACTTAACAACGAATTTTACTGTTAAGTAACAGTCTAGAATAGATAGAATAGATAACACACAGGGAAACAGTGATTCTGCGGTGTGGGGTTTATGAATAGATTTTGGGTAAAGTCTCCTGAATGCGAAAAAAATTTCAGATTTAATCATTTTTATTCAAACTTTCAACAGGACATCCCAATTACACAAATTGAAACAAACACTACATATGTATAAATCTACATAAACAAACAACTCTTACAAGCCGGTAATAATCGGTAATAATCATTTAATAATTATAATTCAAAATATCAACAGAGCAACTAAATAATCACTCTAATGCAGCCAGTTGGGAATGACACTGGAGAAGAGCATTGTAGATACTTCTCTGACTATCTGCATGAATGTCACACAAATGTGCCACTTGATTCAAATTGCTGCACATCACATCAATCGGACTCCAAATAGCTATATTAGTGCGACAACCGCCAATGTAGTACACCTGCTTGCTGCGGCTATTGATTCTCGGTACATAGAAATTTAATTTTCCTACAAGATTACAACAATCAATACTGCCATGCAACTGACCAAAAAGAAAAGTGGCAGTAGCCACAATTCTGCGTACATCGAACGAGCGAATCGAAAACATCCCCACAAAAGCAAGCCATGATCAAAGCCTATCACTGGATTGACATTACTGGACTTTAAATACAAATATTTCACCAAACGTCTCTGAACAGCCTCCAAATTATTTATCTACATGACATCTGTAGATAGAATACCAGATAATGGAAGCATACTCTTAAGTGCTACGAACATCGGCGTAGTACAAGATATTAACCACATCAACATCAGCAAAATCCCGGAAAATTCGGATAATGAATCCCAAAGACCTAAGAGCCTTTGACCGTATAATCTCTATGTGTTGTATACAAAGCAAAACTTATTATCGAAGAAGACGCCCAATTCCCTACACCCACGACACCGATCGATAACCCTATCATCGATTGCCATATCGATAGGAGACTTATATTCAACTCCAGCTTGTTTTTAAAGCACCATTGTGCTGCATCGTCTAACGACTTCTGAAGACGCAAACAATCACAGATGCATCTGATGGATCAAAATGATCAAATAATCAAGATATGTCGAATTGACTCCAGTTTTTCAGATAAAGGCAACTCTTTTATATTGAAAATAAAATGAAAAAATAATAATTTATTATATTCGGTATGTTAACTTCAAATTTCTGTAAAAAATTGAAAAATTTTACTTGAAGAAAACAACTAATAAAATCATTTTGATTTTTTGATTTTAAATGATCAAATGATGAGTTATGAGGGGCACCGCAAAGACACTTTTATTTTAGACGTCCGCGGAGATTCGCTTTCAATGGCTCTTTCTTCCTAAAAATTATAATAAAAATATAAGAATTTATTCTTCAAATGCCATTTTATTATGTAGTAATTATAGAAATTAAAGAAACTATGTTAACTGTGTCGTCAAAAGAAATTATCGAAATATGCTATTTTTGCTTCAAATTAACTTTACCCCCCTCACCCCACCCCCTTAAACATGAGAACCAAAGTCAATTCAAACAAAATAACTACCTGCCGTGTACTTTATTACATTAGTGTATCTAAATTCACTTCAAAACCTAAGGTCGCAGTAAAAAGTTTTTGCTTTATTCCCCAGTGTAATAGATAACATTTCATTTTATGAATTCGTATATATATAATTAAATTATATTGTTCTGCATACAATTTAATTGCTATAGCAGATGTTAAATAAAGATGATAAACATATTAAGAAACTCAAGTACAAATTAAATTATAATTTGACAGTTTTTATTTTCAAACATACTTTGCAATTTCAATGGTAACAAATACATTAAAAGTATCTACCCTTGATGATAGAATACTATCTAGAATCTACCTTTGCGGTTAAAGTGTCACTTGCTCTGTTTTCTTTAGTTGAATAAACCGTACTTTAACATCTGCAATAGAAAAAATCTTTTTTTTTCTAATCATGTTTCAAAATAACCAACCATTGGTTGGCAGCCAATGGGCTACCAACCGTCAAATTTAAATTTAAATTTTAAGAATCTATTTTCGCAAAGTATATTTTTGTAAATTGAGTAAATATTTAGTAAATTCATTTTAATTTAGGTATAAAAAATATGTTATTGGTTCTTTTTGAAACATAATAATTAAAAAAAATATTGTTCCATACTCGCGGAAAACTATCTTTTTCTCACCTTGTATCGAAAATATCTATTTTTTGTTTTTAGAAAACTTTTTAATATAAAAAACATTTATGGTTTACTTTGAAGATCAAACAATTCGAGGTATACTTTGAATGTTATAAGTCATGACAAAATCAAGATTTTTGGCGTCTTGAAAAAAAAATTATTATAATCAGAAGAAGCTTTCTTTATTGTGAATAATTTACAAAAACGTTTATTCAAAACCCGATTTGGAAAGATCGTGAATACTAAACAAATAACAAAAGTAAGATTTGTTTATAGTTAATAATTATTGTTGCAATGATAATATTAGTAAATTAGATATCATTTAAGTTTTCGGACTTTTTTTTTATTTTTGTTCCGTTATAAATAGGGGAAAACAAATTTTTCATGTTCCTATACCTACCACTTGTTTTAATATAAAATGTAAATAAATTCGTACACGGGTTTTATGCTATTATAAGGGAAATGCCTATTCTTATTTGATGTATGTATAACAATGTTTGTTTCACAAGTGTAACATGAATTATTTAAACTTGGCTTCCTACAAATTAGATAATTCAATTCTAGGCGATGTTATATACATTGTACCCAGTTTATTAGGAAGCACAAGAAATGGGAAAACTTCTATCTCATTTGTTATTTAAAGGCAGGGATAAAAGGTAACGAACTTGACGCGTAAAATTTCAACTTTTATACTGGTTATGGCGCCTAGACAAGTAATGCCAAGTATTAATAATACACGACCTTTGATTGCATTAGAAGATTCTCGTCTTTTTCATTCTTATCTTTTCACATTGTGGACACAACTTATAAAACTCTGTTCTTGTGAAAAACGCGAGCAAAAAGTTTCTTGTTAACTCAATTACTTTCACGCCTATATAGTGAAGTTTAAGCTTCTGCTATTTCATATTCTTCATAATTACTTTCAATTTTTGCTAACAAATATTTAATTATTTTTGTTGTCATAAGTATCACCATTTTTCTTTTACAAGCAAAGCATTTTTTATATATATGTTTAGTTAACTATAACTTGGAAAAATCAGGGATATAAGTTCGAATGTATGTCAACACTTCTTTCAATACTTAAAGCTAAGAAACAACCAAATGCCTTATGGATTTTTTGTTAAATTTGTTTTTCTTATATTTTTATTTAACTTACATTTCGTCTGCCTAGAAGTTCATAAAATCAAAGTCGAGAAAACAATTTTTCCTCCAACTCCCTTACATGTTCCACAATATGTGTATCATAAATACGAAAATATTAAGCCACATTGCAGGAGACGTAAACTTCTCTAAATATTACTTTTATAATATTATATATGACTATAAATGCTTATAGTTTCGAATACTTGGTTTCATAACCAGTTAGCGCGTAGGTCTCAAAGGTAATTAACAAATATATGTTATGTTTCCTAATTATAATCAGAATTAATAGAACTTAAATCTTAATTTCTAGAACCTTAATACTAGGTACTTTTTTAACTGTTTAGGTTCCATATTCCATGTAATTTTCAAAGTGCACTTTCCAGTTTGTTTGAACTCGATGTAATATCTTATACTTGACTAAGCATTACTGAATATAAAATTTCTTTTCTCTGCTCTTATATTATAAGACTCAACTTTTTAAAATACATTTTTGTACTTGGTACTATCGGTTCCGTGAGCACTTAAATAACTATCATTCTAACTGGAAGCTTAGCCTTGCTAGATGTTTTTCACAACACGCGCTGCATCAAAACCTCGACACTACTTTATTTAAATACCACGGTTTTTGAGCAGTTTGAGACATACCGTAACAAAATTCTATTGGTCTAAACAAAAATATTGTATCGAAGAATTTAGTTTCTGTCTTTACCAATTAGCCGACTTTAACCACCACGGTGTAAAAGTGTTGAAGATTCTGGTGGTATTTTGCTATTTCGAAGACAACCGGTCTGAAATGGTTTTATGTAAATAAAGGTACAATGTAACAAGATGGCACAACTGATTAAACAGTGCTTAGAATTTAGCGCTTGTTGGATTGCTTTATCAGTTTCGAACCAACAGTGCTGTCCACGTACTCACGTACTGATTAAGATAAATACACATAAACAGCTAAATGGTTCGAGCAAACAGTCTATTTATTAAAAAATTCTTCAAAAATAATAGATAAATAAAATAACAGAAGTTCACGACAATAGTTGAAGAAACCAGTCTATTTGTTAAAAAATTACCCTAAACGACATATATTTATCTTTAAAAGCACGGGTCTAGAAATACCTCTCCCCCAAACAATAGATCTTTGCAATACATGAATCTGGAAAAGCAGGAATTTCTGTTTTTAAGTAAAATTCTGATATAATGAACAAAATTCAATTTAAAGTAAAGTTATACTACGATGTTAATTCGAATTGCAGCAACTATCTGTAGCGTTTAATAAAGTGAGATTGAAGTAGTAATGTAAATTTTACATACTGTCAAGAAATGGTCAATCTCGCTTACTTCGAATAAATAGGTGTTTTGTGTATTATGAAGGCATGAATCATTTAATTGGTTTGGTTTAATGTTACTTTTACATTAAATGTTATGATATTAAAGTTTTACATACATACTATATTGAAGAATTTTATTTAAATTAAAATAAAATGATTGTCGATTTTATTATTTTTATTTTACAATATTTTTATTTAATTTTCCTTTTAGTATTTTCTTATACTTTCTTGTTTTCCAGCTTATATTACTGCTAACTTTTTGATTACATTTCAAACACATTTTCTCTCAATATTGTATTTTTATTTAAATTATTACTAATTTATTACTCTAGGCCAAGTCTCTTTGTTATCATTTTTCATGATAATCCAATATTTGACGCGTAAAATAAATATTCTAGTTTAAAATATAACACAACATTTTTCTTAAAATATATTTTCATTAAGCCCGGGACATGCTCAAAATAAAACAGGTAAGTTTATTTGCATAGATTACTCTTGTTGCAAATTTGAAATTTTAAATTAATCGCATTGTGATGTGATACTAAATCGCTATTTAGTATGTCAATCCTAAAACCCGTTAAGATGTAATTTACCGCCTCACAAAAGTAGGTTAACAAAGTATATCTTTTATTATAAATTTAATTTTTATGATTACTTTATTATCTACAATAAAAGCAAAACAACATAGACTTAAGGGGGTATTCTACTTTAGAAGACCGAATATCTGGCGTTGTTTTGATGGTCGATAAAGCAGAAACACTTAATATTTTAACTACACATTTTTTTACAGTTTATTTATTTATTTATATTTTAAGAGTTCACAACAAAATTTTTGAAGAAAAAAATATATATATTACAAAGTTACACGCTGTTGAAGTAAAGGGGAAAATAAAAAACAGCTTACTCATCTTGTCATGATTCCCACCCTTCTGGTTATTTCAAAAATAAAACAAAGCAGATTCTCTATCAGTATACAAATGCCATTATGGTAGGAACCAATAAAAATGCCATTATGGTAGGAACCAATAAAAATGCGAAAAAAAACTTTTGTCGCAAAATGGCGGCTACTCAAAAAAAAATTTCATATTTTTCAGTTATTTTTTAACTTTTTCGAATTTTTTAAAAAATAGTAATAATTGAAAATTTTGATTTTTTGTTTGTTTCCTACCATAAAGGGATATATAAAGAAAATTCATGACAAATTTTAAGAAAGTCGGTCAATTAAAACTTGAGATTTTGTGACAAACACAATTTTTTTCCTTTCTTTTTTAACAGCTTGTAACTTTGTGAAATATATATTTTTTTCTTTGAAAATTTTTTTGTGAATTGTTAAAATATAAATCAATAAACTGTAAAAAAAGTGTAATTAAAATATTAAGTGTTTTGCTTTATCGACCTTCAAAAAAACGCCCGATATTTGGGCTTCTAGAGTAGAATACCCCCTTAAAATAGTTAATTTTCGTAAATATTAATTGAAAACATTGTTAAATTTTACAATTCTTTTGTCCTAGTATGTCACATCAGAAGTGGTTAACAAGTGAAAAATTCTACGTTAGTGGCCAAAATGTCAACCCTTTCAGAGTAACATATAGTAGTTACCAATCAAGATGGTAATGGCTGAGCATACTTTTATTACTAAGGAACGGATTTATGTTTTTATTTTAGGTAAGTAAGTATTTTTGTATATTTATATAATTATATAATTTTTATGAAAAGTCTTATGGAAAGCCTAGAAGGCGACAGATTGCGAAATTATCAATAATAAAAAATACAAAAATACATATAAATCCGTTCCTTACTTAATTGAACTTTTAACTGAAGTAATAGAATATCATATTTTACGATTAAAATGAGTAGATTAGCCAAATTTCTGAGAGATCTTTCAAAAATTCTTAATTTTTAAAATCAGTATCGGTAAGGTAATTGGTGTCAATTTTATCATGGTGTCAGAATAAAATTATCACCAATTAATTGTTTACTTTTAAGTATTAGTACCTCCTTTAAGAGCTTTAAATACATCGTAGCATTGACTCTTTCCTTCCTAATACAACAATTTTTCTTACTCCAACTGAATACATACACCGCCAAATCATTAACCTCTTTTACAAAGATTTTAGTGTGGGTTTGATGCAGTTATAATATGAGTAAACTTACAAAATAAATAGTAAAAGTGGGTTCACAATTGGTCTGTAACGAGAACAGAAAACGAAACAGGAGCAGGAACGAAATTAAACGCGGATTCACAATAAAACCAGAACGGTAACAATAACGATAGCTATGATCTACACTTAATATTTTAAAATGCACCTTTTGACTAAACTAAAGCACTAAAAGTAAAGACTTTTGTGCATGGAGTTATTTGAAAACATACTACATTTTAACTTTTTATCATTCTCGTTTCTGTATTCGTTACTGTTACAGATCAATTGTGAACCCGCCTTAAAACGCCGTCTTTATAAAATAAATAAAAAGACCAAATTATTGTTATTTATTGGGGTTTAGTTCACATAAACCATATTTCACAATTCCAGGAGTAAAGCGCTCACTTTACTCCCGCTTTTGCGGGACTAAAGTAATACTTTTTTTCCCGTGCCATTATTGCTCGCTATTGATCTGAAATTTTGCATATGGCTTCTTACGACAAATCGGTGGGAGGCTACTGTAACGGGGGTAAATTTTTTGCTCAATTTTTCGATATTTAGCGCCGTTTTCGAGCAATTTCAAAATCTCAAATTTAGTTATTAACCAATGTAATTCAGCATTTTCAGCGAAATTGTGAAAAATAGTATATACACCTTGGGACTAAGGTTCTTTTCATCCCGTGTGCAATTTTTGCACTCGGCTAACACCTCGTGCAAAAACCTTTGCACGCGGGATAAAAAGCAGCACCTTAGTCCCATGATGTATAATATACTATTTAATTGTCTGACGTTTCAGGTCGTTTATTATTAGCTCATTTCGAATACTTATACTTAACGGCGCGGCGGTCGTCACCATATACTGAATTCGGGCCTATATGAAATTTGTCTGACCCACCTTTCGGCCCATCATAGATTAATAAAATTAAAAAATTGATAGGAAGAAAGTATCGATCGCCATACGACCTGTGGTTATATAGATTAGTGTGATATTATGAAAGTTATAACTTAGACTGGCATTATCTCATCTTGATCTATCTTAGGTAAGTTTGGTTTACCTAAACTAAAATTTTTGACGATATCCACACGATTATTGAAAAAATATAAGTTTGAGAACTATTTTTCAAGATTTTACAGATTGACCGGTATGCTTTTCTTTCTCACCTTGTTCACCCATAAAATTCGTTACGATCTATTAACGTTAACCCTTAAATTAGGGGACAGAACTTTTTAGCGGTTCGGCAAATAAATGGAGATAACCCAATATACCCAAAATTAGAGTTGATACATAGCTAGTGTATTAAGGGGGCTAGGGCAGTATATTAAGTTATTTAAACTTATATATTTTCATTATTTTCTCTAATATGTTATCAGTTTTTAAACATATTAAAGCAGATTTTCAATAATATAATATGCAAATTATAAAAGAATTAAATAATTCAAATTATTTTAAAAAAACACAAGATTTTATTTTTTCTTTAAGTTTCTTATCCTAACTACCCTATCTTAAAAGTTCAAAGATGTACTGTACGTTAGTTAATGGACTTAAATAAATTTAAATGAATACTCTCTTGAAATAACTAGAAGTATTATTTGTGAGTGTAAAATGTATAACATTATTTATGAGAATGAAATGTTTTGCGTTGGAAACCGGGACCACGGGCAACCGTCGCTTCCAATAATTGAATTTAGCAGTTACCGAGTTACCTCCTATCTGCAATGACCATATTTACACAATCTTGATTTAAAATGGCATAAAATGTATTGTGTTAAATATAAATATTTGGATACTTAATATTAATTATAATGTAATGAACAGATAAATTATTAAAAGTAGGTTTAAAAAATGTATTTGTGTGCTTATATAAAATGTTTTTTTTTTATTAAAACAATACTGAAACTTTCAAATTTACTAACTGTCTGTCCCACGTCAACGTCGTCGTCTTTTTGTTGAAACTCAACTTGACATCTTGATGAGTAACACTTTTTCTTCTGTAAATATTACAATATGTTGCGTTTTTAAAAACACGAAGCCTGCTTTATTTTTTTACCTTGTGAAATGCTAAAAGAGTCACAAAAAAACATAAAAAAATGCAGCACGTCAAGTGTAGTTTAACCTTTTTAATACTTTCTTAAATTGGCAGGAAAGTAAGAAGTCTTCATTTAAATGAGATTGTGTCAATTTATAAACCCACTACAAGTTTACATCACACCAATTCTAGTAATCCATTTAGGTCGGTAACGCCCTTAGAACTTTTTCCCCTTTTAACATGAATAAAAAATGAATATGGAATTTAGGGGTATTATTGAATAGACGGCGGTTGCTTGAGGGTTCTCAATTTTATCAGCATAAACTTTGCTACATTCGTACTGCAGTCAGTCATCTTATTATAAGTTGTATTCGAGTTTTGATGAGTTTATATATGTCTTTATTCTTGCTTTCTCCAAAAGAATATATTATTTTAGACTAGTTATAGAAAACTTCTCAAAGTAATCAGTATATTTTTAGCCTCGCATAAATCACATTTTCAAATAAAATCTTGAACGGCGGCTATATATTTCAATAAAATCTTTGCTCAGCTCTGAACGTATTGCCTTGCAGCATATATCTTCATTATTGATTAAATAATTTATATTATACCTACTCACTCGTATCACACATATTGTTTTGTAGCGTGATCATATTTAAACATTTTTATTTTCTGTACATGGTTTCTATGCATTCTATGCAAACTCACACGAACCTACAGTTTAACATGAGTATTAAGTCCGCAGTTCAACTTCTTCACCCCAACATCAAACTACCGGCCCGTATATATTAATATTATAGTTTGAAATCAAAATAGTTTAACTTCAAAACTATTTCATTATAGTTAATAACTTCGAAATAATAATATTAGTTATTTTCAGTGTACGTTCTTTACTAAATATATTAGAATAATTATTGTAATTGTTGTCAATTTCAATTTCATTTTTAAGTAGAGAACACTTTTTATATTTTTAAGTTAATTAATATTTTTTTAATCTTTAAACATATTGTACTAAAATAACAACTACTCTCTATAGAAATACAAATAATTTCCTGAGATAGATTTGATAAAATAGTTTTTATCTACCAATAGAATAGAAAACAGCTTAAAACACTCGATATAAGTAAACAGAATTTTTATGATTTTATTTCTGAATTTTTAATACAGTTGGGGTGATATCACTTGCATTATCATACGTTCATACGTGACATCTCTTACGATTATTCCATGTAATGCTACAACGTTTAATCATTACGCCAAATCGTCAGATACATCTGACAAATATCGTCTAGTTAAGTTAAGTTAAAATATTTGTTTTATTAAATACCATAATATTGAAATAAAAATGTTAGTGACTCTTTAAAAACTGGGAAATTTTGTAAATTGTAACTTTTGGCTCTTCCGGCTCAAACGGTTGCCGACCCTTGGCACAGACCGATAACAACAAAATTTAAAAAAAAATTGCTAACTCAACTTACTCAACAAGTTACTTTTGTAACTTATAAGAATTTTAATCTTGTGTGCCACTGGTCCTTAACCCTCCCGTGTTTCACACGTGACGTGTTTCACAAGTGAGCACTTCACTCCCGGAATTGTGAAAAAGTTGTTTTTAACTATGGATTCAACAAATTGACAAACTTGATTTTTGCTCATTTTAAAAATGCTGTTCAATTAGTGTTTTAAAATTTCGATTTTTTACGATTTTCGGAAAAATTTAATACAAAACATGTCAGGAAAATATCTCACTTTACTCGGAGTTCTAAAATACTCGGCACAAAGTGTCTCGTATTTCAACATTGCTTTTCGTACGTAATTTGTTATTTTTTTGACTTTTATGGAAATAACTATGACAAGTCTAAAAATACTAATTAATTCTAACCATAGATCTAAGTGTCGTAAATTCCCGCAGCAACTGGTTTCAAACAATTTACAAAATTCTGAAACATTGCTCAAATTTTATATTTTTGTGGGGTTATTGGTAAGTCATATTCGTCAATTTTTAATATCTTTTTAATATCCACGAAAAACGTGGAGATCTTTGTCTAAATTAGTTAAAAGACACATAACCAAAACGCGTTCCAAGCTTTTTAAATAAGTTTATTAACCCTTTCAGTCACCAATTATCAATTGACTACAAGGTGTCCGAAAGGGTTAAATTTAATTATTTTTTAATTTGTAGTGTGTTTTAGAGCGTCATAAAAGCGTGTTTTTTGGTTTTTTTATGTATTTTTAATTCATCTTTTTTAATTATTTTGAATCCTGACCTGTCAAGTCATAGTTATGTCTTTTTTGATTGTTTTGAATAATTGATTTTTCTATGTAGTGTATTCTTAACTGGACATCAGTTAAAATTCTTTTGTTTTAACGTTATGATTAGTTCTGTTAAATTTTACAGATAAAATGATGTTATATCTTTCATTGTTTTAAACAAAATGGGCATTTAGTGTTACAAAAATCAATGTTACAAATAATGAAACCTATCCTCTTCGTTAACGATAAGTCTATTTTTTTGGTATCCAAAAATGTAAATTGATGTAAGTCAATATTATAGAAAAAGTGCTCACTATTACAGGTAAGTCTATTTCAGATTCAGGAAAAATGTTCGTAATTTTTTCTGTAATGTAAAGTCGATGAGTATAATAATTTTTAAGATATCTAAGATACGAGTAATAAAAATACTGTTTAGATAAAATCGGGTTTACACCTAGAAAAAAATTTGTAGTAATAGCTAGTTTTTTATTAGAAATGGCATCAACAAAAAATGTTCTTTTCCTATTATAACTAAATTTTTTTAATTATAAAATAAAATTGTTGTTTAATGAACTAATTCATTATTTTATTAAATCAAGTAATTGTTTGTTAATGAGCTCGTTTTTCCTCTCAGTGTAAAATTTGAAATACAGTTTACAAAACCAATGTGACAAGACAAATTGATATATTACAATAAAAACATTGCAAAGTAAATACTTTTATCTTATACTTTTAACGTTTAATATATGTTTTTACTATATACGGTTAATATAGATGTAGCATACTAGGAATAATATAAGTACGTTTATTGTATGTATATCATATACGCATATTTATAGGTTTGAAACGCGGACATTCTAACGTTTAATATACGTTTTCACTATACGGATAATAGACGAAGCATACTACGAATCATATATACGTTTATTGTATGTATATTACATACGTCTATATATACGTTTCAAACGCGGATATTTAACGTTTAATATACGTTTGTACTATACGGATTATATATTATATATGTAATTATACGTATAATATACGAACATGTGTTACTTGGGATTCTTCTATCTATAAAACTCGTTTAGGGCCTTTTGCTTGTTTCTATGTTTTGTTTGAGATGTTTTTGTAGCCTCAAGGCAGCAAATTGTATAGTTTTAAAGCAACACGCAGTTGTCTTCTTCACTATTAACACGCAAACATATTTCTAACATTGATGACAAAATTTCAAAATTTTGGCTGATATTTAGTTGCTAATACCCCACTTTGGGTCGGTTAATGACATAATTGATCCGAATGCAATCAATTTCAACAGTAGTATAGCAACAAGAGTTCTGGCTCATTCCTTATGTAAATTAACATGGGAAAATGCTAAGGTCCAACGTGGTCATTTTTGTTCCCTTTTTGGGGCGACTCTCGATTAGCCCCACGTGACGTCATCGACTATTACCTTATCAACATCAATCGAAACAACCGCTAATTACAATAATATACTATTTCCATTAAATATCATTCCTTATGTTAAATAACATGGGGAAAACACCATGACCCAGCATAATCAAACTTATTCTATATCCAAGGATGTGCGATAGTCTAACAGCCCCACCCAATATCTTTAGCCATTAAATTATTAACTACAAATGAAAAAAAAAACCACCTTACACGGGGTTTGAACGCGGAATTTCTGCAAGAAAATTTCCATGAGAGCAACTCGAGGTTCAGAGGAAGGTGCTTAGTTTTCACACATTACTTTACTTAACCGACAGCAATACTTAGACATAAAACATCTATCAATGATACAACTACGAGGGTTTCAATCTCGGATTACCGATGTATCTAAGATATTTATTATCCTTCGTAAAAGACCCAAGTATCAAACTGTCAAAGTCTAGCAAGTATGAAAATGAATCGGATGCTTTCCTCCCCTTTTCACCATAATAAAATTTACTAACATCATTACCATTGCAACGTTATAATAAGCTAATTAATATCAAGCTGGAAAATCACGTAAAAAAAAGTGTAAATTTCAATAGCATCTGTGTTATCGATTCGCTCTGAAAAAAAAAATGTAGGTTTCGAGAGAGGGGTTATTTAAAAGATAATATATTGTTTATAATATTTATTGTTATTTGATTAATACAGTTTGTTAAGAATTACATAGTTAATATCTAAATAAGAATAATAAAAGCATAATATACTATACATAGATAGTTAAATTATTAAATAAAACATTTCACAACATTGAGTAGTTTATATTTTATTCGGCGCGTGATTTTTTATATCTACTAGTTATTGAATGAGAAGAAGAACATTTGCGTTTTTCTGTATTCGTTGAACTTTGAGTTGTATTAATTTTATAATGTCCCCAGGGCAAGGTTTCAAATGTTTCGGGTATTAGGTATCGCTTATCATCATATGGACTGAGTGCTGTTTTCTGTTGCGTAATTGAGTGAACGTTATGTTTATATGATTGAATTAAATTTTGATGTACGCGTTTTTCTATATAATTTTCTACGCATTCTACATAATCTTCATAAGTTATTTTAGTTTGAACGACTAATTTTTTTACTCCTTTAGCTTTTTTTACTGTATTATAATTTAATATAATTTCTTTGATTTCATAGTCATCATAATCTTGTTCAAGTAGTTGTGTTCTTAACATTTCTATTTCATCTTTTGTAGCTACTGATTTTATCGCATATAATTTTGCCCTTAGACCTATATAGTCCGTCATTGGTACTCCTGAATTCTCATCAGTCATTTTCCCTAAAACTTTCTTGTTTACTCGTGGAATGTTGTAAATATTATCCTCTGGATAATCTGATGTATCGAAATATTGATTGCAGTCCCGTTTCATGATTTCATATGGGTCTTGATTGTAGATCTCGTAAATCAAAGAATCAGTGTCCGTGTAGAGGAGATTACACTGCTGGAAGTTCGGCAGCATATAGTCGTAGTGGAAGTCGTATAGTGTTGATTTAGCTAAGTCTAGAACACTCATTCCTACGTAAATTGGCTTGTTCAATAAAATTTGTAGTTTTTTTAATTCTATGGCGACAAGATTTTCCTTGAATATAGTACAGCTTTTAAATTCCGGCTTCGAAATCAATGCTTCAGCGCTATATCTTCCTTCCCATTTTGTTAAAAGCTTAATATTTACTCTCTTTCTAATATTCTCCATGGTTTTCCCGAACACAGCATTATTCATTAGTTTAAATAGGTTCTTTTCAAAATCGTTCTTAGCGTTTTTACGGTGTTCAGTATTTAGATCGATGTATTTTTTCAGCCATGTTGATTGTTTGAATTTGAGAACTCGATGTATCTTTGTTAATTTCAACCCATGTTTGAGTGCTTGTTTTAGGGCCCGATAGTGAATTATATATTTCTGTTTTGATTTAAGTGTGGCCATTAACTTAGTCAATTGAGCTGCTGTAGCTGGAGGATTTCCAGTCTTCGGGTCAATATGTTCTGGGCAGAACGGAAGGTCTTTATGAATATCGTGAAGTTGTTGTGGATATTGTAAATCTACTTCTAAAATATATCCTTCTGGTGAATCGTCTGGTATAGAAGTTACATCTATGTTAACGTCTGAAACCCAGTTAAAGCCTCCGTAAGGTAGAGCTTGACTCATGGCCCAGCCATATTGATTGTTAACGTCGTAATACATTAAATATGTTTCTGGCTTTACTGGATTATAATTTGGGGTGTACTGGTTGTTGGCATGGGCTCTTCGTTTTGAACAAATTTGACTTAGACCTCCTCGAATTCCTCGTTCGATAAATAGAAATTTATCAATATCGGTTAGAAGTTCTAGCTCTTGATTAGTATGCTTCAACATACAATCCCATGTGTAACCTGGTAGAGTGAAGTAATGACTAGGATCTAGACCGTAAGTTTCCATACAGCTATATCTGAATTGTTCATAAACTTCAGCTAATAAAAGTATATCTATCTGCATGTAAAGATCCACGTACTCGCCAAGATTGGTACAATTAAATGTATTCCATACTTTATGGGCTCTACTATATGATTTTCTAGAACATTTTTTATCCATCAATTTATTATAAAATTGTTCTATGGAAGGAAGTAAGGTTTCATTAAATTTTTCAATCGAGTCTATGTAATCGTACGGCATTACACCTTTCTTTGTTAGGATATTGAAATTTTCTGTCGAAATGTTGGGGAATTGTGATTTCAAAATCGGAAAATCTTTTAAATATGATGCTAACTTATCTAACGGTGAATTCATGAATCGGTATGAGTCTATAAATCTGAATTTGATAGTAGATTCATCTAAATGTTTCGTAAATGATATATACTTCTCCTTCGTAATGGGTAGTAGATCGATCTTACCGCCCATTTGTGTAGCTAGGTCAGTAATTATGAAGTGGGCGTCATACCCGCTTAAATTGTGAAATATGACTGGAATCATATGTTCATCTTTATAATTAATGTTGCAGCTTTCATGAGCTATACCTCGATAATTATTCTCAGGAATTAAATGATTATGATCTCGAACCCTCTTATCTTCAGGTTTAAAAGGGCTTTCACATATGTGGCAGTGTGTTGCTTTTCTAAATTCTTCTTCTTGTTTCGGTGTCATAGTAATATCGTATGGACAGCTAAATACTGTTTCAACATTTTCAGCAAACTGTTGTAACTCAGCTGTGAACCAAGACATGCAATCCTGCCCTCTATAAGCTCGGTAGAAAGATAGTGAATCATCGTATGAACATTTAACGTAATACCCTACTGCAGCCGGGGAATGTTCTTGATATTTATTTTCTTTATCTATAGGCTTTAGAATACTTTCCAAATCGGCGTAGATGACAAACGGACCTTTCACTTTATTTTTAAAATTTTTAAACTTAAGTATGTTATCACCTTCATTTGGCATTTTTACTGCACATTCATTAATTTTTTGACAGTCTACGATATGATTATTTAGTTTTTCTCCCGATCTAAAATAGTGTAAGCATCTATCGCAGAAATATTTTCGACCATTTTCTCGACTTAGTTGATTGGAAAGGAGTCTTGAAAAATTCTTAATCCACACATAATGATGTTGTGTTGGCGCTGAGTCTTTGATATATGTATCCTGTACAAGTAATAAATTTACATGCCTGCTCTTTTTATGTTTTGTCAATATAGTAGGTAATATTTTATAAATTTTTTCTTTTTTCTCGAGAGCGTAAACATTTATGGAAACATCATTCTGCTTCTCAAAATTTGGTATCTGCCTCATAGTCATCGGAAACTGGATACCCTTAAGTTTCAAAACCTTAGAGTAGTGAGGGTAGGATGATGGCCGGTCAGCGTTTGAGTTAGTCGTAGGATGTAGAGCTGATACTACGGCCCAAGCAAAACAGGCATTGTCGACATTTTTTACATTCACGCAAGCTTTCTTCATAGTAATATATTTTGGTAACGGTATGTATGATGATCCGAGTTGGGGAGTAAATTTATTAATATTTATGCCTAAATTAATTATTTTCTTAAGTGCCCATCCGCTATCGCGCTCTTGAAATTCCTCTAAATCTGTTAAGATTGGTTTAGTAATTTTTACATCAAACCATTCTTCAATATCTGTGTTTCTATAGATTGGTGCGTTAGGGGTGTTGAAATATTTAAACTCGTTTAGAATCTGGTCCCCTTTAGTAATTTGAAATTCACCTCCAAAAACTGCGTTAACTTTTACAGCCTCATTTGTTTTAAGAACATTTGAAATTCTACGCTTAAATAGCTCCTTGCAGTCTGTCAGAAATTGTTGTGAATCTATATGTTTTAGATTGCTTATAGTACTCGTTTTAATTCTGCTGTCAAATGCTGAAATGGAATCTTCCCAATGAACTCTATGTTTAGCGGTCGGCTCTTTGGCGCTAATCCCTGCACCTTGTTTATGGGTTGCTTTTAACTGTGAACGTAAGCATTTTATATTTGCCAATGTAGATAAAAGCTTCTGTTTTCTGCCAACAGTTTTCGCATTTTTAATAGCCTTGTTAATTTTCCGTATCCCAATTACACATTTACTAAGTCCATCTTTTACTGCTTTCTCGTTATAATTCACCTGGGTGATTGTTAGCAGTCTTAGAATTATTTTCACTAGTTCATCAAACTGAATCATATTTGTTAAATAATATGATAATAATAATTAACGCTAACTTATAATTGTTTAATGCTGGCACTAATATTACACTCAGCTGTGTCACCTTCACTGTGGAGCTCTGATGACTGAATGGTAAGTGTACATACACCAACACCTTATATACTCGAGTAGACTTACCGCTAACAGAATGCTGCGATGATTTTATATGGGCGCCTAAAATAATACATATGTGTGCTACTTTTCCATAAGAAACAGTATCAATTTGTTTTCCAGTTTTGGAAACTAATAATAAGAGTAAAGCGGTTCAGAGCGCATGCTTAGCTTTCTCACATTACTTAACCAACAGCAATACTTAGAGATAAAACATATATCAATGATACAACTACGAGGGTTTCAAGCTCGGATTACCGATGTATCTAAGATATTTTACTATCCTTCGTACCTTTTCCTGATAAAAGACTACGCATGCGCAATACAGCATTTACAATCCGGTATTAACCGAAAACAGGTCTTACGGTAATTAATTAAAAAAATTTTTAAATTTAAAATTAATTAGTTTCATTAGATCACTACCACAGATCCAGTCTCTTTATATCCCATTTAGGGTAGCTAGTAAGATACCTCTATTCTCTGAAAAGCATCAACCTACTTTGTAGATAGGTATTACCAATGCTAAATAGGGTACAATCTCTCTGAGCGAGAGCATAAGCCGAGTACCCAGAACTGTAGGTAAATAATGATCTATTTCGTAAGAGACCTGAAAGCTCATAGGGGAGACAAATTTACATATATGGACGATTCTCCGAAAATGATCATTTTGTGAGAGTAGAAATATTTTGAAACAAAAATTCGTATTTTTCCGCATAAAATAAAAGGACCCGGTCCGAGTTTAGATTGATTTAATATAATTACCCTGTGATCAAACTGTATTTTCAATTTTTATAGATTAATGACATTATTACAATGGCAACAGATCGAGAGCAACGATTCACGAAGCTGATTACAAGATTTTGAATTTTATTTTGAGACAACGAACAATAAAACTTTTTAGATATTTGAGGGGCAGTTGTTAATTTCTAATTATTTAAAACAACTGTTTGCATTTTTTAATATCGTTTTCATTTGCTATAAATACGACAAGTATTGAGGGTTACAATCCAGAGAAACGATTTTCGTAAGCAAACATAGTAAAAAAAAACAATTAATTGTCATTTTTATTTTTTAATTGTTTTAATACAATGCATTCAAAATACTTTAAAGTTATTAATAGTAAGGGAAAACATCAAATAATTATAGTATTTATTTAATAAAAATCGGATACGTAAAAAAAAAAGATCATTTTGGGGAGAATTACCCATATAATACAGTCACCTGTCAACACCTATACTCACCTGAATTTGATTTTAAATAAACCTCAAGAGTGCTTTCGGTACGTCTTGCGATCACTGTCTCAATCCAGCAACTAATTGAAATCGAAATATTTCTGCATATTATAATAATAAGTAAGTAATCTCAGGGATAAATAGCGCTTGCGTACAGAAAGTGCACTTAGGTTTTTAAAAGTGAAAATATTTATTACATATAAATTGACTCTAAAAAATCCATTTTTAGGTTCTAAATTCTAAAATTTTGAGAGACTGCTAATTTAGTGTGTCCGCAAAAGATAGCAGTTAAAAATTTTGAAAAAATTCTAAAATTGTGGAGAGGTGTATGATGCAACTTCCGGTAAAATTGTTAAACAAGTGAATAATTATATTGGTGCTCTTCATACGGTAATAATAATAATTTAAATTTTGGTTTTAGGGAAAAATTCGACTGCTATTATATGCGCTCACACTAAATTAGCAGTCTCTCAAAATTTTAAGTTTTTACGAGCGGAACTCTATTTATGGAGATTAAATTTATTTAAAAAATTATACGAGAAGTGTATATTTCTTTCCGAAATTTTCCATAATATTATTACTCGTAGACATCGCCGATATTAATTTAATTAAATTTAACTTTTTTGTCAAATAATTAAACCACACATATTTTTATTATAATATGTACTACGTATATGAAGTAGGTCATGTCTGTATGTTTCAATAATCATAGCAAATTTATCGGAAATGATTTATCGGAAGTCGAACTAAGATCAAAAAATTTCAAAATTTTGTAAGACTATTATCTTAACGACAATGCACAAAATAGCAAATGAATTTTCGTTTAAAATCCGAAATTTAGGCGCAAAAAAAAAACACGGTCGCAAGAAATATGCAATATTAAACTAAAAAAGAAAAATTCAAGAAAAACTTAAAAAATCAATAATTTGTAAACCTTCAGAAAAATTATAGGTGTTTAACATATCAAAATGAATTAAATAAAGAGCATCACCGTATACCGCCATATACTGGTATACCGGTACCGGTATAGAACGGTATATACCGGTGTACCGGTATACCAGTATATACCGTACTGTACCGGTATACCAGTATATACGGTACTGTACCGGTATACCGCTATACAATGCGTATATACCGTTCTATATATACCGGTATACCAGTATATACCGTACTGTACCGGTATACCAGTATATACGGTACTGTACCGGTATACCGCTATACAATGCGTATATACCGTTCTATATATACCGGTATACCAGTATATACCGTACTGTACCGGTATACCAGTATATACGGTACTGTACCGGTATACCGCTATATACCGCTATACACCGCGTATATACCGTTCTATACCGGTACCGGTATACCAGTATATGGCGGTATACGGTGATGCTCTTTATTTAATTCATTTTGATATGTTAAACACCTATAATTTTTCTGAAGGTTTACAAATTATTGATTTTTTAAGTTTTTCTTGAATTTTTCTTTTTTAGTTTAATATTGCATATTTCTTGCGACCGTGTTTTTTTTTTGCGCCTAAATTTCGGATTTTAAACGAAAATTCATTTGCTATTTTGTGCATTGTCGTTAAGATAATAGTCTTACAAAATTTTGAAATTTTTTGATCTTAGTTCGACTTCCGATAAATCATTTCCGATAAATTTGCTATGATTATTGAAACATACAGACATGACCTACTTCATATACGTAGTACATATTATAATAAAAATATGTGTGGTTTAATTATTTGACAAAAAAGTTAAATTTAATTAAATTAATATCGGCGATGTCTACGAGTAATAATATTATGGAAAATTTCGGAAAGAAATATACACTTCTCGTATAATTTTTTAAATAAATTTAATCTCCATAAATAGAGTTCCGCTCGTAAAAACTTAAAATTTTGAGAGACTGCTAATTTAGTGTGAGCGCATATAATAGCAGTCGAATTTTTCCCTAAAACCAAAATTTAAATTATTATTATTACCGTATGAAGAGCACCAATATAATTATTCACTTGTTTAACAATTTTACCGGAAGTTGCATCATACACCTCTCCACAATTTTAGAATTTTTTCAAAATTTTTAACTGCTATCTTTTGCGGACACACTAAATTAGCAGTCTCTCAAAATTTTAGAATTTAGAACCTAAAAATGGATTTTTTAGAGTCAATTTATATGTAATAAATATTTTCACTTTTAAAAACCTAAGTGCACTTTCTGTACGCAAGCGCTATTTATCCCTGAGATTACTTACTTATTATTATAATATGCAGAAATATTTCGATTTCAATTAGTTGCTGGATTGAGACAGTGATCGCAAGACGTACCGAAAGCACTCTTGAGGTTTATTTAAAATCAAATTCAGGTGAGTATAGGTGTTGACAGGTGACTGTATTATATGGGTAATTCTCCCCAAAATGATCTTTTTTTTTTACGTATCCGATTTTTATTAAATAAATACTATAATTATTTGATGTTTTCCCTTACTATTAATAACTTTAAAGTATTTTGAATGCATTGTATTAAAACAATTAAAAAATAAAAATGACAATTAATTGTTTTTTTTTACTATGTTTGCTTACGAAAATCGTTTCTCTGGATTGTAACCCTCAATACTTGTCGTATTTATAGCAAATGAAAACGATATTAAAAAATGCAAACAGTTGTTTTAAATAATTAGAAATTAACAACTGCCCCTCAAATATCTAAAAAGTTTTATTGTTCGTTGTCTCAAAATAAAATTCAAAATCTTGTAATCAGCTTCGTGAATCGTTGCTCTCGATCTGTTGCCATTGTAATAATGTCATTAATCTATAAAAATTGAAAATACAGTTTGATCACAGGGTAATTATATTAAATCAATCTAAACTCGGACCGGGTCCTTTTATTTTATGCGGAAAAATACGAATTTTTGTTTCAAAATATTTCTACTCTCACAAAATGATCATTTTCGGAGAATCGTCCATATATGTAAATTTGTCTCCCCTATGAGCTTTCAGGTCTCTTACGAAATAGATCATTATTTACCTACAGTTCTGGGTACTCGGCTTATGCTCTCGCTCAGAGAGATTGTACCCTATTTAGCATTGGTAATACCTATCTACAAAGTAGGTTGATGCTTTTCAGAGAATAGAGGTATCTTACTAGCTACCCTAAATGGGATATAAAGAGACTGGATCTGTGGTAGTGATCTAATGAAACTAATTAATTTTAAATTTAAAAATTTTTTTAATTAATTACCGTAAGACCTGTTTTCGGTTAATACCGGATTGTAAATGCTGTATTGCGCATGCGTAGTCTTTTATCAGGAAAAGGTACGAAGGATAGTAAAATATCTTAGATACATCGGTAATCCGAGCTTGAAACCCTCGTAGTTGTATCATTGATATATGTTTTATCTCTAAGTATTGCTGTTGGTTAAGTAATGTGAGAAAGCTAAGCATGCGCTCTGAACCGCTTTACTCTTATTATTAGTTTCCAAAACTGGAAAACAAATTGATACTGTTTCTTATGGAAAAGTAGCACACATATGTATTATTTTAGGCGCCCATATAAAATCATCGCAGCATTCTGTTAGCGGTAAGTCTACTCGAGTATATAAGGTGTTGGTGTATGTACACTTACCATTCAGTCATCAGAGCTCCACAGTGAAGGTGACACAGCTGAGTGTAATATTAGTGCCAGCATTAAACAATTATAAGTTAGCGTTAATTATTATTATCATATTATTTAACAAATATGATTCAGTTTGATGAACTAGTGAAAATAATTCTAAGACTGCTAACAATCACCCAGGTGAATTATAACGAGAAAGCAGTAAAAGATGGACTTAGTAAATGTGTAATTGGGATACGGAAAATTAACAAGGCTATTAAAAATGCGAAAACTGTTGGCAGAAAACAGAAGCTTTTATCTACATTGGCAAATATAAAATGCTTACGTTCACAGTTAAAAGCAACCCATAAACAAGGTGCAGGGATTAGCGCCAAAGAGCCGACCGCTAAACATAGAGTTCATTGGGAAGATTCCATTTCAGCATTTGACAGCAGAATTAAAACGAGTACTATAAGCAATCTAAAACATATAGATTCACAACAATTTCTGACAGACTGCAAGGAGCTATTTAAGCGTAGAATTTCAAATGTTCTTAAAACAAATGAGGCTGTAAAAGTTAACGCAGTTTTTGGAGGTGAATTTCAAATTACTAAAGGGGACCAGATTCTAAACGAGTTTAAATATTTCAACACCCCTAACGCACCAATCTATAGAAACACAGATATTGAAGAATGGTTTGATGTAAAAATTACTAAACCAATCTTAACAGATTTAGAGGAATTTCAAGAGCGCGATAGCGGATGGGCACTTAAGAAAATAATTAATTTAGGCATAAATATTAATAAATTTACTCCCCAACTCGGATCATCATACATACCGTTACCAAAATATATTACTATGAAGAAAGCTTGCGTGAATGTAAAAAATGTCGACAATGCCTGTTTTGCTTGGGCCGTAGTATCAGCTCTACATCCTACGACTAACTCAAACGCTGACCGGCCATCATCCTACCCTCACTACTCTAAGGTTTTGAAACTTAAGGGTATCCAGTTTCCGATGACTATGAGGCAGATACCAAATTTTGAGAAGCAGAATGATGTTTCCATAAATGTTTACGCTCTCGAGAAAAAAGAAAAAATTTATAAAATATTACCTACTATATTGACAAAACATAAAAAGAGCAGGCATGTAAATTTATTACTTGTACAGGATACATATATCAAAGACTCAGCGCCAACACAACATCATTATGTGTGGATTAAGAATTTTTCAAGACTCCTTTCCAATCAACTAAGTCGAGAAAATGGTCGAAAATATTTCTGCGATAGATGCTTACACTATTTTAGATCGGGAGAAAAACTAAATAATCATATCGTAGACTGTCAAAAAATTAATGAATGTGCAGTAAAAATGCCAAATGAAGGTGATAACATACTTAAGTTTAAAAATTTTAAAAATAAAGTGAAAGGTCCGTTTGTCATCTACGCCGATTTGGAAAGTATTCTAAAGCCTATAGATAAAGAAAATAAATATCAAGAACATTCCCCGGCTGCAGTAGGGTATTACGTTAAATGTTCATACGATGATTCACTATCTTTCTACCGAGCTTATAGAGGGCAGGATTGCATGTCTTGGTTCACAGCTGAGTTACAACAGTTTGCTGAAAATGTTGAAACAGTATTTAGCTGTCCATACGATATTACTATGACACCGAAACAAGAAGAAGAATTTAGAAAAGCAACACACTGCCACATATGTGAAAGCCCTTTTAAACCTGAAGATAAGAGGGTTCGAGATCATAATCATTTAATTCCTGAGAATAATTATCGAGGTATAGCTCATGAAAGCTGCAACATTAATTATAAAGATGAACATATGATTCCAGTCATATTTCACAATTTAAGCGGGTATGACGCCCACTTCATAATTACTGACCTAGCTACACAAATGGGCGGTAAGATCGATCTACTACCCATTACGAAGGAGAAGTATATATCATTTACGAAACATTTAGATGAATCTACTATCAAATTCAGATTTATAGACTCATACCGATTCATGAATTCACCGTTAGATAAGTTAGCATCATATTTAAAAGATTTTCCGATTTTGAAATCACAATTCCCCAACATTTCGACAGAAAATTTCAATATCCTAACAAAGAAAGGTGTAATGCCGTACGATTACATAGACTCGATTGAAAAATTTAATGAAACCTTACTTCCTTCCATAGAACAATTTTATAATAAATTGATGGATAAAAAATGTTCTAGAAAATCATATAGTAGAGCCCATAAAGTATGGAATACATTTAATTGTACCAATCTTGGCGAGTACGTGGATCTTTACATGCAGATAGATATACTTTTATTAGCTGAAGTTTATGAACAATTCAGATATAGCTGTATGGAAACTTACGGTCTAGATCCTAGTCATTACTTCACTCTACCAGGTTACACATGGGATTGTATGTTGAAGCATACTAATCAAGAGCTAGAACTTCTAACCGATATTGATAAATTTCTATTTATCGAACGAGGAATTCGAGGAGGTCTAAGTCAAATTTGTTCAAAACGAAGAGCCCATGCCAACAACCAGTACACCCCAAATTATAATCCAGTAAAGCCAGAAACATATTTAATGTATTACGACGTTAACAATCAATATGGCTGGGCCATGAGTCAAGCTCTACCTTACGGAGGCTTTAACTGGGTTTCAGACGTTAACATAGATGTAACTTCTATACCAGACGATTCACCAGAAGGATATATTTTAGAAGTAGATTTACAATATCCACAACAACTTCACGATATTCATAAAGACCTTCCGTTCTGCCCAGAACATATTGACCCGAAGACTGGAAATCCTCCAGCTACAGCAGCTCAATTGACTAAGTTAATGGCCACACTTAAATCAAAACAGAAATATATAATTCACTATCGGGCCCTAAAACAAGCACTCAAACATGGGTTGAAATTAACAAAGATACATCGAGTTCTCAAATTCAAACAATCAACATGGCTGAAAAAATACATCGATCTAAATACTGAACACCGTAAAAACGCTAAGAACGATTTTGAAAAGAACCTATTTAAACTAATGAATAATGCTGTGTTCGGGAAAACCATGGAGAATATTAGAAAGAGAGTAAATATTAAGCTTTTAACAAAATGGGAAGGAAGATATAGCGCTGAAGCATTGATTTCGAAGCCGGAATTTAAAAGCTGTACTATATTCAAGGAAAATCTTGTCGCCATAGAATTAAAAAAACTACAAATTTTATTGAACAAGCCAATTTACGTAGGAATGAGTGTTCTAGACTTAGCTAAATCAACACTATACGACTTCCACTACGACTATATGCTGCCGAACTTCCAGCAGTGTAATCTCCTCTACACGGACACTGATTCTTTGATTTACGAGATCTACAATCAAGACCCATATGAAATCATGAAACGGGACTGCAATCAATATTTCGATACATCAGATTATCCAGAGGATAATATTTACAACATTCCACGAGTAAACAAGAAAGTTTTAGGGAAAATGACTGATGAGAATTCAGGAGTACCAATGACGGACTATATAGGTCTAAGGGCAAAATTATATGCGATAAAATCAGTAGCTACAAAAGATGAAATAGAAATGTTAAGAACACAACTACTTGAACAAGATTATGATGACTATGAAATCAAAGAAATTATATTAAATTATAATACAGTAAAAAAAGCTAAAGGAGTAAAAAAATTAGTCGTTCAAACTAAAATAACTTATGAAGATTATGTAGAATGCGTAGAAAATTATATAGAAAAACGCGTACATCAAAATTTAATTCAATCATATAAACATAACGTTCACTCAATTACGCAACAGAAAACAGCACTCAGTCCATATGATGATAAGCGATACCTAATACCCGAAACATTTGAAACCTTGCCCTGGGGACATTATAAAATTAATACAACTCAAAGTTCAACGAATACAGAAAAACGCAAATGTTCTTCTTCTCATTCAATAACTAGTAGATATAAAAAATCACGCGCCGAATAAAATATAAACTACTCAATGTTGTGAAATGTTTTATTTAATAATTTAACTATCTATGTATAGTATATTATGCTTTTATTATTCTTATTTAGATATTAACTATGTAATTCTTAACAAACTGTATTAATCAAATAACAATAAATATTATAAACAATATATTATCTTTTAAATAACCCCTCTCTCGAAACCTACATTTTTTTTTCAGAGCGAATCGATAACACAGATGCTATTGAAATTTACACTTTTTTTTACGTGATTTTCCAGCTTGATATTAATTAGCTTATTATAACGTTGCAATGGTAATGATGTTAGTAAATTTTATTATGGTGAAAAGGGGAGGAAAGCATCCGATTCATTTTCATACTTGCTAGACTTTGACAGTTTGATACTTGGGTCTTTTACGAAGGATAATAAATATCTTAGATACATCGGTAATCCGAGATTGAAACCCTCGTAGTTGTATCATTGATAGATGTTTTATGTCTAAGTATTGCTGTCGGTTAAGTAAAGTAATGTGTGAAAACTAAGCACCTTCCTCTGAACCTCGAGTTGCTCTCATGGAAATTTTCTTGCAGAAATTCCGCGTTCAAACCCCGTGTAAGGTGGTTTTTTTTTTCATTTGTAGTTAATAATTTAATGGCTAAAGATATTGGGTGGGGCTGTTAGACTATCGCACATCCTTGGATATAGAATAAGTTTGATTATGCTGGGTCATGGTGTTTTCCCCATGTTATTTAACATAAGGAATGATATTTAATGGAAATAGTATATTATTGTAATTAGCGGTTGTTTCGATTGATGTTGATAAGGTAATAGTCGATGACGTCACGTGGGGCTAATCGAGAGTCGCCCCAAAAAGGGAACAAAAATGACCACGTTGGACCTTAGCATTTTCCCATGTTAATTTACATAAGGAATGAGCCAGAACTCTTGTTGCTATACTACTTTCAACTAATATATTTATACGTTTTCTAACACAATATTTTAAAACAATCTGTAAGTAGAATTCCATTCGAAAAATTATAAATTGTTTAATTACGTTCCACAAACACACAAATTGAATTTTTAGTAGGTACTTACTTAAAATCTAAAATTTCATTTATATGTATAGTGTAGGCTATACCTTTAAACCTTTTAAATTTCTAAAGTTGTTTTACCTACCATTTATTCGTCGTCAAACGCAAAAGACCAAACCTTGACACCGATAGTAAAGTAATCAATATTAATACTCAAAAAGTTGTTACCTACCCTGTTATAAAATAATATTTTTCATCAGTTCTAGAATCAGGTCATGTGTTGAAATCCTGCCGAGATTTCAGGGTAGTGTTGTTTTTCCCGTTAGACCATCCCTCGGGAAATCTCCTTGTATTAAACAGGCTTCAGCGGGTTGAACAGGCACCGTAGCAGATGCGTTAGCAAAAGCTTAGGGATTTATATGTCACAGTCATCACAATATTTTTGAACCAATAGTGTTCATAGGTTATAAAATTACTGCATTTTAAATTACTCAATATGTCTCCAAGTAACATTGGATTAATATTGCTATAATACCTACCGTTTTCAAAATTTATCTATAATATATTTCGTTAGATATGTCTATGTCTATCACTGTAAATTGTTTGTAACCATATTAGTAAGAATGTCTTGAACATTATCGTGAAAAAAATTGACTATTTTGAACACATGTATAGAACTGAAATCTAAGACTTCTAAAACGCAACCTTATCCTTATAGGGTAGAGTGGAAGCGATCATTATAAAAACATTTGCTGTAGGCTTTCATGCCATTAAAAAAGGTATCTCAAATTCACCAGTTTCGAGTAACGCTCCATTTTCGAGTAGGTAATACCTAATATAATTCCCTAAGCTACTTCGCGGTCTCCCTAGCAAACAAATACATAAATGTATGTATGTGTGTACTTGTAGCAAGGTTACTTTTATTATTATCTAGGTTTTCCTTTTTATTATATCCGTACAAGTAAAAAAATGTGGAAGTCCAAAAAAAATAGTAATCCATTAAAATTGAAAATTAAAGCCTTTTGGTTTGAAAATGTGAGCGACATATTTAATAAGAGCAATGTAAACAGTCAAACTAAATGGTGATAGACTAGAAAATAATATAAACGATGTGAAATGTTTTCACGTTTTACATTAGATGCAGCAATTTGTCAGCTCAGTAACCGATGTAGATGAATGGCAGTAATATATAATGGCACTAGCTTGATAATTCACTACAGCTTTCAGTTAATTGACGTGGGTTTTGTAATTGTTTTCGGTGTTGATAAATTTTTTTGTTAATTAAGCAAAATAAAATGTACTTACACCCTGTCATTATTTGAAATTAACAAATGTAAAATTACTAATCACCAGGGGTTAATTGATTTTTTACTAACATGTACTATATCGCCATCATTAGGTATTAATAAGAAAATGCGTTTCTAACAATGTAATTTTCTACAATTTTCCGCCATTTACAAAATGAAAAACAAAATTTAGAAATCGAATTTTTCTACCTTGGAGATTTCCAATGCTTTATAATAGTTTAATACTATGTAGCATTACTGTAACTTACGTGTGAAGAACGTAAAATTAAAATAATAAATTAAATTTGTCGTTTCAACGAGTAATATAAGATTGTTTTAAAAATTCTCATTATATCATTAAAAGTCTCGAAACATTTAGAAGCAATTTTAACTGACGTAACCAACCACGCTCTACTGGCGAAAATAAACTCTAAGTTCTGAAATTTCAATTTGGAAAACTCATAAATCGTACTTTAATTTTACTATTTCGTAGCTGTTTTCAACGTTCTCAGATTATTCTTAAAAAGATTAGCTAAATTAAATTTTCTTGAAATATAAGCCGACGACTTATTTATTATATTAATTGAAAAAACAATAAATTCTCATACTAAATATCGGATTAATACAAGCATTTATAATTTAGGTTGTAAGATAATATTATTATATTAATATGTACATAAGTGTAAAAATGTACGGCAACGGTGTACTAACTAATTTGCATTTAAATCGATTGTATCACAAGAAAAGGTTGATATTGTTTATAATGCCTATTTACGTATGACCCTTTTACTGCAACAAAATAAAATCTTCAACATTTTTTTGCTTATGTTTTTGCAGTAAAATAGTAAACACTTTTAAAATACTAGCATTTTTGCCTTTAACTAATAAATTTAACTTTAAAAAGTTAAATCTCAGAATAAAAAAAGCAATTTAATAACAGCCCTCTATTTTTGAAAAACTAACATTTTTATTTAGAAAATGGTAATACCCGAAATTTTAGTTCGATATTACAAACTAATTTTGCTCTAGTTTTTGATAAAATTCTAACAAAAGACTATACATTAAACATAAAATATGTACCTCTCGTACATAATAAATTATTTCAATAAATAAATAAATAATTTTTAATTTTCATTATTTAGAAACGACATAATATTTTCATAACTATTTTTTGTACATAGCTACCAGGTTGGTACAAGGTCTTAATTCGTTGTCATTATACCTTAATAATTATGAGGTAGTATTGTTTTTTTTATCGAATACATCTGAAATTTAGTAAGATTAAAATTTTAAATTAAACTATCATTCTATAATATTATATTGTACCTAATATAATATTAATATAAGCTTTGATCTCAAATTGGAAAAGGTTTCTAACTACATCCAGTTACTAACCTAATAGAGTTGAAAATGAGTAAAGGGTTTCTAAATAAGAAATCTATAGTGACCACTAGCTTAAATGTGCATTAGAAAGTAATTTCATTTATGGTTTATTCACACCGCTAACAAATTACTTCAAATAGTACAATAATTAACTTTGCCACTGTAAAAGAAGCTTTTAATTTATTATAAGTTAATTACTACAGTGTAACTTACATAGGCTATAAAAATTCGAACTACATTATACTATGCAGAATTGTTTTACTCAGGATTTTCCGTATTAATCATAATTCATAAGTATTTATTAAAAAAGTTTTCCTACTCCTTATTGAGTAATAGGTACGTTTTATTACACTTGCATTTTTTATGGAAAGTAATGATAATCATTAATTATTATGATATGGAATAATATTTTATTACTCTTTCATATTCTTTAATAAAACTTGAAGGCAATTATAACACCAGCTGAAAAAGCACAATAACTAAATTAGTTCAATAAAACATAAAATAATTTAAATAATGTAGGTATTTTTATTGACCAATAAACAAATTGTATATATACCTACTATATAAGTTAAAGAATTTAAATGGAAAGCTCAAAATAAAAAATTTGGTGATTATGAAAACCTCAACATTATCTCACTTTTTTAGATAATAAAACCGCCCCTTTTTACGAATTTTAGTTTTTCTTATTGTTATTCTCCAAAACTAAAAATTGCTACCTATAATAAAATTTTGGTTGTGAGAAAAGAAATATAGGTTTTTTTGTATGACATCAAGATACTAGTTTTATTTGTTTTTTCACAATAACTATTTTCGTTAACAGATTACCAAATTTTTCAGCAAATATTGTATTTTCTGAAAGGGAAAATATATTTTTCCGTTAAAGCATTACTAATTAATTAGTACTATCTATTAATTATTAATATTAATATAGTTTTTATGTGTACTACACTAAACCAAAATTTTGGAATATAAATATAACAAATTAAATATAACACTTGAATACAGATTTTCAAATATTTCTGTAATCATATCAAAAGCATTCGCTTGAAATAGAGACGCTATGCATGTGGAACACAGAAGTACCACTTGTAAGTTAATTACAATTTTAAATATAGACGGCACTGCAAGTGGCAGTTTAATGAGTTCGTTTTATATTAATCTTATTTTGCTGTAATTTTAATCGACTAAACAAGAAAATGTAGTGTTTTATTTTATAATTTACAAAATTTTAATTTATTTTTATTTAGTAAAATTGCCTCCAATGTTTCACATTTATTAGTTACATAATAAATTATTAATTAAGTTTTACTTATTACTTGTTTAAAAATGTGTAATCAACTAGTATTTTTGTTTTATGATAAAATAGTATTTAAATATAAAGTTTTTAAGTATAAATAATAACTCATAGGATAATTTAAAAAATTTCAAACAAACGTACTTATACATTATTAACAAGAAAGTTAGTTTTCGCCATGAATGATTTACGTAAAACATTTTATCTCTTCAGCTTCGTACCTATCCATTCTTTTTCTTGTATTTTTTTAATTTCTAGTTATGTCAAGTATTATAGCAAGCGAAAAAAAGACGAAGTAACACGGTTCCCGCGTTTTGTTAAAATAAAATCGAGATTGTTTTTTATTAACTTATTTACAGTAGCATTCATTATATTTATATTGACAAACATTTTTTTCGCAATAACTATTTCAAATTACAAATTTTCATCTTCACCTGTAACTTAAATTTCAAAAATTATTTTTTTAATATTTAGGAATTAGAAATAATAATCGATCCCTACTACTTCTCAATTTTGTACAAGGTAAAGCAATCCCATACCACGATGTTTCATGCAAGTTAGATAGTTTGCTATTTTCCGTGATCTGGTGTCCGTCGTATTCTTCGATGGTTGGCAGGCTAGAGAGGATACAGCGAAAGTTTGTAAAGATCCTGTGTTTTAGAAATCGCATTCAGTACTCCTCCGAAGCTTATGATAAGCTTTTGAAGTATTTTGGGTTGATGACATTGTCTGCTAGGAGGTCTGTCTCAGATTTAATGTTTGTATACAGACTACTCAACAATGTTACCAACTGTCCGGATTTGTTGGTACTATTCCAATTTCATGTACCTGCGAGAAGTCTGAGGAATAATCCAATTTTTCTCGAAATTTTTCACAGGTCTACGTTTGGTAAGCATTCAGTCATGTTCAGATTGTGACGTCTTGCAAATAGTGTTTCTATGAATAACAGAGATTTCGATTTTTTTCATGGAAGTATGGCTCGTTTTAAAAAGGAGTTAGTGTTAATCTGGAGTCGGTTTATTCTTGTACTTCACTATTGTTTTGTTTTGCACCTATGTTGACTTATGCTGTTCAGTTTGTTCAACAAACAAACAACCCAACAAACAAACAAACAAACAAATAAATAAATAAATAATGTAATGTTTTTTACTTTTTGGACGTTGAATATATCTGTATTGTATGAATATAATCTGAAGCAAACAAATTGAATTTACTGTCGTCGCTCCAAAGAATTTTTGACCACTTTCATCGGTGTATATGATCGTTGGTAAATCAATAATTTTTTCAAAGGGCGTCTACCAAATAGTCCACCGGAGTACAGCCTATGTTTCCAGATGGGCTCATATTCTTAATTTGTGGGAGGAGGGGATTTCTGAAAAAAAAATGAAAATATTGAAAAATATTGTCGTGTTACCAAATCATTTTTTTGAAAATTGTTTATAATTTTGGATTTATCATGTGGAACATTTTCTTTGAAGCTAAATGCTTTGGATTTGTGTAAAATAATTTTTGAATTTAAATTTTTATTTGATGATTTTTAATTTTTGTAAATATGGCATTTTAATTATTTTTATGTTTTGTAAAAATCTTTGTAAAATTTTGAATTTTGTGGGTTTTTTGGTGCTAACAAGTTAATGTTGGCACTAAAAGAAGTGTAATTCTCTCTTACCAAGCCAGTCCGTGAGAGTGAACGGACGTGTTTTGCGAGCTTCTTTTAAATGTTGAATTTGTGTCCCAAGTTTGGGTGTTTTATGGATTAGATTTTATGAATAAAAATTACGATTTACGTGATTAATTATTTTTGAATTTTCTTTTATTTGGGAAGTTTTTATTGGGAATTTGGATTTAGAAGTTTGAGTTGAATTTGGATTCGTTACTTTTTTTTATGAAAAAAGAATTGGAGGATTTTGAAATTATAGTTGTTTTTTTACGAAAGTTCAATTCGTTTAATTTAAATCGAAGGCAAAGTAAAATTTGTGTTAGCGGTGAGCATCTGAGCGATAAGCCGCGCTCACAATCGCCGTTTCATTTTAAGGAAAAATTAATTAAAAAATTTATTTTAAGTTGAATGGAATTATAATTTGAATTATTTTTAATAACAGAAATTTTAATTTAAGCGCTGATTAAAAAACCCACTCCTGACTCCTGAGAAGTCTTAAAAGCTGGCTAGCAATAGAAGTTAGAAAAGGAAGTTAAAAAAATAAAAATCTTTTTCTAACGTTCCACTCCAATGTATACTAATAAGTACTATTCAGTAAGGACATTGATTGTCGAATACCGTCTTTGAACGATTCAATGTTGTAATACTCTATCTCAGCCGTTTTGAGTACCCTGTATGCTTATATAATCTCAGTGGCGGATGGTGACTTTTTGGGCCCGATGCTAATTACATTTTAGAGGCCCCTGGTAGGATATTATGGAGGGGAGTTGATGTTTGTCTAATATAAAAATAATGGTATATGAGGGCCCCCGTAAGGGCTACTGGCACCTGTGTGCAAAAAAGGATTTTGGAGCCCTTTAAGGCATTTTGGATCATGTCTTTTCATTTATTTTTTTAAAGGTAGGTAGGTAGATGCTTGAAATAAAGCAAACAACTGAACTTTAGAAGTCGTATAAGTCACCCTGGGTTTTGGCGCCCCTAAAGGATGGCGCCCGTGTGCATTGCACACTTTGCACATATGGTAGCGGAGACCCTGGGTATATGTAACAGGTAAGAAAAAAATGTATTCTTACTATCTAACATAAATAATATCAGAAAAAGAAATATATTATTCTAAAAGTATAAAAAATACGTATATTGTTACGAAAAATGTTCAACATTTTGACTAAATCGGGGGGTTTATGAGCTCACTTGCAAATGGTCTCAAAAATATATCGGTCACACAGGTAGATCTTTCCAAACATGTCCAACTTGGAGCAAGGCCTATTTTTAACTGAGTTGGGCCCTAGGCTCTAGCAAATTTTCGGGCCCCTCATATGTTCGAGTGTAACTAATAGCATCGGTTATTTTATCAGTAGTATTTTAGTTTTATTTTACGATTTTATGTTCTCTCTTTTCGGGCCCCTCTGGCCATTTTGCTGTAGGCACGTGCCTAATGCGCCTAATGGTAATATAGGCCCTGATTTGGAGACGGAAAAGTGTGTTTGTATTTTTTGGGTTTTCTAAAATATTGATATAGTTAATATCGAGTTATACTACCTAAAGCAGATATCAATCGATTATTATTTTATAAATAATTTAAAAAATCAAGCAAAAGCAACTGATCCTCATAAAAAAAAGAAAACAAATTCAATTCTATAAAATAATAAGTAAGCTTTGGGGGCCCCTATGGAGCTCTCAATGATTGGGGTCTAATATTCAATGTTCCAACATCTTAAACATACCTATAAATTTGCCACTGAAAGTTATATAGTTGCTTTTACATTTTATTTAATTAAATAAACTAAATTTTATAATTTGTGTTTGCTTTTATGTTCTTTGAAAAAGATAGATAATAAACAAAACTGAATCCTATAAAATAATAAGTAAGGTCTTGGGGCCCTTCAATGATTGGGGGCCCGATGCTCCAGCCTCGTAAGCATCCATATTAATCGGCCACTGTACAATCTGTATAATAAAATTAATTATCGGATTATATTATTATCAATTTTTACGAAATTCCTATTTCGAGAAAGTGAATGCAACCTTTAAATGCAGAACTTGATGACCTCTTTTTTTAGCTAATAATAAACAAATCGGCTTGGAGTTCCGCCAAATTTTTTACTTCGCCCAAGGGTTCCGCAGCCAAAACTAATTGGGAACCGCTGCTTCATCTTCACGGTTTTAGCTTAATGTAAGCAATATCACGTGCTTTAATGATTTTTTGAAAGTTAAATAAATAAAAATATTCTTGAACGGCTCAGCTGTTTTTTTGTTATTATACTATTATTTTTCATATTGCAGATTATTGGTGTTTATAATTGTATCTTCTTCAAATTATTCAAATTATTTTGTATATAATTTTGTAATGATATTTTCTAACTTCAAGTAATCCAGTTACTATAATTAACGTTAAATCAAAATTTAAATATAAATTTCGGAACGTCAATATGGAATTGTAAATTGAATTGATAATTTCGATCATACGCGTCGCTATATCAAATTAATTCATGATACCTTTAACTTTAAATTCCAATTCAATAACTTTTACCAGTTATTAATTACAAATTTTCAATAATAAAAATCAACCCTATTAATTTCAAAATATGTATCCAAATTAAAGGATCGATCAACCAAAGAAAATCCAAACTTTCCCAAATACTTATCCAATTTTTGAGACAAAATCCATATCAAAAATTTATTCTCGCACAATACCAACTCAAAAATCAAAACGCAAAATATAGTTCGAATAAACGGAGACAAAATCAAAATCAAACATAGATAAGAAAGAGTAAGAAACGCAGCAAAAGAGCCCGTTCAACCGCCTAGCTATCCCGAGCTCAAACTACTTATGGCGACGGCAAAACGAATAAAATTTTAATATTTTCAAAATTCAAATGATTTAAACATTTACAAAATTTACAAAATATGAACATAAAATCCAAGTTGGATATTGGAACACGACAATATATTATTTATTAAATAAATACTATTATACAAAATATATATCTCGTTATGTGTTAATAAAATGATATGTCGCAAGATTGGAGTCCCATTTAAAATTTTAAAGCAGGAGTATCTGGGGGTTAGAGGGTGGAACTTAAAATTTAAATAGTACTAGATAGTACTAAATCGATGTGTTTTTATGTTTTTCAAAGTTTTTCAAAAAGAGAAGTTATTTCAACTGCTTGGTCTGGAAATGGAACTGGATATGTTTACAAGTGGTATGGTATACATACCACGAGAAACACCACGAGAAAGATAGCAAAACGCAGTTAGTAAGCGTGGAACTACCATGAGCTAGAAAACTAATGAAGCACCACAAGAAAGAAGAACCTGTGGAAGAACGAATAAAGTAATTAATACTACCACAGTACTGGTAGTCGATCAGTTATAAACAGAACACGAATATGATTTCGAAGCAATTAATATTATCTTGGACTTAAAAAAATAAAAAGAAAAGAAATATTAGCAAAATCTACTTTATGAAGAACAACAAATGCGTGAATTCTAGAGAAGATACCCTGAAGTTATTAGGTCAAATTAATAGCAATCCTATTTTGGGAAATTGCATTGATTAAGAATAGAAGTTGTATTTTTTTATACAATATTTGATATTATATTTGGTTCAATATTGCTATTGAGTTGAAATGTTACTAAAAATTTTATTAGTGTTTGACGTTTTAAATTTTGATATTGACTGGTTACAGTTCAATTTAAAAAGTAATTTTGATTTTAACTATAAAATTGCAGTTCTGTTCGCATTATGTTTCTAATAATGCACATATGTACGTATATTATTAATGTACGTATTAACCCATTAAGTACCAAGCATATTTTACAAAAGTAGACATAAATTTTAGTTAACGGAGGTTCACGGGCCGTTTATGAATGAACGAAAGTTAAACAGCTCTGTAAGCCTTAAAACACGTTTTAACTAAAATAGATTCAAAGAATATTTTAAGATATTTTTATGAATACGGCTGTAAATCTTATATATTTTGTTAAGGCCTACGATAAGTTACAGTCCTTAAATGAGGACGCTGGTACTTAATGGGTTAAGACAAAGTAAAAATTTTATAATTACAATATGAAATATACAAATAAAGAGCTTTTAGTCCTGAGAAAGCCGCGAGAGACGGCGAAACATCGACGAGCAATTGATTATATCGCTTACGTTTTTGACCAAATATCTCATAATCTCACAATAGTGACGGCAAAGTATCTTAGACCAGCGATTCTCAACTTGGGGGTCGCAGAGCTATTTTAGGGGGTCGCAGAATTTTTTTTTCAAAACTACTTAGTTTTGAATTTAAACAAAAAATTAGTAACCTGAATTTTTAGGTTTCCTTTGCTCAAACAATTGAATGTAAGATTGATAAACTCGTATCAAAATATCAAGATTACGGAAGTAATTAATAATTTCTGTCGCAATACCTCCAATCATCAGACACCAAATTTTAACAGAATCTGTTATACATTTCCGGAGATTTGTTTGGTGTGTTCCATATTAGTGGTCACTCAAGAAGTGGCCATGTGGCCGAAGACTTTTCCAAACATTCCCAATATTACCGTACCTATGATTTTTCACCAACACTACACAATTTTTTTGTTTTAAAGAAGAGTAAACGAAGAATAAATAAATAAGAAAATATATGTAAGTAATACGTAGTATTACCATTTTCAATACAGCACACAAATTTTCAATCCTTCTAAATAATTAATTAAATTACTGATAACTGTCAGATTTGACCACTTTTTACATATAAATAATACAAATCTCTTGGAAAAAAACCGTAGACAGCAGGTATTTCGTACTTATCTTCACAAAAAAGGTTCAAAGTAACGCCCGATACAAGTAAATTATTCTTTATTTCTTCTCACCAATACTTGTATTTTGAAAGCTCTATCAGCACACAAAATTTAATCTCAACATTTCCGGAGATACAACATTTTCACTTTTTTATTTTTTTATTGTGGTAGCCTTGGCAAAGATTTCTCTGCCAAAACCTTATTTTCACCATTCGAACTCCTCAGACATTCGTCTAAAACGTTTGACTGCCATCGACACAGAAATGCCGAAGAAAATCGAGGAACAAGGATTTTTTTGAATATTTCGCACAAAACCGTAATCTTCTTTTTTCATGATGAATTTCTGATTTTTATTAAATCGTCGTGATTAGTTGGACGGTTCAAAAATAAAACGAGGAACAAAATCTAACGACAGACAGACCGCCACCTAATTTTTCTTTATTTTTTACAAAAGTACAAGTTGAGTATATTTGTGTTTTTTTTAGATATGTATCTTTTTTAAACATAAATTTTAAACAAAGTAATTAATGACTATTTTTTATTACTGATATTGTTGGGGTCGCAGCAAATAAGCAAGAAAATTTGGGGGTCGCGTCGTAAAAAGGTTGAGAATCGCTGTCTTAGACCATGTAGTCATCAGTATAGTGACAATTCTTTTATTTTACTTTAACCTTCCCATCTTTCCTGTTAACTATAAGCGGTGGCGCTAAGTTGGTAGCGTCGAATTGGCGGCGGCGCCAAGTTGTAGCGGATCAGACGTAGGGGACACCGGGGCGGAACAGGGTAGCGGGGCGGAACGGTATGGTGGTTCGAGAATCTACGGGAAGTACCGTAGTCAAAACTTGAAAACATCGCGAAAAATACGCAATCGTTGTAATAAAAGTGCATTTTGTTTCAAGGTAAGTGCGATGAATTACGTTTAAAATATCAATTTGATGCTACGCAGCATTTTAAACATGTATTCTCCACCTCTTAGCATAATGGCACACATTAGAAATTAAACATGGCGAGAGTGAACTGTCATTTCTGATACGATGCTGTTGGGGGCAGAACGGGATGGGGCGGAATGGGGTATATCCCGTTCTGTCCCAATATATTATTTGCTTTAGTTTTTCAATTAATCAAACTTTTAATTCTTCTTTTTCGTTTTAGATGGTACGCCATTACAAACGGAAGACAGATAGACAAAAATGGTCGTCAGAAAATATGGAGCGAGCTGTTGAAGCGGTAATTAGTCGCGAAATGGGATTTAAAAAAGCTGCAATCCAATTCCAAGTGCCGTCGACAACCCTTGAAAGGTATGTGAAGAAGAAGAGAGAGAATGCGGAATCAACAATTGATAAAACCTCAGGAAAATATCAATGTGTATTCAACCTTGAACAAGAACGAGAACTTGTAGACTATCTAAAAGATATGCAAAAAAGACTATTCGGATTTAGTGTGAAAGAACTGCGCCGAATGGCGTATCAACTTGCTGAAAAAACCAGTGTAAACATTCTTTTAATAAAAACCTGGAAATGGCAGGGGAAGATTGGGCTACTAGCTTCATGAGTCGCCACAGAGACTTAAGTCTGAGGAAGCCTGAAGCTACATCTGGAGCACGGGCTATGGGGTTCAATAAAGTAGCCGTCTCGCAATTTTTTAAATTACTCACTGCAGTTATTGACGAACACAAATTAACTGCAGCGAGAATTTATAACTGTGACGAAACGGGTATTACTGTTGTCCCTAAACAGTTTTCAAAAATTATTGCAAATAGAGGACAGCGTCAAGTTGGCGTTTTGACTTCCGCAGAGAGGGGGAATACGGTAACTGCTGAAATATGCTGCTCAGCAGCTGGATCTTTTATGCCTCCTATGTTAATATTTCCTAGGAAAAGAAAACAACAGGTATTTGAGGTAGGTTTACCTGCAGGAGGTTGGTCTGAAGCAAATGAGTCCGGTTGGATGACAGCCGACATTTTTTATAAATGGTTTCAAGCATTTGTTCAATTTTCTAATGCGAAAAAAGAATGCCCTGTGCTACTTCTTCTTGATGGGCATGCATCACACACTAAGAACTTAGCCGTAATTGAACTAGCTCGAGACAAAGGTGTTATTTTGCTATGCTTTCCCCCACCCTGCTCCCATCGTCTCCAGCCCCTTGACGTAGCTTTTATGAGGCCATTAAGCTTGTATTATGAAGATGAAGTGAGGAAATGGTTAAGATCAAATCCAGGAAAAGTCGTTACCCTACATCAAATTTCGGCGTTATTTGGACAGGCATTTTTGAGTGCAGCAAATATGAGAACGGGCTTAAAAGGGTTCGAAAAAACTGGCATCTGGCCCAATAATATAAATGTTTTCACAGATGCTGACTATTTACCGGCTGCAGTTACTGATATTCCATTAGTCGAAGCACAAGCTACTCGGTTGGAAAGTCAAAATTTGGCCATTGTTGAAAATATTAATGTCATTATTTCGGAAAATGTTACAGAAAATTCTGTAACTGATATTCCCTTGGTCGAAGCACCAACTGCTGGGTTGGAAAATCAAGATTCGGCCATGGTTAAAAATATTCCCGTTGTTATTTCTGAAAATATTGTAGAACATTCAGTAATTAACGACAATTCTCCTCCGAGAATTCCTTTAGCATTAATCGAACACACTCGAAACACTCCTGTAGAAAACGAACCTAAGCCTGGCTGTTCATGGATGCCTCATAATAATTATCCTGGAAACCCTCCAATGAATCCCTTAAAAACAAATGTATTCCAGTATTTGTCCCCGGAACAAATAATGCCAATTCCAAAAGTGAAGGTAGGACAAAAAAGAACAGCAAGAAAGAGGGGCAAAACAGCTATACTAACGGCATCCCCCTATAAGACAGAGCTGGAGGAATCAGCGAAAAAAGTTCAGAAAGCTAACGAAGCAAAGAAAGACAGAGCCAAGCGAAAGTTGGTGCAAAAAGAAACTAACACTAAAGGAAAAGGAAGAGCTGTCGTACCCAAGAAAATGAAGAAACCTGAAAAGAAGAGGAAAAAAACGATTGATGAAGAGGATAGCTCTGAAGAAGAAGACGTCAATTGTTTATATTGTAATGATCAATACTCCAAATCTATCGAAGGATGGTGCGCATGCATGCTTTGTAAAAAATGGGCACATAATTCATGCGCGGGAATCGACAGCGATGACGATGACCAACTCATTTGCGATTTATGTAAGCAGTAAAAGTGTATTTTTAATCCATCTACAAACCTTAAGTACCCCGTTCCGCCCCGGTCTCCCCTAATACGAATAGTTTTTTTTTAAATCAATTTATCATTTTGTTACTATACTAAGTGTAATAATTTCTTTAAAAGTTGTCTATCATTTTCTTGAAATTTACCACATTTTTCACTTTTATAATAATTATGTGGGTATTTGATGCAATTCTCTAAGCAAAGTTGTTAATTACAACCACTGCATTTAGTTGTTATAGTAATTAACAACTTTTTTAGAAAATTGCACCGATTATGTTGTTAAAATAACATGAGCATCTAACCTTTTTTAAACCAACTTATCGGGTATGAATACTGCCGTCCTAAGCTAGAAAGCAGTATCTCCATTTCTTAAAAATTTTATTTATATCGCGCTTTTGAGGATTATTACAACGATATCTGTGATCCTGCAACATTAAAAAGCAGTAAGACTACTAATTATTGCATATAACTATTAGTCTTACTAGTTTTCAGTGTTGCAGGATCACAGATATTGTTGTAATAATCCTTAAAAGCGATATAAATAAAATTTTTAAGAAATGGAGATACTGCTCTCCAGCTTAGGACGGCAGAATAATGTTTTGTATCACTGCATGATTGCAATACAAAAATAATAAATAGAAATAATTTTTTATGGCAAGTAAATTTATAATAATACAATAAATTTGATTAATTACTGATTAATTTAAATCATAATCAATTTTGTAAAGAATAAATGAAATTTAGATGGTATTAAGATAGTGGAGTATTCAATTTCTACATTATTATGAGGCAAGTTATAATTTAAAATTAGCTATATAAAATATCCATAATTCGTGGTGGGGTATTTTTGTTTAGAAGGGGAAAGTACACTTTTGAGCAGGCGCGGGTTCAGTTTGATTGTACTAGCGTAAGGGATTAGTTCACCCGGTTTAGTTTTATTTTACCATGCTTTCGTAATTATATGACTACTATTAAGGTTTTTTTAAAATGTGAATAAACGTATTGTGGTTTTGTGTTCAAGTTATTGTTATTCAACTTTTAATAAGTGACATGGATTAACCTATTTACTTATTGCTTTGGAAAAGTATTGTCTAAACGGTAGGTGATTTATGGAAATATTTTTTAGTATATTTTCACTTCTGAATATTTCAATTTCGATTCGTATTCGTCACATGAAATATAACCTTTCTGTATTCTTCGATTTCATAATATTGACGTTGATATTCTTTACTATCGGTACCTAGACCTACAATATATTATGTTATATGGCTAGGTATTGACATTTTTATAAAAAATGTACTTCCCTACTGTTACACTGTACAGGACTAATATGTTACATTTTTGGTAATCTGTCTTTGTAACAAAATCAATTATTATTGGTTTCGTGAAATATTAAATACTTATTACATGTTACTCATGTTATCTTGACTTAAATGTCAAGAATTGTTTTGCTCCACCAAATGGATACAATATTATTTCGTATATGCTTAATACCTACATTCTGACTTCACTCTAAATCAACTAAAATTTTATTCAAAGATCTTTTTGTGTAACATGGAAACTAATCTTTTTTGTTTTGAATTGTTCAACAGGTTCATCGGAAGTATAATTAGCAATATGAGTTAATTATAATATATAATAACAGGATTTAAAATATTTATTGTATAAAATATTAGGTATATATATATCTATAATACTCGTACTATAATTATTTGTATTATAATATATTAATTATATTATTTATAATATTATTTGGTTATTAATATTATTAATTCTTCGTTTTTAACAATAATTATAATTATTATGCTCACCTATATTTTCTAACATTCCGCTCTATTAGACTTATTATAAATTTGGAAATCAATTCTTTTAATCGGAAGTCTATGGTCTAATCGTGTGATTATTCATTTGGCATGTGAATGAGAAACAAAAGCAACATTTAGTTCTTTGGGGATGATTAACTATTTTATTAATGAAGTTCATCTTTTTTCGGATCTGGTACCTCATATGTATATTCAAAAATGTATTCATATTTTTATATTTTTTATTGAAAGTTGATTATTGAACAAATATTGCATATTTGAAACTAATTCAATTTGATATACTTACCACATAATTTATATTCTAAGAGGTTGGGCCAATTAGCGATGAATATCGGTACCAGAGGTGTTGGTAATATAAGGTTTGTTCTCAAACCTCTCCAGTTCTTGAACTATACATAATTATAACTGGGGAGAACTGTTTGGTAGAACAAATCTGTAATAAGATGGATCTGAACCGGTCAACTCGGCGATCGATCATCTTGGCAACCGGTCAACTCACACTGCGAACTAATTTATTAAGGCGTTAATAGAAGGGGTTTACCCAATAGTTGGAGAGAAACGGTAGGTTAGGTTAAATATTTTTAATTTTAAATTTCAATCTTAAAAGTAAAAACTATTACAACTAGTTTATAAAAACTAATATTACAACAATATTTCATTCTCCACTGTGTATTTCTAAGATTCTTAACTACTTGATGAAATTCCATAATAAGTATATGTAGTAGGGTGTGAAATTCCACTACCAAAGGCTAACGGTAGCTTCAGATGGCAAGTTTCTGCACTTAACATTCGTTGGTAACCAGACGAAACATCTGAGGGAAATATTTCGATAGGTCTTCTTCCATTATTTTAAAGACCTCCTCTAAAAAAACCATTTAAAAGTTGGTTCAGAATACTCCCTGAAATGATCTTCAAAATCGGAAATTTTTTGAATAAATGAAATAGGCAAACGTTAAGGTTTGTTTCTAGAAACACCGCATCAATAGCTTGGTAGATGTTCGTAATCCACACTTATACAATCCGGATTCAATTGTGGTCATAGATGGCTCATCATCGTGAATAATTTCGTATAATACAAGTACGTGTCAGTGCTCTTATCGGGAAACAAAAAATGTAATATCGGAAAAGCTCTTTTCCCATCTTTTTTCGATAGAATCACAAACATATGAGCGAAAAGAAAAGGAAACAGTAAAAACGTACCGTCCACAAATAACTTTTTCAATTCGAAAGTCCATGTTGAATTGTATTCCCGACAAAATATTATTTGCTGTTGATGGTTTTGATCCTGTCTTGAATCTGGTAAAAAGAAGAGTAGAGCTCAAAATTGGTTGGACGGGAATAGGCATTTGCCCTCGCATTTACGACTCTTTTTCTTGTTCTTTGAATGTTCCTGCTCATGTCCCCTTGCAGTTAGAATATCTCTAATGACTAGTACTCTAAGTTGAGCTAAAGCTTTTGTGGTTTTACTCGCTTGAGCGTTGACTCTTATTTCAATATGGTTTCATAAAGAACGAAAAGAATTATATATGTTGGTCCATATTCAACCTCTTCATCCTTCATATGTTCACATTCATAACTGCAAAACTGAATAGAACCATCCTCATTGATTTTATCTTCCCCTCTGTATTTTTCATTGTTTCTTCGAGGTAAAATATTATGATTATCCACCTTTTTTATGCCGCTTTCGGTGTTAAAAGTAAATAATTTTAGCTTTTATTAAATATAAAAAATGTTTTCTTATATAAATTGCTATTCACAAATATTCACTGTCATAAGTTTCTGTACATTACGCAATTTTTTGGAAATCGAACACTTAGGATTTATGCCCAACCCTTCCCCCAGCTCAACTGTAAATACCTTATAAGCAATAAAAATAAATAAAGCTTTAAATATTTGCTGGCGATGAATTAAATTGAAATGAAATGTCCACGAAAAATTGTTGTGCATTATTGTTAGTAAAAAGAAGACATGATCTTTGTTTTATTTATTATGTAACTTGTGATGATGTTTTAAATTTTATTATACCCAACATATTTGTTTATTTCATATTGATCGATTTCATATTGCACTCTTTCTCAAATGGCAAACCGAGCGAAATACTATTCCAACTAGTATTTAAAAGTATACAGGCAATAATGTAGTCGAAAAGCGGCAACGCAGTGGTCGATAACTGGAACAATTTAGTGTGTTTTCACAAATTTTTCGTTGAAGAATTCAAATAATACAATATTTACAAAAATTATAGTTAAGGTACAAAAATGTTATAATTTTAAAGTAAAATATTGCTATTTTGTTAGTTCTAACATCTTAGACAAAGAATATCAGTTAACTGACCGAAAACAGGCGAATTCACCCTTCGCAGTTTGTAGCGATCATTTATTATAGCAACTGCATCTAACTAGTTTCTTTCGTTAGTTTACCTAATAATTTATTATACGTTATTCGATCAGTTTTAACTATATTTTCATATAATAATTGGTAAAGTGATTTTATTTTTTATATAAATACTAGCAGGTCAGGCGGCCTACCGGCCGCCATGACCTCCTAATATTTGAATGACCTGGATACTCCTTTATGCACAAAATATTAAAATTGACGTAGAGAGCTGGGAATAGTGGCGTTAACCTTAGAACTCTTAGCTGAATAACTAGTTAACATTTCAATTCAATCGTGCTTTCCCTTCGGGAGATTTTGATGGGACGGACATACAGTTTTATATATTAAGATTAGATGGAAATATGTATTGGGTTTTTTGGGTCTTTAAATAAAAATGCCACTAAATGGTTGCTGACCGGTTTCGGCTTTTAATATAGGCCTTCATCAGAGTCTAAAATTTGATAATCTATCTAAGATAGGACATCAGAGCCAGAAATACAATATTACTTACCAACGAGTCTACAGCAGCACAGCAGTAAAAAACATAATAAAGATTTAAAATTTTCAAAAAACATTATAGTAAAAAAAGATTTAAAAACATATAACGAGACTCAAGTACAATATTTTTAATTTTGCACGCAATCATTTCTAATATTCAATATTTCAAGATAACCATTAAAACCAGACCTCACTTTAAATCAAAAACAGGACCGCATTCTGATGTCCTATTGTTTGATTGATTGTTGATTGTGATTGTTTATCAAATTTTAGACTCTGATGAAGGCCTATATTAAAAGCCGAAACCTGTCAGCAACCATTTAGTGGCATTTTTATTTAAGGACCCAAAAAAAACCAATACATATTTCCATCTAATATTTATATTAGGGTCAATATTCTGCATATTATTTATATTTTATTATGAAGTATAATATTGTACAATATTTTTTCTAATTTTTTAATTTAATCATCAATAGCATACATTGTTAAAGAGAGTACGTAAAAACATATAGTTTCCTGTTATCCTGTTTTTTTATAAGGCAATCTTTTTTTTAAGTAAACACACCAATGCAGTATATAAAATATTAACATACCGAGTGGAACGTAAACGTATATCATATCAATATTTTAGAAAACTCAAAATATGCACATACGAGTACACTTTTTAGAAACTAAAATGTTTGCCTATAAGTTTTCACAAATAACATACACTGGAAGTATAATTATCGCTTATAAACTATCGATTATAATATAGTAATCGTATACTATATTATGTATAGTTTGTTTCACGATAAATGGAATTAAAAAAAGGAAAATATTAAATTACTTTGATATAAGAACGTATGAACATTTCCGCAAAAACATAATAATGCTACTGCATTTATATCAAAGTTATTTGATATATGATCTTTTTTAATTTTTTTATGAATTCCATTTAAATTGAAACAAACTATACCTACATTGTACATACCTGAAAGCAATTTTCAAAAACTAACGAATATAAATTGGAAATGAAATTCTTATTCTTTCATCGAAATTATTCAACGAGGCCTCAGCCGAAGCTCAAGAGGAACTCCCACATTCTATAACTTGTATAGTATTGGAATTAGAAAGAAAGGAGCAGCTTTAATTGTTATTAAATTAAACCAAAAATATAGAGATTTTTTTATTTACATACTATACTAACTATTATATAGAGGACTAACAAAGGTAACGCGCTACCCCTTTTCTATAATATTTACTTCTACATTTCTAGCCAACTAAAATTTCTCCAATTTAATTATCGATACTTTCGGCTCGCTTCTAGCAACGTCTAAACAAATCTTTTCGAACTTTTTATTGCACTTTACCATTCATGGATTTCTAAAGTTTTCTACTCTAACTTGGACACCAAATATTTGTCAAACAAAAATTTGTAACATTTTATTCCACAAAATTGAAATTTTATTTTTAAATCAAAACTTTAAATTTTTTGTTCGATTTTCAATATTATGTTTCTTATAAATCTTAGCCAAATTTAAATCGTGGCACGTGTTTCTATTTTATTTAAAATCATCAGACGGATATGGGATGTCGGATTAGGGGCTAGGGTGATCTTTCTTTGGGGTTCTGCAGTAATTTTCACTAGACAACTCATGCGTTTAGTTCAAAATAATTCACCAAGATTGTATAGCAGCAAATTGAAAAAAAATTTTAATTTTATGCCTATCACGAGTGTTCGGGGTACTTGTTTAAGTAATTCTTAAGTCCCTAAATACTACTTTGGATAACTAAATATTAATAATCTCGTTTTAAAAAAAACTTGTTTTCGAATAACGGAGTGCTTTACTTGACTGAGTTACTAGTGAATATAATAATTAATTAAATGGTTTCCCGTTGCCGCTTGTTAGTATAAAAAAACTCTATTCAGTTGCACGTATCAAATAAGTAATTCGATTTAAAGAAAAAGTCGAACTAGGAAGAGTTTGATTTAGAGCAGTGGTTCCCAAACTTATTTATGTCACTCCTCCCTTTTACCAACAAATATTATCGGCGCCCCCCTTCAAAAATAGGTACTTTTCCACAAAACAAAACTTTTTAATTTTTCAAAACAAGGGAAGGGAGTTTAGGGAATAATAATTTTTTTTCTCAACTACACAAGTGGCCCGCGCCCCCCTTTGCAGGTCTCTGCGCCCCCCACTTTGAAAACCACTGATTTAGAGAGAGGACTATATTGCATAAATTTCATAATTTTGTATCATTATTAATCAATTCATTAGATTATTAAGATTTACATTACAGAGGTATTGATAGCTTTTGTACACTTTTTGGAATAATAATTTAATTTTCTCAGAAACTAAAAACATTAAGTTCAAACTTTGCCAGAATTTTTATTATTACGCAAATAATGGACTGTAAAAATTTCAAGAACTTCTCATTAATTTCATTTTCCTTCTTAACAACCTTAATTGTTGATTACAGTTAAACTTGGGTATTTGTTTTGTATTATTATTTGTAGTATCTAGTACGGTCACGGCCTGGCACTTGTGTGCGTCGACTGCTAAGCCGAAATCCCCGGTTAGATCCCGGGCGGAGTAAAAACTTTGTTCTGGCCGTCTTCTCTCGGCAGGCAATGGCAAACCACCGAGATATCTGCCTGGAGAACTCTTCTTTTAAAAAAGAACTGGTCATTATGCTCTTACATAGGGAGAAGGAATCTGAGAGAGAGTATCTTGGTCAATCCACTTTGTATCTTATAGGACCTAAGCAATATTGAGGAATCCTCGAAAACATACCTTATCTCTTTTTGCCCCCTTGGGGGTGTAAAATCGATAAATATTTCGTATTTTATTCTTACACCATGGAATAACACACCTGGAACTCCCCGAATTTTATGTATCTCCTTATGTTTTCTAAGGTCCAGGAATTTGGTTGACCGTTAATGAATGAATCAGTCATTCAGGATTTACATTCTAAAAATAGTATATAAAAATATATTGCAATATAAAGATATTGGCTACATATTTCAATCAAGTTTATTACCGATTTTAAGAACCGCTAGAGAACATTATCAAATAATTTTTGTTATATTTATTTGTACGTTATCTCTTTTTATTTGAGACCATTGTGTTAATACCTTATCGGTGACACATGAAACCTAAATTTTGCTGGTGAGAATCACTTATCAAATATTTGTGTAAGTTACTCAGAGTTTCAAACATTAATATTTTATCAAGAAATACATAAGGATAGATATTAAGTATTATATTGCAATACAATATTAGTCGTGAAACTATTTGAAAAATATAATCGAGTAGAATGATAATTTGTTATAATTTATAATAATAATAATAATAATAATAATAATAATACTTTATTTCCAACTGGTAGGTATACCTAATTATTACAAGAACCTTTAAACCAGGGTCGGCAACCTTTTTTGACTGCGGGTCAAAATCAATCAAAGTGTGACTATTAAGTAACCGTTCGGGTCAACGGGTATTTTCATTTTGTAACTATTTTGTCTCCACATTTTGAAATAATCTCCGTTTTAATTTATTTTTATATCTTATACTTTATTTGTAGAACTCAAGTGGGTCACTCATAATTATCAAATGAGTCACTTGGTGACCCGCGGGTCATAGGTTGCCGACATCTACCTTCAACTGATTGCAGCACTCGGGTGACGTATTGCACGAATTAGAAAGTTGTCCGCTGTTTCAGCAGGGAAATTTTCTCTCATGCTTTTCAGATGTTTAGAACGTGTGTATACCGCTCTCGACCAAATAGCAAACATGGTCAGATAAAATCTGTATTCTCTTCATAGATCTGCTTTGAACTATTTTCTTCTGTTACAGCTGGTAACTACAACTACAAAGTAGTTGTTTAGAATTTTGAATGATGTATATTAGTTTAACCCTTGTGACCATCCACGTGCTTATTCTTTACAATAACTTGACAGTCTTTGTACTATTAATTTTCATCCGGGTGCGTGGACGGTAATTTACCGTCTTATTAATAAAAAGGTAAAAAACCAGTATCACAAGATTTAGGACATGTGTGAAGGAATATCGAGATATACTTGATATTCCTTCGCATATATCATTATTATTGGATCAGAATTGGTTTTCTTACCTTTTAAGATAATTAGACAAAAAAACAGGGAGACGGTAAATTACCGTTTGCGCGCCCACTTGTGCTACGAAAAGGGGCGCGCCCGAATGAAGGTTAATAAAACAAACTGTATTATCCGGTATTGGATTATCCGACACCTCACTGTATTTACGCGATCAAATCGGTTTTCTATAGTTTGATTTAGAAAAATACCATGATAAAATATCTAAAAACCATGTTATAAATGACTGCGTGCATATTAGATATTTATTACCTAAAATGACGTGCCAAGTACATATTTGTGCATCTACGTTGTGAAATATCTAATTAAATTTTAATTTGCTTTACGGTACTTTGTTAAATTTTTCCCCTATCCGGCGATCTTTTATATTGATTTCATTTTATATCCTCTCAACCACGTATATTCGAAATGTCATATAATTAGCCTTTCCTTACACTACTTGTTTTTGTTTTTCTTAGTTAGAATTAGATTTATAACTGATAAAACTAGTTGTAACACATTTTGTGCGGAGCATGTTGAGATAAAACCAAAACAAATAAAATTGATATTATCAAGATTCCTCTTGAATATCGGCTAATAAACTCGCGCTATAGATATTTATTAAAATAATATACTACAATTGTTTCGAAGGGATAACCCACTTCTTTCTCAAGTACGACCATATACTTCATTGGAAAATGTCTCGTTTTCTTATATATGAAAAGTTTTTTCTGTCTTTAATACCAATCGTGTTAATTTGAGATATAGGGGTTACGAAAAAACGGTATAACAGTGTCGGATATAAAAATCTATAGGAAACCTACCACGACCGACACTGTTATACCGTTTTCTTCCAATCAATCGTGGAAAATCAAGATGGCCGCTTTTCACAGTTTTATAGATCGACTTTTCAAAGTCCCGATGACGAAAGAAAATTTTCTCACTGAAACAGGCATTATTCGCCTGTTAGGCGTTAATAACGGGTACACCACGGACGTAATCGATAACCTCATAAAGAAAAAAGAGAAGCTAATTGAGAGAGGTCTGGTTACCGCTCCATTAGCTTCTCAAATTGAGGAGCTGGCTCCTAATTGGGGGGTTATCAATTATATCCCGGGAACCAGTTCAAAAGTCAAGAAACATCTACAGAAATTGGGACTTAAAATTACGGAAGCGAACAAAATAAACTTAGGTTCCTTATTGAACAACAAAGGAGCAACTAAGGATCATCTTACGAATAGTGGAATTTACCAATTGAATTGCAACACATGCGACGGGATCTATATAGGACAAAGTGGAAGATCGATACACACCAGGGTGAAGGAACATCAGGCTGACATAGCCAACAATAGGTCAAACACAGGTTTCTCAACACATTGTCTTGAAAATAGCCATGAGTTAGACACCAATAACATTAAGTTATTACACCCGGCAAGAAAAGGGAGAATGTTAACATTATTAGAAGCCCTCGAAATTAAGAAAGCGTTAATGGGCGGACAAAATTTAACCAACTCACAATTAGAACTCCAAGATATCAGCTCACCACTGTTATTCTGGAGTCCTTAATAGTCGAGGTTTTTGTCGGTCCATGACTTTTCTTCTTTTTTCGTAACCCCTATATCTCAAATTAACACGATTGGTATTAAAGACAGAAAAAACTTTTCATATATAAGAAAACGAGACATTTTCCAATGAAGTATATGGTCGTACTTGAGAAAGAAGTGGGTTATCCCTTCGAAACAATTGTAGTATATTATTTTAATAAATATCTATAGCGCGAGTTTATTAGCCGATATTCAAGAGGAATCTTGATAATATCAATTTTATTTGTTTTGGTTTTAGAATTAGATTATTTCGGTCTCATTTACTCCTTGCTTTCGTTGACCACTCTTTGCATTTTTCCCGTAGTGTAGTATATAATATTTTATGTTCTACCGCCCTTTTCTTAGCAATCATTTGTTTATTTACAGTTTTTTTTTCTCACGCAACTTTGTTTGCTTGTTCATTCTACCATGCATCTCTTTATAGGTATAACATTTATGTACTTATTATTGTACAACTAAATTATTTCATAGTTTTACATGATTCGATTACTTAGACCACTAGGAAGTGAACCGATCATATTTTCATATTAAAATAATTATATTTTATTTATTTACTTTAGCAGTCAGATGCAATGCCATTCTGTTGGACATTTTAATTACGTTAACAAAACTGTTTCAAACTATAAATAATAATTAAGTAGGTATACTATTAAAATTTCATTCAAAATTTCATCATATACGTTTTATATTTATGACTTTTATTATGTTTTTCTTGGCAAAAGAAAATAGAAAATTGGAATCAATGAAATCTATGTTGCCATCGAGTGTGAAGCAGTAATCATGTGCTTGAGTCTTTCATATTGAATTCCTTGACTGATGGTAAGAGTGTGAACTGAAACTGGAAACTAATGATATTTTTTATTCTTACCTTCCATAGAATGTATCCGTTTATTGATAAAACATCAAATTTACATAATCCCGTATACCTTGTGGTAATTATTTATTCACACCTCAGATGGACATTTTCCTTTCTTGTTACAGCATAAAAGTTTGAGATTTTAAAAAGTTGGAAAAATGACAAACAATCAAGTAATAAAAGAAATGCATAATAGTGGAAAAAGAGACAAAATGCACACTACATTTTCATGACAACTTTCAGTGAAAAACAAGGGAAGCCTTATAAGTATTCTATTTCACCGAACACCGCATTGTCAGTGTAATTTAAAAAACTGTTCATTTTCACTGAATGCTTTTTCTTCTTCGCTATATAAAAATGTCATAAATATATATGTAGGTACGGTGCATTGTACATTCCCATTATAGTGACAATATCAAGTGGTTTTAGAACTTCAAAAAGCATTTAATAAATACTTTATAAATGGATTATATTCGTAAGATACATTTTATAATAATGTAGATTCCATTTTTTTAGTACGGTAATTTGTAATTAACCTCTTGAACGAAACCTTAATAATACACGTAATGATACGTATAATGTAAAATACGTGAATTATATGGCGAAATATTAAAAAATCCGTTTCACACTTAGGGTCGATTGCACTAACCCTATTTAAAAAGGATAAAAACTGTCTTCTATTTTTAACTATTTAAAATAGTTTTTTTAACAATGGCGGATTAACTATAAGTTTACCGGGTTATAAATTGGTTTATGTAGAACACCAACGTGGCGCAATGCCGTGATTCACGATGCTGATTGGTCCATTATGAAAGATAAACAAATCAGAACAGTTCAACGTAACGTTCCGTCACATCCGGCGCCGTTCTGCAACCAATCATGTCCGATGTGTAGCTAGAACTTCGAATTTTCGACCTCATATTGACGACCAGTTGTATTATTATTTTCTGATCAAAATCACCGAATTATAAGATTCGAGATAAGACGAGACAAATTAGGTTTGTTATCTCTTGTAAAAATTTGTATAGTATAAACATAAGGTAACCATTTTTATGAATTGTAAAACCAGTTCATGGAAAAACGGTTTTTAGGTTTTCACGTATCTTTCGATACAACAATAGAACAATAATAGCATCAGTAAATTTTTGTGTCCTGGTTAACTGTCTTGAATAACCAGGACAAAGGTTCCAAAACCAGCACTGTGCTGTACTATATTAGTTTTTATATAAAATTTATATTCATAATTGGCTCTTCAATGCACTTCTGGGCCATCGGCTTTTTTCTCTTTCAAGGAAGGTTTTGGCTTTTTTCACAGGTATTGGTGAATACCTGTAACTCTATTTTTAATATTTGATGACGAGAATCATCAAGTAGCTTAGATTCAGCAGTTGTTTGTCTAACTTACTAAGGTGATGATGACCGTTTCATAATTATTAAGAGTGTCTAAAAATTATACTACCTATTATTATATTTACTACATTTTATTTTACTTATATAATATAAAATAAATTTTATACAATATAAATTGGTTTTGGCAAAGATGTTATAGCAAGATTTGTCTCTAATAACTGGAAAATTATGAACCCAGAAATTGCAATTGTAAATTATAGATCTATTATATTATGTACCTACATAAATAATAATAATAGGTACAACAATAATAATTATAAATATTTGTAATTGCAAACATTTTAATAGATTGATAGTTTTTCATTTAAACTGCTTCTCTAAAATTTGGATTTCAATAGATATTTCATCGAATGTTTGTACTTCCATTATAGCAGTACTTCTTGAAACAACAAGTTTGTACATATATTTTGTTGTAAAAAGCTTGTACAGCTTAAGCTTAGCAGTATTTGCTATCAGTTTTACTTGAGATGCTAAATAAACTTTATATTAGCATAATATATTCTTGAAATATAAAGCCCATTTGTAGATAGCAATGTATAGGGAAAATCCAAGATCACAATGATGAAAAATATACGGGATAATGTTTTTATCAAATAATCGAATTACATGATAAATTAAACTTAAAGAAAAATTAATTATTGTACTACAATAATTATAACACGTGTTGTAAAATTAATAATTCTATCTAGTATTCCTAGTGTTGTATGTTTAATTGTAGTGGTGATTTTGTTTATAAAACAAATTCTCACGAATTATCCTCCTTAGGAACTCTGTCTTCGCTTATTTGCAGGATAAACTTCTAGTTCATTGTTTAGTCCAGACGAAATCGTGTGATTTAATTGTAAATAACCGTCATCGGGAAATCAATACACAAAGACTGCCCGCGGGAAACAAAAGAAGCAGTTACAGTTTAGCGGTTAGTTCGTTGGCCGTTTAGGGAAAAATGCTAATTCGAAGTACCCGGCTCAAACTCAGGTGAAATAATAACTTTATTCTAACCCTCTTTTCTTATAAGGCAAGGGCAAACCACCGAGGTTATCTGAATACTTGAAAGAAGACAAAACAATCAATTAACATTAACTTGTACAATAGAATGTAAAATGAGCGCAACTCATTTGTCTCATTTACGATAATTTTGACGCAGCACTCTGTATACTAATAATTCATTTTTACAAAAAAATGTAGAAATTTGTAGTAGACCATATGCAAAACTGTTGTTACGAACACACTATATATTCATAAGATTATGCGAACCAATTCAGCCGAAGTCGTCTGGATTCAAACTGGGAAATACACGTGCGCTCGAAAACCTTTCATGAATTTCTAATAGCCCTCAACATTTTATTCATTCATACTAATCCATGATAAAATATGTATATTAGAAGCTTACGAATACAACAAACTGATTAATTAATAATATAAGTTTATGTAACAAAATTACATTCCTTTTTTTCTTTTCATCTTAACTTGTTCAATTCTCTTGATAAGAGGGTGTTGATATCTATCGGTAAACCTTCCTTGGACTCCACCAACGATCACATAAACCCATAGTTATTTGAACTACATCCATACAAGTTATCGAAAACAAAAGAGATAAAAGACATTTTATCTCAAATCTCAAAAACTTCTATAAACGTTTTACATAATGCAATGTGTATATCCTTGATAAGTACCTGCTAAGATCAAAACAGAAAGGTTTAATTGAAAAATTAATGTAATAAGTTATGATTGGTTCTATTATTATCTAAAATCTCATTATAACCAAGAAACATCCACTCGTGGGATGGCACTGATGCCAACCAATAAATTTGAAACAGATCATGTTTGTAGTCACTGAATTTGTATAGTTTTTGTATAATAATTGTATAATTTATTATTATAAGCTAATCTCTCAAATAACAATTTTCAAATTTGATGTCAACTTGATATTGTTGAAAATGTTGAAAACACATAGTTTTATATTTTGTTATGAAAGCTCTTGTATCGATAATAATTAAAAATAATAATTTATTGTTTTGGTATTTAAAATCTTTATGACAGGTACATCATTCGGTTTCTTCTGAAAGAATAACCTCACATCGTAAAGCACCCTAAACTGATGATTTACAACCTCAAAAGGCTCATAATTATACCAGGGTAGTACAGTAGCCAGCCAGGGTCGTTAGGACGTCAGCCCTTGTCGTTTTATCGTTCAAACCGGATATTAACCATTCCCGTGCTCATTACCACCCAAGTTTTAGTTATATAGATACTGCAATGTAGACGTTGCTAAACTAAACGAACTTTAGGGACCACGGTAACATCATTTGATAACAGTAAAGATATTTCTACGATTTGTTATGATAATGCTTTAATATTAATAATAATTTATCTTATTCACTTAATGCTATTTATGTACGCTGTTCGTTTTTATATAGCTGTGCCTAAAGCAAACCACTTCTTGACGTTCCTGACAGATATCACCCTCAAACATATGCTGTTATCGTTTATGAGGTGGTTAAATTTTCGTATGCATAGAGCACGTATAGTAGACCACCATCCCATTTGATTAGGATGATAGCGACAGGAAGTGTAAACATAGTCCTCGTAGGTCTTTGCAACGGTTCGTGTAGATAAGCCAAGACTAGGGATGTTCTCTTTATGATATATGAACTACAAATGGGCTTTGTTAAGATTGTTATCGATACAAATGGTTGTACTTACGCGGTAACAAATATTATGTTTCAGAAGGTTTCTCAATGCTGATGCTGCTGAGAAAATTTAAAAAGCAATATTAATTATTAAGGGTTACCATAAATTAAAACTAAAATACTTAATTATTAAATAGCTGTATTTCGACAATAAATTACCTTGCTTATTAAATGTTTAAACCTATCTGCTCGTACAATAGAAATTCCTTCTGTTATCAGGTATGTACATATTATTATACTGCTGCATCCAGATCATTACAGTTACATTTTATATATTTTTGTTACCACTTTTGAATTGACAACACAAATTTAATACGACTGAATGGAGCACTGACTTGATAAGAGCACTGTAAATAAGCACTTGGGGTTGTCATCTCTTACCATTTAAAGCTTCTTCGATTTATAGCTTCATTGTTGATTTCTATCGAATGAAAGAATAGCACCGTCTTGTTATCTGCACCAGCGAGATATTCAGACATTTACTAGTGCTGCCATTATTGTTTATTAAGTTTTAAACGAAATATCGCTTAAAGTCGAAATTGTCAATTATGCTTATAAATTTGATTTTAAAAAAATTATTTATGATCATTCTTGTATATCGCTTTTATCAAATTAATAATTATTTGTAATATACATATTATATAATGTTCTTTTTTATAAAATTTTATAAAATCAAAGTTAAATTATACAATTAAGGTGTACAAGATGTCAAAAAAATCAATCGAAAATAAAAGTTTTATAGACGGAATTGGATCTACAGTGGCTCCAGAAAGTTATTAATACACTCCTACATTATGTCAACAATATAAATCGTACCTTTTCAACACTTTTTTTCTCATATAAAAATCGATTTTATAACAAAATGTTTCAAACATTTTTTGTTGCAAATTTCATTCCCTTCATTTGTGTTTCTATTTTGTCGCACCGTTTCTGAGTAACAGCGACTTTAAAAACGCTCTGTATAAAAATAGTACATGTAAGATAAAATTCCCATAAGAGCAATGTTGGTTTTATTAATTTTTTTACCGCGTGTTTTTAAAGCCGCTGTTACTCAGAAACGGTGCGACAAAATAGAAAAATGTACGTATAGAAACCCAAATGAAGGGAATGCAAAAATGCAACAAAAAATATGTGAAACAGTTTGCTATAAAATCAAATTTTGTATAAGAAAAAATGCCTTGGAAAGGAACGATTACATTGGTAACATAGGAGTGCATTAATAATTTCTTGAGCTACTGTATATGTACTACGTACAATATTATTAATTACAACTGAAATAATAAAAATTAATGGTACCTATAGGGATTTTACATTAACCAAACGCCACCACACGCAGCTTTTGTAACTACTCCATCAAGTATACCTAAGTGTCTTTAACGTGTTTCAACAGTGTTCGAGTTAGTTTCCCTGATATTTTTTAATTCAGTGCAGTGTTTATCTAAAAAAAAAAACAATCTGTCAGTCTTTTTTAAACCAACATTCTACCGAGGTATATTTGCTATGGCAGGTATATTGAAGGTGTCGCTAGCGCCACCATCGGTAGTGTAAAATCCCTATACCATGATTTAATTTATACCTACAAACATACTTAGCCATAATATTAAGTTGCTAGTATAAGTGGTCACTTAACTCTTAAAAAGTTTGAAATAATATGGTTTATGCAGTTGAGATAATTTAATTAATGAATAATATTGTTTATCCAATTTAAACTAAACGTTCTTAAATTAGATATTAAATTTAAATTAAGCTAAAGCGTTCTTTAAGTTGTTTATTAAAGTTTCGGAAAATATCTCAAGTGTTCTTCGGACTTTCTTGCACTGGTTATAATAGGCCATAAAGAATACATTACGAACAATAGTATATTCTTTTATATGGATTGAAAGTGTTTTTTGTTTTACATATAATTTTTATGTTTGCGATATACGAAACGTAGTGTCGCCGAACGTATGAAACATTTACGTACAAAAGTGACAAAAGCAATAGTGAAATTTGTATAATAAATTTTTAGTTAAATTATAATAAGAACTTGGAGAAAGGATTTTATTTCTTATAATTTATTATGGAACACTTCAAATTTGAGAACATGAATTTTATATAATAGTATAGTATAGAGAGATATTTTTATATAGAGATAAAATAGGCAACTTACTCTACATAGAATTTTAGGTTTTTTATATAGGTTCTGTTACTATTATTTGGCGATAAAATTTTTGATGCCATAACTCATGCATAAGATTAAAAAATTAAGGGGTAATATAACTTCAAAAAAAGTTAAATTAAATTTTATAGTTTTTAGCTGAAACAAAAATACAAATCTTGTAGCCCCGCAGCCGATACCGTATACCGTATTGTATGCATGTAAAAAAGAGGTCGTTTCGCCGGCAGTGGTTCATAAAAATTGACTGCATTTGCCCACTTCTTTCTAAATTTTTTCAGTTAATTATTTTAAAATAATCATTAGAACCTAATAAATTATTCTCATCATTTAAAATTATTTTGATTATTTGGATCAAATGCAAATTAAAAACCTAAAGGTCTTTAAAAATATAGTAGCTATACGGTATAGTCATATAAAAGTGGCTTTCACTTTTCTTTGCAGTGCATTTTATGTGTCTTCACATACGCCTGGCGCCACTACGACATTCGTTGCAGAAATAAATTGGTATGAAGTACACAACTATAAAAGCCAATTTCAGTCAAGGGTCAATAACGATCGGTTTACACGTTTGATATAGCGAGTTACAGAAAAGAGCTTACCGATAGCGCACAGAGTAATGACTAATAAATAATATAGATTCTTCACTTTTCAATTAATCTTAAAACTATTTTAAATTAATAGTGCCTATTAAAAAAAATATTTTTCGATGATGATTTTTTGTTTGCGTGCTTAATAAATAATATTTTATTTTAAAAATGTAAACCGTACCAAGCGATTCAAAATGGGACTATCGTTTAAAATGTCAGAAAAACAATTGGGTTATTCTTCTTTGGCATGCAATATCTGATGTAAAGCATTTTATTTCTATACAAAAGAAAAACACGTATTTTACTCAAAATTACAATGGAACTACAGAGTTTGATTCTGAGCTTCTGTATTTTTATTTTTTAACCACCGCTTTGTGTATCATATTATGAAAATATGATGTAGTTACTTAAATTAAATATAAGTTGTATAAAATTAAGTTTAAATACCAAAAAACATGTACAAATTATCAAATTGATTGCAATTAGGTTAGTAATAATATAAAATTTTATTACGATAATAACTTTTATATACATTTTATTTTATGTTTAATTTAATTTAGTAAAGAAATTTTTATTATAGAAAAAAAATGCATTCATAAAAAATGTTATTATTTGTCACTTTCTATTTTACATTATAGCATTGTATTTCAAAAACTTAAATAAGCAGTAGGTACTGATTTTGTTATAATAACAGTTTTAGTTTCATATTTGCATATTTTTTGTAAAACAGAAAGTTACAAACAATAACTTTTCCATCATAGATATATTATTTCTTCTCTACACAAGACTAAACTATTTACAGTTCATCTCGAAAATTACTAGGGGAGCAAATAATTAAATATTAAGAATTCACATTGGTATCTCTGTGGTGTGAGAACTAAATATACACCAGGTATACTACGAGTAAGTATATTGTACATAATAATTATTACAAAATTCTTTAAATATAATATTTTCACCGAATATTTGCACTTTGCTTAATATACCGATGTGGGTTGTTGTTTTTATATAAAAATTGTTTGTACAAAATATTTATTGATTCTCTTTGAATTCCTTCCTAGAATATAAAATTATTATGCATTTGTAATTTGCAAATATCCGGTCACGCTCTTATATCGGATCTCTACGAGACTTAAAGAAGCCGACCGTGCTTGGGAAATGTTTGAGGATTACTTAGAAAAAGGGAGAACATGTAGATGAATATTCAGTATATGACTTGATACAAATGCATTCGACGTTCGCGTATAGCGTAGAATACAAAATTATTGATTATATCGTCAATAAATAAAACAGAATTAAAAATAATATCTATTAACAATAGTCACAGTTGGTCCGATTTTTGGTGTAATATTTTATGTCATCAACTCGTGGTTTTATATATTTCTGATATCAACCATAATAACACGTACTTATTTTGTTTTCCATATATCCATCCATATAATTATTGATGTACCTATTTTGTAGGTAAGTTAGGTAATAAGAAGACGATTCTCTATCAAACCTGGGATAGGTCTTCCCCAGTATTTGGTTTGATAAACCCAGATATTGAAAACTAATTCATTTTTAATAATGGAGGCAAAGAGTGTAGGTTTATTTTGATAATTATTGCTTTCTCGAATTTTGTAATGAAACTCAAAATAATGATGATGAATCTATTAACTTCAAATACTACATAGTGAATTCTAAAATTAGCCGACACCTCAGGTGCCATTATTGGGATTACGTCCAAATGGAAAGTACTACATGCATTTTCAATCAACTATTCAGTCAAAAGCAAGTAGTTATTTTCCGTTATCAATCTTCGAAGTAGAACTAGGGTTGCCAACTTTTATTGATAAAAAATAAAGTATCGAGTCTTTTAAAAGAGAAATAAAGAGTATTTGTAAGAAAAAACGGTATTTTTAAAATTTTAAGTTTTAAGCTGATCATTTTATGATATCTCGTCGACCAGGAATTATACTGTTCTATAATCCTATTTAGTTGTATATAGGACATAGAACGGTATAATTCCTGGTTGACGATCTGTCGTTTGAATCATAAAAAAATAATCATCAGTAATCGATGTATATCGAAAGTATATTCGCCAAAAATGAAGTACCTAATTATATACTTTATTATAAAGTATCGTTGGCAACTCTAAGTAGAACTCTGTTAGAGCGTAACTTCTTTCGATGCCAGTGCGTTAATCATCTGTTGATTCGCAAGACACGTGCACGACCTTTTGGAGTGTTCGTAATTTTATGTGCTATACAGTTTCGTCATTTTGTTTGTGGGCTCAACATCTAGGCCTATTAAACCAAATTATTGTTGGGGAAGACCTCTCCCAGGTTTGACAGCGCCCAGGATAGACTTGGCGCCCAACGTGGGGTTCAGTCAAATGCCAACCGTCTCTCTGAGGGAGAAGACGAGTGGCATTATAAATTGTATATTATAACACATCACGAAGATGCTTTGACTGGTCGTTCAGTAAAACAACATTTTTCGGTGTTGTTATGTAGATAATCACCTCTAAATGAATCACCCAATACAATAATCTGTATTAGAGCTCGTGCCAAGTAGAAGTATAACCGACAATCATCGTTTTTCAGCAATAACTTTCTTCATTTTCGAGATACAGTAAAAATTGTAATATACAAATTTAAAGAAATAATAAAATTCTTTAAGTTCGTATATTACAAGTTTTACTGTATCTCAAAAATCAAGAAAGTTATGGCTGAAAAACAATGATTGTCGGTTCTATTTCTTGGCACTTGGCACGATGAGCTCTAGGTACTTATTCTGCTATCTGGTATATTGAAAGGAATAATTTATATTTACGTCTAGTATCAATTTGACTTAGTTATTATGTACAAATTATTAGGTAATGAATATAAATAAAAATGAAAAAAATGAATAATAAACCCATGTTTATTATTTAAATGGTGACTATATAAAATAACATTATAACATGCGTTATTATTTAAATTTAAAATTACTTTTTTCGGTATAAATCATTGCAAAATTTTAAAATTATCAGTTTTACTAAAAATAAACTAAGAAAAAGTTTTACAATGTTGGAACTATTAATAATAATTTTAGCTGATTCGCTTTGGAAACTCTTTATACCGCGGGATAAAGAGGATATTTGCTACACGACAGTATAATTTTTTATAGTGATAATAAAGCAATGAACTAATCGGAGGTGTATTATAGAAGGGTACAATTTGGAAATTCCTCCAAATTCTGAAAATTGATTTATGCATATTTCTGGGTTCCAAATGAATAATTTATTAAGTTTTTACTGTCTCCTGAAAAAAACATAAAATAATGGTTACATCTATTGGCCTATGACTTCTCGATATATTTATATAAGATAAATTTTACAGATTATATATAAAAAAATATTAGAGCTAATAAAATTTATTCGTAAACCAAATTGTATCGTTTATACAAATTTTTATTCAATAATGCATTTTTTATCAAAATAATGTCCAAGTAATTTTTAATGAGTTAAGCTAAAAATGAGAAGTTATTGCTCCTTAAACACTTGTAAATTGAAGTACAAAATTTAGAATAACTTTTTGTCAAAACTGAGCAGTTTAATAATTTGTTTGTTCCAGAACCCTGTTCTCTTGCTGATAACACTTTTTCGGAAGGATGCTTATTCTTTTTGACGTTTATTTCACATTTAGGTATAATTTATCTTTGTGATCACTTTAAAATGGCTTATCATTATAGTGTTGTGATGTAGCTGAAAGGAAAAATTAAATTTAAATTTATATTCCATCCTTAAATTATGCGAACAATGTTAAATTAATAATTACACGTGTATCTACATTAGTAGATTGTACAACCTGCACACAAAATGTATTTAATATTTTATTATATAATTATTCCTTTATTATCAGATTCAAGCTCGGACGCAGTAAAAACTTCACTCTCGCCGTGAGTGACCATCAAAGTATTACCGATGCTAAAGGCCTTAACGATTAGAAACAGAAAATTGTTGAATCGAATTAATGCAATTTCAGCAATAAATTTGGTTCATGGCGACTGTGCTATATATAAGTCTTAATATTAAAAAACTAAATAAGAGATTTTGTTGAAAATTCCTTTTACTTTCAAAAATAGAACGGGCACAATTTTTTTTGAAAATAATTATTTTCAGCAAATTCACCAAAATCTCAACTTTTTTTCTGCTAATATTCGACAACAAAATATAATATTGATCTACTTAATTTATTTTATATTTGTAACATAAAAAGGTAAGATTTTTCCCTCCCGAAATGAGTAAATCAATTTATTTAATCGTATTTGAATAAAGAGCGATTACTTAAATTTCTATAGAATATTGAAAATAAATATCGTAAAACACGAATTACTTAGGAGCGACTGGGTATTGTTTTTAAGCAAATGAGTCGAAAGAAATCCGAATGAAAATCGAACTAGAAATCTAGCATGAAACTGGACGTAAAATAAATAATGCAATTCAAGCTTAACCGCACGTGATTGCAATATTTATATTTACAGGTTAAAATAAGCTTTGCTAAATAATAATTTTACTCCAATTAATTTTTGTCTATGTAAATTACGCTTTTCTTGCTGTTTTATTTATAAAACTTTTTTAATTGATCTTTATACCTATTTTCCTGTAATATAATCTAATTTTTCGGTTACAATGTTATTTGTAGATTTGTATCTTTTTATAACTAGTTTCAAATTATATGACTATTGAATTTATTAGTTGTCAAACTAAAGATTTTAATTAGTTTTATAACTAAAAAAAGTTTTTAATGTTTGGATATCCAACAGATTATTCACACTTTGGAAATTCTATTTTAAACTGAAAATATTACTATTATATTACCTACATTATTACTACCTATTAACCTATTACCTATCCTATACAAATAAAAATTTGAATTGTTTTATAATTTATTGTTTATATTATTTAAATATCACTTTGATATCACACATAGTTCATTCTAGAATCTATATAAGGGATGGTTGAATCCATATCATTTAAGATTTTAACAAATATTTGTATTTACATACGAGTTAGGGCTGATAAGTACCCGTGTTTGATAAGAGATGACGCTAATCAGGTGCAATATTATAAATTAAAATTATTAGCTCTTGAAAATAATATAAATTAGAATTATCAATATTGAGCTACATTGCTACAGGACACAAATGAAACACATTTTTTAAACGAGCTTTCGAAAAATATTATATATTGCGATCAAAATTTCATTGCGATATGTCCAATAAATTTTTTGCTACACCGCACCAGTTTGAAGTACACAACTTTTCACATTTTTTAATTATTGAAAAAATTCAATATCGATCAGTGATTATATACTTGTTTTTCGAAGGGAAAACGTACGAATAAATCAAAGAAGAATTAGATGCTGTTCACGGGAAACTTACACTTTCGATGACAACAATTCAATTTTGGATTAATGAATTTAAATGTGGCCTAAGGAGTGTTTTTAACAAACCACATCCAGGTTGTAAATGGTTAAAATAATTCATGATATCGTATTGTCAGATAGCAGAGTAAAATTGAATATGGTAGCTGAAGGTTGTTGACATCTAAAAAAAACGTAGGGTAGGAGCGCCTAAGAGTACGCATTCCCTAAAGGTAAGCGTTCACTTGTCCGCATGGACCTCACCGCCAGCAACGCCGTCATCGCATTTTCAGTTGCTTTGCATTATTTTAAATGAGCCAGCGTTCATTACATCGTATCGTTCTACACAGGTTCACCCTAACACGAAAATTCGTCCGATGCGGACGGTGACGACGGTGCGAATTAGTGAACGCCTATCTTAAGAGTACGCATAGGAAATTACCGTTGGTACAATTGGTTTAGAAAAAATTCTTTAATGCCAGTTGAGAGCTGTTAGTAAGTGGATGAATTAGATTACATCGTTTTCATCTTGTCGATTATTACGCCGAAATTGTAGCAAATAAACAGATTTTCGAAGTATTTTTGTAACATTTTAAGCGTACGAACTAAGCCATTGTGTTTACTACGTGTTTCAATTTTAAATTACTAAGTTTCTATTATTTAACGTTGTCATTAAGCTATACAATCATATATAAATCTGACGCTGAAAGGTTTCTGATATTGATAATTTATAATAAAATAGATAAATTCAACGTTGAACCAAAGAGTACGCAGCATACTCCATTGCTACCTGCGTAGTACTCTTAGGATACATTTTTGTATTTTTATCAATTCTATTATTTCTTTCTGCTCTATGAATAATAAAACATAGTTGTTTTGCTTATTTTTTGATTTTCGTAATGTTTAGCTTTTTTTTTTCGTTATATTTAAACGTTTAACCCCTTACCGCATACGAAGCCATATATGGCCTTATTTTTATGAGATATAAATTTTATTTTATAAAACCAACTGCTAATCATAATTTTGGTGTATAACGGAACATATTTTAATTCATATACAATTAGGGGTTAGCAGCTTCGTAATCAATGCGTACTCTTAAGACCACCACTGCGTACTCTTAGACTCATATGGCTCCAAGAGTACGCATTTTCGATTTCTTACTTAAAGCTGCATATTTTTGTTTGTAATTATAAGAACAATTATTCCTTTATACCAATTATACTAGAGACATAACTCTTTGATTTGCTGCAAAAAAAATTATTTTGTTCATAATTGATATTTTTATAGCAAATCATACGTTAAGTGCGTACTCTTAGGCGCTCCTACCCTATGAGCAATACTTGACACGAGCACCGATATATTATGATAAAGCTATCCGCATGATGGGTGCCGCGTTTGCCGATAACACAGGGCAAGAGTGATTCTGCGGTCTGGGGTTTATGAGTCGATTTTGGGTAATTATGGTCTCCTGAATGCGAAAAAAATTCAGATTTGTCGAATTGACTCCAGTTTTTGAGACAAAGACAACCTTTTTATATTGAAAATAAAATGAAAATTTCTTTTTGAGATGTCCGTGGAGATTCGCTGTCAATGGCTCATTTCTTCATAAGAATTATTAAAAATTTCACAGTATATTCTTCAAATGTATCTTTAATATGTAGTAATTATAGAAATAAATATACCGAGTGCTGCCTGAGTTAGCCGAACATAGGGAATTAACATGTAAAAACTTATTTATGCAAATTCCTGCTTCCCTAATTATTTTAGAGAAAAAATGAAAGATACAAAAATTATGCAGAAATATAAACTACGAAGGATAACACCATTAGATTTCATAAAGTTAATAAAGCAACTGATTAGACATTATATGTATGTCCATAATTCACAATAAAGTCAAAAAATAATTGGATACACTAAAATTTTCTAATTTACCAACATTTATTGTTAAATTTTAGACTCCAACTTAGACTCAATTTTTATAACACTGCAAATAACTATCAATAATGCAGTCAAATCTAATACTTAATAAGGGTGATTTTATTTATGTTTTCACAGTTCTTAAGGTCCAAGCTTTTGACCTCTAATAGCTAATATCCAAATTATTTACAGATCTTTACGTTAAAATGCTAAAAATTAATCGTTGGCAATTACCACCGGGAGGGCCGAAAGAGTTAATGCACCTTTATACACATCCATAATTGCAATGCCTAAAAGCAAAGAATTAGGTTTTCAATTGGTTCCTGATCGGCTCTATTCTCAGGATTTACCCTCTTGTGACTCTTATATGTTTCTTAACCTAAAGAAATCGTTCAATGATAAACTATTTATATCAAATTACAGTTGTAATTCGATGTAAAATGGCTATTTTGGAGAGCTTGCCAAATTGTATTATTTATAAAAAGTTAGAAATGCGTTAGAATAAGTTTGTATTGAACTATAAAATAAGACTACCATACAAAATAAAAAAAAAATTCGAACACGGGTAATTATCAGCTCACCCTCATACATTACATATTATTATTTTTCTTACAACGCACGAATTTTTAGAATTGATGTAATTCGGCCAATATTATCATTTTGATATGTATCATCTCGATTATTTACTTAGGAGTATCCCATATGCGCCAATTTTTCCATAATATGATTTGGATGCTTATTTTCTATATCGTTATTTTAACTTTAATTAAATTATTCGTTAATCTAAAATTCATTATTTCAACTTATTCTAATGCCAACTTAACATCTCCATTTAATTTAAATGCCTATTGAATTTTTAAATGAGAGCATTGCAAACCGATCTTTTAATGTTGTGTTTAGAAGTGATTTTGTATAAGTGACATTTTTTTAGAGCTGTTTTTAATTATACTTATAATACTAATAACTTTTTAATTGTTAATAATTATTGATTTAATAAAACATTTTACATTATTTTTAGCGTTCGATCATGCTGGTTTTCAAGTACCTATATTATGTATATGTATTAGTTTTATGCTATTTTGAACGAGATACAAGCAAAATAATAATAATAATAAAAGGCACTTTATTCCAAAACTCTTCAAAACCAATCCAAAGAAATACATTACATTGCGTTTGAAATCGTCAAAAAAGCTTATTACAAAGTAACGTGAAGGAATGATTACGTCATTACTAACAAAATTTCTAGAATTATTTGAAAAATTCCCTGTTTGAATAGATATTAGAACAATCTTGATGTTTTAAACAATTTTCGATGATCGACATCCTGGACGTAAAACTCTAGATAGAGCATTGTAAAACTTAATTCTAGTGTAATATGCTTCTATTTCTGAGGAGGCTAACGATGAGCTGGTATAAGGATCTTCGACACATGTCTTGTATTATAAATTTTCACTTTATCAATATGTTGAAGGTGGTAGTTATTAAGTTATTCATAATTACATTATGCACTTATAAATGTATAGTGGTAAGACTGTAAGCAGTTTTTCTTGTTTAAAAGTTCCTCGACTGGAACCTATCACATAATATATTCTATATATTATAGTATCAGGCGAATCGCACATTTTTCAATCACAAAAGTAATCTGGATTGTTCAACAATTATCCTTAATTCACTAATAGAAAATAAAAGTTGGCGTATTAAACCATTTTCATGAAAATGGTTTCAGTGTTTGTGTTGAACATGCATCAAAAGATGGCTATTATCTTCTTCAATAAAATTTGTAAGATCGTTTATGTAACATAGAAATAGCAACTGAACCAGTAAGCTCCCCTGAGGCACACCTATGATGTAACTTTTTCTGTAGATATTTCGATGTGTATACCATTCTTTATCGATACCTTTTCTTCTAATTCCATATCTTATGCAGTTTTTCTAATAAGATCTTGTAATTGATGCAGTCAAAAGCTTTTATATGTCCAGAAAGACACCATAAGGTATTTTTTTTCTTATCCAATAAATTCAAATATAGCTGTTGTGAAAGCATGTAGAATAGTGTCAGTGCCTCTTTTTTTCGTCATAAAACTGTATTATTGGTTGCTCCATAATTTATTATCACAAAAGAACTTCATTATTCTATTGTAAGTAATCTTCTCAAAATTCTTTGAGGCAGAATTGACTAAACTAATGTAGTCTAGTTAGCTAAATTTTCGGATCTTTTTTTTTGTAGATGGATATGATTGTAGTTACTTTTTGGGCATCTGGGAATATTCCTATCATTATGAATTCATTGTAATTTATGATAGTAATATGTATTTGGAATATGTAATTTCTACAAATGCATTTTACTTTAAAGGTAATTATTTGACTAAGAAGGTCAGATAGATTTTTGTTCGTTAGCTTTACAATGACTTCTTGAATATTTTTAATATTATATTGTACTTTTAGTAGTCAAATAATGTAGATTGTAGAAAATATAAAGCAATTAAAAAGAATGTAGGTACAATTTATTTTGAATTTATTCAAAAACTTATATCATAGCATAAGTCATTATTTTGTATATTATATGTTTTGATATAAATCAATACAACATAATATTATAAAACTTACAAATACATATCATAATCTGGTTTCCATCATGTTATTTTTGTTTTTGAATAAACATTTGAAGTTTAATAGCTCAAACTAATGTTGACATACAAACTACAGAGTTGAATATGGCAGATATGAGAAAAGTTATAGGTTGGTGTAGGTACTTGAGTTCGATGGGGTTCAACGTAGTATATAGCTATACTTGTGTAAGTGTTTACATTTCATATTGCTACAATAAATTATTATTATTATATTGGTGGAATTTTCAATAGATAATAAGAATTCGCAGGAAGTCCATCAATTATTATCTATACAAGAATATACAACATAATATATATACATAGTATTGCTTCATTTTTGTGTTATACCTACACTTTTTACATTAAGTTTTAGAACCGAAAAATTTAGACTCTATGGAAGTTAATTTAAAGTAATGAGAAAACTCAAATGTGAAATTTAGATCGCAAAATTTGTGGGCAAAAAACTGCACTAATTTATTATTAATATATTAAATTAGTTAATAAAACAGCGAATTACAAACCAAAAATAATAATATTAGTAAATAATTTTGATTTACTTTTGCAATAGTCTCATAAAATGCACTGCAAGTTAATTAGATATTGAATAAATTAATCCATTTGAAAAACCCGTTTGCAAATTTGAAAACAAAATTTTACTCGTATGTTGATCGAAATTACAAAATAAATTTGTATTATGGTTCGCTTTTCTTGTCTAGAAGTATGAAAAAATTGAATTTTTTTTTATTTTCTGGAAATACAGACTCTTAAAAGTTTTAAAAACGTTTTATTTTAATTTGATGCTAATGGTTCTGTGGGTAGTTCAATAATTCTTGTAAAGTGCTAACCTCGCTAGATGCATAGTCCATAGATCAAATTGGGCATCAGATCACAGCAGTGCATCCGGTGCGACTATCAACTACGGTTTCCTGCTCAGTTCGTCGAAGCAGCGTCGATTTACGATACAGCACAATGCTGGTCTTGTACCTAATAATTGTCTTCGGGAAGAGAAACAAAATTTTTATATTAGATAATAATCAATATTAGATCCTAATCATTATTATCGGCGATATTAATGACTGTCTAACGCAACTATAACAATGGAAAGGTATTAACCCTCTATTGCACGAATTTTCGTTTTATGATTTCATTCAGGATCACCGTGAAACATGGAAAATTGTGATGCACATAGGAAATCTCACAAGAAAATTACAAGTTTATGTTTCCATTAGAGAACACTATGCAACGGACAATAAAGGGTTAAAGAAACAATATTAAATACCCATTGAGTATTAATCAAATTAAATTTAACATTTTCGCCAATTATATTTTATATTTATTTAATTTTCGACTGGTGCCAGTTTTCTTCAACATATTCTGTCAAAAATTAAAACTTCATTTTTTAATTAAATTAATTAATTTAAGCTTTAATTTTTGACGGAATGTATTGAAGAAGACTGACATCAGTCGAAACTAGTCGACTAAATAAATATAGCTACGAGTAAAATATAATTAAGGAAAGTGTATAATTTAATTTAATTTATTAAGGAAAGTTTCAGTTTTTCTCCTGTAAATAGTTACAAAAAGTGCCTACCCACTCCTAGTAATAATCTTGCAATATTTTGTAAATTAAAAAGTAAATAAATAATTTTGTAAAGTATTTACTACGCATTAATGGGAATAAAGTGGCATTAATCGCAATAATCAGTAAATAAATGGAACTAAGGTAATTAAGATAATATTAGTAATATCGTATTTTATTGTCGACAATTAGCGATACTGTACAAATTTTTGCTCAGTAAAAACTCCTAGGTCTCTATCTTTTTTATTACTTAGACCGAAACGTGGTACCTAAAGTGTATGTTTAAACTGTAAAGGCACCTAATAAGGCTTATGAAATAAGATTCACACGGTTATATTACAAAATACATAATTAAGAATTAAAATAATAAATATTCTCATCGCTCCTTTTAGAAATTAAAGTACTTTTCCAGAAACGGGAGTTTATTTTCATTAAAAAGTTTTCTGCTTAAATGATAACGAATTACTAAAAACTAAAACGAAGTTTTGGAAATTTCTTGGATTTTATTCAATTTAAGCTCAAAATATATGTTGTTCATTTGGATTTCGATGAGATAATTCTAATTGGGTAAGCTACTATTGATAATTTGACTTTGTTTTTTGTTGATACTTAAAAGGCTAGAAAACCCTTTTTGAAAGCGCTACTCACGTTATAAGTTTTCCTCCGTAATAAACTTATAGTTTTCATTAAAATCAAAAATTATGTATCGTAATGTCATAATTGATGTTAATTATTGAAACAAGTACGTTACTTTTCCAATATCATGCAGTGTAAAACTTAATAATTTAAACAATTTAACCATTTTTTATTCATTTATTCAGCTGAGGGATTCTCTTATTATCCTGTAATTTTCAAAATTGTCGTAGTTCTGGCTTTTTGGATACGCAAAAGAGAAATTTCCGATAGCAATATTTAAATTTTTGTATTACTAGACAGATAGTTTCACCATTAATGGCTAGACACCTAGCGTATCGAAGACTCTTTAACTTTCAATGGTAAATAGTAGCTTCAAAACTACAGTGGATATCAATAGCGGCTTTAACTCCCAAAGACAGGTGTACAAAAATACAAATTTAGTTTCCGTATTACAAGAAAAAAAATTTGCAGCAAATCCTATCTAGAACGGCTGACGCTTTGCAAATTAAGCAGCGGGCGAAGGCACTTTAAGTTCCTAGCCAGAGTTCAAATTTCAATTCCGACAAAATAAATCTTAAATTCAAACTCTGCGTAGCAACTTTAAACATTCTCTCACTCCATCCTATATTCCAAATTTCTTAAGCCCGTCGTTCTTTTTATTTGTTTTCGGTGTAGATAAATAAATTATGTTATACTAATAGATTCATGAAAATTAAAATAATGAATATGAAAATTAAAATTTTTATGATACTAGTGTAGGTGTTTCAATAGGTGTTTGCACCATAAATAAGTGATAAAAACGTATTTTGTATGAAATTAAGCGCCTTTATTACAAGATAAATAATAGGCTTGAGAAGTTTCAGTGAAGGTTTTTTTACCACAGATGGAACATCATAGCCGGTCGGACTAGATCATTTTTTCCGTTGTTTTAGGCAAAGTGCATTGCGAATAATTTAGAATCCCAATCCTAGCCAAAGGCGATCATAAGAAGGGGGGGCGGCTATGGAGGCCACGACCCCTTCCAAACCAACATATTATAGTATTTTATAACAATTACTTTACCAAATATCCATACATTTTTCAATATTGTGGTTATTCTTTAAGAAATGCCCCCTCCCAAAAATTAGATATATGACCACCCCCTGATCCTATTCGCTTTGCACCTCTGATTACATCCAGAATTACGACTTAATGTTGAATCATAAGTTTATCAAGATTACCTATACATGTTCCAAACTAAAGATGTCGTTATAATAATTATAAAATTTATATTGCTCATAGGAATAGGTACGATAAGATTCGTTCATCTGTAAACCTGTTGCTCACATATGAATAATCATTAAACAAGGATTATAATATGTTATCACTTATGAGTCTCGTATGACAATTAAAATGAATCTCATGATCATTTTAAATCTCCAACCACTAAAGCCATCTTTGTTTCGGGACATACATTTATTTTGGCTACACGCTCTTTTCTTAATCACTCCACGCTCTGAATAAGATGAATAAAAGGATCACATTTAACTAGAAGTTCTTTTAGAACCACCACAGCTCTGCTGTGTTTTCCAGCTTATATACATACATATTTTATGAATGACATATAAATATATTGTTAAGTTGTTACATAGAAGTATTATTAACTATTATTAATTAATTGATATTAATAAAATTTATCAATCTAAAAATATTACCGAAAAAATGTTATACTTATAATAACGTGATACGTCACAATCGAAGGATAGAATAAAGAGTATTCGAGCATAGTATAACTCAAATTCAATGTGAAATTACGATAGAAAAATAAAAAATTCGTTTGAAAATGAAATTTTTAGTTGTACTTCCTTCTTAATTAGTTAGTGTATAAGCAATAATAAATTATTAAACACCCTTATAGCTCAGGTATTTATAATCGATTATCTAAGCTTTCTCCACGATAAACATTAATTTAATTACGCTTGAAATTAATTGAGGGATTATATTATAAAACACCGTATGTTGAAATTCTCGTTTTAATTTAAAACTGATTAATTTTTTACCTTTTAACGCTTCATATATAAAGTTACAGTTTGCGGTTCAAATGTCTACCACTAATCGCAAATAATCACTAATAATCCTCTTCTTTACTCTTCCATTCCTAATACGGCTTCCTTGTCTCATTAATATTAACCAGTGACTGAAAGAGACGAAGAGGGTAACATGTCAATAGTATAAAGTCGGAACTTCCAATAAGATTAGGGAAATACAAAATAACATTTCTTGGTGTATAGTAAATTATTCTGTACCTATTGAAGGTTCGTTTGTCAATTTGTTTGTATATTAGGTTAATCTAAATTAATTTTCCATGTCTAGAGTTATTAAACAAAGAGATCAAACTTTTATTTAATTTATATAATATGTACGTACGGACCTATGTCTTGATTAAATTAATTTTAATTCATTCATGGCAGAATGGGTAACAGTTGACCCAAAGCAATTCATTAGCTATAGTTCTGCTGAAGTTTACTGCTCTTGTTTAGTATTGCAGACCTTACTTCAGTTGATGCAGAAACTTTTCCAAGACAATGTATGAAAATTAAAAACAAATACATACCTACATGGGTCTCAGGATTATTTTTAAAATTGCCAACAATAATCAAAAATAAATTAACAAAAAATAATATAAAATTAAGCAAAAACGAACCGCGTAAAATATCATCAAAGTGAATATATTTATTACTTTATCAATCCAGAACCGAACAAAAATGCAAAAATGCAAAAAAAAATGATTAAATTATCTTATTGCTAGTGTTAAATAGCCTCTAAACTCTAAAGGTTGGTTTATGTCAAATGCCGATGCACGCACCACACGCACTGCACGCAGGCGGATGAAGTTAAAAAATTGAATATCTATAGAAGCGTTTATGAACTTGGAAATTTATTTTATCTTTCGGTTTTCTTGCAGTGCCTAAAGTTAAGAACTTTTCAAGTTAAATTATTGTTGTGGTACGACTTTTTTTCAATTTTAAAATTTAGTTACTGAAGGCAAATTACAATGAGCGAAAATAATAAATAAACTAATACTTACCTACTTACGTTCTTACTTAACTTCGTGGTTAGTAACGTACTTATTTGACATTTTCAGGATATATGTTTTGAAGATTTGGTTATATATTCGCACCGAACTCTAATGTAACATATAGGTATACTGTTGTTCCTTCTGAAAAATGATATCTACTCTCGAAAAGTAAAACACACATTTCCATGTTTTCTTTTTTGTGTCTGTTCTACAAATTTTTTTGTGTTTTCGAATATTTGCATGTAAGATTTCTTCCCGATTTCCGCATGAAATTCATCATTTCTTCCACTCACGTCAGTTATTCTTCTTTTTTTATATTTTGATGCTAATATAAGTAATTGGTTTTCGTTTCTTTTACATAGGTACTCTTCGTTGTTTTATTTGCAGGACTTAAAGCCTAATAATAATTTTGAATAATTAGAACTTTTATGGTTTCAATGGATCTCATACATTGCGTTTAACTATAGAAACTTAACCCGGTGTAACCGGGAATATTTACCCCAGTGAAATTTTACCCCCTAATCATTTTTTACTGAGGGTAAAATTTCGCCAGGGAATATTTACCGGGGATAAAATTTCGCTAGGGAATTTTTACCGGGGGTAAAATTTCACTAGGAAATTTTTACCGGGGGTAAAATTTCACTAGGAAATTTTTACCGGGGGTAAAAATTCACTAGAAAATTTTTAACCCCGGGGGTAAAATACAAGGGGGTTAAAATTCCCGGCTACACCGGCGTTAAATAGGTGGAAAGAAATCCCACCATTATATAGGTGGGGTGTAACAAACCCCAAACTTTAAAGGAATAATTAAAATTATTTTTTCTTGAAAATAATAAAAGTTAACGTAGAAATGATCATTTTCGTAAATCAAACAACAAATATTAGTCAAAGCACTCAAAATAAAAATTGAACATTCTATTTAAAAAATATTAATTGGAAACAATAAACAAATAGGTAATACATGAATACAAAAAAATATAATTTCGACTCCTAACGCATAAAAAATTCACTGTCTGAATTTGACCCTCTCCGAGAACTTTAGAAACATATAGCTTAACTGATTGATCATCATGATCACAACTTAATAAAGCATTAACAGCTGATTTCGATAGTGCCAATACGTTTAGGAAGCTACTGAGACTTACATGTACATGGGATAACTTACTTTAAATACATTTTTTTATCAATTTTCACCTATGTAACACTTTTTTATTACTTATTTTTCTTTTTACTCTGTCGATTTTGCACTCCTTTCAGTCGTTGAACTGAAAGCTTCCTCAGGGTTTCGCCACACTAGGTGAAAGCATAAGTTACAAAGCAAACGTGTTATCACACAAACACAAGGTTCTGATACCTCCTACCTTACATCTTATGGTTAGTTGTTAACTGCGGGATGATCACATTTCTGACATGTTTCTCCTGACCGCTAACTAAAATTATGTGAAAAGCGAATAAGCATCAATTAAATGCTGAAAATTTTGTAATAATTAATGTGATTGTGAACCATTTTCTATTTTAATTTATCTTTATTGTTTTAGGCACAAAATGAGTTGAACAAAAATGAACAAATGACCAGGAAGAATGAAGAAAATATGGACAATAACTCTTGCAGGATTATTAATTTTTGTAGGATGCTGTGATACTGTCGATCCTTGTAAGTTACTTATTACAATCTATACTTATTTTCCTCCCACTTTATAAGTTGGGAATGCTTTTGCATACATTAATATGGAACTACAACGTGAACTCCAAACCACGGAAAATTTGTTTAAATTTACCGGCTTACCAATAAAGTTCAATATTTGATAATGAGTATTGGCGCCATATTGGATAATGGGTGGGATAATTAAATCATTTTAATATCAGGATAGAAAATACTAATATTTTGCAAAACTTCCCAGAAGTTTCTTTAATGAATTTTAAATTTTAAAGGTATAGTTAGCGTAAAAATATTAAATTTTGAATGCTATAGATTTAGATAAGAATTATGAAAGTTAGCAAAACAATTTCAGCCACTCTTCTAGACCAACTAGAAATCTGAAATTTTTCACAGATAATGGGGGTACATTTAAGTACGAATGTTCAAATAAAAGTTTGAAGGGCTAGTCAATTTATTTTAAAAAAATTATTTATAAACGGTATTATTTCAATTAACTATTACTTGCAAATATTGATTGATGTACATTATATTGTTAATTTCCTCAAATAATAGGTACTAAATTTTCATTCGAATTAAGAGTTGGTCTTATTTTTACCAGAAATTTTTGCGTATGTTGGCATTTTCTAAAAACATTGAAATATCCGAATAATTTAAATTAACTTGGGAACTTTCATAAAGTTAAAATTGCGGTGATGGCATAAATTGATAATATTTGTGGAATTACAATAAACTAAACATTTCTTTACGTATATAGAACAACAACAAGAGGTTTCTTTATTATCCGCCAGTGGACTTATACTTATTATGTTGTGTATAAGAAAAAGAACCACCATTACCGGAGTTGTCGATATTAAAAAAGAGTAATATGTTTACCCAGTTTTTAAAAAATATACTTACAATATTATTTTGTTATTCCGTTTAAGATAAGAAGATTGTATTCATTTTCGGTATAAACGAAAGTTGCAGATATGCAGATAATTGAAAATTTTTATTTGAAAAGAAAATTGAATTTAACTGAATGTTTAATGTCGTTCAACTTTTCAGTTTTAATGATCTCTTCGGTGAATCACTTTAGGGATTACTTATTTTTTTAAATATAACGCGACTGGAATAATAAGCAACAACTATTTTTAGTTTTAAGTCTAGTACTTATACTCCACCATTTTGGTTAGAAGACCATTAAAAATGTAGTCCGCGATGTACTTAGTATATTATTATTTATTCTAAGCAATGATTATTTTCCTCTAAAACTTTTTGTATAGCCGAAAGCGGACAAAACTTTGTTAAATATTGTTGAGATTGGTCGATGTAAAAATATTTAAACTGACAAATTATAATTTTTTTATCAATTGCATCTCTTGCGCTGGAACGCGTCGCGCTTTCATATTTAAAGTTAGTGCCTAAAAGATAAAGTTAGTCAAATATTTTATAAACTTGTACTATATTGAACGAATAAATTAAGTTACATCTGTTTTAGCACAATGCATTGCTCCTTTGGGAATGGAGAGTGGATCTATTAAGGACGCAGATATCACAGCTAGTTCATCCTTTGACAGCGGCAACGTAGGTCCTCAACACGGTCGGTAAGTTCAAATTTATGCTAATCAAATAAAGCAAACTTCCGCGGCAATGAATACACTCTGACAATCCTTCACGTTTCTAAATTGAACGATCCTGAAAGAATTCATGGAATTGGCCAACCGACCTAAAGAAAGCGCTCTATTTCTGACATTGACATATGGCGTAAGGCGTTAGACGCAAACAGACGGAATATGAAAATTTGAAAGCACCCTCCAGGTCTGTTGAGCCACTCAATCTTCTCCACGGCGGTTGCTGTCAAGTTTATGAGAATTTAAAACCCTTCCCTCGAGTCATGGCGGATCGATATAGCAACTCTATGTACATTGCTTAGTTTGTAGTGCCGGTTGCGGTCTACGGCGAGTTTTATTGCTTCTGCAGGTGGCTATGAAACCGTACTATATTCCTTGGTCTTAAGGCTCAGGTGTGGTCTACTGCTGAATATTTTATTTCAGGCGCTGCGGCTATAACGCATACATGATAAATACTAATTTATGTTTCAACTCGTACCACAATTGTAGTCTGAAACTGAATCGACAATTACATTTTCTTTTACGTTATTTATAGGTATACCTATACGTATACCAAATTACTTTTTAATTCAAATCTTTTAGTTTCAGTAGGCAGAGATTGTTAAGTAATAATTAACATTATTATTGATTTATTGCGCAATTTCTCTTTACTTACCTACTACTTTTGCTTAATTAATATTGATTCTTAAGCAACATGTAATTTTAATGAGATTTAAGTGCATTTTAATTTAACCAAAAGATGTATCGCAGTAACTTAACCCTAGACATCCTCTAACCCGGGTCAAATTGGCCTATGGGTTTTAAATTGTAATTACGTTCAAGCTTTTACCCTTAGGGGGCTGATTTTTCCTGACATTTTTAAAACCTTTTATGCATTTTATTCTTTTATATAATTTTAATTCGAAATATGAATAAAAAGTTTAGCAATTTGTTTTTAGCCCTTGTATTGGATCTGTTGCATTTAAGTGAATGTATACTTCTGTAAATTTTGAACTATATTTTGATTGATGGATAAATAACAGCGGTACAAAATAACGAAATGTTTGAACGATGAGTTAAATCGTGCTCGAAAAAGTTGTATTTCTTATAGAAATATACCAGTAGGACTTCCGACAGGACTTTTTTTTTATCTAGTTTTTATTGGTATTATCTATAAATAGTTACGTAATAATTTAATTATTGTGATCGAATCAAAATTTTTTTTACATGATGACTGTCTATGTAAAGTACCTATGATGTTTCGATTCGAATTCTTCACCAATTCGGAAAAACTCTTGCACGCACCGATTAACACGAAATTTTACACAAAAGTTTACATTTAGCAGAGGTTTTCTAGAAAACTGATTAGATTAAATTTTTTTACATGACTTTTCATTATTAGGTAAGTACCTAATATTTTAACCTATTTTAAAAAAAGGGGAAGTAATCAATTTGAGTTGCTGTATATATATATTTTTATGTACAGGGTGATTCAAATTGGAATGTTCTTATGGGGAATTCTGTAACCATAAGAGATATGGAAAAATGGATGACGCATCGTCGATCTCTTTTTTTAAGAAAAGCTTAATGGTGAAAACCGGAATTCGATATCTTTTTTCGTTTTCGAGTTATGGCCAAAAGTTTGCTTTTTCGACTTTTCGTTAAATGTCGATATCTCGGTTGTTTGTAAAGTTATAGAAAAAATATTTACACTTTTTTCAGAAACATTTTTAAGGAGAATAAACTGGGCTAAAGGAATTTTAAATACCTTCATTTTTTTCCGAGTTATAATATAAACTTGTGTTTTTTTTAAATAGAAACCATAGTTGGCTATGACATTTAAATAGTTTTTTATGCTCTTTTCAATTATATATAACATGGGGGGCATTTTTTATGAATAAGATTTTCTTTTAATTTATTAAAAATTCGATTATCGGGTTGTCTTCTTTTAGGATAACAATTGAAATAAGTTTCAGATGCAAGAACAGCACCATTGTTACTTTGAATGAAACATTGTAACATATCATATTTTTCATACGCCATTTTACACTTTTATGAAATGATTTTGTATAGTGTTTTGTTTTTACACAGCCAACATTTAATTTTTCAATCTTCTTTTGTTTTTATTTTACATTTTTTGATATAAAGAGTAGAAACTGAAATAATGGACCCCACATGTTATATATAATTGAAAAGAGCATAAGAAACTCTATTTAAATATGTCATAGCCAACTATGGTTTCTATTTAAAAAACACAAGTTTATATTATAACTCGGAAGAAAATGAAGGTATTTAAAATTCTTTTAGCCCAGATTATTCTCCTTGAAAAAGTGTCTGAAAAAAGTGTAAATATTTTTTTTATAACTTGACAAACAACCGAGATATCGACATTTAACGAAAAGTCGTAAAAGCGAACTTTTGGCCATAACTCGAAAACGAAAAAAGATATCGAATTCCGGTTTTCACCATTAAGCTTTTCTTAAAAAAAGAGATCGAGGATGCGCCATCCATTTTTCCATATCTCTTATGGTTACCGAATTCCCCATAAGAACATTCCTATTTGAACCACCCTGAACATAATGGACATAATTACCCCGAAACTAACTGCATCGATTTAAATAAAATATTTCGTATTTTGAGTGGAATGATAATTTAATATAATTTTTTTTTGATCTATTCAGTAGGTAGTTCTAGGTTTTAAACAGTATTAGCATCTAAATAGTGACGCGCATAATTAGATTAACAAAATTTTATTAATCAAGATAGACTTTAATAAAGCCTTAAGCGAGGTCTTGGTGTAATCAAAAATAACTTTTTTATAGATGCCTTAAATTACTTGACGCTTCTTTAAGCAGAGATTGATTATTAAAAGATTATTAATTTATATTAAATAAATAAATAAATAGGTAATATTATTTATTAAATTGATGCTACGTAGTATGTAGGTTATACGTTTATACGGGATGTATCGTATTATAATCTATATAAATTTATTATAATGTTTAAATACATTATAAATTGGTTGTAGGTATTTCAAATTTTATAAGTTTTATTTTAACTTCGTGCAATCAAATTGGAACAAACGCTTATCAGTTACATGTGCGTTCCGACCAGTATTCCACCTTTCCCCCAAGTCAACGTTATTACAATGGAAATTTAAAAAAATCTTTTTAATACTTTAATAATTTTCATCAACAGATAAGTACAAAAGTTTGTTTTTTCCAATTTATAAATACTAGTCAACCTAATTAACAATCATACATAAACATCCCCTTTATATAGACCATAGAGGATTACTATTGGAATACCATAAAATAATTCGAAATTTACAAAATTATTATGGCTTTCCATAAATATTTTGATAAAAACCCGTTTTGACTGTGGGACATTTCATTTTGACGACCTGTTAAAAATATTTTTATTGTGTTTCTATTGTTATGACTTATGACGTTACATGATTAAAATATGATAAAAATATTGACCGTGGGAACAGGCCATTAACGATATACTTTTTATTTCATTTGCCATTGTTTACTCTTATTCAATTACTGCATCAACCAATTACACCTACAATAATTGAATTGTTAAGTGCAGAAAGGGAAGTATTACATAAAATCAACATGTCAGTACTTCCCTTTTGGAACTAAACTATTAAATTACTAAAATCATTTTGTTTTTCACAGTATACTTAAAAGTATATGGTATTTATTGATCATATTGATATATTCATATTTACAGCAGGCTCTTAACGTATATTTGCTGCTTTAAAAAAGTATTTAAAATTTGCACAACCCGGGGTGGGCTTACAAAATGATATATACGTCAATACATCTGGCGTTAAGGAAAAGCAGCATTTTATTTTGGAAATTATTATTATTATAGTTATTCTTGATGTGGAAGAGAGTAATATGGAAGTAATATGGAAATCAACGTTTCGTCAACGTTCACTTTAAGTAGGCAATAAAACACCTAGTTGTTACAATCTTTAGTTTCGTCTTTTTCGATGAAATATACCCACGCTTAATGTAGTGGATTTTATTAACAACACGCCAGTATGACATCACTGGGCCCAAATTAGACATGCATTATATTAAGTTTCTTTGATAAAATCGAGACTGATTTCTTTTAATTTAATTTTAATCTTTCTTTGCTATAATTTGAACAATATTTTAGAAACTTGTTTTTCAATATTAAGTATAAAGGAGCAGATCACGTAGTATATTACAACTCGAGTTTAATATGTTAAAATAATATACTATATTAATTTAATAAGTACTTCTTGCTGGTTTCACTGATAAATGGAAAAGTGAAGCATTTGCATAGAAATATTTTATTATTTGAAAACGCGAGTTAGGAAATTAATATTACAATAGTAATTATAAACATTATCTTTTAAATATAAGTAAGTATTGGACGATACAAATAATTTTAATATTAGGTTTATGCAGTCTAGTCTGTATTTCCCTCTAGAAAAGTGATTTTTACGTTTTTTTAAATAATTCTTGTAATATACTACATCAGAATTTTAAGGTAGATCGTTTTCAAATGTACACTCGACTAGCTTCAATTGTCAATTTCAATTTACCTTCAAGCTATTTTTTCGTAGAATCTACCCGTGTTTTAAAAATTTTTGGAAACTGATCTGTTGGTTTCTTTTTCATCTTTGGCAGTCAAAAGACTTCAGCTCTTGGAGAGATACATCAGTGTACAAGAATTTCAGAACTTAAATCAAATTTTTTTTCGCATTTCATCAGATGTATGACAGGTCTTGCTGAAATTACATGTTATTCAAGTCGAAACCATCTATCTCATATGTACACAAAAAATACGGTCTATTAATTCCTCTAACCTACAAAGCGCATAAAATAATAGTAGTGTTCCATTTTCTAATGGCATGCTCTTATTGGCTACCTAACAGATGTCATGTATCATCTTTCAAAAATTAACACTAAAAAACGTGGCAAATTTAAAATGCTTTAAAGATTACCTCCTAATGGAACACTCTCATGTAATAAAAATAAAACCATACAGCTATTACCCCACATTAGTTTCTCGTTGCATAGGTCTCGCGCCAACCAAGACTGGTACCAAAACAACCCCATTTGAGCGTGTATGTTCAGTATACTAGTTATAATACTCGTAGTATGTATAATTTTCAAATTAACACGTAAATTTGTATTTCATATTATCATATACTTTAAAAAGTAAGGTAAAGATTACCACATTTAACGTTAAACTTAAAAATGCAATTATTGTTTAATATTGAATGTTTATTAATTAATAATTAATGAATATTATATTATATTATAATATGTATAAATATGTATATGTATAACCTATGATAAAGGCAGTCAGTCTTTTGTATTCAAACAATAATTAATCATATTTTGTTATTTAACTATGATTTGACTAAGTACCTAAGCTATAGCTAAGATCAGACGGTTTCGTTATTATTTAAGAGACATTTGTGTATTTCTAGAGTTTCCTGAAAAGTGCAATGGTGAAGTTTCCATCAAAAGTAGGTACTTTAAAAATAGTCTCTGGAGAACTTCTATCCATTATTCATTGATTCTTTTCAGTTACGAACATTACGAAGGCAAACACGGTCTGGGCTAAATATTTACTTATTTTGAATACCCTATTTTGTCGAGAATTTTTCCAATTTATATATTTTAAAGTAAAATAAAATTTTGTTCAAGTCACACTTTTCGTTTATATTTAAGCAAAATATGGACTAAAAATATAATAAACTATAAAAACCTCTAGTATACTGTGCGATACTATGAAGTAGCGAATTTTAAAATTTCAACGGATTTATGTGATATCAGTAATTCCAAAAATAATTTTATAAAATGTTTGTCTATCATTCATCAATCGATCTGTACTTTTTTTATAAATACGTCTTCCGTTTGTAATTAAAATTTAATAAGGTGAAGATTCTTCATTATAAATATTAAGAAAATCGGCCAATCAGAAACTAACTGTTTGTATGGTTTCTTACAAATTCTATTTGAAAATTTTTCTCCAAGATGAGCTCTAATAAATAATAAATGTATATTCAGAGTATAATTTTCTTTTAATAAAATACTGTACTAGGTATGTCTAAAAGATATACGACATGAAAAAATCCAAAAATTATGTAAAAGACATTATTTTTCGGTAAGAGTTGAAATACAATAATTACAATTTCTTCTAATGTAGGGTTTAGTATTTTAATGCTATTTCTATTTGTCATTATTATAGTAATTTTCACAGCGGGTTTTCTTAACAGAAAGAATGCTTCTTGAATACAAATAGGTCGTTCGGTTATAAGTACAAACGAAGTTTGACTATATTAGGACAGACTTGTGCTGTTGAATCACAATTCAACAATAGTCTTGAATTCAATAGACCCACAGTTCAATAACTCGTAATACGGCAAAATTATATATGAGACAGGAAGCTCAATAAAAAAACATCTTTCCTTTTCCATATAATCCGGTTTTAATTTAAACTTCTTCATGTAGGAAGCAGAATCATATAAATGGATTACTGTTTGATTCAATTATGATTTGTAAGTGGCTTTTAAAAGGGATTGTCCACACTAACAGTAATTAAGGATGCAGCAAGAATTTAAAATATATATCAATATTGTATTATAAAATTGTGCAATATAATATTATACCAACACCAATTTTACATTTAATTTATTTTAGAATACGAACTGAAAAAAACGGAGGAGCATGGTGTCCATCTAAACAAGCTACAACCGAACCAGAAGAATGGTTACAGATTGATTTGAAAACTATTCACATGATTACAGCAACCGGCACTCAAGGACGATTTGGTAATGCACAAGGAGTTGAGTTTGCCGAAGCTTATATGTTGGAGTATTGGAGACCAAGATTATCAAAGTGGATTCGTTACAGAAATATTAAAGGGGAAGAGGTAAACGAACGACTTTTATTCAAATTAGTAATTAATTTGCAATATTTATTTAAAATTGTATACTTAATCAAGAATCTAAAAGCGTAGCACAATTTATTATTATTTATCGCATGAGTTCATCGCAACTTTTCCATATTTCAAAAAGTTTAGTCCCAGAAACAGAGTTTAATGTTTTTAACAAACTATATTCTGCGATGCTCGAATTAAATTAAATTAAATAATCAAAAAGTTTGTAAATGTCTATTTGGAAAATTAAAACAAGTTTAAAAACAACGTTTCCGAATGATTTTTTTTAACGAATGCTATAACTTGAATTTTACTCTTTAATAATTATTCAGCTTTCGCAGTAAGTATATAAATATAACTTCATCGTTTATCTTTGAAGTTGAGGCTGTTTAAGCTACATTATTACTAATTATCTAAATTGCAATCACACTTTGCACTATTTATTTTATAAACCATTTGGCTCCAAAGCTTTCATGTTATTATTAGCCTCGAAATAAAATTGAATTTAACTTCAAGTCGCTAGAAAGAAGAACCAATAGGGTATTTTGTTACAAAAAACTGAAAAATTTTAATGTAATATGTAAATTTATTTCGTCCACTTTTAAACAATGAAAAGAAATCAAATAAAATTCATCTACTTATACATTTTTTCCTGTTATTAATGAAAAAATATGAAAGTCTAAGTTTTTCAGGTTCACTTATTATTAGCTTTGTCACGCAAGCACACGAAAAATCGATTTTTTACTACAATAGAAATATGTAAGTCGATTTTACCACACCTTTTCATACTCGTATACCGGCATTTTGTTAGAAACACTTTTATAGAAAAACTATGAATTACCTACGAGAACAATATATTATATTTTTAATTGTACATCGATAGATTATAATTAGCAATTTTTTACTTTAATTCTACTACGTCGCCAGACTGATAACGAAAGCTCGTTCTGCATACATAATATACTTCTATATTTTAATACCTTGGTAGTTCTATTGATTTTAAGTAAAAATAAACGTTTCCAATGTTAGTAGAACTGAATGTTTCCAACGTTTTATAATCTGTGACTAAGTTTACACGGACAAGGCTTAGCAAGATATAGATGTACGAACATCTATAATAATTACAGAACATAATAATGATTTTATCTATGGTTTGATAAAATTAATTTTAAAATCATTTAAGGATTTAAGCGTCGTTAATAAAGTTTTCTATTTATAGCGTAATAATATGTTTAATTAAGATCTTTTTGTATGTGCAAATTTTAGTTTACAGCTGTTTATAGAACTTACAGGAATTTCGATTTATGCGGTTCACAGAATCCTATTGTACTAAGCCATACTAAGCTTTACATGAATGTGGTTTTATAGCTGTTGCTATTTGTAAATACCACGATACTGCCAAGTAATTGTAATTGTTTTCAAGTTACACCGTAATGAAATCTTTAGAAAACTTAGAAATGTTCGCAGTTTGTATTATATTATAAAAGTTCGGTGTATTCTGTAGCAGAGTACTGTGCTTCAGTCTGGACCCAAAGCTACCACATTGGTTATGTTGATTCCATACTAAATTGCACAATGCGCTTACTTTCTGGAGTAATAAAATCGACATCCTTGTTTTCAGTAACAAGTAGAAGCTTCGTCCTTTTCCTTATCTTACGGTCATCGAAGAAGTCGAAATGTTTACCAAGCAGTATTTCAATTCATTTAAAAAATGTTTGTATATTCTTAGCCCCTTAATCCTTAAAGGAATAAGCTTCGACAATATGCGAAAGTTGTAACCCTCTCGCCAATCTAATCTTAATTCAGATAAATAAAAAAATCATGTGATACTAACTTAATTCATCATCGAACAATAGGTTGAGTAAACTAGAGTTCTGATATTGCTCCAAAATAACAATTCCAGAATTCTTCGAAAGATAAATCGCTGTCCAATGACTCTGTCCATCTAAATGGAGTTGCAGCGGATGTTGAAATGAGAAAATAAGTTATTCAATTTGAACACGTAAGCTATATAACGATAAATACACTAACTTTATTATAAGACTCGAACTATAGCTTATAATACCTGTTCAGAAATCTGACGTACCTTCCGAGCCTTGTCGTTATGTATAATTATTATTATTTGTTTGTAGTGAAAGTTGCTTCATCTGCTTTACTTGTGAATTTGGTTCAATTCTCATTACATACTCGTATTATATTGGGTTTTGGATTGTCAATGAATATCGCTATACTCTTTTTGTTCCTTCATTTGGTGAAATACATGTGCGCAGGTTTTTTCTTCTTCTTCGGTTTTTCCTCTTTGCAGAGGAGTCGTGGTCGAACTTGGCTGAAGCCAAGATGACGTTCTTGGGAATTTTAATTAGTAAGGTGGTTTCCCGTTGCCTTCCCCACAGATCTATGTTGGGCTTCAGATCACAGGATTTGAACCGTGGTTACCTGCTTCCCGGTCGGCCAGTGTAGACTTTGTGCCATACTGCTGGTAGCTATGTACAAATTTTTTTTATTCATGATTATTTTGCTCCTTTATTGTGTGCTAGATGCGAATGGTTGCCAGGGCCACTTTAACCTCAGAGCTACACGGGCTTATAGCACCGGTGCGGCAATTTTGCTTGCACTCAAATCAGTTTGATACATAAATGAGCTTATAAATTAGTTAGTAGTCCACGGGCGCCAAATATATTAGGGCAAATATATTAATTATCTCTGTCCTCTGTCTGTTGCCATTTCTTATGAACCTCTTGTTGTATCATCATGTTGAATCATAGGTAGGTTAGATGCGTCCTCATTATTGACAACGGTACATCACATTATTCGGGATAAGCGAGTAAGCAGGCATTTGATAGTGCCTCTTTACTTTTCTAAAAGCTTCTTCGGCTTTTGTACTCCATTCTATTTTTGTATTATATCTCTTGTTGCCAGTTAAACATTTAGTTAAATGTTTTTAAATATATGTACAATAGAGGCAGTAGAGTCAAACAGCGAATTTTACGTTTGCTTTTTAAATATTAATTCCGAATTTATTTCTGTTTTCTCTCTTTTTTATGCTATAGGTAACAAAGAAAAATAATCGAATTTAATATTTTCGCTATTCACGGTTTCGAGACTAGTGTATACCCAATTATCAGTATCACATGATATAAATTGTATAAGCATAAAATAAAAGACAAATATGTCGTCGAATTAACTTCTCACCTCTATTTTAGCAAATTATGAGCGATTATGGTGGTCTATGGGCTAGTAATTATATTTTTAGGGATGGTGACACCGACGTGATAACGATCACGTAGGGGTCAACACTTTAGGAATATTATGCTGTAGTTATTGTGTTTGTTATTCAATGTAAAAAAATTCAAAATCATATTAATATCTACTATAATATACCAATCTTTCTCAGTTGTATCCAAAGTATAATTGGATAATCGGATTTTGTTTAATGGCAGATTAGGTCGTCACGTTATACTTAAAATGAACGAAATCAAACGATTGTCAACTTTCTCGGTAGATATTTTAACGTACAAGTGTAATTCAGGGTATATTAGAAATATTTTCAAAATTGGTTTAATTTCACTACTTAACGCGCCGGTATTGTTGACATTCGGAAAGCTTGACGGGAAATGATGAAATATGGTTATTATTATAACAGCTGGTTAATAAGAAATAATGCAAAAAATGAACTAATTATCGTGTAATTAATTACAATAAGAAATAAAAAATTACGAGAGAAAAATCTCAAATTACAATAATTTGAAAACTGCACTGAAACAAAAAGCTCAAATATATAAAAATCACACGCGATTGTCCGAATAGCTTAGAAACAAATAATTTTTCGGGTTTTTCCCATTTTAGTATTCATCGTACATAAGGAGCATTTCATTCCCAATTTCTAATTCAATGGTCATTACTCATTAGAAATTTAACAAGCCGATTTTTTCAAAAATTCATCAGTCGAGATAGATAAAAATAAAATTCTAAAAATTTTATTAAAATTCCTTCCAATAATATGTACCAACAATTAAAAAATAATTACAAAATTGAAATCTTTCGTGTAAATGACTTCGGCGTGTGGCATTTATCCCTTTTATTATTATTTTCAATAAGGGAAACAACATATCATTGACAATTAGCTACTGTACCTACTTGGTACCTACATAATGTACCAGAAATTCAAAACAGACAATAGAAAGAAAATTATAATTATTTGTTATCTCTTTTGATTTTACGCTTACTTAAATTTATTTTGTTGCCTCGCGAAATCGTTCATCGATGAAGTTAACAATTGTTTTAAAAATACTTTATTATATTCATAATCGATAAGGAGTATTCTAATTTTCACTTTTTACTGTGATTCAATTTAATTGACTTGATTTTACCCGTTCTCCCCAGTCTTGTCCTAGACTTTTAGACTATTCATTTAACAATGAATTCTTAAATTATGACGAATAACGTATTGTCGCTGTTAAGTGTCATTCATGATTAAATAAATTTTGATTAAAAACGACTTATGTACTTAGTGTCATATTCAATAAACTTGAAAGCATATAAAGCTTTATAATCTGTTGAAACTGGTCTATCAAACTTTCTCTAATTAAAAATTCTGTTCTACCTATAGAAAAGCAATCGCATACTACAATATAATATTATATTTAAGGCATTTTTGATTGTATTAAAATAGGTATTTAATATTTTTTGAAATATTATATTAGTACTTAAGATTTAATTAAAATTCTTAATAAAAAATTCGCCTTATGATAAGCTATTAATCTTTCAATTAAAATATGTATGTTTTTGGATTATTTTTGCCAGCGTTTTAAAAAATACCTGGTATAAGTTCATACCTACCTATTTAATATCACAGCCGACACGTGGAAAGCAAATTAATTGTGATTAATTAAAATGGTTAGGGTCGCCATTGCATTAGTACTTTGTGGATTCATTAATATCAATTTAACATTATTAAATTTTATTCCCTTTATAATTAGCGTAAATATTTTGCAAGTTTAAATTTCTCATGAGTCATGGTTAGTTGAGGCGCTTAATCAAAGTAGGCGCCGTGCAGGAAGAAGACAATTCAAGATAAATTGTAGTAATAAGCTTGTGCTTCCACCTTGAAGGTCTTAAGCTGCCTTTAATAAATGTGGGTGAAATGAAACCATGAGACGCACAATCAAGACAAAGATGAGATTAAGATATATTCAAAAATGTTTGTTACATTACAACAATTGCAACAGACAAGCTGCTCCTAAATCTTATTGTGTTAGATTTATTGCAAAACAAGATTTAACAATGATAAAGTACAAATTTAGATTATGCGATCTATCTGGACCACCTGCAAGAGTTAATGATACGATTTATATATCAACTCCCTTAAAAGCATCCATCAAGGTCTGCACTTAAAAGTTACAAGTGTATCTAATGTCAATCGCAGTCTTTCAAGATTAAATAATTTATTTTTGATAGTCTACAATATTATTTCTAAATTTCCAAACCTAGTGGGGATATGATTGTTAATAATTAGTTAGCCATCATATTTTCATAATTATTTTATCATTAACAATATTAATTTTTTTTGTAATTAAAAACCTAGTCACACTATTTCCAAAAATATATCTTTTCATCTCGATGGAAAAATTTTAATAGTACTACTTACCTACTATTTTTGTAATAAGTCAAGATATTAACGTTATTGTGTAAAATACTACTACTTATTTTGGTTAACATAGTTTGTTATGTATGTAAAATAATTTCGGTTATTAATTTTATCGAAGTGTATTTTAGTCTTATATATACTACGGAAAGATGAATAGGTACAACATGTAGTAGGTTTAACACTAAAGAAATTAAAAACATTATATGTATTAGTTATAATTGTAATAAATAGTGTAAAAAAAAGATTTTTGGGTCACAATTCGTGAAAAATGATATTTTGGTGGTATCTGATTTATGATGTATTATCTACTTATTAATATTGTTTTCATAATAGCAATTTGAGTCCAGTATAAATTTTTTTCAACATTTTTTCGAAAAAATCTTTTGAAATGAAATCAATTGAAAATTTTATTTGCTTGGGTTTTGGCTATATTGTCACTTTATTTATTGGTTTTCGAGATGTTTGCTGAATGTCAAAATTAAAGAATACCTATAATATTATACAGGCATAATTACGCCATAATAATAATAAATTGAACAATTTCTTCTAGTTTGAAATTTTTCATTTCTGTCATTACACAAAAATAAGAATTTACTTTTTTTTAATGAACTGAAACTGTGAACTGAAATATCATTGCAATAGGGTAGGTACTACCTGTGATGCATTAATTAATAATTTATCAACCAAATAAGTAAATTTTGCTGACCGTCAAGGAGTAAAATATTATGCTTGTGAAATAACAAAGTGTCAAATGATAAAAGAATAAGAAATATCAAACATTATCAACTAAGTACTTAAAATTATCACATTAAATTCAAATTAAATATTTAAATTAGTCAATCTCAATTTGACTAACGTTGAATATTGAGATTGACTATTTAAATATTCAATTTGTCTTTAATGTAATTTTAAGTAGTTGCAAATATAGAATATTATTCATTCTTTTATCACCTGCCACTTTGGCATGATGATGTCTCAAGAAATTGAAATACATCGCCAATAGGAATCTTAAAATATTGCGAGCAAATTGTCTTTTATATTATTAAACCTACCCTATCTTCTAAGTTAACTATAACATAACTTCTCGTAAAAACAGGATAATAATTGATTTATTACTTTTCTCGGATGTTTTTAATTTGTAAACGTCTTGTCATTTGATACGACTATTAGATAAAATGATCTTCAAAAACTAAATATACAGTTCTGATCTCAGATCTTGATGAAGTGTGTGGATGCATTGATAAATGTTCATACATACAAAACGGCACCGCAATACGTGGGTCAAGTATAGTATCAACACAGTCCACAGCACGTCCACTGTATTTAATACTGTAATATCAATATTATGGTGGTTGCCCATAACCAGTGACGGTATACCGTATACCTAGAGTATACTATTTCATCAATGATGTGTTAGTTGCTGATTAACAATCTAGTTTTCGTCAAAATAGAAAAGACTTGCATAACTCTAGTAGGCTTATGAAAAGTTATTCTTTTCTAAAATCTTGTTGGTTAGAACTCTAAGTATATATCGGAAATCATGGTAAAAATAATAGAAATAATAAATTCGGCACACCATATCACCATAATATCAGAATATGAGCATAAACTAAGGCTTGCGTACATCATTATTATCTTGCGCTTACTTTTTTATTTGCAATTTTTCAAGTCTGCATCCCACACTGTACCCAACTACATCGAGTTTACTAATTGGATGGTTTGAACGTGCCTGGTCACTTTTTAAGCCCAACATCTGCTTCTAAGACTAAATTGCACATAAAAAATAATGAAGTTCTTCGTGGTTCAATTATATTTTAGTATACACATATTTCGTGCACCGGATGCAAGCACGCTGAACTTGATATTAGTCAACTATACAATAACAAATTAAAAGAAGTTCGTATAATAAAATGTGGACGTAAATTAATAATATGAATCAATACAATACATTATTCGCAAAGAAGAACTATTTACAGAATTTAGAAAATATTTTGATTAGATAATTATTAACTAATTATTAATTATTAACTCGATAATATTGAGATGAGCGTTAATTTTTTCAAGTTGTATATGTACATCTACTCGTATTTTAAGTTTAACTGGTTTAACTGAAAGAAAATACAAAATAGGTTGGTAAACATAATTTATTTTTAACATTTAAAAACATAATAAATTACTTAATCAACCTATATGTTAAAATCAGAAATATAATATGCTTTAATATTAATTTAGATAATTTTTTTTTGTATTTATCAAAATTTATAATGTGTTTAATTTATGTGACGTTTTATAATTTTCAGTAACTTGAGGTTAAATTATTTAATAAATATATCTATCAACAATGTAGCTCGAAATAAATTGCTGTCATTGCTCTCTAATTACTAAATTATGTTAACAGAAAATTTTGTCGTCTTTTGTCATGAAATTATAATATATCAATCTGGACAAAGCTTATATAATGATAACTGAATATTAACTAATCAACAAATTAATTATTTCGACTATTGCGAGTGTTATTTTGATTAAATTTGTTGATTTAATATAAAGAAAGGTTGAAAAGGAGTAATAATAATCGATAATATATTACAACAAAGGAACAGTGCGGAGGTTCCAATTTATGAATTATTGTAGTACACGGTAACAATTAAATGTAGTTGCCTTTCGTTCACGGTACGTGCGTGCATAGAATGTGAAAACTATCTAATATTTTCAGTTTGTCGTTTTTTCTAAAACGAGATGCGTGACCCCACGTTAACTTGCAAACAATATACCAAAAATACAAAACGTAAAGACTGGTATAGAAATAAAAACTAAATATTGTAGACGAAAGACGGGGAACAAAAGGGCGCCAAATAGACGAGTGCTTGCGTGACTTTGGAAAATTAGGACTCTCGCATGAGCGGGATTATTACGACCATAGGGTTGATATCAACTAGAACGTTACCTCCTGCAGATAAAAATGCTATGAAAGTTGTTACATAGCATTTCATGATATGAGAAATATGTATTTCTAATGCCACATTTTTAAACTGCTTCAAAAATTTTCACTTTCGACAATAATAATTGCCAAATCTCGCTAAAAGTAATTTATTGCGAAAAACCATTATAATAATCGGATTTTTTCAACTTGCTATATTATAATGAATTGATATTATTCGATTAGTAAGGTTTCCCAATTGTTATAAAGTGTATGATTTAAACACGCGTTAAATATTTTGATTTATTATCCTTATATACAAAACCTAATAGCTTTTCGAAACTTTTGCAAGTTTTTTATTACTTTCCTCTTTATAGAATGTTTGTTAGAATTAACTTTTAATTAAACCTAATGTTTCACAGAAACTTCTACTGGTTAAATTTGTAGGTGCTAAATTATTAAAATTATTTTCAATTATACTGGGTGTCAACGCTAATATAGCGACCCGTCGTTTAATTACTATTTTTGAGATAATATAAATTTAAATTTTTTTAACTTAATTGGGTACACAACTTAAAGCATCGTGATGTTAATTTAGAGCTATGGAGTAATCGTAAATGACATTAATTTTGTTTTTTATTTTAATGGACGCCGTGGCGGTAATATTATTTAAATAATGCAGATATGTATCAAATATGTATTTACTTACTCCATTATTTTTGGTTAGTTTCGCAAACCTAATAATTATTATATGATCTGTGCTAATAAACCATGCCGAAAGTGCTTTAATAATAAAACAATCTATATAAAGATAGACGGTAGGTTTTAAATTATTTATATTTAATGGGCACTGACAATAGTGGAAAAGAAGTATTTAACAATTAACTGTAATTCGAAATACCTATCTAAATAATTAATTTATTAATATTAAACATTTGGAGGAAATTAGAATTAATAATATGCAGGGTCACAGCCAGAACTCCGTCTATGAAAGCAGATGGTTTAAGAAGAGGCATTAATTAAAAATGTTTTTAATCGAAATAGTTGATATTTATCATTTAAATAAATTTATTATTCCGCACGCTTTGTAAAATTCAATACTCATGTGCTTTTTGGTTTATACTTAGTTTACAGTAATTTATTAATTCGATTTTTTTAAAAGCAATTTTGAAAAGGATTGTACATATTTGCAAATATAATTTTTATTTTATCATTTATCATTTAGATTTCATTTTATTGTTATCTTTATTATTTATATTATACTTATTTTCTTACCACTTGCATTAAAATCACATTAGTTTTTAACTTTTATTTTTCAGATTGCTCTTTATTTATCAATTTCCTTGATTGTGCTTGCTTGATGAGATTCTAATAAGGTTGGACACTTTTTTTTTGTGGTAAATTATCGTTTTCGAATTTTGGTTAATTTTGAAATCGTTCTCTTCCATTATTCATTAATGTCATTCTTTATTTTAAATTTTTATTTTCTGAAATTTCTGGAATTGGTATATAATTTTCAATTTATTTAGGAAAAATCTATATAATTTCAATTATAAATTTAAACTCACCTTCCAGTTTTTTGTAAATTGAGAATTTTTATTTATTTTTAAAATTTGTTCTAGGTGATTGATGGAAATATCAATACCTACTTGGAATCTAAAAAGGAACTGGATCCTCCGATATGGGCGAGTAAACTGAGATTTTTTCCTTACAGTTATCATCAAAGAACAGTTTGTATGAGAGTAGAAATATATGGTTGCAGATGGACAGATGGAATAATAAGCTATTCGATGCCTCAAGGTGACAAAAGAGGCTCCACTTGGGAGTTTTATGACTCGGCCTACGACGGTCATTGGGATGGCGATGAATTGAAGCACGGCATGGGATTGCTGACGGATGGGAAATTTGGAAGAGATGATTTTAAACTAGCTTTATACGATAACAGTCCGTCGTGGGTTGGTTGGAAAAACGATTCGCGTTTAAATAAACCAATAGAACTTAAATTTGAATTTGATAAAGTTAGAGAATTTTCGGCTGTTCATGTTTATTGTAACAATCAATTTACCAAAGACGTACAAGTTTTTGCTACTGCTAAAATATCATTTAGTGTAGGTGGTAAACGTTTTAAAGGAGAACCTATTTCATATGAATACGTAGAAGATAGAATATTTGAAAATTCTCGCAACGTTTCTATTAAACTACATCATCGTGTTGGAAAGTACATCAAATTACAACTTAATTTTGCTTCAAGATGGATTTTAATAAGTGAAGTTACGTTTGATTCTGTTGTTGCCCACGGTAATTTCAGCATCGAGATAGAACCAACAACAACATTTTCGCCAATTAAAAATGTACGAACAGATAAAAATTTACAGCATAAAATAGAAATTCCAGTTCCCACTTCTAAAATGAACGATCCAGCTTACTTAACAATTATTGTTGGCAGTTTGACGGCGATAATATTAATTCTTGGCGCAATAATTTTTATAATAGTGAATCGTATTAGAAATCGCAAGCATTTACGTAGCCCTAACTCATCAAACGTCGGTTTTCCTTCAAATACATTACCACATTTACATCCCGAATCTGTATTTGGCCTAAGTGAAAAGGGTAGTGCTATCGAAGCTTACGGAGTTACAGAAGTTGACGATTGCAGGCGTAGTCATGGTACAATGAAATCTAGTTTAAGATCCACTTTGCCTCTTCCTCACCCAGGATTTGATAATTTAATAGAAAGCAACGATTATCAAGAACCATATCAAGCATTTAAATATGCCCCCTATTATAGTTACAGTTCAGTTGTGATGGAAATGCAAGATGTGATAGCAAATAGTAATAAGAAATACACTCCTTCGCAATCTGGTAAGTTGCTTTAATGTCTAAAAATTCTGATTTCACCAATACATTGCATGATTTCTTTTGTGGTATAATACTGAATCGGTCAATGCAGAAAGTGTTTCAAGTAAATCACAAAATACTGTTGGTATGCTTTAATACCTATAAGAAAAAATATATTTAAAATAATCTTTTGTTAGTTGAATAAGTAATTTTGAATAACTGAACATAATCAAGTAAATAAATTAATAATGGATTTTTTAGATACCTATGATTATGCTGTACCTGAAACTGGAACATTGCCATTACTCAGTACAGATAAAACTTTACCAATGTCACGAACACGAGGTGAAAGTATTACTTCGAATAGTTCAAGATTATCCAAACGAAATAGTCAAAATGAATTGAATACAAAAAAGGTAAATATTGCACTCGATTATTGAAAGCATTCAATATATTAAAGTACACTATTCTAGTCTTTATCCATTCAACATGAAGCTGTTATTGCTTTAAAAAAGCGTTTGGAAGAGACCACGTTAACAGAATTTCCTCGACATCGATTGAGGATGCTATCAAAACTATCTGAAGGAGCATTTGGAACGGTAGTTTTTCTGAAATTTTACTTGTAAAAATATATTATCGTTTATTTAAATTTAGGTGTATGTAGCGGAAGCCGATGGCATTCCTGAATATGCATCGACAATGTCCTTAGGAAAACGACTGGTTGCTATTAAATTTCTGTCGGAAAATGCAACCGAAAAGGAACAGTATGTATTTTAGCTTTTTCAAAACTATTTTTAAAATAAAAATTAACCCCTTAATGCATTTGCCTGTAACATCCACGAGCACCTCTTACTGGCAATTTTTCATTTGCATGTGGATGTCACGTCACAGTCAAGGTTTAATTAGGTATTACAATATAGTTGAATCATTTTTGACCAACAATTTTGGGGTTAATTTTGGGAAGGGGTTAATAATAATACCTAAAAAACCATTTTATTTTTCCTTTCCAGAAAAGATTTCTATCGAGACGTAAGAATTTTAGCAGCATTGGAAGATCCAAATATTGCACGGGTGTTAGGAATATGCAGCCAAGATGAACAATTGTGTGTCGTAATGGAATATTTAGATCATGGTGATTTGTGTCAGTTTTTAAAGACTCACGTAGCTGCCGAAAGTAGTAATAGTGTACCATACGGTGTAAAATCTCTTAGTTTTAATTGCCTTCTTTATATGGGTGCTCAGATTGCTTCTGGTATGAGATATTTGGAATCTTTAAATTTTGTTCATCGTGATTTGGCCACAAGAAATTGTCTAATTGGAAAAGCATATCAAATAAAAATATGTGACTTTGGTACATACAACGAAGTTTATGTAAACGATTATTACAAGGTAGACGGTAATATACCTCTTCCAATTAGATGGATGGCCAGCGAATGTGTATTTGAAGCAAAATATACTAGTAAAAGTGATGTGTGGGCTTTTGCTGCAACTCTTTGGGAAATATTGACCTTGTGTCGCTGGCAACCTTACGATGGTTTAACTGACCCCCAGGTATTGGAAAATTTAACCCACATGCATAACGACGATGGTCAATATATGTATCTTCCGAGGCCTATGATAGCCAACAAAGACATTTACGATTTGATGGTAGAGTGTTGGCGACAAAAAGATACAGAAAGGCCTTCGTTTAGAGAGATTCATTTATTCTTACAAAGAAAAAATTTAGGCTATGCTCCTACATAGTGTTAGAAAGACTGTATTAGTCATAGAGGGATCAAATACAGATAGATTTTTATGTAAATAGAACACAGGGTGATAACGCTTAGACAATTAAGTTGTATTTTGATAGGGTATTTTGGTTTTGTATAATTTTTTTTATAGCAAACAAAAAAGTGCATTTAGTACGGCTTTAAAAATGTGAATATACATACATAATTTAAATTTAAAAAGTTTAAATTGAAAAGAAAACTTATTTTAAAAATTTTGCTTAATTCATTTGTTATTATAACACACAAAGCACAATAATGTAAGACAATGTGTAGGTACCAAATGTTAAAATAATTTATAGTGTTAACAAAAAATATATTATACAAACTTTATATTTACTAGTCAATTGAATTACCTACGTAGGTACTTTCGAAAGTAAAAATAATTTAATGCAAATCTAAATAATGAGCTTATATACCTACTACTGCTTTCCAGCACATCCCTATGTGTGTGAACAAGCGACTCAAGTTTATTCTAAATTAACGAAATATCGCAGTGATATTGTTAATGTTTGATACAAGTGTACCACTTTAATTCCCAGTTACCATATTATAATATAAAACTATATTTTAAACAAATTAAGTAAAACATCTCCAGGAAATATGTGTAAGGCAAACGCTGGATATTTTTTAAAGCAAGCACCAAACTAACAAAAATTTGTTTGTCATTTTATAACTAAAATAACTCAAATACTTCCCACGAAATATAAAGTATTTAAATACCAATTATTAAAAAGATTTTTCATAATTATTTTTTTAAAAAATAACTTTTGTGAAACATCGATGTAGCTTATACAAGTTAATTTGTTATGTTTGTTCATTTTTGCTAACGAGAGTTATTAATAAAAGTTAATATTTAACTTGCTCGTTAATGGTATTATAGTTTGCAGTTACATTTTCTACACAAATATTGATTTAGTGTACTAAAATATTAAATACTCCATTATTTTCTTAAATACGTTTAAATGTGTATTTTAATCAATGTTTGATGTATTACATACAAAATTTAGCTACTACATTTTTGCTGTAATACATGAAAATGTAACTGCGTGTTAAAGAATTTTATTGTTTTGAAAAATTTGTTTCACTTGTGCCAATGATGTTAATATAATTTTTTGCTTATAAATAATGTGTAAGAGTAATTTTAATAACGGAAAACATTCCACATCTTGATATTAGCACTATGGCACATTTACATATTGGCAAAATTATAAAATATATTAATATTTGCAATAATACTTTGTGATTTAGTTGTTGTGTATTTCAATTTTGCAAATAATTGTCAATGTAACATATCAGCATAAATAAAAATATTACTGATATTGTAACTTATTATTTTCATGTCTATAATCTTAAAACTGCATTTCTTTCAATTACATCGACACCAGAAAAATGAATCATGAATAACCCCGGCTAAGTAAGTAAACATTGAGGATAATTCTATTTTAGCGCTATTTATAGTATAATAAAAGCTCAATTAAACAACATCCAATTAACAGGAGTAACACAAACACAAAAAAATACCATAATATTCTATTATAATCTTCTTCGTAATTACCTCGGCGATTATAACTACTATAAAGTTGATGCCGACTTATTGACCAACTTTACAAATTGCAATATAATATTGTAATGTTATTTTAATGTTATGATTCATTGACTGCTTAGTTTATAAACTTTGGAACCTATGGCATATCTTTTACATTGCCTGTTGATAATGAAAACTCAATCAGAAGGCTTGTTTACAGCACTGAGCGTAGTAGGTAAGTGAAAACAACTAATTTTTAGAAATCATGACCTAATTTTTAATAATACAAAGAGTGCGAACTTAGTACATAATCTGTCACAGACCACAGATTATCTGTGGTCACCAGCAATAAGGGAATAAGTCTACTTATACCCAAATTCATTTTTTGTAGAATAAGATTCCTAATAATAAGGTATCAAGTTTTGGTATAAGGAGAAAAGTCTGTGTCATTTTTTATTATTCAATTTTTTACAGATATAATTATACTTAATCCATCAAAAAACAAGAATTTTCTTTTTTTTTACTTCTGCTATAAGGGAATTTGTGATACATTTGTGAGGTAGCAATTACATCTGCAAAATAAAAGTTCGGTGACTATAACTAGTAACTTTTAAATTGAAATTTTAAAAAATGTTTCTTGTGTCTCCTGTAAAGTTGGTTTTTTTACTTATACCCTTATTGCATGTGACCATAGATATAATAGTGCAGTACATACCTACACTTTTGCAATCACATAAAAATTCTCATCAAACATTTCATAATTTATGTTTTAAAATTTTAAGCGTTTTTGTTTTACGAAGAGAGGGGAACAAAGAACAATCTTGAAAACACCTATTGTTTGTTTTTAAAACAAAACCAAGTTTGAAAACGTGAAACTGAACATTTTGGTACCCATTGAGGTCACCAATTTAGATGTAGTTGGTACCATCTGAAAATTTGGAAGCAGTCTTTACTTTGTTTAAAACATTGAGTAATATTGTTTTTGTAATATTATTGAGTAATAATATCGTTTTTATTCAAAATTACCAAGAAAATTAAACAAAATTTTATTTATGAATTCTTTAAAGCATACTTCACAATATTGCCATTAAAAAATTATAATAAATATTTATTTTGAATAAAAGAAAAATAAAATATAAAAAGTCGAAAATTTCCCGTCTTGCCCCACCCGTGGGGTAAAATGGGGTACCTAACGCTAAGTGCATAATTATGTACAAAACGTACAAATATGAATCATGTCTTCATCCTCGTCTTCTTCACCTGCACAGGAGCAATGTGCCCATCGTTTGCAAACAATGCAGCACATCCACCCTTCCGTAGACTCAAAATATAACAAGCATTGCACATCTTCGTAATCTGAAGTAGAGATCCTTACTCTTTTCCTTTTTCTCGTTTGTTTTTCTTTACTTTTATTAATTAGCTTTCATTTTCCTTTATTTTTTTAAGCCGACTGCAAAAAATTCAAAATTTTGCAAAATACTGGCTGTATTTCTATATGAAAGCAAGAATGTCCTCATCTTGCCCCAGTCGCACTTGTTAGAATGAATACTTTAAATATAAGTTTATATATAACAACATAATAATGCAGTCAAACTTACTTAAATCAACTTACAAAATGTAGAAAAATTAGATCACCTGACACAAATCAGCATACATTTACTAATAGTGCTAATAGTAATCATAACTAGCAGAGCACTAAACTAGCAGAAATTATTTATGGTTGGGTAGACAACCTTGATCCTACAGACTGTAATATATAGTAAATATCACCAGATAAAAGTACAGGAATAGTAAATAATAGCGGTACCCCGTCTTGCCTCGTGACCCCATCTTGCCACACTCTCCCCTACCTGAGTGTCATCTGCATACATATGCATATTACATTTTTTTATAAAGTTTGGCAATCTGGATGTGTAAACGGTGTACAACAGAGGAGCCAAGATTGAGCCCTGAGGAACACCTGCCAATACCGGTAAAGTATCGGAAGTGCTGCGCCCCAAAACCACTTCCTGACTTCTACCAACCAAAAAACTAGAAAGAAGCCTAGCAGCGTCTTACGAGATACCGAAATATTTTAACATAGCAATCAACAGTATCAAATGCTTTGCTATAATCCAACAAGATCAGCAGCGTTATCATACCCCTATCAGCAGCCAGGATTATATCATTAGTTACGTTAAGCATAGCCGTAGTGCAACTGTGTAAATGTCGAAATCCCGATTGAACGCAAGGTAAAATATTATTTTTATCTAAGAAAGATCTCAATTGTTTTTCCATGGCCCTATCAACAATCTTAGATATGACGCTTAATAGACTTATTGGTCTCAACTGGGATAATTCCACAGGGGGCACAACTTTGGGCAAAGGGACAATCAGTGCCTTCTTCCATACCTCAGGAAACACTCCTTCAAGTAGACATGAGTTGACAATGTGTGTAATAAAAGGATAGATAAATGGACTACATAGAGAGGCGTTAAATCCATCTGCACCAGTAGCATTAGTCTTAATAGAGGCAATAAACTGATTAACGTCGGATTCTTCAACCAAATTGAAATGAAAATCGCGCATATTAGGTTTCACTTTATTGTTACTAAAGTAATTAATAAGACCGTTGTCGTCCACAAATTTAGTTGTAGATGCGAAAAATTCATTGATGGCGTTACAATCCGCCAACGATTCTGGAATCTCATTAACTGAAGATCTACCGATACTGAGGCTTTTGAGTGCTTTCCACATCTGTTTAGAGTTACGTCCTTCAACAGTCGATTGAAGATAAGCTCGCTTATCAGCACGTATCAATAAGGTCGTAAGATTTCTTAACCGTTTGTAGTCGAGCCAGTGATGTTGAAGTTTTGTCGTTTTAAATTTAGAGGACTTATCGCGCAAAGACATAAGAAGTCGTACATTATCGGTTAGCCAAGGAGCCGGATTTTTTATGATTCGAACGGTTCTGGTAGGAGCGTGTACGTATATTAAACAGTAATGCTCTTATTCACAAACGTCCGTAAAACTTTTAACAAGCCGATAAATCTAACTAATGGAAATTATCTCTCAGTACAAGCAAGCCAATAGAAATCATTCGTTAAATTTAACGGCTTGTTAAAAGTTTTGAAAAACGATTTCAGCCAAAATTTATAATTTATTATCATAAGATAATATAATAAAATCCTATTTTATTATATAATCTGTATAATGAGAGTTGTAATGTTAAGTGCCGGTATTTCAGTTGTGGTTTAAACTAAGATCAGAGTTTAAACTCAATTCATATTGATATCTGACCAATCAGGTAGCCATAAACATAGGTTAACCCTTGAACGTAGTTTAACTAGCAACTGAAATACTAGACCTAACTGTTATAAACCTAATCATTCGATTGTCACCGAGTCAAAATGTATTCAAGTTAGGTTGTCAATTTTAGGTTTCCTTGTTGTTAGAAAAAATTCTGAATAATAGTTGTTACTGGTGATCATCCACTGCCTCTTCTATCGGATGGTTTTTCAGTTTTCTGATTTGAGAATGAAATTTGAGAATTTTTATAAAAATGTTGTAATTTCACTACTAACGAAAAATTAATACTAAACTGAAGACTTTCTTACACTAATCTAACTATAAACAAGTAAAAATAAGTGTTATTACTAACCTGAACACATTTTGACTCAAGTGACAATCGAGTGGTAAGATTTATAACAGTTAACATTACAACCCTCATTGCTTATGTACTAAGTTCGTGTGGTGATTTTTATGAGATGGTAAGCTAGAGACACACTATACAAATTTGGCACAGGAGCAAAAATCAATTGCATTGTCTACAAAATAGATTTCATGGCACAAATTTTCCTTGTGTTAACTTTCATTCAATCAAAATACCCATCAACTTTTGTTTACAATTTTGTTTTAGTTAGCAATTTAATAGGATCATCAGCACTTTCTTGTGGAACTCAAATAGTAATTGCTACTAATAAAGGCTGAGTGCTGAGTAGTAATTAGGCATTAAATACCTGAAGATGTTGTCAACACTTTATGAGAGACATAAGGTCTGTTCCAACAAGCAATTATCTCCAGTTGTAAGGAGATAACTGCTTGTTATCAATAAAAAAGCCAGGTATACTTCGTCAAAAATTTGTGACATATCTACCACTCTTTTCCGCTTTCAGACATAATTTTTTATCAAAAATATTTTTTTAACCTGAGAATTTTATTCTTAAATTTCAAGTTCAAGTAGGTATGTCATGTATTGAATTCCAAAATTCCGTATAGAAAGTATTATAAACGCATTTCCAAATTCCAATATTAAAACTGCGATTTTTCATTGCACAATACTTTTATTTTGGTCATAAATATATCGTTTGAAATCAAGAGTAATAGTAACTAATTGTTTCTGGGCATCGCTAGTTTTATTTTTTAAGTTGAGTATGTCTAATGTAGAAGGTTGTAAACAGTCTGCAATAAAAACTCGAAATTTTCCACTTTGACCAAAAGAACTTTCAATTATGCCCACCTCGTGAGTGGAAAATTGAACTTTTAAACCTCTAAAAAGTTCTAAATTTGTTTCCTTCTTAAACATATTTTTTACAATTACATAATTTTCATTCACAGCTCGCTCAACGGTGCCAGTTTTACATTTATTTTTATAAATCTTTAATTTTGGCAAAAATGCAGTAGTATAATTTTTTTCAGTGCACTGCACTAAAACATTTCCAAAAAATGCTAATCTACATTCATTTCCACTTACATTCATGTCTAATTTTGAACCTATAACTATACAACCTTCTGTAGACAAAATTGGCTTGCTAAATTCCAGAAGTAGGTACTCATTCATATTGATAGCAGCATCTTCATTTAAGTGTTCCCTGTATTCATAATCAGTGTTAAAAGAAAAACTATCACTGATGGAATCAGCCTTTATTCCTCTGAAAGCAGTTATTGTGGCCATGGCAGTTTGATAACCTACCGTAACGTGAAATTTTGATTTAGTTTGTATTTGTGATTTAAAATATTTAATTCTGCTTGCTCTTACTATACAACAATAAGTAAATTTAAATAATCCCGAAGCACATGCAATGCCACGCTCCATTAACTTAGGATCAAATTGTGTAACACATACACCTAAACGATCGCCAGCTGATGCAATATTTACGGAATGCTTGAACATTTGCATTGACTTTACTTTTCTTTTCAACAATATTGTTGGTAAATCGATTTCCTAAAACAATTACTTATATTAAAATAGAAAAATTTACCTATAAGGTAATTCCATATCAAGTGATCCAATCTGGTCACACAACAATATAAAAAAATTTAATTTTTCGTGTGTAAGCTGTCTAACATGTTGGTAGTTCAAAATGACCGTTATTTAAATTTTATTGTCTTTGGTTTTCATGTGGTTCCCATATTTGTTTGACAAAGTGCAGCATTTCTTGCATTTTAAAGGGCTTACAAAAATTGAAAATTCTTATCCCCCATTTTACCTATCAATGTAAGGTAAAAAAACCGTTTTTACAAAGAAACGGACTACAAGATTGATCCTTACCTATTTTCACCTAAATGTAATTCTAAAAGGTGGAAGTCCACCCTAAATGTTTACTTCTTTTTCTAAAAAAGTGACATCTTCACGAGGAAACTTTTAAAGAAAAGAAATGAGTCTACAAACTAATATTTGTTTTACAAATAGATCAAACCTAGTTGTACTGGTACAACCCTGTTTATAACCCATTTTTTAGAACTCCTCAAAGTTTGTAAATTCAACAAAACGGCATTTTTTAACGCTAAATATCGTTGATGGGGGACCAGATAAAAATTTTAAATTTTAATGGATAATAGTACTACTAATATACAGGGTGCTGATTGACTCACCATGACATTTCAAAGTTAAAAAATAGTAAACAAGCTGTTATTGAAAAGTAACTATAGGATTATTGTTGGTACAACTCGCCCCAGCTAATTTCACTGATTAATCAAAATTTTAAAAATTTAATTGTCATAACATTACGTCACATTTAATTTTTAAAAATGGAAAAAAAAAACGAAAATGAGCTTCTAATTTCACCAATTTAGAAAAAGAAATACTTCTAAATTTGGTAAAACAATATTTTAATATATTGGAAAACAAAAATACTAATTCCGATTTTAACAAAGAAAAACTTAATTGCTGGAGTAAGTTAGCCAACGAGTTTAATTCTACCCAAACAAGTGGCGAAAAAACTGGAGTTCAATTAAAAAGTGCCTATGAGCAAATGAAAAAAAAAGCCAAACAACACAAAGAACAGGATAAGGTGACCATTTTAGAGAAATCAAGTTTCAATATTTATTTTATTGATATAAAAATTTCAGGTTGAACTGGTTAAAATAGGAGGTGGTATATTCAAGCCAACATCCACAACTATCGATGAAAATGTATTGCAAGTGATTGATGAAAATTATTTTAATATTAACAATATAACTGATAGCAATTACATTAATAATAATTATAGTACGATTAATTTTGAAGAGATTGATGATTTTTCGTTTAAATATATTACCGTTTTACAAGAAGTAAACACTTAGGGTGAACCAGTGAACTTTCACCCTTTAGAATTGTATTTAGGTGAAAACGGATAATCAAACAAATTATTTTTACCTCGCATTGATAGGTTAAATAGGAGATAAGAATTTTCAGTTTCCGTGAGACATTTGAAATGCTGCACTTTGGCAAACAAATATGACAATCACATGAAAACAAAAGACAGTAAAATATAAAATAAATAAGTCACTTTGACCGGATTAGACCACTTGATATGGAATGACCCTATAGGTTTAAATTGTTTTTTGTTATAATTATAACTTTTTGTAATTTTTTTATATTTGAATTGATTTTTAAATCTCTTTTGTGAAACCCACTAAACACTAATAGAAGTAGGTCTAAATCTGAACCTTGTAATTGCATTTCAACAATACTTGATGATTAGATACTTACATCGTCAATTGCTACAGTTCCTTGTAAAATGGTTCCGGTCAAAACTGAACCTTTTCCTTTAACTCCAAAACAATGATCAACAGCAAACAAAAATGGATCGCTTATATTTCTGTTTGGAATATATAGTAATTGTGAAATTTGATCGACAAGTTCTTCAAGTCCTATTGGTTCTTTGCCTTCACCAGGATTAACTGATATTGCTACTATGGGAGATGTGGAAAATTTCGTAGTCAACAAAGTACGGTGTAATTTCTTTTTCACCTGAAATTATTTTTTCATTAATTAGGTATATATGTAGCCCGACAATACAAGAAGCAATCTCTTACATTATAAAGCAATGAGAGTAAGTATATTATTGAATATAAAAGTTTATTACAATTCCGTAGTGTTAAATTTTAAAATGATTTGAATTGTAATTTAATTAGGGTATAACATAATTGTTATATTTTTAACTGAAAGTATTTTGAAATGATTAAGTAATAAAATGTAAAAACTAAGTGAACAAAGAAGGTAAAAGTATTGAAGTCATTGCCTTGATGCTCTTTGTATCCACTCAAGAAATAATTTTAAAAAATTACAATATGTATCGGTATAATTATTATCTTATTTTGGTAAATACTTAACTACTCTTACTTTTTCTATTAGTTGCGGCCTTTTACTAACTTCCAACATATCAATTTTATTTAAAACAACTATCAAACTCTTACAGGTAATTTCCGCAATCACCAGACATTCAGCAGTTTGTGTTTGTATTCCTTTAGTAGCATCAATTACAAGAAGCATCAAATCAATAATTTGAGCTCCACCGATGACTGTGCGAATTAAACTAGCATGTCCTGGGCAATCGACTAACGTTAGCTGGACAGTTTCTGTGTTCGGCAATTTATCTTTTAAATGTGGTGGTAAAGGAATACAAAATGAGCTAAAACCTAAATCCAACGTAATGCCTCTAGCTTGTGACTGAGGATTTTTATCGAAAGCCGCTGTACTTGCAGTCACACTTAATGCTTTTGCTATGGTGGTTTTGCCAGAATCGACATGGCCCATAACTCCAATATTTATATTAAACATTTTACAAATTCTTAAAATTCCCGCTCGGTATTTTATCGATTATTTGTGAAACTCACTCCACTCTTCTTGTGTGTATGTAATAAAATCTAGCGACATAACCTCAAATATTAATCTGATAGTTGTTCGAAGTGTCAAAAGATTTAAGGTGGATGGTGATTTCTTCGATAGTTCGTAATGCTATACTTTAAATTACTATTAATTTATTCAAATTTCACTTAATGAATAGAACTAACTCACGGTCGCTCACCGTTCGCCAATTCCGTATATGTCACGAACACATTTGTAATGTTGAATGAGTGCTAAACGATTGTTTACAAAATGCAACAGTGCTAGTTACAGAATTTTTTCGAAATAACCTTTAGGATTTTAACCTTAGGTAAGCTTTTATTAGATAAACCAATTATTTTTAATGTCCACTCTTAATAAATATTTAAGTTTTATAAGGCTATACATAGATTATACTGTTTGATTATAACCTAATACTAGTTAACAAAATTATATTAGCCGTAGTAATTGTTTGCTATTTCAAATGGTCTAAATTAAGCATTTTTCGCTGTAATAAAAATAGTCAGCCAAAAATTCCCTAATTTATAGAGACATTGTGCAATTTATGACTAATTCTCTTTTCATACTCCATTTATTAAAGCTAACCTAACGGCGTTGTGTGCTATATGTTAAGCATTGTGCTAGAACAGACACCTATATGCAGTTATTGTGGTTTTAAATTCAAATACAGTATTATCCTAATCATGGTTTTGTCTATTTTTATAATTCAAAAATGTCGTTTAAAGTAATCAAAGCAAATATAAAATTAAAGTAAGCCGACACAACTATTCAAAAATAGGAATCAAGTTATGTTCTATGCGCCCACATTTATATTCTGGTACGCTCACATTGGTGAAACACCTACAATATTCTTACTAATTATAATTATTCTTATGTCTAAAATAATAGCAAATAACCGTTGAGTAATTTTTACCATTTTTAAGTAACCACGCAACACATAATATTATATATTCTACCAAATAGTTGGCTTTTCTACATCAAGTTAAAAATTACCAGCCTTACTAATAAACGTTGTATAAATTTTATACAGGGCTTATACAGGGTTGCATAAGAAAACGTTACTAATAAACCGTGTATAAGCTCTACTCTGTATAAGCTTGTCATAACTATTCATAGATGTACCTATAAAGCTTGTATACAGCCTGTATACATGGTGTATAAGTAAAAACGTTACTAATAAACCGTGTATAGCGATGAGGTAGTCAAGGTTTTCATGAGTGTCAAAACACATTTTATACAAATCTTATACAACTAGAACTCTAGTTTAACGATTCCTTGTCATTTTTTCCATTTTTTAGGTTAAATATATTTACTTAAATGACTTTAATGACATAAATTCAAATGACAGTGACAGAAAAAGTCACAAAAATGACATTTCGAGTGTATAACCATAGTATAACACAGTTATAGCTTATGCAGTTTGTATACAATGTTTATTAGTAGAAAATTTATATACCCCTTATACAGTGCTTATACAGTGTATAACTATACACTTGTTCAACGCGTGTATAACGAATTTTTATTAGTAAGGCTGTACAATTTTAATTTTTAAACACAGTACCATCCGACAAGGTAATTTAAAATCTTACCTGTACAGTGTACAGGCGACAAAAATTAATATATACAATTACATCTATTTTTCAAAAAACGGCTTATAATTTAATAACTAGAAGTTCCTGCCTTCAAACGAACTACTTTAGATCTTAAATTTCTTTATTTTAAGATCAGATATAATTTAATTACCTTTCATTTGCAGAAACCTATTTTTAGGTTTTCGGACGATAATGTGTTAAATAAAATAAGTATGTAGAAAAATTAAAAGCATCCTGAGAAGGCAGTGACCCATAGTTAAAAACGAGCTTAAAAAATCCCATTTTTATTTATTTATTTGTTTTCAGATTTGTTTTTAAATCTTAAGTAATAGCCTAAAATAGTAATTTTAAGATTTTTAAACATTGTTTGATTTGGGAGCAAAATTAACTCTCAAGGGGACCCCCACAGTTGACCACCTATCGAGTTTGTTAATAATTGTTTAAAACAAAGTAGTCTTAATGAGATAATATTAGCTTGTCTCGGAATTTCATCTAATGGGGCTTATTTTCTGAAATAATGAGATCTAATGATTCGAAGTGCATATATTATGCTTAAAAAAATAAGTAGCCAACATACAACAGGATGCTCTACTGATCAGCGTTCTCGTGTTTACGATGGCACATTAAAATAATAAGAAGATCGTTTATTTAGCCGTTTTATCTATCTAATACAATAATTAAATCAAATATAATGGTGATCTATGTGTATGAATATGTATCCGTAACGCACCTTTGATTGATTAAATTTGTTGCTAACTTAAAGAACAACTTTTTTACAATAATATTTTATTTTTAATGTATAATCATGCAAAATCATATTAGATTGTCTTTATGGTTGCTTTAAATATAGAAAAGGACGTGACACAAAATCTTGTATGAAGTCTTAGTGCTTGTTCACAAAGTACATAAGACATAAAAAATGCATAGAACGTAAGAATTACAAATAAGACCTTAATCGAATATTGAATAATACTGGAGTTATTTTGTTTTATGCAATAGAACATTCTACGTCGCGTATTTGAAGATTTTGATATTATTCGATACTCCATTAAGCTTTTATTTGTATTTATATTTTTAAGTCTTATGTTCGTTTTATTATTATTTATTACTAGCTGACCCGGCGAACTTCGTATCGCCTCAGAACTTGAACCATATAAATTATTTGTAAAATTCTAGAACATCGTACCGCCTCAGAATTAATATACCAAGTGACTCGGCGAACGTTCTGCCATATAAATTATAGCTGGATACCCGGCTTCGCCCGGGGTCTCTTTAAAAATAAAATACTTTGCATTAGTCTACGTACTCGAACGTTTTCCAATCTTGCTTTCCGTTACTCGTTTGTTTCATACGAACGGACTTCAGCAATGCGTACACACAACAAAACAGTAATTTTGGTTTTTCTTTTGTCTATCTATATATAGTTATGGATCTGTTGATCCGATGTGTTATGTTTATTATGTTATCCAAGTCTTTACGTTGGTTCCATTTAGGTATATTCCATTAGGTTATCCAAGTCTTTAGGTTGGTCCTGTTCTGGTATACTCTATAAGGTTCGAGGTTCTAGGTTGCTAAACCCTAAGTATTATTTTACTTATATAGATAATTATAAAGATATCGGATTATCAGATTATCTCTAAATTATCTATAACACGATGAATAGGCACTATTTGCCACATATTTTATTAAAGTTTGTTGAAAGCCGTTCTAAAGTAGCCTATCTTCTTCGCAGCATCGTAATTAGCTTATACACCAAATTTCATAAAGATTGGTCAAGCGGTCTAGGAGTCTATAAGGAACATACATACATACATACATACATACATCCATTTTTATATATATAGATTTATGTAATGGTTCACATCCTGCAAACTACAAAAGTTGTCAAGTATATTGCGATCTGCAAGACAGATACAAATGTGATTCAAAGCAACAAATCAGAGATATATCGTATTATTTATTACTCAATCGTTCTATAATGCCATTTCAAATCAAGGTATTCAAACAACTCTCAACCTATTCAATATTTCCCAATCCAATTTTATTAATGCAATCTTCTTCTTCAAGTCCCTTGTCCGATTTCGGATGTATGGCTATCATTCTGACTATTTAAGCCGAGATGACGTACAAGCGTACTGGGGAATTTTATTTATGTGGTGGTTTCCCTTTACTTTCTCCAAAAGTCCAAATATCGCGAACATTGTCTGTAGATCACAGTAGTGTATCATTATTGTAACGTTGACTGACAGAGTTATAAGACACGCAACCATATATGTTTTAATGCAATACTAAATTGTCGCGACAACTAGATGGCGCTATTTTTCAATGTAAATCCTCATTAACAATTATTAATCTCGCGATCCATCCGTTAGAACGTGTGGACAGTATAGTGCGCGGAGTGTGTTCGAGTAAGAGGGACATATAATTCACAATTCTTCCATATGGTTGCGTGTCTTTATAACTGTCGGTTAACGATTGTATGTATTACATTAATGTAATAAAAATTATAAAGCAACACATTCAGAAGTGTTAAACAACACCTTACAACAAAAAATCCATCTCCAAGACTCTTTATTATCAAAAATTTTTGATGAGTACAAAGAAATGTTTAGATCGCGCATGCAACAAAATAATATGATCATAAATCTAATAATTATAGTCATAGCAAAAATGGTGAACTTTTTTTTGAAAGCTTATATTATAGCCATTCTTCTCGTTTCAGAAACACATTTAAGTTTCACGGAGAAACTGCTATCTTATTAAGCAATGTGTATTATCACATCATGAATTGAAAACTACAAATCTAATTTTTTACAAGTAACGACAATAAAAACGCCACGCCACTCATCGCGAAGCGCGTGACTCGACAAAAACCCAACCTCATTTACTCCACGGTACGCTACTCGACGCCGTTCGACGTGGCGTAAAGCTTTCGTGCACAATAAATATAGGTAAGTTTCAATGCATTGCGATCTCACTTGCCCGACGGGACTCCACACCACGACCGCGGTGCAATTCAACGTATTGTATATCTGAAAATTCAGATCTGCTCGACGCGACTGGCAATCTTCTTTCTTCTCCGCGTTGCAGGTTGCAGTTTACAGGCAGCAATTGCGGTTTCGCTAGTTATTGAGACCACGCGAGGTGAATACAAACTGATACAAAATTTTAATTATTAGAATTGTGCTGCCTTTTATCGATTAATGGAAGAACGATATTTTTTTTAGAAATTTCGATTAATGGATATATCGATATTTCGATAGTTATCGATATTTCGATAGTTTCGATATTTCTAATTTCGGTTTGTCTTATGTTTTATAGACTTCCCATTGGTCGATTTTGGGTTCGACCTTCGACCGGTTTCTTTATTCGAGAAAAAAAGTTGAGGTTGATTATTTCGATAATTCGATAATTATTGGAGTATCGATATACAGTAGAATCGCGTTAATGTGAACACGCTCAAATATGAACTATTCAATAATGTGAACAGCAAATTGTGTCCATTGGCTATTCTGTAGTGTGAATTACAAAAACTTCTATAATGTGAACAGTATTAATTTACTTGATGAACGTGCATAAAACTGCATAAACAAGCAAAAAACGTTTATGCACACTTTGGTAAAACTATATTATTTCCATTTGTGTGCAATCAGCTTCAGTTGTGTAATAGAAGTGAGTCTTTGTGGATGTGAATTAATAGCGTTTCAAAATATGCAGGGAAAAGCTGTTTTAGCACACTTAACCTCCAAAAAAGTTCAAACACGTATTACTTCATATTTTAATCAAGTGTAATATCGACTGTAACAATAATAAAGAAAGTTGTATTATTTAACGATTTTTTTTTATATTATTCAGGTTATTATGAATACCTTCAATAGTGTGAACATTTCGCTTATATGAACTAGCTCGAATTTTTCGTGTTCACAGAATCGCGAGTCTACTGTACTTCGATAATTATCGATAAATCTCGATTAATAGAAGTTATCGATAGTTTTTGAATTATCGATATTCCATATCGATTTGTTAATATCGCCCAGCCTTAATTATTGCATATTATGTTACTTTTGAGATCTTTTTAGTCCACTCTTTTTAGTTTAGATAAATAATTTTTTAATGAATTACAAAAAATTATGAATCAACAAGAATTATGTAATATTATAAATAATAATATACTATGTAAGTACTTAAATTTCATAACGAAATCCTAGTTAGTTTGTTAATTTTTATAATCAAAGTTGCTGGAATGTTATTTGTTATCCTTGTTCAACTTGTCTATTCAGTTGCTATGCATGCAAGCCAGGCCCGCGGGGAACAAATGTGTTCTCGATGCGATATCACGCGTCGAGCAGATCTGGATAAGTAGGAAACGATCAAGTTACTTAGCATCAAGTGGTGTGGTGTAGAGTCGAGTGGAGCAAGTGAGGTTGCCATGCATTGAAACTTGGCTATATTTATTGTGCACGAATGCTTTACACCACGTCGAGTGGCGTGGCGTGGAGTAAATGAGTTCCCATCTTAACTGTCCCCTTATTAGGTGCATAATTAAAATGGATAATTTCAATCCTGGTCTTTGACTCACTTGGGCATAAGTTCATAGCAGGAGATTTGGAATGACGGTTGATGACAACCGAAAAAAGAGAATTTCTAAAAGTTATCAATGAAAACAACTAATACAAACTATCAACCGGAGAACCAACATATTGGTCTACTCATTTGGATAAGATTCTTGGCATGTTGAACTTCTTTATAGCTCAAGATCTTTCATTTAACGTTATGGAGGTCGAATCACCTCAATTATATTTACCATTAGTAGCACTGTTTTAAGGAAACATCCATGAAGTACGCTGTACAACAAGAACACTAACTGGGATAATTTTAAAGAAAAAATAACTCGAAAGTTACATTTTATTTTAAATATAAATAAAGGATTGGAAGAAGTGATGAATCATTTAATAACGGCTATATAAGTAGTAACCTGGAATTTGGAAACTTCTACGCTAGAAGAAGTAATGAAGAATTCATGTAATATGTCTGGTAGAAATCAGAAAAATCATAACGCAAAAAAGAAGAACCTGAGCTAAGTGGTCGAGCAATGAACTAAGAATCTTGCAGATAAACTGAATATAATATAATAATAGACTTGCGAACCAACAACCAACTAAAAAGAAAACTTAAAGAAGCCAAATACAATAGGTACATTTTGTGGTTATCTGCATAATCTTAGAATAACGGATTATTCTATTTCAAAGGCTACAAAAGGATTTAAACGACCTCAAGTCACGTTTTTTTCCCTTTGCAATCCCGATTAGTTATGGACAAGATCGAAGATCGAGAAAGCCAATCTATTTGCATAAACACTTAGCACAAGTATTTACACCTTATTCAGATGAAATTAAAAACAAATAATAATATAATCAAAAACACACTTTCTTCGAGCTGTTTATTTTCTATCACATGTACTAGTTTCGGCTGCAAGCCTTTATCAGCATATTCGTCAAAAATTTCCTGACAGAAACAATAAACAAACATTAAAATTGTAAATTTATAAATTAAACAATCCAAACGAAACAAACCAACATTATTATTGACAATCATGTTATTATAATATTACTATAAGATAATATTGATGCATAATGTTAAATTTAAATGTTTGTGTATTGTTTCTGTATGGAATTTTATGACGAATATACTGATGAAAGGCGCGTAGCCGAAATTAGTACTATGTGATAAGAGAATAAATATCTTGCGGAAAGTGTGTTTTTGATTATACTTGATAAGTTTCAAGAGGTTCCTTGTTAATGACATTCAGATGTACCAAATGAAGAAGTAAAATAATTTTTGGAACCCTCATTAAATAGGCAAATTAAATTAAAAGAAAGCTCGTAATTCTGACTTAATAATAGAAAAGTTCTATCAAAATTACCGTGCTTGGGTATTAAGTTCGTAATGATAATTTTCAACACCATTTTAAGATTAACATACTGGCCAACCAAATTAAAATTTGCACGTATTATGATGATTTTAAAGCCAGGAACGCATAAATGCCGAAGATCTGCTAAATGATTTGCTATCAACACACTAGTTTGCTGTATCCTTTCCTTTATTATAGCTTATTTTTTTTGGATATAGCCTCTTTAATAAGTTCTTGTAACTTTGAAGGTTACGCCGTATCTTCCCACTCTGGTCATGTGAGAGTTGGGAAGAGTTTTTTAGCCTATAAGTGAAACTTAGACTTTAGATCACAGCAGTGTAGTCGGCGCGACCAAGCATCGAACCGCGATTTCCCGCCTCGTAGCACGTCGATTTAAGCCTTATACCACACAGTCGGTTTGCTGTATATCACTGCTGTATTTAGTTTTATATGTTTTAGATTTGCTCCCAACACCAAATTCAGAAAAGAAAAATTCCAGCCCATTATTTTTGTTATATTAATTAATATTATAATAAAAAGTAATAATTAAAATATATAACTACTATTTATACATAAATATTACTCGTATACCTAACTATACCTAAAGTAGATAATCCAATTGCCCCAGGTTCCATTTAAAAATTAATTTTCTTTAACTTTATTATTATTTTTATTCCTAAAACAACTTCAGGAAGTTTAAAACCAAGTGGCGTTTCAACTTATTTAAAATAGACCGTTCCTTTGAACTCTTCGTCCTTTAATGGCTAAGCCTCAACGGTGTGCGAGAATCGTGGTTCGTCTCAGCAATCCAAACTATAAAACTTCAGATAAATTAAAGAAAACAGTATGATAAACAATCTATTTATCAGAAAAAAAATTATGGATAGTCAGTTATCATTAAATCCAGCTATGAGATGATTAGGCTGATGGTGCCTATAAGTTTTCTGAAAAATAAAATTAATAACAGGTAAGGACCAGGTGGAAAATGTTGTTGGGGTTCCAAATTAAAAAAACAAACATTTTAAACACCAAAACACTGGAAATGGTGAAATGGGGATGCAGTTTAGGGGTTGAAAACGATCTTTTGCGATTTGCGGCGAAACGTGATCTCCTAGCGGAAAATGTACAATACAAAAGTTGTAGATAATAAAAGAATCTAAAACTTTTATATTTAATATTTTTTAATATAACCTCAAATTAACCGTCAAAATGTTTTTTTGTATTTCGAAGGTGTATTAGTGGTCATTTTAATCGTTGAAATGTCTACTTTAAAATGGTCTATGTGACTTGGTGGTTTATTTATTGTTAAACCGCTTAAATTTGCAAATAAAACTGAAAAACAGTCTCTGGATCACGATTTTTTCAGATAGAACGAAGCATAACACTCATCCTAAAACGCATGTCTATCTATTCGTGATAAGGCTTGCAAGTTGGTGCAGTGGCGTGCAGGTTTTCTCTAGCTGTTCGTTTAGTAAACTATTAGAGGTGTTCCCTTTTTGGGCCCTATTGTAGTATTTTTGTATTTCCTGGGTTTTTAATAATTTATGTTTGTGAGTGTGGTCCTCAGCTTTATCATTTTATCTTTCTTTAGCTAGTCGTACGTGGTGTTGTTATACATATATACAGGGTACTGAATAAGTTAGCCGGACATAGGAAATTAACATGTAAAAACTTATTTATGCAACTCCTGCTTTCCTGATTATTTTAGAGAGAAAATTAAAGACAAAAATAATGCAAAAATATAAACTACGAATAATAAGAGTTTTAGATTTCATCTAGCTTTTACTTAAAAAGTCAAAAAATTCTTTTGAAATTGTTAAAAGTTTCATTTATCATTTTGATAAAAAAAAATTTTTATTATTATTATTTTTTGATTATTTTGATAATAAAAATTAAATTGAATTTATTACATGGCCAGTTTGATAAATGAAAATAAATAAATAAAAAAAATACTATAAAAACTGAATTTATTTTGATACTGAGGTCCAGTATTTCAGTTGCTAGTTAAACTACATTCAAGGATTAATTTAAGTTTATGGCTACCTGATTGGTCAGATATCAATATAAACGGAGTTTAAACTCGGATCGTAGTTTAAACCACAACTGAAATACCGGCCCTTAATGTATTGAACTCCATTTCTTTCTTCCCAATATCATTGTTTTGGTATCTTTTTAGCCAATTCAACAGATTTTCCAATTATTTATTCAGTTTGAATGAATATCGGTGCCATTCCTGTCGGAATATAACCACTCCTTCTGGGAGTCTTCACAATCCATTTTTCCAAAAAAGATATATATTTCACAAAGTTGTTGTCACGCTGTTGAAGTAGAGGGGAAAATAAAAAAGAGCGTATCCATCTTATCACGATTCCGACCCTTCTGGTCATCTCAAAAATAAAAGCAACGTAAATTCTTTATCAGTACAAATGTCATTATAGTAGGAACCAAGAAAAATGAAAAAAAGAACTTCTCGCAAAATGGCGGCTACTCAAAAAAGAGATACCTTTTTCAGCTATTTTTTAACTTTTCCGAATTTTTAAAAAATGGTAAAAATTGAAATTTTTGATTTTTTGTTGGGTTCTACCATAAAGGGATATACACTACCGTCCATAAGTTTAATCGCACCTGGAGAACAAATGCATTTGTTTAAAAATATAATATAATTTAAATTTGAATGTGAAAATTTTGGTTCCATACAATAGTGGTATTAACATGTACCTCTATAATAATAGGTTGGCAAATTTAAACAAAATTTTAGGGAAGTTTTTCGGGGTAATTAAATTTACCTGTTATAAATAAGCTTCAGGTAATATTTTTGCATTCAAATAAAAGATTTTTAATTTTTGAATTTTTGGAATTTTTATGCTTTTAAGAAAAGCTTTTGCTTTTCTACTGTTACGTAGAAATATAATTACCTGAATTTTAAAACTTAATGAATTTTACTACCCCCAAACACCCTTTAAGATCAGTATACAGTTAAACGTTACCGTATTACTTTAGTTGCGTGTTCCATCGGTTCCATTTCAATATTTATTTAAAAATATGGCAAAAAGAAAACAGCTGGACTTTGAACAAAGGGCTAGAATAATATTTCTGCACGAAACAAATATTTCTAACCGAGCAATTGCGCGAAAATTAAAAGTTTCGGAGTATTGTGTGCGTCAAACAATTAAAAGAAGAGCAGAAACCGGACAACTTCAGGACCGTAGACGCAGTGGAAGACCAAAAATTACCACAGAAGCTCAAGATCAGTCCATAAAATTAATGTCGTTACGAAATCGACGCCTTACAGCTCCAAATATTGCAGCAGAATTCAATGCTGCTCATAGTAGTAATATTAGCGTCACTACAGTAAAACGACGTTTAAGTAAAGCTGGACTAAAAGGCAGAATTGCTGCAAAAAAACCACGGCTTTCTTTAAAAAACAAACAAAAAAGACTAACATGGGCAAAACATCATAAAAATTGGACCATCGCTGATTGGAATCAAGTATTATGGACAGACGAGTCGAAATTCGAAATCTTTGGAAGTAAACGAAGAGTATTTGTTCGTCGTCGCCCGGGTGAAAGAATGTTGGATGAGTGCACCGTAAAAACTGTGAAGCATGGGGGTGGAAATGTTTTAGTTTGGGGATGTTTTGGAGCAAATACAATAGGAAAATTGGTTCAAATTACCGAAAAAATGACGAAAGAAGTTTATTTAGATATTTTAAACGACCATGCAATTCCCACAGGAATGGAAATTTTGGGTGAGGGTTTTGTTTTTCAACAAGACAACGACCCAAAACATACCGCAAAAATTGTTAAAAAATTTTTTGAGGACCGTACCGAAGAAGGTTTGCTTACATTGATGACATGGCCTCCACAAAGCCCTGATTGTAATCCAATTGAATTATTATGGGATCACTTGGACCAGGAGGTACGTAAAATTATGCCAACAAGTAAGAAGACCCTTTGGGATGCTCTACAGCGTGTGTGGAACACAGTAAGTCAAGATTATCTTGAACGTTTAACTAAACGAATGCCGCGTATATGCGAAGCTGTAATTAAAGCAAAAGGGGGATATTTTGAAGAGAGTAAAATTTAATAAAATTTTTTGATTATTACTTAAAAATTTTTACTTAACATGGTTTAGCAATATGTAAACTTGATATTTAAACAATAAAATCATTTTTAAACAGTTGTATTTTACATATTTTGTAATGCGTTTTAACTTTATTTAAGTGCGATTAAACTTATGGACGGTAGTGTATAAAGATTATTATTCATGCCAAATTTCAAGAAAATCGATCAATTAGAACTTGTGATTTTATGGCAACCTTGAATTTTTTCCTTTCCTACTTCAACAGCGTGTAACTTTTTGAAATATATATTTTTTTGTGAATTCTTAAAATATACATAAATAAATGATAAAAAATGTATAGTTAAAATATTAAGCGTGTTTGTTTTATAGACCATCAAGAAAACGCTTTAAGTTCGAGCTTCTATAGACTAGATACTAGAATACCCTCTTAAATGTATCCAGTTCTTCAAAATTAGAATGTCCTATTTTCAGATTCGTTCTTTTGTTATTTCCTCTTTTATTTAGTTTATCCACTGTGATTTTGCAATCAATGCCCGACAGATACAATTATTATAATTTATGTAGTAGTTAGTATCATCCATAAACAGGCGGAACCGGACGGAACTTTTTACCTCATATCGTTGATATACATTATAAACAACAGCGGTTCTAGAACAGTGCCTTGTGATATCCTATAAATTACACTTTCATCTTTCCATATTTTGTTACCATATTTCATTCTGCTATCTAATTGTCAAGTAACTAATAATCAATTTCAGCACATTCCTCTTCAATCCAAAGTGAACTTTTAATCAAGACATGCGTGCTTATTGTTTCAAAGGCTCTCTTCTGGTTCAGAAAAATGACCAATGTCAACATTCTTTCATCAATACTTCATTTTCATTCCTGATAAATAATAATTGTAGTCCCTAAAATTGATGTACTTTTTGACTTTGAAAATATATGCTGTGTTAGATATATAGTAAGAATACTTCCAATGGGATTTAACAATCTCATTGTATCATTAATAAAATCTCATTAAAATCTCTATACCTATTTAATTATCATTATTGTCCATTTTCTATTTAAAATTCACTGTATTTTTACTGACAGGTGATCTTTAGTAACGACGAAGATACCGTCTGTTGTTTTATGAGATTATTATAACCTTCCTAATAATTTGCTTTACCGTTTCTCGTCCTCATAGTTTGTTGTTATTGATGGACATGACAACTTTCTTTGCGAATTCATAGTAATCGTTTGCAGGTAACTCATGTGCAATTGATTATTCGAGCGAAGTTACGGTTTGTGAACATCTTACTCTTGATGTGTGCTGTATCCTCTACTTGTCTTTACGTACTCTTTATAGTTACATTGAACCGACTTGGTTCCGTTTTAACCTAGCTGTTAACGTTGCATTCGAAAAAGAAGTTTTTTTATTGTTTAAATCTTAGTTTTTCAATATTTGAGTGATAATAATGTGATTAAATTAATGTGAATCAAGATGAAGTATAATAGTGAATTCTTCATGCGTGTGTATTTCAACTACTTTTAACTGTCAAATCTAACAAAAGGTTGGTCAATTTTTTAAATTAAAATTACAAATTTTATTTATATACAACTTGGTGCTGACAATTGATATTAAAATTGGTGTTAAAAGAGAATTAAAAATTGAAATAATAATGTTTGTTTGTGATGCAATCAATTTTACCCAAAACTACATAAAGAAAAGTATTGAAATCGAGTTGAAAAAGAAGTTTGTAAGTTAGAATTTTTTCCGAGCTCTTTCGCCTGGGATAAACAGCATTTCTCTATTTCTGTAAATTTTGTTAAAATGGTCTATTATAAGAAAAGTTAAAATTAAATGAAGTACAAGTCATAATTTTAAAAACACTTCTAAGTGTAATTGGTTATTTGTCTACCACCAAAAAAGTTCGAATTACAGAAACTTTGAGTTATGGAGATTAAATTACACGTAAATATCTGACAAATCTACATATATATTCGTTCGAGTTAGGGAAGTTTTACTGTATTTTATTTAATTCTATTTTGTTACATAACAGGTTAGGTTGAGCAAACTTTATAGAAATAGTGACATGTTGTAATGTGTCGTGATATTTTATTAAATTGATACTGCATTCGAAGATAGTATTTATCTGAAACCAAAACTTGTCATCCAAAGAATATCTCACTAATTCGAGTAGAATGCCAACTTTTCTTCTGCTATTCTCATATTCTTTTATCTTATCAAAGTTTATTTCAAAATTTCTGATTTAGTTGATTAATTACATTAAACTTATTAAATGGAAAGCCATATAACGTTACATCGAAGTTGAAAATCCTAAGTTTCAAAATAAATCTTTTTGTATAAAGTTATATTTTGTGTGCGATCCACCTTAAAAACCAATAAGAGTTTTAAACCAAAATTTCGTATTTGTTTGAATATCTTATTTTTTAAAATATCTTTAGGAGTGAAATGATATCGTTATGTACGCATATTTCGAATCATTTTAACCATGCTGGAATTTCTTTATTTTTTGAAATAGTTTATAAAAGTTACAGTGTGCTTGCAGGAAAACTATGTTTTTCTCGTCTTTAGTATGTTGCATCAGTTGATATTATTTTCACTTGTTGTGTGTTCCACATACAAACACGCATAGTATAATCAGAATATTTTTTACGTGTTTTATTCATTGGATATTCTTCCACGTGGTGGCGCTTCTCTGAGTGTAAATTGCGAATAAATATGGAATATTATAATATATTCTCGACATTATAACCATAAAAGATGTTTCATATTATTTTAAACATTAAATAACACATCTTAAAAACCGTCACTTGATTCAAAAGAACCGCTCACAAATTACAAAAATTTGGTTATTTCGATCTATTCAAGTAATTTGTAGGTGATTATGTTTTCAAAGTAACACTTGTTTTTCAAAAGAGCGCAATTATTTTTGCATTTTTCAAAAATGTTATCTGTTTTATGAATAGATTAAACTCTTCAGCGTATTGTCAAAAAATATTTTACTTGTCCAGTCTCGCACACGTTCTACTTATTTATTTGCCATTGCTATTTTAGAAGCATTTTTTAAAACTCATGCTGAAGTTGTTAATATTAACATATTCAGATGAAACGCTATACTATTTTGCTGTAATAATTATTCATATTATGTAAATGTATTGAAATTATAAGTCATCTATAAAAACTGTGTTACTTAATAAACGTATTAATTAAATGCATTAAAATTTAATTATTTTAACATTTTAGTTACATTATTTTAAAAAATTTAATATGAATATTTGCGAAAGTACGCAATAGTTGCAAAGCAAAACCAAAACGAGAAGAGCGTCAACATGGTTAAAATCTGCGCATACATAATTCAAATGCACAGTTTCACAGTTTTTTAAATAGAAAAATTACAATTTGTTGAAACTTCTTTATTATTTGTTTCCATTTGGGACCAAAATTTCATGTAGTTAAATTAAAATTTTTTAAACCATTAGTTAATTTTAATTTTGCGACGGTTTGGGGGCCAGTCAATCCGGCATTGAAAATAATTTAATAAATGCAGTATATGTTATACTGCAGATGTTGGGAAATATATGGATGAGATATAGTGGAATGCATAGAATATAATGGAGAAATGTTCCAAATTCTGGTGCAATTTCTTCAGAAATTGTTCTGTTTTAATTCGGAAATCGAACCTGGAAACTTCCTAACCACTTGTGAACATGTTATCATCTCATCAGCTAGAAAATGTTTGAATTATTGTTGCATTTCTGAGAAACGGTTGCTTAATTGTTTGCTTAATTTTATAATGCTCCTTCAACCTACCAAAGCTTGTCCCGATCCTATAGAGTTACAATTAAGAGGTTCTTCTCTTTAGTTAAATATCTATTCATAACCATTTCAGTAATTTAGAATAACCAAAAAATGCACTCCCAATTTTTAGAACTAAAATGTACAAAGTTTTGCTATTAACTGTGAAGTTGGATAATATTAAATTTTTTTTGAAAGTGTGTCATATTAAACAAGTTTCTTTGAATTTGCATTAAAATTTTTTGAATATAATACAAAAAGTTTAATGTCAATTTAATTCATTAATTAATAATAATTGCGTTTTTTAACTTTTTTTAGTAAATATTTTTTTTTAAATTAATTATAAATTTTGCGATATATTGGACTAGAAGATTGGTTTATTCCTAATGACGAATGAAAATATTTATTCTAATTTCAGAAGATTTTTACTGTATATTTTTAAATAATAAATAAATAAATGAATCAACATTTTTGATTATGTATGAATTAGTACGTATCTAACTGAATTTTAACTGTAGATTGAAAATTAAATAATATTTGAATATTATTTTAATAATATGTATGTAGTCTCATAATAATATAATTCATAGTTGCGCATATCTTTCAAAATATTTCACTTATTTACCTATAATAATTATTGTTATTACTGATTAAATTTTATGTAAAAATAATTTTCAAAAATTTGTTTGTATATTTTTATGCACAGTTTCAATTAGGTGTAATGAAATTAATCAAGGTGTTCATTTAGAGTGAATTTTTCTACATCTCAACTTCAGGTTTTAAATTGCATTGTAATGGAACAACATGTTATTTTAATTTTCTCTCGTGTAGCAGAGATAATGGTTCTTCATTTATCGCAGTTGGACACCCTATGTATTCATTACAATTAAAATTAAGTATTCATGATGAAATTCAACTTTGTTTACTGACCGTGATCTTTTTTTTATTTTTATTGTTAATTATTATTACTAAAGGTTATCGACTTATTCTACCGTAATTAATTAAACTGAAATAAGTGATCTGATTATACTGACTGCCACAAGTAAATTACGTGGTCAAATGTAATAATTCGTGACAGTACCTAGGGTATGTGCTTATAATTTTTTATGAAAGATATAAAAGTGAACAAAAAATTGGTACCCACTTATAAATTTATTTTCATATTGGTTTTTAATTGAAAACGTTTGTAAAAATTAATAAATAAAAAAACCAAAAATAGGGTTATTGATATACAGTGGCTCACATAATTATTCATACACCCCTATGCTAGCCATGTAAATTATGCGTTTTGAAGGCGTGATTTATCATATAAAAATTATTTTTACAGCAATACTTATTGGAAATTTTTTATTGAAACTTTCAGTTCATTCCTTTTTTGTTATATAAATTTTTCTATTTTGTCGCACCATTTCCGAATTACAGTGATTTAAACAAAACTCGATAAAATACAAAAAAAAATTTTGTCTGTATTTCAAAAACGGCGCAACGAATTGAAAAATGTATAGGAACAAAAATGTAGGGAATGAAATTCACAATAAAAACTACTTATACATTTTTCTATTTTTTTCACCGTTTTTGAGATACAGATGAAAATCTTTTTTGCATTTTATCGAGTTTTGTTTAAATCACTGTAAGTCGGAAATGGTGCGACAAAATAGAAAAATTTATATAACCAAAAAAGAAGGAAATGAAATTTGCAACAAAAAATTTCCAATAAGTATTGCTGTAAAAATAATTTTTATATGACAAATCACGCCTTCAAAACGCTTAATTTATATTGCTAGCATAGGGGTGTATGAATAATTATGAGAGCCACTGTAAGTATTATTTGTTTTTCGACTTGCTTGAGTGTGTGCAGCAGGTTAAGAGATTCGCGGTTTAGTTATACTATACTTATACTAAATTCCAAATTAGCTGCACGGGTAGTGGTTCAATGCCCACTTTGTACTGAAGCTCTAGGCTTATTATACTCCGTTTTCCATTAAGATGTTAAGGAAAGTTATTAGTATTTCTCGATCCACAGTTTGATGTCCACCAGAGGGCTGAGCTAAGAAATTCTGCCGAGTCCGGGATTTGAACCCAGAATTTCCGCTCATAACTCAACTAGCGGTCACATCAAGCCACCACTGTGGTCTTTATACCTATACTAAGTTATGTACGAAACAAAAGTTTCATTATGTAAGTTTGATTGAATCAATGAAATTTTATCCAATTAACAAAAGTTCAGTATACCTACTGTTATGTGAATTTGAATTTCTCTTCTAAGTGGACTGTATCTCGTTTGGTTACTTTGTATTAAAAGGCTTGGATGAACTATTGTTATTGATTGTATTTAATAATTAGTTTCAAGTCTTACAGTTAATATGTGTGTCTGAATACTACTGATTTTACACTGCCCAAAAGTCGCTTCCATCCCCACATTTAGGGGTGCGTAGGCATTTATGTAACATGATATTTTACCATATGAACATAACATACTCCCCGCCTTGAACTCTTGGGGTTCAAAGTAGATATAGAAATTGAAATAAAATTGTATAAAAAGTTAATAAGACTAACAATAATGTTGCATATATTACACTTAACAAATAGTACTAAATCAGATGTAGTGTCTTAAAAAAAAAATAGAAGAAAAAATTGTTTATTTCTTAGGATCTATACTAGATTAACACTAATATAGTTGCTTTAAATAGTTGGTAATGGGTACACTTTGGCAACTGCGCGTTTAAAGATACCTTTAGTGGTTTTAACACTTATCACTCTCACTACACCTTCGTTGTCTGGATGTAGTTGAACCACGCGTCCCAAGGGCCATTTGCATGGAGGTGAATTGTCGATCTGCAGAATAACCATTGATCCATTAACCAAGTTTGGAGTACTAGATTTCCATTTATTACGTTGTTGGAGTTGTGTTAGATACTCTGTTGACCATCGTTTCCAAAAACTTTGGTTTATTTGTTGAATTAATTGATAACGGGATAATCGATTTATTGATATTTCCATTAGATTTGGGTCTGGTGCAGCAACCATTGAACGTCCAATTAGGAAATGTGATGGCGTTAGGGACTCAAAATCGTTTGGGTCGGATGATAAAGGACAAATTGGTCGGGAATTCAAAATTGCTTCAATTTGTATTAGTACTGTATTAAATTCCTCATAGGTTAGTTTGGCATCGCCAATAGCTCTAAAAAGGTGATATTTAACTCGTTTTACGCCCGCTTCCCAAAGCCCTCCAAAGTGAGGTGAATTAGGGGGAATAAAGTGCCATGTTATGCCCTCATTTGTACAGTAGTTTAAAATGTTGTCATGAGATGAAGTTAGAAAATTGGCCAAGTGATTTAACTCTCCTCGAGCACCCATAAAATTGGTACCGTTATCTGAATGGACGTCGGTGGGTTTTCCCCGTCGCGAGCAAAATGGCCTAAAAGCGGCTATGAAATTATCGGTGGTGAGGTCACTCACCAATTCAAGATGCATTGATTTAGTTGCAAAACAAACAAACACGCATATGTATGATTTGATTAGCTTACAACCGGGACCCCTTTTGTTTTTAATTAGGATCGGCCCTGCGTAATCAACACCAGTGATCTTGAATGGACTTGCAGCGGTGACTCGTTGAGCTGGTAGACTTGCCATTTGTGGCGTGTAATTTTTTGGATTGAAACGAAAGCATCTGATGCAGCTACGAACAATCTTTTTTATTGAACTAATTCTTGACGTTGGCCAATACTCTTGACGTATCGTCGCTAGTAGTAGCTGTGGTGGAGCATGATGTAAACTGACATGATAATGTTTGATAAACAGACTAGTTAGCGGATGTTTTCCGTCCAAGAGTAATGGGTGTTTTGTCTCATATTGCAATTGAGAGCATTTCAATCGTCCTCCTACCCTCAAAAGCCCGTCGTTATCTAAGAAAGGTGAAAGTGTCATTAATCTACTCTTAGATTTTAATGGTAACTTGGACCTCAGTAGGTTGATCTCTTCTGAATAGCTGGTAAGTTGCGCCATTGTAACTAGTTGTTTCATAGCTGCGCGCATCTCATTTGCAGTTATTGGACCTATTTGTTTATTGTTTTTAAATTTCGAGTTATGAATAAATCGTTGGCAATATGCCACAACCCTCTTCAATTTGTTTAAGTTTGAATATTTTGTAAAAAGATTAATTGATGTTTGATTTATAATTGAAAATACTTGTGTCGTGGTTTTTAATTCTGGTAATTCGGATTGTGAAATATTAACGTTGCTAGTAGGCCATTGAACGGTTGGTTCTTTTAAAAACTGTGGCCCATGCCACCATAGATTGGAATGCGTTAGTTTGCTTGGGAAAACGCCACGTGATGCTATATCTGCGGGATTTTCCTTCGTGTTGACGTAGTACCAGTCATTCTTATTGGTGAGGTTTTGTATCTTACTAACCCGATTCGCCACAAAAACTTGGAAGTATTTTCGGTTCTGTTTTTATCCAACACCTACTTCTAAAATTTGATTGTATTAATAGACAAAATTTTTCTGTATTCGCTGTATTTATAAAGGTATTTCTTTGTATTTATGAATGTGTTCATTGTATTTATTAAAGTTTTATAAATATATTATTATTATTACTAGGGGAGAGGCCACCTTTGACATTTTTGCTCATAACTAATCTTCAAATTAATATTTTTGGATATATATATATAATGATTAATGACACCATTGGAAAGAGGATGTCATTGGCTAAAATTTTGCTGAAGATACTTATTAGATACTCGAAAAACAAAAAAGTTATGACCATTCTCCCGACGAGGCTAAAATTCGCCTTTTTTATTTTTGGCTTGTAAATTGACCACCCCCTAAAAAGTTGCTGAAAAGTCAAAAAACTTAACTGAAATAAAACATCAAAAATGAATTAACTGTGATGATCACAATTGGTGCTTTTTCGCGCTTCTCAGCTTCATTGGTTAAAAAAATTTCTTAAGTTTGGTACACTTTAGTTCTAAACAGTATGAATGGAATTTTTTGGTTTTTCTAAAATACTAGTAGTTATGTGTAAACAACAAAATTTGCTTTCTCTTTATGGTTATACGATAAGACCTGCAAGGAAAATATATAAATATTTGTTAAATTATAAATTGGTTCATTTGTCTATTATCTATAACTCTATAAGATACGAAAAGTGTGAATATAGTACAACGTAAATAAATTTGCCTGTATGTCATTGTTTAAAATAATATGATTCTGACAGGGCAGTTACTTCCAGCTTTAACCGCCCTGTCAGAATCATGTTAACGTTAACGTCAGTGGCGTAACAAGGCAGCTACGGGCCTGTGTTTCTGACTCAAGCGAGGCCCCAAATGGAATATTAAATTAACATGGAACTTTTTTATAAGCAGAACAATTTTTATAAATTAATTTTGATGAAAAAAAATATAATAAATATTAAACACGTTTACATAATTAAGGAAGAGCAGTAGACGCATGTGTTTCTGGCAACTTGACCGTCGTCAGTATTGCGCACTTGACAACAACTTACCTGCTGCTACCAAAACGATGAACACAAAAATTTATAAAAACAAAACACTTCTTAACAAACAACAAACTTGCAACAAACTAGCAGTGTAATGTTAAAAATCAAAGTATACCCTACTCTTATTTTTTTCGGTATTTTGTTAAATTGCTATATAAGGGTGACAGTTAATTTGTTTATTACTGTAATCGCTACCAGATGGGAAGTTTTGCTTTGGCGGGTGCGTTTAATCTTTCTAGATGCCGCTTCAACTTCAATTCAGCAAAAGACGAAAGAGACAGTAAATATATTTTATATTTTAAATACTTAGGTACATGAATAATGTGGCAGACAAGTTATTTTGAAAAAGTGCCGCATATTTTCTGGTTTTATTGGTGCTTTCAATATTTAGTGCTACAAATCACAAAAATTTGAATTCGCATTAAATCATTGAAATATTTTATTTTTTTGGTCGTGATAGCGACCGGGCCCTTTTAATGTCCGGACCCTTGTTTGATCGAACACTGGTAGTTACGCCACTTGTTAACGTAATGTTAACAAACGCTCTAATCAAAAGCCATATTTCTGCTGATCTACCAATCCAAAGCTCCCGTTCGTTAACATTAACATGGTTCTGACAGGGCTGTTATAGCTGGAAATCGCGAGTCAAATAAGTGCTTTATAAAATGCACTTGCTTTTTTTAAATATAGCTTTCTCTTTTCAGCACAATTTGAAACAATGTAAATGTCGCTTTCAAAATGTTGTAGGTTATAAACAACAATGAAAACCTAACCTAACTGCATAAAATAAAGCACTACGTGATTCAAAAATATATACTTATTAAATTATAAGTTCGGACATACAGTCAAACTTCCCTAATTCGAATCTCAAGGGACCACCAAAAAAGTTTAAATTAGAGAAAATTCAAGTTATGGAGATAAAATTGCACGTAAATATCTGACAAACCTATATTATAATTTTTCAAAAAAACATTCGATTTATAGAATAATTCGAGTTAAAGCAGTTCGAGTTAGGAAGTTCCACTGTATATTAATTTTTCATTGTTATGTTTTTATAATGTACAATATTAGTAACGTACGTCTTTTATCGGTTTCGGTTAGCTAGACATACAAATATTTTTGTACCCGTTTAAATGAAAATGAACGGCGTCAAAGAGTACATACATACTCTTTGACGGCGTCCAAAATTATATTCAGTATGTGATTTCTTAATCAGAATTTCGTGACGTAGAGGCACAGATATTTGAATCAAACTTTATATATAGCTACATCAGATTTTTTGTTATAACAATGTGTATTTTACAAAAGCATATTGCACGATCTTGACATGGATGCGAATTTGCAATAATAGCAAGGCGCCTTTAGCCTTTAGCGTTTTTAATATAAATGAGTTTTAAGAAATTCTGAAAGGATGAGGTGGTATAGGAGTTTCTCGTCCCTTTGTATGAAAATACACTTGAAAGTCGCAAATTTCAACTTCTTTTCAAATGCGAATTTACCGAGTTTGTTTACATCTCAGTTACTACAAAACTTTTAACCTGGATACATTTCTAACTTTTGTCGAATGACAGTGAATATAGTTTTGGTTTACACATAAGGATCGAGGTATTAAATATTTGCATATTGTATTTTTATTATTTTGTTCATTATTTAATTCATAAATATTTCAAACGATGGTAACGTTTGGTTCATAAAATAATAAATTTTTTAAAAAGTATCACCAAATTAATTATATATCACCAATATCCCTTATAAAATAGTAAATATAATCAAACTGGACTAATTGCCATTTATTGTATGTACCTATTTACATTTTAATGTATTTCATTTCAAATCACACATTTCAATGTAAATACATACCATGTATTTATTTCAAATCAGTGTATAATTCAAACTTTCTTTCCTGTAAACCCTAAGTTTTCTATGAAAATGATGTGAAAAATAAAATGTGATGTGCTAGTTTATTTAATTGGTAGAAAAATTAATACTACAGAAGATTTAGCAATTTTTGTTCGTTCTTAAACTTCAAATTTAACAAATTTTAATAAAACTTGTACAAAAGTTATCAAACTTAGAACTTTATTTCATAAACTGTAATTTTTACATAAGTTATAGCCTTTGTTCCATAACTCCTAAATGTACTTTTGTTTTACCCATTCCAATTTTTGTGGCTAACCATAATTTATATAACTAACCACTGCTTTGACCAATTTTGTCGGAATTCGTGCATTTGATACTCAAAATAAATTAGTAGAGTAGCCAACGTTCAAACCACCCGGATTTTAATAATATTGTGCAATTCATGTGGTAATTATGTTGTGTTCTTTTAAAACAAACATGTGCACTTATTGTTTTAGAATTATAGCGATTTTATTAGTGGGGATGCTAGCTTTATATAAACACAGCACCACCACCTTTGTAACTCGGCAACCCTTAATGCTACAAAAAAAATAAGCATATCAAAATGATGTATAAATTATGTGCTAATTATAATATGTTCTTTTAAAATAATGATTTTAATGGTTAAAATTGATTTGTAGGGGAGTCTTGCAATGAGAACTTTTATGCAACCCGAACTACACTTAGTACACAGTACTCTAAAAGCGTTTGGTATGCATCAGTGCAAAAAGTGCAGTTAGTACAACCCGTTTGTTATGAAAATCCGCGTAGTCCCGGAGTACTCTGGACTACACTTTTTACTCCAACAAAATATGTAGTGTAGTGAGTGCAGAAACAATTTATAGGTGGAAAAACTTGAAATTAGCAATATCCTACTATTTATATGTTGGCTACTCCCATATTTACAATTCTTTAAATAATAATATTTTTGAAAATCAACTGTTTTTTCTACTTTTTATCGATTAATCATAATTATCAATCCTGAACTAAGCGTACTAAAGACTAAAGGCGTTTGTTAACAGTTACAGATTGTTGGCTGCACTGGCGCATTAGCGAATACTGAGTAGCACTCGTTACACTAGTTACTCCGTACTCGGTGCACCGGATTTTGATAACAAACAGAGCTAATATATTACAAAATTGTTGAAATGCTTCTGTATTTCACAAATTTTGTATTTAACATAAATAAATAATATTGTTATATTATTGTAAATTATTTTGTTTATTTCTATTTTAAGTTTTTTTAATACAACACAATGTTAGCATATGATTTGCACATTATCTTAACATGCTTATTTTTTGTGTAGCATTAAAGGTTGCCAAGTCACAAAACTGGTGGTGCTGAGTTTGTGCTGAGTAATTATCACATCATTTTGATATGCTTAAATGCTTATTTATTGTATAGCATTAAGTGCTTGTTCACAATGTACATAAGACATAAGAAATACATAAAACGTAAGAATTTACAAATATACAAATAAGACCTTAATCGAATATTGAATAATACTGGAATTATTTTGTTATATGCAAAAGAACATTCTAAGTCGTTTTCTTTAAGATTTTAATAGTATTCAATACTCCATTAAGCTTTTATTTGTATTTATATATTTAAGTCTTATGTTCGTCTTACGTTTACGTACATTGTGAACAAGCACTAAGGGTTGCCGAGTTACAAAGGTGATGGTTGAGTTTATATAAAGCTAGCATCCCCACTAATAAAATCGCTATAATTCTAAACCAATAAGTGCACATATTTTTTTAATAATTAGCACATGATTTGCACAATATTATTAATTATTTGATTTTTAATTTTGAGGAAATGAGGATGCTGGCCACGTCAGATTTTAAAATGTGTGATTTGAAGTATTACTTATTTCGATATAGGTATAGGAATTTTAGAGTAACTATGCGCAATATCTTGTTGTGCATTTTGATATTTAAATGTACAAAAAATTCTTTTGTTGTTAAAAATTTAAATTTTGTTTAAGAGCGCGCTGCGAGAATGGGAGAGGGAAATTTTACAAATAGTACAGCTCATTACCATTACTTAGTTACATGAAAATACTTAGGTGGCGTTGGCTGCACTATATCATTTTCAGTAATTTATTATTTATCACGTGATAAAAACTGTACGTTTTTGTACCGACTATCAGTGCCAAGGCTATCGTGTTTCGCAAAACGAATATTTGCGATTGACAACACTGTAACCAATACTATCTCTGTTCTTGCAGGTGAAGGAAATAAAATACATCGTGTAATTGTAATCGGCTTCCAATCGAATTATAAGCTTTGTAAATATTTTTTTTAGCTGGTAATAACAATTGCTGGTAATCATTACTCGCAAAATAATTTTATAATATGTTACCAGACGTCCCGATTTGGTCGGGGCAGTCCTTACTTTTACACTGCTGTTCCGATTTTTTATTCATGTAAGTCGGGACGCTTAAATGTCCCGATTTTTTTCTAAAAACGAATTTCTAAAAACTGAAAATATATATGTTTAAAATATCCAACTAATTAATTTACTAAATGTAAGCACTTTTGACATCTTAATAATATGTGACTCGCCCACGTTCATAGCTCACAATCAGACGCAACTTGATCTGGGTACATCGAGTGTTAAACTGCTAACTCCACTTTTTGCACTAATATGGTTTTTAATGCCATTCATAATAAAAATTTTGTTTATACAGTTTTTATTGTATCCTGTAAAATTTCACATTTAGGAGTTAGCAGTTTAACACTCTTAACCGACGATATTGTACATGTTTCTACATAAATAATAAATTTGTATTATTATACTTGACTACTTAAACAAATTTTTATTCGGAGAGGGGAGTGAAACGTCAGAATGTGGGAACATCTAGGTATTGAAAAAAACATCCATATAAAATCCTGAAATTTTGAAGCCTGTGATAATTTATAATTTTTGATTTAAACTCCATGACCTTGAAACATCAAAAACTTTCGTTTGGGGCGCTTTTTTAATTTTTATTTTTCCCCCCCTCCATGTGAGATTCTGCTCGACCCCCTCCTCCCTCTAAACGCTTCGCGTAATTAATAGTCGGGGGGGGCACGTTCCCCCGTGCCCACTCCCCCAGACGCTCGAAATTAACAAGGAAACAAGCAGACAATCCCAAATCCGAGAACCCTTTTTGCCCGTCTCGACCCCTTGTGCCCCCCCTAGAAAAAAATTCTGGATCCGCCCCTGGTTCCTTATTATAATATTCACTTCAAAATTTAATTTTATGCGCTTGAAAAAGGTAGTGTATTGAAATAATAAAGAAATAAAATGTAGATTGCGATTGTTTTGACTTCCTTGGTGGAATTTTGTTGATGTGTAGGTCTGGCGATATCCGGTGTTTATAAATAAGAAACTTATCTCACTTTCTGAATACGATTATCAGAGAATCAAATACATCATACTAACACGTGAGTGTTAAATAATTTACTAGCACCATCTATAAGGGAACCCTTGAACCCTTTGCTCCTTCAGTTGATTTTATATAGTTTAAAACTCCACTAAAGATATTTTTTCATCGCAAAGTTTCGTATCGCTTTTCTATAATTGATTATGAAATCACTTCAAAATCGGGTTTTGTCCTTATAATGCCCTGCAAGCGGCAATTCCGAAGTTTTATAAAAATTGGTTGTCATAAAAATTTAAAATTTTCCGTTTTCAAAAATTAAATTGACCTATTTACTATTAATTTAAAACGCTAAAAATAGGTTTATTACCTTCAATAGTCTTTTCTTATTAATATAAAAAAAATCACACTAATACAACGTTTAGTTTTTGAAATCTGAACAAAAGTTTAGAGGCTTCTTTTTAACGTCATATTTCGTCTTTCCCTCTCCCATTCTGGCAGCGCGCTCTTAACCGTATCGCCATACAAGGGCCAACATACATATACAAAAGAAATGATCAAGATCTAGTTTTTTTCGTAGAATTTCACATCTGCAACACAACATACTATGTATGTTTGGCCATTACCCTCGCATATTTGAAACATATAATACCTACTATTACAATAATTGCAAACATTTTTTATTAAATTAAATTTATTATTAAATAAACTTAAATTCAAGAAATTATCTTGTTTACACACATTGTCAAGTGAAAACCTGTATTTATTGAATATACTAACAGCTTAAGAGGAATTAGAAAAATAATATTTTACAGTTTATTTGTAGTTAAACTTTCTAACATGTAAAAAGAAAATTATATTAGAAAATGTACGAGTACATATTATTATTTAAATTGTTATATTCCAGAGAAATAGAGAGTACTCTAGAGAAATTTTATAATAAATTTATTTGTGTTAATTTATCTTTGCAATTTTAAAGATGAAATTGCATCAGTAGTAGGATAATAATATCATACAAGGATATTTTTTCTATGCAGTATCGGGGTGATCATATTCCTGATTTAAATATATAGGTGTTTAGGCGACTGTTTTGTTTTGCAAATTCACTTTTTCCATAACACAATCGTGATATAAATAATGCTGTATAAAAACTATATAACATTTATATTACGATTTGGTTAGCGAAACAGCAATTTTGCAAAGAGAACGGGTGGCTATTAAGGCCTGTTTGCACGGTTCAAGTTGATAAGTAATTTTTTAAGTTAATTTTAAGTAAAAATTGAATACTTACAACTTCAATAAACCGTTTACACGTAAAATTTAGTTAAAACTATGTTGTCGATTAAGTTATCAACTTGAACCGTGTCAATGGGCCTTTAGTGCAGCATTCCAAACACACCTGATTTTTACAGATGTTTACTTTGAAAGATGCAGGATTAAAGAAAATTTTACACAATACTTTTTTAATAGTCATTACAAAATTACACAAAGAACTTTTAATAGTAAGTACCTACCTAAAGACCAAAAAATGTCTACTTATAATAGAAAATACATAAATGCCGAAAATCTTTAAATATTACCAAATATATCGGTTCACCTTTGCACCTTGTGCATTACTTACCTTTGTAATTACAAAAAAGTAAAAAAAATATAATGAAATTGAGCGAAATGATCAAAAATATTATAATTAATGGCAAACAGATTTTGAAAATATTAAACTAATATAAACTTTAATTAAAAATAGTTACTCTAGTGCAGGGGTGGCCAATGCAAATAATCTTACGGGCCATTTTGGAAATGTATCATGACTCTGCGGGTCACATATAAAATTATATATGCCCATATTAGATTTAGATACACTATAGACATTTTTTTGAAGTGAAAAATTGAAACATAATGAATTATTATTATTGAATATAATATGGATGCACAAATAATGTATTTTTTTAATACATTGGTTTTCACTACTTTGGCTATTATAAAATAAATATATTTTGTAAAAGTGTGATGAATTTCTAGTTAATTTAGTTAATAAAATTAATTTAATTGTTAATAAAGAGTTAAAAATATATTAATTTTAAATAGTAAAGCAGTAGTAGAAATGAACTTAAAATAGGAAATTTCAAGAAGATTTGTGGTATTTAGTACCTATGTATTTGTAAAATATAATATTTAACAGAACCTAAACAAAACGTTAAAATTACAGAATTTTAACAGCAAAGTGAAGAAATACAATACGTAGAAAAGTATTATTTAAAAAACCAAAAAACACTAAATACAATTTATTATTTGACAAATTAGGACTAAAAATATTTTAAAAAAACAGAAGATAAATGAATATTTGACATGAAAACTTTAAGAAGCCCTAATATAAAGTGTATACGGAACTGAAATAATAGAATATAGAAAAGTAGTTAGTGGAATTATTTTTTCTTTTTAGAGAGCTTTTTATTGTTTAATTTTTTGGGCCCGAGGTTCTTTAAAATCTTTAAATAAATAGTTAGGGTGGTAAAGCTTTATAGTATGTTGGACAAAAAAGTTTGCAAGACTTTACATTCAGAGTAAGTAAACATAAATTAAAATTTACAAAAGGAAAGAATTTAGATGAGCAGTTTAATATTAACGATGTAATTATACTGAAACCACCGTTTCTATCTTACAATAATAATAATAATAATAATTGGTATGATAATGTTGTTAAATGTACATATTTGCATATTTGCCAAAATGGAAACTTATTTTTAAATTTTAATTTTGCGTAACTTCTCTTTATTAATACACTTTTTTATAGTTACAGATTCGTTTCGTAATGCCGTCAGCTCGACTCACCCTCCGCGAGGAGGATGTAGTTCGACTGGCACTAGAGTTTTTACACAATCGAGAACTCCATATTTCACAGTTAAGTTTAGAAAGAGAAACTGGAGTAATTAATGGGTGCTACTCTGACGATCTTTTATTTTTACGCCAGCTTATTCTAGACGGTCAATGGGATGACGTTTTGGAATTCATTCAACCTTTAGAAGCGCTACCAACGTTTGAGATGCGAAAGTTTAGTTATACAATTTTAAAACATAAATATATCGAACTACTTTGTATCAAGTCTGAGGCGAATGTTCAAGGAAGTAGTGTGGATAATGCAGTCGAAGAAGTAGTTAAAGTATTGACGGAATTAGAAAAATTTGCACCTACAAAAGAAGATTATTCCAATATGTGTTTATTATTAACACTGCCTAAGTTAACGGATCATTTGCAATATAAAGATTGGAACCCGAGTAATGCACGAGTTCAGTGTTTTAGAGAAATTTATCCGTTGGTGTCTGATTTTCTTCCTGGCGATAGAAAAGGCACGGATCAAGTTACGGGTTATGCAAGTGCAAAAAATGATAGATTAATTCAGTTAATTATTAAAGGTATATTATATGAATCTTGTGTAAATTACTGCCAAGCTAAAGCAACCGGAACGAAAGAATCGCAAACCCAGGAAATGAACTTTTCAAAATTACTCGACGGCAGTGTTGGTTTTAGTGATTCTGATCTAAGTTTATTATCGTGGTTACAGAGCATATCGTCTGAAACCTTTTCTGTACCCTTTGAACAACGTACATTAAATGTAGATGTAGAGCGCTTGGAAAGACCATCTTTAGAAGCTTCCTGGACTGAACATATGTTTGTTACCCCTATTAAACCAAAGACTTTTCCACATTCTGCTATGCCGTTTACAAGGCCGCGATCAGCTGCAGATATTATGTCGCGCTCTTTAATGCCAGCGTTAGATGGGTTGCCTTACGGTCTGGCGCAAGGTAGTAGCAGTACCACTCATAACGGTAACTCTCGTGTAATGGCATTGAGTACCGGAGATATTAATTGTAATAATGGTCCTATGTCGCGATCGAGTTTTGCAAGTTTTCATCTTACGGGAATAAAAAATAACAAATTAATGAATGCTTCTGTCGATCGACTATTCGAAAATGAGAATGATGTCTTTTTAAGCAATAGTTACGCAGATTTTCAACAATTACCAGCAATACAAGAACAAACTAGTACACCAAAAAATAATTCTACCAGTCTACCTAAAAATCAATCACGTCCACTATCAAAAAGTCCAGAACGTAAAATTTCGTCAGCTTCCACTCCTGAGCATAAAGGTCGTGAATCGCCGGCATCGATAGGCACTGCTAGATCATCCAGAAGAGATTCGTTAAATGAAAGACCTGCTACTACGCAAAATGTGGTATTGACGGCACCTGCTGAACCTTGTCTTGAACAAAGTTTTACTGGAGACCTTCTGAAAGAGTTTCAGAAACAGAAACAAAAATTTCAAGAAACTCTTGCAGTTAGAGAACAAGAAAGAGAGGACATTTTAAAGCAACTTTCCCGAGACAATAAGACCATTGAAGAAAGGTATGTATCATTAGGTTTATAAAAATTGTTTGGTTATGGGTTCTTGTCCAGAAACGGATTGAGCGTATTATGCTCTACTAGCTCCTAAAGGCCGATTTGACAATAGTTGGATGCATTCATTTTCTGATTTGTAAATTCGGCTCTAGGCCTAAAGCTTTTGACAGACAACCCAACTTTTAAATATTCAGAATTTTAGTGAAATATTTTTTTAAATAAAATTTATAAATTATATAGTAAGTAATTATTATTTTATCTACAATTTTACAATAAAAAGATAATTTGGTCTACACTGAGAGAAAATGTACAATACTTTCCTGTTATATTTTCAATTTTTAGTAGCTCTATTTTAAATAAATACCTTAGAGTTCTCAATAAAAATTAAGTAGAAATTTTAATATTACCTACTTATATATTAAAAAAAACAAAAAATCTTGAAAATTGATATTGAATAAAGAATTGATTGAAAGATTTGGAAAAATTCTGAGACACTTAATTTGATTTAAATTGCATCGCATCTTTTTGCGTTAATGTCAAGATGTTGAGGATTTTGACCCCTTTTTACTATTAGTAATTTTTTAAAGCACTTCTAACTTCTAAGAATGTTTAATTGGCAAATACAAAGATTAAACTGAAATATTCAATTGAGTTGTGTCCGCACTATAATGCACTTGCATTTACTACTTAAAAAACGGTGCTAATATTTTTGAAAGGCCCCAATAAAAGCACATTAAGGTATCATAAAAATTTAAATTCATTGATATATGTATTCATAAATATGTTAAGCGAAGTTTATCATTAAATATTGGCAAAGATTTGTCTTCTTTTTGTGAAAAAAATAAGCAAAGTTACAAATTCATTCTTATGTGATATTTTTACCATTTTACTAAATTTACTATCATCAGACACAAAAACTGCACAGTTGAAAGAGATAGAATCGAAAATGGACATTTCAATTGTTAATTAATGTGCAAATAGTCAAAGCCTATATTATAATAATTTAATACACTTGGAAGCGCGGTCGTAGGCTAGTGCTAGAATGCTAGATTGCTATTCGGCTATGCCGTAGTCGTGGGTTCGATCGCCGACGAAGTACATCTGATCATCTCAACCGTGTCTTTCTCACAAGATGCTGGCAACATCTTTGTTGTATTAAATGCCTAAATACCTCTCAGCCCTGGGCTCCGAGTGGAATCGGAAGACGTTGAACGTTAGAAAAACCGATATATATATGAGTCCACTAGATGCAAAAGTGTGTATATGACATTCAAGTTGTTTTGAGATATTTACACGAAACTGTTATGAGGAAAAGTATATATAATAATAGTATTATATATACTATTTTGAAGTCACAATGATAATTTTTTTACCAATATTTAGATTATTAACCGTAGAATTTTAGTATAAAGATTGCATACAGACAGTTTTTCAACTGAACCATGTTTATTGAACAGTTTTGCAACTGAAGCGTTAGGATTAATTTAATGTTCTCCTACTTAGAATTTATCTACTGATTTCTAAATAGTAATTAAAAGCATATACTGATATTTAAAAGATGCACATTCGATTAACGAATACAACGCCACCAATAACTCATTTTTGAAATTTTTGCATATACACACTTTTGCATTTAGTGGACTCATATTGTCGTGTAATCTGGGGGGGGGGGGTAAATATTTTTAAATATAACTGTACTGTAACCCTAACCAAATTACCGCACTATTGAGTGATCAGACTCTTCAATTCAAATTTAATTTTTAAATACGAAATGGAACGTCAAAATTGAAAGATAATAATAAATTGTACCCACAATCACTCGCCTCGAACTTATCGTACACTTGCTTCATTCAATATCTTCCAGTTTTATTATTTTACCAATTAAATTAATTAATAATTCAATTATGCTTTTCAAATACTTCCACATCAACTGCAATCTTTCCAATCTCCAATTTAATTCAAAATATTAATTCTGGTCCAATAATTTAATTTATTCAAAATTTTCCTTCACAACACGTCAAAATCAATTAATTAAATCAACTTACAAAATTATAATTATTTATTATTCTCTCCAAAATTCAATTCAAAAACCAAAAAAATTACAAGAGACGACTTTTTCCTCAACCGCTTCAGGCGGCCATTTTTGGAAAAAGCCTGGTTTTCACCGCTGTTTGCTGCCACTATAATTATTTGGCAGGAAAACCAGCAAATACAAAAATATTCACAAACTTTAAAAGAAATAAGATTTCTACAAAAATAATAAAAAAATTTTCAAATTACATTCAAAAATTTGAATGGTGAATTTTGGAACATGACAATATATATAATACACTCGCAGAACTTCTGTGATTTAAATTTATGAAAATTTCAAACCCTTTTACTACTCTTATCCAGTGGGGTATCTTTCTACCAATTCAATTCCCTAGTAAGGAAAAGCCTAACATTTACCTCACGAAGTATCGTGACGCCTAAAAACGTTTAAGGTCAAACCGTCACTAGCTTCTAGACTGCATAATAAATTATTGTGTTTCTAATTTATTTTAACGAAAGATTTGTTTTTTCATATTTATTTTCATAGTTTTTCATTTCTTTTTATACAAGAAGATTTTACAATAGATACTTTTCAACAGTTTAGTTTCCCGTATCATTAAAAATAATTAACGTAAACTTAGTTAATGTTATTCGATTAATTATTGGTAATTAAACACACCCATCTGTGTATATACTGTATATGAACCAATTAGAAATAATGAAAATAGTTACCTATGGTACAACGTAAATTACTAAAAAAAACCTTTTCATTAAATTTCTATTGCAAACTAAATACGTAAATATAAAATTATGATAATTATTTTACCGATTGTTGCTTGAGGCAAATATGCAAAGTACTAAAGCTACAGGTGGAAAGATTTGGTTTTTAGAAATACCTGACAGTAGTTATTTGTTCTTAACAATAATAATTATTAAATATTATAAAGTATTTAATAATCAGGTAACTTATGCATACAATAAACAATACTTACATTAACAAATAGAAATAGAATGTAATTAGATACATTATTTAATTGTTACTAATTGAGTACTAATTTACTGGTACTTGTACTTACTCATATTTTGCGACATATTTTTGTTAAATAGTGTTGTGGTGCATATTACAATCGGTTTATTGATTCAATTGTGATATCATCTTTTTAAAATATGTATTACAATAGTTATTTACATCCGCCACTATTTAAAAAATATGAAAACCCACTTGAAAATCGTGTGCTATATTATATCGACAATTCAAAGTGCGATCTCCACAAACATCAAAGGTATGCTAATATAAAACAAATAATTTGTACCTATAGTAAAAATAATTATGAATTTTGCTTCTCATCACTGTAGAACAAAGATGTTGTTTAAAAAATCTAGTTATTGTAATTATGAATACTGATAAGAAATAATAAAAATTGAATTATCTGTTAATTATCCTCTTCAGTAATTACTATTTAGTGATAAATAAAAAATGATGTATTTAGTTATTTAAAAAATACCGTATGAAATCAATTTCATTAACGCAAAATTTTGCAGAACTTGGCTTCATTTTGCAAACTGAGAAATCAACTGGCTGTAATTTTTTAATAGAAATGTATTTATTTTCTAATTATTGTGGTTGGTCATAGCTGATGCTAAAGTTTTGCAATTTCTAAATAGTAGTAAATATTGGATTACTCTAAACGCTTTCTCACATTATTTTCTATTTAATTTCCGTTGCTTGCGGTTAATAATAATTTAAATTATTTATTTTTAGTAAAAATGTTACTAAACCATACAATAATGGTACTACATCTGGATTGAACCATGGCGCACTTCCGTCTAGATCAAGTCACAACGGTAGTATCGAAACCTCAAGGTATTTCATAATTATTACAATAAAATAATATTATTGATTAATTTATGTATTTTTCAGAGTATTATCAGATACGAATAATTTAAACGAAGGCATTTACGATGCTGTCAAGGTAAGCTGCTGAAAAATATTTTTATTTAATAATTCTCATTTAAAACAGATAAATTCTACAAACTGAAATTATTTTTTATTACTTTGATTTTTTTAAAGAATTGATATATGTATAGTCTTGCCTGGTCGAAGACTAGTCAAGAATGTTTTTTAATTTCGGTTCGCTGAAAAGTTTGCTTGTTTTTAGATATAACAGGTTTGAAATCGAACCTTTGTTAAAAAAGTGAAGATTGAAAATCTGTACGTACACGAAAACACTTATCTGTTTAGGTCTGTTTAGTCTGTTCAGATCAGACTGAAATCGAGAGATCGACTCCTCTCTCTAAATCTTCCTAAAAACACTCGTAATTGCAATGATAAAAACACTAAACACTGTCATTTATAAAAGTGATAAATAATAACGAATCGATAATAATTCTCGACTCGACTTAATGACTCGAGTCACGTCAATTTTGAGTTATAACTACTGCTGTAATCCTGAGAAAATCTTTTTTTTTTTACAAAATAAACCGTTGCTTTACGACCAATAATTCCAGAGATAATCAGTGGAGAAAAGTTGTATTTCCTATGTATGTACTTTTCAAAACTTGAAAATCACTCTCCTGAAAAATATAGTATAGGTCAAAATGAGTTACGGCTTTGTTACTTGGGGGTGTCGATTTAATCATAATTATTCCGGGAGTACATTTTGAATAAATTTTTATGAACTACTTACATACCCTTTGTAACACCTCAAATTAAAGGTCCTTTAAAATGTTTTAATTTCTTGCATCGCAAAATACCACGGAATCTCCTCCAAATAATGCTAAAATACTTACAGATGGAGATGGAAAATATGTCAAAAAGTACCTAATGTTCTTTCATCGTCACATTATTTTACAATTTGTTAATTTTATTTAATATTCGGTACAATTTTCTAAGAAAAGTTATTAATAATTAGAAATGAATTTAGTTAATTCATTATTATCATCCGCAAATAACATCAATTAATTCATTATTAACTAATTTAGTTTAATAATTATAAGATTATAACGTTTCTTAGAAAAGTGCACCGATTATCCCTGGTTTCCCAAATAAAATAGTTTTTAAGCAATTTCTTGAAAGCGAGTCTATCTATTTAAATTAAAAAAATTAATTTTTATTATTTTATTTTATTTAAGGTTTTAAATTTAAATTTACTTTTTCTGCCATTGACATTTTATTATCGTATTATGTTTTTAAGCTATGACGTCATCGGAAATTTTTTAAATGGAATTTTTATTAGGAAAATTCAAAATTAAACTAAAAAGTGAAAAATTATATTTAAATGTATTTGTAATTTTTGAAGTTGCCTTGAAATTTATTATTATGACCTTTGAATTTTTATTATTAATTTCGCGCGGACAAAAAAATCATTTTTCATTTCTTATCGCTTGTTTTTAATCGATTCAAATTTTCTATATAGTATATAGGTTACAATAAATTGAATCGCGTCTAGTTTCAAATCCGGTTATCTTGTAGATAAACAAATTTTCAGAAATTTTTGTTCTCCCCCAAACAATATAGGTTTAAGTAGTGTAACTCAATATTAACCATATCAATATTTTAGAAAACCCAAAATATGCACACTTTTCAGAACTAAAATGTTTGTTCAGAACAGAACGTTTGCGAATATATACTTACAGTGTATATTACATGTGATAACTTAAACACATTTTAGTTCTGAAAAGTGTTTAGTACATTTTTTGGGTTTTCTAAAATATTGATATGGTTAATATAGAGGTTTTCTGTTCTTATTGATAATATATTTATAAATATAAATAAATAATTTAATTCTACAGAAGGGTGAAGAGTGTTTATTAATTAAAATGTGAAACTTTAAGTTTGACAATTGAATTACACAAGTGAATTTTTTTATAGCTGTTAAGCTACGTTTAGATCTGACACTTATTGCACGAATTTTATGTCGGACAGTAACTATAGCTAATGTAAACGTTGCGAAATTTCTGTCGGACATATATGTTTTAACTTCCGGCGATATGTGTTGACACATATAGAAGATCAGATGTAAACGCTGCCCAAAATTTCTGTCAGACATATATGTTTCAACTTCTGGCGATATATGTTGCTTTATAGAAATTCACATGTAAATGATACTTTTTTGCAAGTTCCGAGGTTCTTGAGAGAAATTGCAAGAGTTGACCACTCATCTACTTTTATGATACTGTCGCGCGATATTTTTATAGAATTCATGTTGGGTTTCACAAATTCTTGTTTATAATTTAAGTTCTAATTAGTAATTAAGCTGTTAATTAATTAAATTAATCATCTGGTAGTCTAAAAATAAGCTTTTCGCAAATTACAGGTAGCACAGGTAATAATTGAATTATATCTGATTTTAAAGTAAAAATTGCTATTGAGTAGTTACTTGGCAAGTAGGAACTCAAGTTAGTAAAATTAGTATAGTACCTATGCAGTTTTAAAAAAATAATTATAATTTATTGAGATAAATTAATTTTTGTCACCTGTACAGGTATAAATTTATAATTCCTTGTCGGACGGTAATGTGTTAATTGTAAATATTTTAAATTCACAATGGTTTAGCTTAAGTTTTTATGACCACAGATGGAATTGAGTTGGGTTTGGTTACTTCTTCAAGTAATGTCCCTTTGTATATGTGTATGTGTTCAAGAATGAGACATATACCAAGATGTTGACTTTTTGATATAAGGGGACCAATATTTTAAGCACCTTGTTTTTCACATTTCAAAATCCACTCTCGAATCCAAATCGAACGATTTTTCTTCTTCATTCTTAACCCTTTACCTAACCCTGGTCGATATTTCAATCAGTCTGAAAATTTATTTTTTCTTTCACAATCACAAGTTTCTTTAAAAAATACCCTGTTTTTTATTTTTGGAAATCTGCCCTATGAAGGGTTAAATGTTCTAAAATAATTACACTGGCTGCAATTTTTTCTTCGAGATTTTTATCGTAAACCTTTTGCGCCAAGAAATCTTTGTAGAATGAAAGAAGTGTCGGACATTTTTTGGTAGGTAAATGTAAACCGTTTGTACATTTGTTGTGAATTAAGAAGAAAAAGAAATGTATACACATATTCATGTTTTTCTTTCAAGCAATTTCTATCTTAAATGTAAACAGTCAAAGCTATTTTATGTCCGACACTTGACATATATGTCTGGATATAAGAAACTACTATGCACCCTACATACATACATACATACATACACCCATATACAGAATTGAACGTACATCCCTATACTAGCAATGCAACTTGTGTCTTTTGAAGACATGTTTTTTCATATAAAAATCGCTTCTACAGCAAAACTTATTAAACATTTTTTGTTGAAAATTTCATTTTCTTCATTTTTGTTTCTAAACATTTTTCTATTTTGTCGCACCGTTTCCGAGCTACAGTGACTTAAAACAACCCCTGTAAAAATTTTAATAAAACACCCAAAAGAGCAATGTTAATTTTATTAAAATTTTCACAGAGGTTTTTTAAGTTACTCTATCACGGAAACGGTGCGACGAAATAGAAAAATTTATATAAACAAAAATGAAGACGATGAAATTTTCAACAAAAAATGTTTAATAAATTTTGCTGTAGAAACTATTTTTATATGAGAAAACATGTCTTCAAAGGGCACAAGTTAAATTGCTAGCATATTAGGGGTGTACGTTCAATTCTGTGTATGGGTGTACATACATACATACATACATACAAGCAAAAATATTAAATCAAAACACGTTTTGAAAACGATAAAAACAAAGACACTTTTTAATTAAAAAAGCTGCTTTCGTTTGTGGAAAGTATATGTTATGTACCTACATACTACATGCAAATTTCTATATATTTTCATTAGTATACCTAGTACATCGATTACAAGAATTAAGTATACACTTTCCTAGATAAATGAAAATATTTGCAAATTCCTATAATTAGCAATTTATAAATTGCACGTAGTAATGCAGATAGCAAAAAATATTATTGCACAAAATTACTTTAATTGACAACAATACTTATCAAGATGACTCTTACTTGGTTATTGGAGCATCGCATAAAAAAATTTAAATTTGCATGCACGATTATTGTTTATTTGATGCGCATTTCAAATCTAGAAGCATGGCCTAATATGGCCACGTCAAGTTTTCGGTTTTTGTATGAAAATTTCTATAAGTTTATAAATAAATACAAACTTAATAAATAATTGCAACACATTAACATTCGAAATAAAAATTCATTATTTTATCATTAATGATTTATTGAAAGAGAATTTTAAAAAGTCTTCAAAGTAGTACTTAAATATATTATGATTATATTGATTTTGCGTTAATTTATAGTATGTAAGAAAACGGCATTTAATTGACAGTAGTTTCTTGTACTACCATTTTTATTATAAGCAAGGTTACCATTATGAATCATCAATGAAATTCCTAAAATCAATTTGTATCTTCCAGGGTTATTGTTTTAATAAATATTTTGAATTTTTATTAATATTTATTATTAGTACCTATAATAATTATAAATTTGTCGTATTTCATCTTAATAATTTTCAATGCATCTAATGTTATAGTATTCGCTAAGTGGGTGGGTGAATTGTGGGATTGTATTATAGTTCGAGGTTTCTTTCGTTATAACTGTGACTGTTTTCTGCGAGAATACTCTTTGCAGTCATGGAATGTGTTTATAACCATGAGAACACGTTGATACATTGTCATTGAAGGTGTTGTGTGTGCTTACTGTTTTTGTCAAGTTTATACTGTCATTAAAAATATTTCACATACAATAGAGTGATCGTTAGTAGAGTCTGTGTATTTAATTTTAAATGGATTTATTTTTTAATTTGTTTTTGTTTGATAAACAATAAGTAAACATGAGTGCCGCAATCAACCATACTGCAGCCATGAGAAAATTGGAAGCGTTGTTTAACAATATTGATGTAGTTCCAACACCACCCTATAACGAATTTTGTGAAATCGAAAAGAAACGCGATAAAAAATGCGATGTTCACGGTGACAAATCTATTCGAAGGGGTTCTTTAGGAAATAACACTAGTAATGCAATGAATTCTATTGGAAATATTTTCATTCCAAATAAAAATACACGTTCTTATGGTATTGGACCACGGAGAGAATCGATGCCTGCTTTAAACACTCAAAACAATTTTAACACTAGGTAAGGTTGAGGACATTCAGAAAAGAAAAGAATACAAATTAGAATTAGATAAAAAAAAATAAGATTCATTAAAACTCTATTCTGCAGAGTGTTTAATCTTATTTAACAAATACTTTCAGTTAATTTTATCATTTAATAAAAAAAATATATACTAAATATAGACTATTGATACTGAAAATGCAATAGTAATTTATTCAATTTTGTCAAAATATAATAAGAAAAAATCGTGAGCTATCAATTATAGGAATAAACATTATTTGAACTTAATTTTTTCAAAATTCTTTTGAACATAATATGTAATAAATTAATCGACAATTTTGGAAATTTATTGTTGTGGTCAACTTGCCATTTATTACTTCTATAATAGAATATATTTATATCAATATTATTAATTTTTTATTCTTACTATACTATATAATAAATGCTAGATTCAAATTATAAGGTAGAATACTCATTCAGATACTGGGTATTCAGTGTAAAAAATTTAAATTACCTATCGATTAAATTGATTAAATAAAATTGTATTCCAGTGGTTGATAAGAGCTTATTTGTTGTTTGATACACTTTTTATTTAATATGTGTCTGTTCTGAATAACTTCTAATTTGATCACGTATTTTGGAATTACCAATTATTTACTTTTATAATGTAACTTACATTTGAAAGTTTCATCTGCTATTAACTATAATTATTAAATTAATTGAAAGCTTTTAAAAATATTGGTATTATTATTTTTTGAATACGGGTTTTTGTAGAAATACATTTCAATGTTTAAAATTATTTTGGGAATAAAAATCGTGCGGCACTTCAAGTAGTGCCTATTGCTATAGAAATATTGCCCATCAGAATAATATTTTCCCATGGGAGCCTACAGTTTTATCTTTTATGTATTTTTTTTTAATTATTATAAATGTTCTATTCTTATTTGTATTCTTATACCTAGTTATAGGTAAATAAGTAATTTAAACACGTTTGTGGATATATAGGCGTCGTAATTCTTTTGGACTTCCGCAAATGCCTCCAAATAAGGATATAGAACATCCAAACGACTTTCCATTGTTTTTAAGAAAAGATCCAATATTATCGTCAATGGTCAATTTAAGGAAGGATGGTAATATTAATGTTTCCAATTCAAACAGAAATTCATTTGATTATTCCACGAATCAGTTAAAAAAAGATTTCTTGCAAGTTTCTAATCCAAACAGAAGACATTCAAGGCGATTTTCAAACGATTCCTTAGATAGCAGACGAAATTCTTGGGATTCTAGCAGGCGTGGATCTGCGGGTAGTTCTAGTGGTTTGGATGATCCGATATTTCAAATCTATCGTAAGGTTAGATTTTATATGCTATACCTATATATTAATTTAAGAAATTTTCTTTTGTTTTCAAAATTTAAGACAATGATTATCACTGGTTTTTTAAAAAATGTATTTACTAGTATTATTACGATACTAAGTTATTATCACTTCTTCTATAGTTTATTGATTGATTTTTACATTAGCCGACTTTTAATTTGACCGAGTTTAATTATTATAAAATCATTCAAAGTAAATTAATAAAAATGTTAATTTACTCCAAGAAGCTGTTCTCAAGCCATTTATGAATAGTAAAAGTAAAACTATTGTAAGATATAAATAATTGATTGCGCTTTAATTTGATTAAGAAATCCAATAACATCGATATTTTTGAAAAGCATGTCAGTAAATGGATAAGTAGTTCAATAGAAAAAAAAGTGTGAGAATGAAGTTGATCATAATGAACTTATGACTGATGTAATATGTATAAAATTCTGAATATTTATATCTTGATAACAATTATTATACCATGTGTGCTCATTATGTTGGAATTCCACAAGGGGTTAACCGCTGTTGAAGTATGTGAACAAACAGTATGTCGACTTGAAGAATAATGTGATATGTGAATTACTTGCAGTATTTGAAGTAGCTGTGATGTAGTTTGTTGTTTTTAAAAGGTATCCTTAAATTTTATTTTGGTGAATTTAACAACGGAGAAATGAACGAAACTTGTTCAACTAAAATAAATTCGATTCCACAATTTTCTTTCTCTTATCGTTGGGGATGGTCACAATACTGCCGTCCTAAGCCAAAAAACAGTATCTTACTGCTTTTTAGTGTTGCAGGATCACAGATATTGTTGTAATAATCCTCAAAAGCTATATAAAAGCTTATATATAGTCTAAATTCAGAATTTCGGTAAATTACTGCTGTCGCATTCCAGCCGCAATCTTGAATTAAAACGTAAATATTTTTTTATTATTATATTACTTATACTCGTTGTCAACTTTTGGCTAAAATTGGTCAGAACCAGACATGCAGGAAATTTAATTCTCTGACTTCTCTTGATCGATACCATTTTTTTGTCTACGGATAATATTTAACCTGAAAAACGAAGTAAAATTAAACTACTTTATTGAATTATCTCATTTATTTGAAACTTGAGCTACTAGATTCTCTACTAGATTGTAGAGAATAAAATTCTTTATAACTTTGGTCCCAACGTTTTTTTGCTTTTGCTCCTATAAGCGCTTACTCCACTAACGTTAACGGAGGATACAAAAGGCAATGTTCAAAAACTAAACGACACCGATAAAATTCATTAAATTGTTTAAAATTTGAAAAATATACCTTATCGTAAAATATTTCATTAATCTTCCCCCATGTCTTTGGGCTGAATTCACCCTTGACTGGTATCATCGCTTTTAAAAAATTGTACCCTAAGGGCAAAATTATGTTATTCCAATTGAAGGGTCCAATGCAATAACCGGACAAGTCCGTTCGTGTTATTCAGGAGAACAAAAAAAGCTCAATAACTGACTTTAAGAATGGATTTACATTTTTTCAAAATTTCATTTAATTGTATCATTTAATCACATTTGCATTGGATGATATGTATTTCAAAGAACGTGTCTATGAATAAGTCAGCAATAGTCGATCAAGTCGTAGAGGAACTTAAAATCACCATAAAACAAGAATGGATAACGCAGTAGAAAAACCGCACGTACGCTTATATTATTATAATAGCGAAACATGGAAGTCACCTACACGACACGATCTAATATTTCGCGTTTAATGTAAAAAAATACTTCGAATAAGTTTAGCATTTTAATCGGTTTTTTTACTTTTTTATCAACATAAGAATTTATAGGGTCAACAAACTAGAGCGCGACTTGTGGGCAACCATATAGGTACTTACGAGGTAATAATTTGTGGTTCGTTTAGTGAAACTTGATGGTAACCATATCTGTATTTTAGAATCACCAAAATATTCACTAAATACTTGTCAGAACTAAAATGTATGTTTTATTTGTGAAATATTATATAATTTAGTTTGGTGATAGATAAAATACAGATAATATGGTCAGCGAGTATTGATGTGCGTGAAGTTAGCTCGCCATTTTCCATAATTTAAAAATTGAAGTGCCGGATTGTGCCAGATGTGTGTTACGTTGTAACGTCTTTTTTTATGGAGATCGCTTATTTTAGGGTAACAGTTAATAATTACAAACAGTTTACAACAGTTACAGTTGTAAACAACAGTTTGACACGAGAAATTGCACTCTCCCCCGACTTATTACCGGCGCACTTACAATATAATTACCTAAGGGTTTGGAGGAAAGGGAGTTTATTAAATATTATTTAAAAATCGTTTAGAATTATGGCGGGTAATTAATTACAAAGTCGCGAATATCACAGCGTCAAGTGCACATCGAGGGAGGTCACCACCTTCCTAGTAGCACACTTTGCCGAGTAGGACCGGACTAGGAACACAAACAGTTTTTTACTATATGTAATTGAGATGAAACCTGAAAAGCAAACCTGTTTCTCACTCTCTCTAAAGTTTAAGTAAGAGTTAAACCAGGATCAACTTACATTGACCGAAAATTAGAGTGCTGAAAATCAAAGTTAACCCTGATTTAACTCTGATCCGTGGTTGATTTTCTGTTATATAACGGACCCTTAAAATACACTTGGCATTTCTCTTGTGATTACACCAGGGCCGGATTAACCAATAGGCAAACTAGGCAACTGCCTAGGGGCGCCGTGTAGGAAAGGGGCGCTCAAATTATTTGACCTCATAATGAAACTGAAAAACCACTTAAAGGCTTAAGCAAATAGATTACTAAAAAATTTTGGATTATTGAAATCCATTGATTATTGAATTTTAACTGAATTTTGGTCCGTCATTTTGAATAAATGTGACAAAGTCAGCAAATCTCTTCAAAAAATAGAAACAGATTTATCAATTAATTGCTGTTTCAACCAAATTCTACAATTCAGTATTAGGATACATTCGTTCTCTAAAAAGATCAGTATACTCGTTTGAGAAACTCGTATAAGAAAAAATTATCGAATATTTATGAATATAAAAACGAAGACAGTTTGGCAAAAGTAAGCATGGTGAAGTTGGGTTTGGTGGGAAAACTGAAATGAGAATTAACACTTATTTGCAATTATAGACAGATTATAAGAAGAATTGAAAAAAATAGTAACTGCCTATAGCAAAATTGAAAATAATTTTAGATTTTTAAATAATTTGAAAACCCTTGCGTAATTTTAGAAAAAATTGGTGCCTCCGCGAGATCTGATTTTAAGATAAATGAATATGTATTTGTAGGACAAGAATTACAAGTTAACTTTCAAAAATTTAGGAATATCGAGTATATAATTATAAGCTCGAAATTTTCTAGAAACATTAATTAGAAGGTGGGGGAGGGGGTTAAAAACTTTTGCCTAGGGGCGCATACATTAATAATCCGGCCCTGGATTACACCCTTCAATCAAGGGATTTGCTCTTTTCAGTTATAATATGATAGAAGTATTTTTTAAACTTTCACTTGAAATAAGAAGATTATCTTATATTATCGCGTCTTTTATTTCAATTACTATATACAGTGAAAAATTGTTTGTGGCTAAAATATTTAATTTTTCAACATAAAATTTAATGGTTTACACTTTACAGCTAACATGCATACGTCGATTACAATCCAATACAATTTTAATTTTTAGATTTACTTAGTTTGATTTCTATTTATAAAATAGTTTTTGGCCCAAAATAGGTTTATTTTCAAAATAAAATTTTATAACATACGGCATCCGTCGAATAGTGCAATCCAACGTATTTTTGATATTTGTTGTTATGTGATATAGCTTGACCAATCAAATTGCGTTCTGACCCGTCACATCACATCACGTCAGCCAAATATGAATCTACCTTAACTGTTACTCCAAAATAAGCAATTTCCATAAAATCCAAAAAAATACACAATCCGGCACAACATTCAGTTTTTAAATTGTCCAAATGGCGGGGCTAACTTCACGCATATTGAGTATTGAAGAATCACCCAAATACTCTTAACGTACCTAAAATAATGATTTCTTTCATTTTCAGGTTTAAACCACCTTTGACTGGTGGTGCAATTTCGTAGCCTAAAATAACCTTAAATTTGGTCTTTCTGTTGGAATATGTTAATCTGGTCATCCCTTGTCATTGCACAATGTTGATTCTTAAATGTTTTTCCATTGTGTTAATCGGATTTAATTGTGATTGTCTTTGGGACGTTTGTACTACTTAGGTTATTCTTCTTTACCCGTTCACAGTTTGCGGAGGTTTAGTTTTTAAAAGTTATGCATAAAATGACTTATTTAATTTTTATTCAACTGTTTCTCTTTGTTGAAGAAATTGCAGGACCATGGAAGTTCCCAGTTTTTCTATTGACTTGCCTAATTCCAAAATTTTTATTTTTGAGCCCGCGTTTTATCCCATATATTTCATATCTTCCGAGTTGTGAAATTCGTTTTTATATACAATATAATATGAACATGGAATTTATAAGCAAGGGTATCTATTGAAGGGCTTAACAAAGATTTAACGCTTTGGGTCCCTAAACTGCAAATATGGCCGAAGCCATTATAATATATAATATTGCGTATAAGTATAGTCTACAAAATACAATTAATTCCTTTGGTTATATTGATATTAATAATTACCATAATTAATTATAATATCTACTATAGAGTAGCTTTTTTGTGTTATTTTGAAATATATTTTGCAAACAATATATCAATTTAAATAAAGTAAATTATGGTGATGACTGATGATGTTATACAACCTACATTTTTGACCATAAAAATTGATGTTATTTACTTTAATATTATTTTATTGTTTTACTTTTATAGTATATTAAAGATTTTAATTAATACTTTCTTATTGATCGGGTACATCTTATTAGTTTGAATTGACACATTATTCAATAACATGACATGTGGATACCTAAAAAACCAAGTTTATTACTTTTTACTGTATAATATGTATCTCAAAACATAATAACATAAAAACGTTTCTTATTATGACACTTGCCGTATATTGTATAACTTTTCCCAATTTGGACGTGACCTTGAATTTTATGAATTTTAATTAATTAATATTAGGTTATTAGGGATACCGCAAAGTATAATGTCATTTTTTATGTAACCTTATTTGCTATGATTTTTAAATGTTAATCACTGAGAAAAATCATACGCAGTGGGACCAATTAATATTTGAATTATATTCTTATATTTCAGTTGTTCTAAATCATTAATAATTATGCATATTTATTGAAGAAAATATATTCATCATTGTATACCGGGTGACCAACCGTTCATCCGAACATAGGGAAATAACATGGGAAATTGATTTTTTTTTTATTCTTGCTCCCCATTATAACGGATAAGAATGAGAAAGGTATCAATTTAAAGAGATTTTTTTCCACGTCTAAAGATGCCCAACACTTGATATTTTGTTCTTTAATTATTGTTCAAAACTATATAATGAAAATATAGTGCATTTAATAAAACTTTAGTAGCCTGGCTTGAATTTAATTTCCAAACAATGCAATGGTGAAGAATGTCAATTGACTAGTAGTAGTACGAGTATTTGTATTGTATGAAGTAAAACCGGAATTGAGATTTAGAATATAGAAAACTAGTTAATGGAAAAATTGTTTTCTTTTTAAAAAGCTTATTTTATTATTGTTTATTTTTTGAGTCTGGGTTTTTTAAAATTCTTCATTTTATTTTTATCGTTGTACTGGCAGAGCAATAGTCGTAAATAACGGACAGCTCTCACTTCAACAGTTCATCACGTTCTTACTACGTAGTATTGCAGTTTTAACTATTAAAGTTACTATAGTTTTTAAAGAAACGACATTACTTTCTAGTCACCTAATATTGTGAATTGATCTAGAAGTCGGAACACCGGTTCGGCCCCGAATGAAATAAGCAACGTCGTTGTGAGGTTTTAATCCCTTTTATATCCATTTCATTGCTCGTAGAGCAATAGAAGATCAATTATTTACAGAAAAGAGTAGGTACTCCAGTGCTGATCGAGCCTAATTCTTCCAGCTCACGCAATAGTTCGGGGCCATAATATCTAAAGAAATGCTCTCGTGGAGCATTTAGGCCGAATCCAACGATTTGTATCATTAAGATTGCCACAGAATATTATATAATGCTCCCGAACTAAACAGAAATAACGCATCTCTTTCGATTTCATATATCACTCCAGTCACCACGACTCTATCTTGAAGCAAACGATTGAGGAGAACATTGTGAATTAATTTCATGCTTGCAAAATAATATAGAAATAGGTATGCCTGCTATCATTAAATTCGTAATCTCAAAATTACGATCTCTGGTTCTGATTATACTTTGACTTCGTACAGATATAACGTCCACGATCAAATTTGTTTATAGTCTTTATAGTCTTTTTATTGTAGCTAAAATATAAAAAAAATAGTAAACGACTTTGGTATTTCCGTAATAATGCCTAAATGTCATTTTAGATAACAAAATTTAAAATACTTTAACCTCATGGACCATTCTATTAGGAAACAATTAGCATATTATATAACTTGTTAACATTTAGAATGTAGCGAAAGTTAAATTGCTTGCTTCCTTAGATAACTATTTTTTAGTCTTCTTGTTGCAGTTTCTTAGTTAGTATTACTTTTGAGTTTTGATTATAGAATTCAATTAGTAAATACGCAGTACTTCTTCAGTGTAAATTAAATATTGTTTTTTTAAATCATCAACTTCTAATGGGTGGTATTATGACAAGTATTTACCTAATGTCGTGTTAAAGTACGTTAATGATATTTAAACATTTTTGGGTGTGTGCTGTTTTTTATATTATGTGAATTTAGTGCATATATTTAAAGGTGTTGAGAGCCTTTGTCCAGTTTAAATCAACTTAGAAATATTTTCGTCTTGATAGTGACAATTCGTAATGCATAACGACATAATAATAAGTGAACGCATTCTTAATGAAAACTTGTGGTTATGATATTTTGGTTGAAGTGTTAATAATTTGATGTAGTGTTTTTTTAGTGCATCTAAATAATTTAATTTAACTATTATGCATTCCAAATTTCGAGGTTTAATGGGGAAGAAACGTGTACCGATTCCACGTTTTGCGGAACTTTTATGCTTTTGTTTACACGAAGATCCAAAACCTCCATCGTTAAATACAAAATTTTCTTCCGACATATATTTTTGTGAAAAAACTGATAGTGGTAATTTTGATACAAATAATCTACCCGATGTAATTAATATAGACGAAAATGTTAGCGATGAACAAGAAATCTCAACCTGTCAGTTAGACATTCAAGATATAGATTATGATGATAGCTCCGTTGAGGATTTGGTAATTAAAGCTATAATCTTAAAGAACAAATTAAATATATACTTATCTTAGATTGCTTTCATGTTAGATTCATTTATAATTCACCCACGGGTCTATATTGCATATAGATATTTATGGAACAACTATTTTATTTACAGAAAAACCCTGACCCTAACCCTTTGTTAGAAAAAACTACCGAATATTTTTTTCATTATTATTTAAAGTGAATTTACAATCTGTTTAGGAAATATTTAGTAAATCCTATGACAGTAGATAAGAAAATAACATTCCATTGAATATTTTTAATCAAAACATTTTTTTATTTTAAATGTAAATCACTACTACTTACTATACTTATTACTATTTCTACAGAGCCAAGTTAACAATATGTTGTTTTTTTGAAAAAATAAGTACTCAGACCCTAATACCTCGATTATAATTTTATTATTATTTACAATATGTATTATTTTATTCAAATTGAATAACCGATTTTTTTAAAATACGAGTATTATCAAAACCTGCAAAACTATTTACAAAATAGAAAATTTGTAATCCAGTTTTATATAACTTTAGTCACGTCAAAACCAAGAATACAGATCATGTTGAGTAACATGTTGCGTTACAAATTTGTATTTAAATTAAACATGACTGTTACTGCAACATTTTGCTCAACATTCGAAGTATCTTATTTTTTCAGTTATTTTCAGGATGGTCTCTTAGAAAAAATATTTGACACAGACAGTTATTAACTATAGTATTAGTAGGTACATAATAATATTTAATCATTGTATTTCCAATAATATTAAATCTTTTAACTTTTCCCAATTTATTAAAATATTTTTTGTAGAGCGAGATTTTCAAAGTATCTTAACTTGCTTTGTGCCAAGCTCTGCACACATCGTACTGTTTGTTTAGCTGTCATAGAAATGTACGAGTACTCATCAGCAAAAGAATGTAAAAATTACAGAAATTTTTGGTATATTAGCTTGAACATCATTTTTAAATAAATTATTAAGCTAATATAAATTTTAAAAAATATTGACAAAGGTAGACGATAATAGGGAAGCGGGAGTATAAGATTTTAATTGGGTGGTGAATATTTTTTATTGGTTGTAAATACCACTTTTTTTTCCGCTCCACATTCTGGGTTTTACGATATTTTTGTAAAAATGTTGTACTTAAATATTTTTGGAGTTTCAAATTACCAAAACGTTTTAAGACATTTTTTTAATTTCTTCGTTTTCTTCCTTTTTTTATTTTGGGCGCATCGACTTGGAAAGAACATAAAATCTATAGTTTTTTATACATTTAGCTTAACAATAAAGTACTATGTTATGCGGTCTACAGACGTTCAACTTGGTTGACAACCTAAGTTGTCAACTTGCGATGTTGACCACCAAGTTTACCGTGTGTAGGCTAGTTGAAGGTTGAAAGGACAAGTTGATGCCATTGTTGAAGAAAATGAAATGCATTCGATCTATTGTGGGTGGAGCCTGATGTTGACGACTATGTTGAACGTGTGTAGGTATGTTATCAATGCATTCGTCAACATTAGTCAGTATTCAGTTTTAATTAAAGCATTAAGTAAATTTAAAACATTTTAAATTAAAATATTATGGCTAATATATTGCTTCCGTTTTCGATACCAATCCTGTGACCAAGTTCTTTTACTCTTTTTCGGATTTTTCACCACTTCGACGTCACATAACTCATTATTATAACGTAAAGTAATAAAGACAATTCTTCATTCATGTTAAAATTTTAATAAAATCTTGAATTTCACAAATTAAAGTAATGTACTATACAATATTTAACAAGGCGAGATAGCAAAAAGTGATGTTGACGGCTAGGTTGATCAACCAAGTTGAAAAGTGTGTAGTGAAACCTTCAATTTGGTTGACAACCTAAGTTGTCAACCAAGTTGAACGTCTATTTGGGGCTTTACGAGTATTTAAGCCCTTGGGTGAATAAGCAAGTAGCAATTTTTTATTTTAAATCTTTTAGTGAGTACATTTCTAAATATGATTGTTACTTCAGATTTAAATGTTAAATTATTAAATTTTTACGTAGTGAAAATAATATCGCAATAATTAATTGGAACATAACAGTGTAATTACAGAAAACACTTCAAGTTATTCAAAATTGTTTGTGTAACATTCAGATTTTATATTGCAACTCATAAACTTGAAGAAACTTTACATAACAATGTTAATATTCTGAAACCTATGGAACTTATGGTGGCAACAACGTAAATTGTTATCAAAATGAAATTGTACAGGGTTGCTCAATTTCGATGCCTCTTATGGGGAAATCGGTAACTATAGGAGATATCGAAAAATGGATGGCGCATCCTCGATCTCTTTTTTTAGAAAAGTTTAATGGTGAAAACCCGAATTCGATATCTTTTTTCATTTTCGAGTTATGACCAAAAGTTCACTTTTTCGGCTTTTCGTTAAAGTTATAGAAAAAAGATTTATACTTTCTTTATATAGGACAATGTGCTGCCTAAAATAAGCAATAAATTAACAAGAGCAGAAATTTTACAAAAGTAAAGAGAAGCTGCTAAGGGTCGGTTGATTAAAATTGTTTGCATTTTGCGGGTATGAGCTTTATAGTCAAGTCAATACGGAACCAAAAATGATGTTTGCTTGCAATAAATCATAAAGTTTTGAAATTTGGCAAAAAGTTTTGTTTTAGCTCCCTGTTCAACCAAAAAAAAGTCGCCATTCCTCCGAAGTCCGGAAGTGTCCGCCATCTTGGATTTTAAGTGACAATTTATGGTTTTTTAATAATATCTTCAAAAATATTAACTTTACAAAAAAATTGTTCGTATAAAAATTGAAGCTAGTTAAATTCTCAATAAGAAAGTTTATATTCAATACTAGCCTAAATGTAATATTTAACCGACAAAATCCATCTGCCTGTCGTGAAATGTTGTACAGCGTCTGATTATGACTACACTGTAGCGGATTATCGTCAAATGCGTTCACTAACCCAATTACGACGGAGAACTAGACGAATTATATACCAAAAGTTCGTATTGACCTAATGGACCAAAATACGAAGTATAGGACATCGGAAATTGTGAGAGACAAAAGTTATAAGCCAAAAACTAAATCAAAATTAATTTTATTTAACCAATTGAAAGAACTTTTGAAATCGTTCGTACTTTAAAATTACTGTATGTATACCAAGATGATTTTAACACTATTATTTAGCTCGAAATGTCTACTTTTCAACCATATATAAAAATATGTATTAATTAAGTTCTAATTAACTCTAATTTAATATTATTTTGATTGATTTTTGAAAGATTAAAGTGAAATTGAGGATAATGAACAGCAATGTTAAAGAAATAAAAGAGAATTTAGAATGACTAGAACTCAGATGGCATGAAAACAAGGTGATTATGATTGAAGACCCACTGGCAAAATACAAAAAAGATAAGAGGGCGTTCAGGCACCAAAACGTATGAAAACAATAGGAGCAGTGGATGACTCCGGAAATAGAATAGTATAATTAAACATAATAAAAATAACGAATAAAGATTGCAGATAGAAGATGACAGTTGTGCTAAATATGAGTAATTTTTAGGAGAGTTAAGAGTGAGTTCGGAAAGTTAAGGTCGACTATCAGAAATTTTACAAACTTGCGAAAGAAGTAGAAGCCATTTAGAAATGGGTAAAAATTACCAGAGATGAGGAGTAATCCACCTAAAATGTTGGGCTTGTAGAAATGTCATTAAATGTATTATATTATGTAGTTACATACTATATTTCGTTAAGAACATTCATGCACTATTATGGCTGTTACATTGTTTAACACTACGTTTCAGGGTGTATTCTAAGCGAATACAAAAAATATTTGCACGAAATGATTTTTGGAATTATATTACGACGAATCACTTAAACATAGGTTTGAAAATCCTTTATAAAGAGGTAAGCTTTGGGCTCTGAAAAATAAGTCAAAATAAGTAAAAAAAAACGTGAAAAAATCATAGTATTATAAAGTTAAGAAGGTCTTAGATTTCAAGATGTTATAGTTAATATGTTTAAAATAATATATTCTACAATTCATTGATTGCGATACGTTAATCCGTTTTCAAGTTTTAAGAATTATTTGCATAATTAATGCAGAAAGTGGTACTTCACTGAAGGAGTAGGTAATTTCAAACCCAAACCGAATGATTTCAAACTAGACGTCAGTGATCAGTTCAGTCAAGATAATTTTCAAACTCATCCCTTATACAAAATTTTTACCTAATTGTCAACATTATTTTAATCTGGACGTTGGCTTCATGAAAAATAACGGAACGAAACTCTAGTTTTTAATCTTACACTGCTCGGAATTTCTTCTATTGATTTCGGTGGACATCAACATTCTGTATTCCTCACGATAGATTTTATTATTACTTATGTAGATGTGTCAATTAAAGGTCGACTAAAGAAATTGAAGGAAAGGGTAAATGACTGTCATCTAAAATTAATTTGTTATTACTCTACCAACTTGCAGGTCTTTTATCCGGTGAAATAGGTCGCTTGCTCTTTCATTATAATTCACATTCACGAAAGTAGGTACATAATAATATGCTCTTATTATATTTAAAAATAGTTATGTGTTTTAAAATTTGAAATCGCTTTCGCGGGATTTTAACTTTCCACTAGACAGACGTTTCTAATAATCTTATTATTTTAAACTACCAAGCTGTTTCCAATAATAATCTTCTTCCGTGAGATGAAATTTTAAAATACTTTCTGATTTTATTAAAATCGTGGCCTCGTTTCCTAATTTATAAAATTTATCTCTTAGCTTAATTTTTTTAATTTGTTATTAATTTATTGGTAAAATTTTTATAATTAAATTACCTACTTATTAAATTTGTTGTTTTGTAAATTGATTGTCGTTGTCAGTGTTATAACTTAATAAAAGAAATTGTAAATTAATCAAAGGATGTAAAATAATCAATAAGCAAATAACTAACCATTTAGTAAAAATAGTTACCTATACGAAAAAACTATTAGTTTAAAAATGTTTTATAAATTATTTTTGTTTTTTTTAAATGGAGCATAAAAGTATTTCTTTTACGTTTTGTTACGGTGTACCAAGCATCGTACCTGTCTAAAAACTTCTTCAAAATGACTTTTCAAAATTATATTTTATTTGAAATTGATGAATGTTCATTGTAATGTATAATAATATAATAAAGTAAGAAAAAAGAAAATATGGTATTAATGTTGCTAATTAGCAAAATGTGGTGACATACTTTATGGAGAATATCTAAAGACTACTTTATTATTACTTATTGATACATTATAAGAATGTTGTTTTTAGCTCGAAATTTATTTTATAAATTTTTTATTTTACTGCATTTTGTGGGTACACCAAATTATAGCACTTTTATACATTACTAGTTATTAAAAAATAGTTTACGTAATTTTAAATAAAATGTCATCAAACGATTGTGGTACCTACTATTTATTCTTTTAACAATCATTAAGTACACTTTCCAAAAGTAATGTTTAGGAAGCGAACGTAGTTGTCTACAGTGGGGTAAAGAAGTAGGTTAATACCACTTGCAATACGTTCTGCAAGAATCCATCCGACTTTAGCTTCTAACTCGAGTACCGACTTGTTCATTAATTAAATGTAATAAATTAGTGTTAATATTTTGTGGATTAATTGTTTGTTTTAAGTGAATTGAGTGTTAATTACTGTGATCTTAAATTATCATGGGTGATTTATTGTTAAAACAAAAGCCAGCACGAATTTCTCATTGGCAAAGTTTAGAAATGCTTTCTCGAAGGCCAATCTTACCACCTTATCCTCCAAAAAGTGCTCGACTACGGCAACTTGGTAATTTTCGTCCCCCGGAATATATAGATTTTCGAGATTATAACCCTTACGCTATTCCTTACAACGCAGGAATAAATTATCAAAATAAACCTCGAGATTATTGTTATCTTACTCCATATTATCGAAGTGCTATGCCACCTCCTCCAATCTCCAATAATGATCGGTTATTAATGGTTGATCCTTCACGAAGGATATCAAATGTTAGGGTACCAGAATTTTCTTCGTGTAGATGTAAATCTAAATCTATGGATGACGTTCGACAAGATATACAAATATCCGATTGGGAGGAAGATGAAAATGGTAATCATATAGCTAATCACAAAAAAAATATTGATAATCAGATTTTGAATAAACAAAGACCTAATAGAAGATCGATGGATAACCTGCTTATTGATACGGGCTATGGAGCTCCTAGACGTATTGGAAGTTTACAGGTTAATAGGTTATTATATTAATAATATTTTAATTTACTATTTCTCACATTTTAAAGTATCTATAGTGCATTTTATTTTAATTTTATAAACTTGTTAACAACTATTGTTTCACTCGAAAAACTTATGGTCAAAGAAACGGTATTTTTTATTATAATGATACATCTTAATTATTATAACCATTGTTAAAAGTTTTTAATGTTTACCTAGTGTACTCATTTTTAGCAAATTCGTTACAGTTTTAAATCACACTATATTTTTATAAAATTTGATAGCCTTACTATGTAATTATTAATAAAAATATTTTTATATTAATGCCACAGTCAGTAGAGTATGATAAAACTGAATTTCTTCCTAATCATTATGCTACGTTATAATATATAAAGTAATAATTACTAATTTTATTTAAATGCTACTCGGTTAGTAAAATGCTCAGTATTATAGTAAAACTGTTAAAATCCTTATAGAATTAGAATATTGTAGAAATTAATTAATTTAATTTGGCCTACTTTTAATCTAAAAAACTCGCATTTCTGTTCAAATCCTATTCCGCAAATTATAATTTTTTTAAATCTATATTAATTTGCGAAAAAATTTTAATACTATAGCTTTTTCTTCCGCAAGGTGAACGAAATGTCTGGATACACTTTTATTATTATAAACAATTGAAATTTTTAAAGATGTTTTATGACTATGTAAGCTGTCTTTGAAATAATTACGTTGGTATTGCACTCAAACTTTTAAACGCTATTTTCTCAAAAACGATTGCTCATAGCAAATTACTAATGCCCGTACTAATAGTCATGGATCAATCCGAGATTCAAGATTAATTCTCGAAATAGTAGCTGTTGCTACGATACGGTCTAAATTTCAGTAATCTCATTGGTAAATCCTAGGATCATCTTGAATCTCGGATTGATCCGTGACGGGCATAAATAAACTTATTTTAAAAAATTGTCACTCTTTTTTTGATTTTATTTTCATTATCTAGAATTTTTGCCTTACGTTTCTGAAACAAAATTTCGTAGTTTGTCGCGATACTTTTAGCATTCGTGCGACTCGAATGAAATAATTGACTTATGAGATATTTTTACGTGAATTCTTACAATTAAAGCTGCGATGCACTCAATGATTAGAAAAGGTAAACAATCATACATGATATTTTTTCATTAATTTAACCATTTTGCAATGATTATGGTTTTTTACCTTGACCTTGTCAATTGTCCGGGCGATATATTAAACTTGAGGTAAACCAGAAATCGAGGTGACCAATACTAACAGAATACCTTTTTATCAGATTTTTTAGAAACTCTTGTAATAATAATTATAGTCTCAATAAGGAATTATATAATTGCGCTATTTGTGATAAATATTAGTAATAATAACGATTAGCATACGCATGCAATATCTAGCAGTTAATGTAGAGTACATCATCATGTTGTATTAAGTTCGCCATATGTTTAGATTTTATACAGTTTTAAACGTTTAATGCTGTTAGTATTTTTTAGATTAATAATTTATTATTATTATACTAACTTAGTAACTATAGAAAATAATTGTTACGTTAATGGTATTTTATAATAAATAGATTACCTACTGTTCCGCTAATTAATATGGGTTGCGCGACTTGAAACGGCCTGCTACAACTGTCAACCTACATTTTATTTTGAATACTATCTTATACATACTTATACATACATACTTACATACTTGCCTAGTACATAAAAGCACAGGTAAAACACATTGCATACTGTAATATCGTCGGCTTACTTGTAAAACCCTCTAAGTTCGATTTTTAGCGAAATTGATTTTTATGCTAAAATCATTGTATTAAATTTATTCATCCTGGTATTATAATCGTGAGTAACTTGTAAGTCTTGGCCACTCGTAAACGTCTCCCAGGCGACAAAAAAAACTTGTGTGCCTACAGTAGATGAAACTAGTAGCAGATTTTTTATGTCTCCTGAAAAGTTTTGATAATCAAACTTAGAAGGTTTTACACGTAAGCCGACGATATGTAACTAAAAAATGTTATTAGAGCATCTGCTGCTTTAAAAATATTGATTTATTTGTAAATTTCACTAGACGTATTTTAAGAAAATTTACATCCATTATGTCATTATGTATCAGGGTTCGAATCTGCAACATTAAAAATCAGTATAAATAACCATCGGTTTATGTAAATTTAAATGGCAAATCTCTGTCAAGTTATAAATTCATTTGATTTCGTTTTTTACTTTTTATCAGTGCAAGCTGAAGAACAGTTTCGGCACATCATTTTGCTAAATTATTATTAATTACTTCGATTTTTCGAAATTACTTCGAATATGAAATATCCTATGTTTGATAATTTAATTTCTAGAAATTATTCGCCAAAACTGTCATTCTCATCCAATCAACTCTATACCTAAATTAATTTGAAAATTTACACTTTTTAAAATCTCATTTTCGTCGATGTATTTTACGTAAATTAATTCTGAAATGAAAATACTATCTTTTAATAATTTAAAAGCTATATGTGGGGCATTCCACGCCAAATCGGACAACGTTTAATTTTTGCATCTCGGATTTTTTTGAAAATTTTTTTTCTTTTAGTTCTAGTTGAGACTAGCTTTCATGACCTTTTTCAATTTTTTTTATCAAGCCATTCAAGAGATATAAATTTTTTGAAAATTACGTTACTTTTTTTTAAATGCTCATAACTTCGCGAATAATTTACCAACTGCCAAGTTTTTTTTTAAATGTTTCTTTTAAAACGTATTTTCTATAAAAAGTATCGAAAAATATTTTAAAACGACATTACTATTAGATTTTCAAGTTTTAAAAATAAATCGCCATTTTTAAGAATGATCGATTTTTTAAAAAAAATTTTGTAAAAAACTGTTATCCATTTAACAAATTTTAAGCCTAGTCTCATCATGGGCAAACGATGGGTTCTATTTTTTTTTTGAATTTTAAATTATCAAGATTATATAAATTTTTAGAAAAGTACGTTACTTTTTTTTGAAATGCTCATAACTCCGCGAATAATTTACCAAATGAAAGTTTTTTTTTTAAATGTTTCTTTTAAAACGACATTACTATTTGATTTTCAAGTTTTAAAAATAAATTGCTATTTTTAAGAATGTTTAAACTGATCGAAACTGCCATTTTGAACACTTACTCAAGTAATTTAATGGTTTAAGTTTAGTTGAATAAAATAAATTTTCAATAAATATAAAAATTTTGCGATTTTAATTTTTTATTTTATAGATATCTTATTTATTATTTTCTGTGAAATGGATTGGTTTTTCAAAAAAATTTACTAGACAAATGTTGTAGTCCGTTAAAATTCCTATTCGGAATGGGTATCAGATTTTTTGTAAAGTGTTTCGTTTAAATGATACAGCGTTTTGAAAAAATACAAATTAAAAAAAGCTCAAATTTAATTCATAACTCGAAAGCCATACATTTTAGACAATAAAAGGTATAATAAATCTTCTTTGTAGATAATTTTACGCTCTTTTAAAAAGTACCAAACCATTTTTACAAAAAAATCAATATTTTCGGAGCTATAGCCATGTAAAAGTAAAAAATTTAAAAAAATGCTTTTAAAAAGCCTAAACACTAACTCAAAAAATTTTTCGAAAACATTTTTTGAAGTTTTCAAAATTATTCATTTTTCTTACAAAATGGTCAAGATTAGTATCAAATTGAAGCCCATTAAATTCTCTTTAAAATGAGTTATCATACAACTTCGTAGCACTTATAGAACTGAAATTATAACAATTTGTATGATTGAGCGTGAGCCAAGAAAGTGTCGTTTTTGCGATTTTTATAATTAAATAGCTCAAAAACTATAAGAGTTAAAATTTAAAAAAATTATATTTGAATTCAGGATGTTAAAAAGTATAATTAACCAAAGTTTCAAAAAAATCTGTGATGGTCAATTTGAAAACTATTTATTTTTAGTTGATTTCATATGGAATGACCCATATAGTGTAACTAATTATCGTAAAGGTTTTTATCAGTATCATCGGTACTAGACTATCATCAGGCGATGAACTAATGCTTAGATCATCCTTAGTTCATTGCCATTGCCTGATGATTTCCAAGTATCGTGAAAACATTTTCGATTTACAGTGTGTTTTATTTGTGATAACTTAAAAAATTCTAGTTCTTTAAAATGTGTGTGGTTATTTTGGATTTTCTAAAATAGTGATATTTTTCGGATTCTGTATGATCTCTAATAATGCTCAAATATTGCTTCAGCGAGGCAGCCCAAACTTTTTTTTTAAGTACATGAGGGAATGTACTGCTTAAAAGTAGTTCAAACATTTTCAAAAATAGTTCAATTATAACATGAGAGCATTGAAAATTCACCTCACACTGGAAGGCCATCTGCATTAATTTATTGAGGTCAAGCCAAACCTGACGTGGTTAACTTTGGTATAATAGGAGGTAAACTATGAAGCTATACTCCAGAATTTACATAAATAAGTTAAGTAAATGAGTTCCTCATGAATTATTTACCATCAAACAGCAAATTACTATAATGTCCAACTCGTCATAAAGAAACCATTTCTGAATCGAAGCTTTAGGGCGAAAAATGGATGATGTACAGGAATACATTATTGATTTTACAATATTTACATTAATGTAACTGAAAACCTAATTTTTTAGCAGTTTTTGCTAAAGCAGTTAAATACTGGCAACACGTTAGGAGAGAGTAGTTGTTTATAATAAGTAAATGTAAATATTTTGTTGAATAAAATATGTTAGTTTGATAATTCTTAGTATTTTAATCTCATGCTAGAAACCGAGCAAACTTTATTGGTTATTCATAATAATGTTACCTTTGAGTAGACTTGATAAAAAATAATCCCCATTTAAGAAAATATTGCATTGTAGTTATCTTATATCACGCTCTGATGCAGTATAATTATTGTACGAACTGATATTAAATCACCTACCTACTTATCGCTAATTAGTAACGATGGAAGGAATTTTAAATAATTTACAGTTACTTTGTAAGAGTCTATTGTTATCTTAACTCTACCTCATACTCAAAAATTATTTAATTAACGCAATATTCAACGAGAAAGAAAGTTTATAAAAACTTTTTATTTAATTTTTGTGGGGAAATACGTTTTTTTGAATACCAAAATTCGTGTTCAAAATGACAAAGTGAATCTAGCAGTTTCAGATATCGTTGTGTAATGGATATTACTCAACACGATTTTTTAAATCGAGTTTTGATCAGCCTAATCATGACAACTTTCCCAAGTGAAATTAAACACTTTGTACACTACAAGTTGGAAAAGGCAGATTACTGAATGAGCAAACAGTTTAAGCACGAGCTGCTCAGTGAGTGCGCGAAGTCGAAGTAACTAGTTCAGTAACATTTTTTCCAATTTGTGCTGTAATCTATATACATAAAGAAAAGCTACAAACCTCGTTTGTTTAATTTAGACATTTGATACCTCAAAGATGTTGCCAGCATTTTGTAAGAGAGACACGGTCGAAATAGCCAGGTATGTTTGGTCGGGAATCGAACCCACGACTGCGACATAGCATCTAGCTTCTTACTGCTAGTCTACGACCGCGCCCGCTATTACATTATAATATAGCTATTGACTCCTTTTATAAATTGAATTATAAATATTGTTTTTCATTTTAGCCACTTCCTCGAAATGGAGATTTAGATAATGGTGACGGAATTGGCGGTCCAAGACCAAAATTTGTGGGAGTTACTACGCTTGAAGATGTTCAAGCTGTTAGATGTGCCGAGTTTCATCCGGGAGGTCAATTATACGCTGTTGGATCTAATTCAAAAACTTTAAGAATTTGCTCCTACCCAAAACTTAGTGATGTTAGGTAAGAGAAACTTTTGTTTTAATTTGCAACAAGCACCTTCTACAAAAAAAGCTTTTATTACCATTAATTTTAAATTGGTTTTGTAAATTGAGTTCTATGTATATTGGCAAAAAAGCAATAATTTATTCCTAAACATACCGGATACCTGGCATCAAAACTCACTCCACTCTGTTAATAAAAATGAATTTTTCAGTAAACTTCATTTTCAGTTATAGTCTCGAATTATTACTACCTTGGTTTATATTCCACCTGTAGATTCCCTTATGTACCAGTACGCAGTATGTTTAACCAATATGTAAACCTGCTTGTAATTTGTTAGTATGTGAGTTTGTCCCTAAAAAAATTGTTTATCCATAAGTACGGTACAATACAATATAATCTTTCTGTGCTATTCTGGGTACGAGTAATGTATAAAGCCTACACACGTTGTCACTAAATATATATTTTTTTATTATATAAGAGTATGTACCCAATAATTCTGTGGTCACAGGGTAAAAGTACCTAAGTCAATTATTGTGAAATTGAGATATTGACATAAACAAAAATATACAATTTTTAATGATACACATCTAGTATAGTCGTTATTAGTTTGGACTATTTTGCATATTACTTACTTAAAATATGTTGCAGGATTCATGTAATAAAGGGCATCTATTGAAATCAGAGAATAGCGTTGTAAAGTGACTTAATATGCATAATTAAGCACTAATGTCTGATTGCATTTTAAACATATTTCTAAACTGAAATTAACCAAAACGATTTTACTCACTTGAGGAGCAGGTCTTCCTTTATATGTCTACGCCAATATTTAAATTTTAGGAAAAATTGGCTTAAGCACTTTTACCCTGTGACCAACGAAATCATAACTACATTATAATCTAATTGAATTTGCAATAGGTTACTAAGAGTTAATTTTTTTTTTTTTTAGAGAAGATCATCAAACCTACCAACCAATGGTATTATTCAAACGTACGAAACATCACAAAGGTTCAATTTACTGCTTAGCTTGGTCTCCTGTTGGCGATTTAATGGCAACAGGTTCTAATGATAAAACAGTTAAGCTTATGCGCTTTAATGCAGATACTTCGAATCTGGAGGGCGACGAAATTGAATTATCAATGCACGATGGCACAGTCAGAGATTTATGTTTTCTTGAAGACACTTCAAACAAATCAAGTCTGTTGATAAGTGGAGGTGCAGGAGATTGTAAAATATATGTAACAGATTGTGCTACTGGAACTCCATTTCAAGCTTTGAGTGGCCACACTGGACACATTTTGACATTGTATACATGGGGCGGTGCTATGTTTGTGAGTGGCTCAAATGATAAAACCATTCGATTTTGGGATTTGCGAACTAGAGGTTGTGTTAATATGATTACGCCTTGCACAGTACCAGGGACTAGACAAGGATCTCCGGTTGCCAATGTTTGTGTAGATCCTTCTGGAAGATTAATGGTTTCAGGACATGAAGATAGTTCATGTGTACTTTATGATATTAGAGGCGGGCGTAGCGTGCAAACTTTTAAACCTCATTCTGCAGATGTTAGATCTATTAGATTTTCACCATCGGCTTATTACTTGCTTACGGGAGGTTACGATAACAAGCTTATACTTACAGATCTACAAGGTATGTAAAAATTAAATTTCAATTATATTTAAAATAAATTTTTGGTCAAAATAAATCACTAAACTAAAATTAATTTTATAGGTGATTTAACATTACCATTACCAAGCGTGGTTGTAGCTCAACATCAGGATAAGGTCATTTCTGGTCGCTGGCACCCTACCGATTTTTCATTTTTGTCTACATCGGCCGATAAAACAGCAACTTTATGGGCATTGCCACCAATATAATGAGTTGTATATGAAGTTAGTCAAGTCTAATATTATAGATATTTATCGATAGAGTGTATACTAATATTGACTGCGCAAGATGTAATTATTACTAATTTTATAGTTACTTAATTTTAAATATTTAATTATACAAAATAATCACTCTTGGCTATAATTTAACTTTGTTAAACTTACTATTTAAGAAATTTTTATTGCCATTGTGTTTTAGTATCTGTTTTATTATATAAACTACATTTGATGCGTATAGGTACCTACATATTATTTGATTAGCTTAATAATATATTTTAATTAACTGCATTTATTGCAAGCACTGACAAACTATTGTTATTTTATTAATATGTTTTAATGACTACTTATAAAATTTTCAAAATTGTATGAAATGTTTTTATATTTATAATGTATATTGTATGCTAGCTTTTGTAACTTAAATTGTTTCTTTACCACTTTTTTAACTTACATTACGGATTTTAAAATTAACCATGCATACTTAAAAATGAACACAATTATGTACTAATTGTTTAAATAATTATATCTGTTATTTGCATAATTTATATATAATTTTTATTTTTTTGCCTTGCTTTTCCTTAGGTACCTAGACTGATAACCTTAGGATAACACACAAACTAAAACCAAATAAGTTTTCATAGAAAAGATACCAATACAGCTTTCAACTACTTATGTTGTCAACATATCTACAGCATCCTATTAGGTGCTATGGTTTTACAATTTAAATTTCTCTTTCTTGCTAGTACTAGTTCTGAGCTAGAAAGGTTTATTATGTACCAATAGCAGACTACATTATAAGCTGAAGTATCAAACATGGTGTTTTGTCTATGATATATCTAGAGAGGTACATAGCCAGAGCCGTTTTAAGGCATGGGCCAATTGGACCAGGGCCTCTCGTTCTCGACTCGGTATCAATAAGATCACGATCCAAATAATTTTAATTGTTGAAACTCAAATTGGTCAAAAATTAATTGAAAAAAAAATTGAAAAACTCAATCACGTTTGAATAATTTAAAAAAATTTAACTTTGAGATATTCTCCCTTCATGCATAAACTTCCCTTTAAAAATGGCATATTCTTAAAAAACTAGATAGGAATTGAGGCTGCAATTGTACCCATTAGGATTGCTTTTAAGTAAAAATATGTAATGAGCAATATTGTAATCTGTTTCTTTTTAAACAATTTCATTGTTTCCTCATCTTGATAGGACAAATAAGAGCTGAAATATTTCGGTTGCCGTAAACCCTTAAAATTGTAAAAAAAATGCCGAAAATTGCAAAGCAAATATGGCTCTCACATGAAAACAAAAGACAATAAAATTGAAATAATAGTCATTTAGTACTACTACTAATATGTTAGGATGTTTATATACAAAAATTCAATTTTTTTTTAGAATAAAGACTCCTAGAAAAAATCTAACCACTTTTAATATTATGCTACAGGTACAATTTTAAAGATATTTTCAAAAACTTTGAGGTATGGTGTTCATAAAAAGTTGTTAAAAAGCATACTAATTTTGTTCTATTCGGTAGTTCAGTGCTTAGGGACATGGTAAGTAAAAAAGTGAAACATTGCAAATTAATTATTTCCAAACATTTATAAAATCCGTAATTATCGCAGACAATTATTATCGAAATTGTTAAAATTATTGATAACCACTATTTAAAATGTGCTCGCCAACATTCAAAAAAACACAAGTACAGAAAAAAACGTAGATTGGGAAGAAAACGTGGTTCAGTTGATCGGCAATTAGAAAACGGAGTTTTCTATCAAATCTTTCATAACAAAAGTTTCGTTAAATACAGATATTTATTTAACAGAATGCCTTAAGAAACGGTTATTAGGTGCCTTTAGACACACAATCCTGGCACTCGGATCAAACGCCAGCTTGAGTATCAGGCGAGTGTGTCTAAACATGTGTCCTTTGACGTCACAAAATATTTTGTTCATTATTATTTTGAAAGTTTTTTTATATCAAAAATATTATTTCTTGACGATATTTTGACGCTAAATTTAATTTAATAAAACTATATAAAACTACTATAATAGTTTGTATTGTACAAATAAATTATTGCTTTTGTAAATTCATTATCGTTAATTTTGAAGGTTCTAAAATGAATAAATAAATTAACTACATACTTCTATTACTAATTTAATATATAATTATGAGTTATGCATATATTTGGGTGAGTTACGACATTTGGAACCCAAATATTTGCACAACTCGATTCTCAAAATTTTAATGGTTACGTCCAGGGTATCCGCACAGAAACCCGACAGAAAAAAGTATATTAACCCTTTCGGTCACCTTGTAGTCAATTGACTACATTAAAATTAATATTTTTTTGTAAGAGAACTAGACGCTAGAATCAGTTGGTTCAAACTTTAATCAATTGTTTACACATCTGTCTTATAAGATTAGTGATAATAGTAGCATTTGGTGTTTAAATGCTGAAGCTCCAGAATATTTTCCAAAAATAAATGAAAAGCGTTATTCCAAAACTTGCTAAGTCCAAAATGTTAATTTTTAGATATAATTGAATTTCTATAACAGCTTACTCACAGCTAGTATTACTAAAATATTTTATAATTTTCTTAAGATAAGGTTAATAATAAAGTATATTAATGTAAATTTAGAATTTATTTATTTATTGTTCTGAAAAAAATTTTTATTACAGACAGGATTTCAAAACTCATCTAAGTCCATGGACTTTAGATACATTTGGAAAAAATAATATTGCTAAAATGGTTCTTCAGCATCGATATCATTGTTTTCTACGATGTCATTATTAATATTTCTTACATTTTTTAGAGTATTTATATAAAAACATCTCTCCTCTTTTGTCAGTTGCAAATACTTTTAAGTTTTATTTTGTTTCTTGCATATTTCTTTTGAACAGCACGTCACATCAACATTATAATCTGCACACATTTTATTTAATTAAATACCTACACAAAAATTAATAACAACCTAGCACGTACTAGTTTAATAAACTAATTAATGCACTTTTTCAATCAGGTGACAATCTTATTAATTAAAAAGTGCAGAAGCCAATAAGGACTTAGTTAGTTTTGCATTATCAGTGATAATGGACTTAGAATAGTTTTGGAATAGATCTCAAACAATTTGGCTTGTTTTAACTGATCTAAATACATATTTTTAAAATGTGAATAGATAGGTGAATACAGCTCATTTTACTTTCTATTATAACACCCAAACCGCCAAAATTTTAATTTTGGACTTAGGAAGTTTTGGAATAACGCTCTTCAAATGTACATCACACTATGCATTTATTCATTATACTGCTATACTGCATTACAGCAGCGTTGTAAAAACATTTATAAAAACTGCTACTATTGCGATATCAGTTTGGAAACTTCAAAAATATTAAGAGAAATGTTTATTTGTTCGAATGTAGTAAAAAAAATATATTTTTGTAAGTTTATTAGATTGTTTTTAATTTAAAAAAAAAATGTAGTTATTTGATCAGATACCATAACTCCCCCGGGAAGGTAGCTAGGGCATTGCAATTTTCATCAAAAATTTTCAAAAAATTCAATTAAGCAATGGTGCAAATAGCAAAATTTTTGCTTCGGTAGAATTAAAGAGTGACTGAAAGGGTTAATTAATTCATATCATATAATATAATTATGATTTATTTTTAAATGTATTGCGAGAAATCTAAGAACTTCGTTAAAACGAGTCTCAAGACTTGCTAATCACACCTTTTCGACTTTTTCCCACCCGGGGATGTTTTTAATTACGTGCAGCCACCTCCCATCAATAAATTAATAAAATAAATTCATAAAATATTTAATTCTGAAAAAGAGTTAGGTATGTATTAAGTTAGTGATAATTTAAGATATTTCTTTAGCAAAATTGTCCGAAGATATGCATCAGTTATGTAGGTTAGTGTTAGTTTATGATTTTTCTTTATATTAACGAAATCGCTCGTGAAAGAGATATCCGGCGAAAATATGCATCGGTTATGTAGGTTAGTGTTATAGTTTAGGAGGCAGTGAAATTTTTCGGTACTTATTTTTCCACTTAGTTCATGTCACTTATATGGCTCTAATAGTGGTACTAACTAATCAAGTAATTTGAAGTCTGGCAAAAATTTTCCGACGGTTTTGGTTTTGAAAGTACTAATGATTTGAACTTATTTTCCCAGCTATGAATTTTTTTTTATAATGGTATGTCAAAAACCTTTATGTGAAAGTAAGTCTGGCTGAAGCGTTTCAATCAATTCGCTTTTCGGAAAATCAGATCGATTTTTCGGATACGTTGCCCTTATTTTCCCATGCTTGAAATTTATTATACAAATTGACATTATCACAAGATATAGTTAAAAACAAGTCTGGTACATTTATGGAATGAGCAAATGAGTCTGGCGGTAAATTGAAAATTTCCAAAATAAAAAATTATTGCCTTTAATTTCACCGTCATGAAAATTTGTCACATGATAGTCTATACTATAATTCAATAGACTTGATAACAGACTCCATCCACGTTCTGCGACTTAGTTTGGAGACGGCGCTGGAATGCGGGTATATCTACGTAACCAAAATGTACGAATCTTTGGGAAAATCTTTATGCAGTTCATTGTCAGGTTTTCACGCCTTGACTGGGTGTGATTTTAATATCAACAAGCATTTATAGATCTTGCCAATCTAGCACAATGTGATTTTGACCGAGTAATGGACACTGCTGAAAAATTTATTTGTCACATATATAGTGTGAAGAAGATCAGCAACATTAATGAGTCTAGATTTGTGATGTTTACGAAAGCATACGCAGACAGTTAGGTAGTAACACAGATACCTTTCTCAACCCGAACACTAAGAATTTTGACGGCTCTGCTCTTCGACTTTGCAAATCCGAATTGCGCCAGCCGCTTTTGAGGGCTTTGTACATTTCAAATATTTGGAGGAACACTCAAAATATCTAACGATTTTATTGCCCATTGATAATGGCTGGGAGATCGACGGAAGATATGGGTTCCATTGGTTTGAAGGAGATCAGCTGCTGACTTTTGTCAACGCTTGCTTATAGGTACCCTATTCTCTATCCTCGGGGACGAAAACGTTTCACGTAAACGTTGCTCGTCGGATTACCTTACTATATTATGTACCTTGATTAGAACTCATAATACACTAGTATCTAGTTTTCAGCTCAAAATCAGTATTCTTGATCAAAATAAATTTGTCAAATCTGACGTTTCCCAAAAGCAAATTTTTATTTACTTGTGGTTTTGGCCATGGTCGTGGATAAAACGTTGAATTACATTCGGGAATTAACAAGCTTCTAATCCCCTTAGGGCCAATTTCATAATAAAAATTAACAGGGCTTTTAAATTTAAAAGGCGACTTAAGACAAAACAGACCAATAAAACTCATCAGTTTTGTTTTAAGTCGCCTTTTAAATTTAAAAGCCCTGTTAACTTTCATTATGAAATTGGTCCTTATATAATTAATAACTATTACACCCTGCACTTACTATTTTAATGCTCTAAATTATAAAAGTGCTTCGACACCAATAATCGTCGTGAGCGCGCCCGACGAGCATTGGACGAGTCTGGCAAGGCTTTGGTGATCAAATATTATAGCCAAATTATTTTTCAAGTTATTGTTATGATGTAAACTGTCACTTGACAAATTTTCAAGACTGCCAAAATGATGGCAATTATTTTATAAATATTTTTCAATTTTTGACTCGTCAGACATATTTTTCATACCCACAGATGAGCCAGACTATTTTTATACTTAATTTTAATACACATTTTCTTAGTTACACCATTTTTACAACTGGAAAAATAAGTGGAACGCATTTGTACTTTCCGAGGCATTTTCTGACTCAACTCATCGGAAAACCCCCCAACTCCCTTAAGATTTTTTGCTCAAAATCACTCACTAAATAATTATATCCTTGTTTGCCGACTGGGAAAATAAGTACCGAAAAATTTCACTGCTTCCTGGACTTCATGATTTTTCTTTAGCAAAATTGTCCGTAAAAAAGAGATATCTACGCAAAGATATGCATCGGTTGCATGCAAAAGAGAGATAAGTGTTTCATTTTGCATTTCAAGACGCATTACCCCACCTCTATCTCCACGTAAGGACGCCCTTGTGTTATGTTTTGTTTTGGGGTCCTATGACTTCCTGATAATCACAGGTAAATTGTTGGGATTTGTGTTAGAGATTACCGCTGATCTGATAAGGGTTCGGGATGCAATTTACCCGTACCTTTTTTGACCACTTCAAAAACCTTCTAAAATAGTGACCACGGGACGCAACTTACATGCGCCCAGTAATTTATGGGTAAACCATGAAAACTTTATTACTGTGGGTTCAAAATAAGTTACTAATAGTGTACCTACTTCAGTTGAATTTTATTCTTTAGCGATTAACAAAATAGGAGGTGTACAAGTGACCAAGCGTAAACGAATTCTGTCCAGACCCTTTAAAAATCCGCAATTGTCAGCATCGCCAATTAGCAAAATTATTAAATTTTTACCATATCAACTGCGCAACCTGTTGTTAGGTAGGTTTCAAAGAGAATTTCCATGGTAATTATTTTTGAAAATAAAAATTAAATTTAATTTACTACATGGCCAGTGCGATAAATGAAAATCTTAACAATTTTGAAAGCATTTTTTGACCTTTTAAGTAAAAGCTAGATGAAATCTAATGGTGTTATCATTCGTAGTTTATATTTCGGCATAATTTTTGTATCTTTCATTTTTTCTGTAAAATAACTAGGGAAGCAGGAATTTGCATAAATAGGTTTTTACATGTTAATTTCCTATGTTCGGCTAACTCATTCAGCACCGGTATAAATAAACAATAACAAGATAACATTAGATAACGGTTTGTGATTTTTTGTGATCATGCAACCCTGGCAAATGGCAATCATATAAATCCATAATAGAATTTATATTTTATAACATAAAGCCCCGATGACATGGGTAGTGAATAACGATCGTGATCCACATTTGTGAATTTACAAATTTTAATTTTCACGATGTGATAATTTTTATATTCGTGGCGAAGGTTACACGGATGTTTATATTGCTGTTGTGAACATTAACTCGGCGAAAAATCACGATTTATATTTTACGAATCAGTAGTTTACACGGCGCGTATTTTACAAAAGTGTGACTCACTGTTTTGATTCACTACCCTTGTTAACGGAGCTTAATACAGAGGAATCCGCTTAATATGATCACTTTGGGAAAAGAACATTTTGATATCAATAACCGACTGATAACAATAAACAAATTTTAGAAAAAAAAACGAATTTTAGAAGAATTAGGTAAATTTAGCAAGAACAAGATTAAATTTATTTAATAATTTAATTTAAGAACATTTAATAAATTAAAATGCATAAAGCAAAGTGCACATTTAGCAAAATAAAAATAGAAACACGCCATGAAACCATCCGGTGGTTTTTGTATGTAAACTAATTAAAGCGGCCGGTTCCCAGTCAAAATGATCACAATAACCGATCACATTAAGCGGATTGTACTGTACCTATCTATTAACATTTATCTCACTTCCATTGTTTCAAACTACAAACCACATTTACGTATACGTTTTCAAAACGTATACGTTATTCAAAATTTTTCGTTTCAAATTTCATTCTCTTCATTTTTGTTTATATAAACTTTTTTATTTTGTTGTACCTGCCATTTCAGAGTTACAGTGATTTAAAAAATACTCTGTAAAATACAAAAAAACTTTCGTCTGTATCTTCTATCTCAAAAACGGTGCAACGAAATAGAAAAATGTATAAGTAGTTTTTTTTGTGAATTTCATTTTCTACATTTTTATTCATTTACATTTTTCCATTACCGTTTTCGAGATACAAATGAAACTTTTTTTTGTATTGAACAGTCTTTTTTTAAGTCCCTGTAAATCTGAAATGGTGCTACAAAATAGAAAAATTTCTAAACAACAAAAGTAACAACAAAAAGTTTTTAACAAGTAGTATTGTACAAGTAACTTTTATATGACAATATTGACAAAACTTCCCTTCCATTGGGAAAAAATCATGTATGTACTTGGATAGTTGGAGTTGGATATTACATGTGCTGATATCTATTTTGTAGTACAAATAACATCGACGATTACATAGTAGTTTCCGTTCGTAGGTTTGTCTAGCATGCGATAGAGGGCTTATTATAATTTGTATCGGAATATATCTACAGCTTTTAAAAGTAAATAAACATTGACAACGACGTTCGTGTAGAATTATGGCAATATTAATAAAAAGTGTTGAATGAAAAGATTTCGTATTATAGTTTAAATTAAAATGTGCACGTTACTAGTGGAGCTGTGATGTCCGTTATTCTTGTTAATCCTAATTGCATTCTACAGTGATGTTCAAACTTCAAGTTAATTAGGTTATACTTTATTGCACCTGTAATTTGTAAGTATTTTTTAAATCTATAAATTGAATCGATTTAATGCATGACAATTGTTACCATTAATTGGAAATAATTTACTAATTGAGTATGTTTCAAATTTTTGATTTTACGTTATACTTTGTAATCGTACATATCAACAGTTTGTTTCTACCTTTTTACTGACGTTGCATTCCATTGGTAAATAACCACGTGTGGTATCTTCGAATAGTACTTTATAAATTATAATATTATGTAGTAGACAGCAAACTTACCATAATATCTATTTTATATGTTTTTTTAATCTTTTTTTAAAATAGAAGGTAATTACCACAGTTTTTAAAAGAATAAGTATTTTATTTTTAAACGAACCACTATTAAAAAGGTATTTTGCTTCTAATTTGCAAAAGTAGATAATATTAAATTATATTTAATGTGCTTGCTTATTTTCATAATTATCTAGGTCATTTTTAATAAATCATGCAATATTTTGCATTGAGTGGGTTACATAAATACTTTTAGATATTTTCTATTAGGTAGGTACATTTTTCAAGTGTCGCTTGCTTTAATATAGTACTAAATTTAAGAATTTAACCGAGCAAACTATTCGTGCGTTTAAGGTGTAGACTTTCAAAGTGATTGATATTATATTATTAAATTATTATAAAAGTTATAGCTGAAATTATTCCTCTCGTGCTTAATGCAATTATTAAAATTTTGTACCATTAACTTGTGATGAGTACATACAACATACTTATAAAATAGGGGAGACTGGGTACCTACGGTTGTAACATGGACCGGTTATAACAACTCGAATATTATCGTACCTATGCATGGTAAGTGCGAGGTACAAAGGGAGAAGCACGCGGGCAAGAAGTCCCGACACGACTTCAGCATTGCGTCGTCTTTCGCGGGGTAAATGTGTTTACTAGGAGGCCTATTGTGTTTGGTCAAACATAAAAAAGAAATTTTGGCGTATTTATTTATGATATAGCTTAAATATTAATATAATTATTGTATTTCAAAGTTTCAAAATATTTTCATTTTGTCCTACTGTCTACCATTGGTGTTACAACCGCCCCTGGTATGGATCGGTTGTAACAATAGCACACACTCAATAAAATGGACATATTCCTGCCAAACTGTTATACCTGAACGAATGGTTTTGCTATTATTTTAACCCTTAACCCCTGACAACCAGTTTTTTAACACTAATACTGACACGGAGTCTATCAGGCTCCTATCAAAATATGGGGTTATTAGTTATTTAATACTTTTAGAGCTGATTTGTAAATATTTTATTGCTTATAAATTAGACCCAACATATTTTCTAAGTATTTATTTAAAAAAGACACATATTTTTGCAAAACCAACTTATAAAAATAGCCAATAAAGAAAACATGTTTTAGTCTTACTTTCAAAATATACGTTTACACGGAGTCTGTCAAACTCCGTGTCATTGGTTGAGGGTTAAAGACAAATTACTATGCTTTCATCGCAAAGGCTTTAATCGCTCCTTATAGCTGTAATAGCTGTGCTGTGGGCATAGTTTAATTAAGCTATGCTGTGGGCACTGTGGGCATTTAAAGGAAAATTGTTACAACCGTACCCAGTCTACCCTACTAATTAATTTTTAAAATATTGTCTTACGTAATTTTAAACAATTATTACAATTAAATGCATTAAAATGTGTTTTATAATATTTAACTAATATCGTGCAGAAAACCGTCATTTGCTCATTAAAAATAGTGGAAAACCTAATCTCTATTTTGATGAGTTTAGAAATCATGCGCAAAAGAATCACAATTTTAGTTTCTTTCGTACGCGATTTCTATGTAATCAAACAATACCGGAAAAAACTCACTTTTCAATTTTTCGTTGCTCTAATGATGACTTTTTAGCGCTATTTTGCATAAAGCATTTTACGCAATACGTGAAAAAAGATGGCAAAACTCTCAGGGCCATTTGTATGATAGTAAATAATAATCTTTATTGGTCCATAAAAAATACAATAACATTTATAGTCAAAGTAATACCTCAATATATACTCAATACAAAAATGCAATTTGTGACATAAACAGCAGAAGGCCAAATTTAGACATTATCTTTAATCTCTCTTAAAAACCCGTCAATATTATACCACAGCGCTTCTACCCGTAATTAATCAAGACTGTAGAAAGTGCGCTTTAAAAAACCTGGTCCCCATCGTCGCAGGAGACCTAGTTATACTAAAGTAAGAAAAGTTGGAGTTGGACACAAGTTATATTTTTGAAATGAAAGAATGAAACGATAGTGCTGTCGAAATCTACGTCAGTTTCAAGGTGTACCGTAAACTGGGGTTACTTTGCTCCATTTTTAAAAGTAAATTTGAAATTTGTTTTAGAAAAAATTTAGAAAACCTTACTAAAAATCTGATTTTATTACACAATATAAAGTAAAGCTTTGGCAATTGTGTTGTGGTGTTATTGAATCAAAAAACAATCAGGTTATATTTTTTTTGTTTTGGTGAAAAGTGGAGTAAAGTCTACCATTGGACAGAGTTACTTTGCGCCAGTTTACAAAATCCATTATAGTCCGGGAGCTAGCGACATTTTTCATTGTCACATTTTATAAACTTTGGTTTATCTTTTATTTTATTATGTTCATGAAACTTATCAATAAAATGAACTCCTGCCATCTCGTTGGCGGGGCAGCGATTCACAACGGTCTTCTGATTATGTTTAAAAAAAAAGGTAAATGTTGAAAATTATAAAAGCTGAAACTTTTTCTAATATTTAATAATATTTCAATAGGGTATAAAATGACATCCTGCCACTTCTCCTGTGGAACGGTCTACTCCTGCCATAGCCATATTTATGTGAAAAAAAAATATCAATTGTTACAAATATTAAAACCTGAAATTTTTTTGTCATTTCTGTAATAATTAAAGCAATTAAAAACACATATCCTACCAGCCATTTGGTGGGACCTTGCTTCGGCAGGAGCAAAGTTGTTGAGCGTGAACATCTAATATATTACACAGGGCAACAGTGATTCTGCGGTCTGGGGTTTATGAGTCGATTTTGGGTAATTATGGTCTCCTGAATTCAAAGAAAATTTCAGGTTTGTCGAATTGACTCCAGTTTTTGAGATAAAGACAACCCTTTTATATTGAAAATAAAATGAAACAAAAATATTTAATTTATTCAAAGACTACATAGTGGGAACAGTGATTTTGAGGTGTGGGGTTTATGAGTCAATTTTGGGCAATTACGGTCACCTAAATTACAAAAAAAATTCAGATTTGTCGAATTGACTCCAGTTTTTGAGATAAAGACAACCTCTTTATATTGAAAATAAAATGGAAATTTCTTTTTGAGATGTCCGCGGAGATTCGCTGTCAATGGCTCATTTCTTCATAAAAATTAATAAAAATTTCACAGTATATTCTTCAAATGTCACTTTATTATGTAGTAATTATAGCAATAAATATATATTAATAGTTTCGTCAAAAAAAATTATCGAAATATGCGGATTTTCCTTAAAATTAACTTTACCCCCCCCCCCCTTAACATGAGAACTAGAGTCAATTTGAACAAAATAACTATGTGACGAGTACATTATTACATTAGTGTATCTAAATTCACTGCAAAACCCAAGACCGCAGAAAAAAGCTTTTGTTTTGTTGTCCTGTGTTATTTGTAATTTCTCCTGTGATAGGTAGATGTTCTGAATCCAGCATTTCATATAATACATACAATTATATGCAATATTTATTATACTCAAAGTATTAAGTAAGGGAGCTGTACCAGGTATGAGACGGCTCCACTTATATTTTTCCATATTGCGATGCCAATTTTCTGGCTTTGATTAGTGTCAACATATTTTCATGTTGGAAGCAAGTTTTTTTTAAGACACCGGAGTCAATAGTCACAATTTTTGTATGCGATCCAAACATCGAGTAAAAATTTCATGAAAAAAGCTTTATTTGATTTTTTTTGAAATTGCTGTTATTACTAGTTATTCAACGAAAAAGTGAGATTACAGTGCATAGAAATTCATCATTTTACTTATATTTTACGATGAAGTAGTCGATTGGACTGATTTATGTTCACACATAAATTTTTCTGTGTTTTGTAAAAATGGCGTCATGTTCCGGGTGTGAGACAGCCGAGAGTACCAGTTATGAGACTGTTGCCAATTCCATCAAATTCATCGAATGTAATTTTTGAAGTGTGCAAATATGCGTGCCAGCTTCTTTACGTTCAAACATTGCGAATTGGATATAAGCCGAAGATGAAGACGAAAAATATGATGTATAAATTATAGAAAAAAAGTGTCATTTTCTTTCGTAATTTTGGTCACTGAAGGCCTTCATGATGATTAAACATTGATATTTTCCGTATTCGTGGCTGTTTTATTTCATATTTCCCCATATGTAGCAGATTTTACCGGGTGTCTCATAGCTGGTGTCAAATTTTTTTTCGATCAAAAATCAACTCATCACGGAAATGCTCATAACTTTTTTTGGTTTGACGGAATCAATATATTTTCTACAGCAAAAAGTTGCGTATGATCATTAGCTTTCGAATGGTATGTAAGATATTCGGTATATTTGGTTTCTATAAAAAGTTTTGGCTTGAAAACAAAACCCGTCTCATACCTGGTATATCTCCCTTATAATTTGTTATACCGGGTGCTCAATGAGTTAGCCGAACATATAAATTAACTTGTAAAAACTTATATATGCAAATTCCTGCTTTCCTAATTATTTTAGAGAAAAAATGAAAGATACAAAAATAATACAGAAATATAAACTACAAGTGAAACTATAAGTTTTCTACTTAAAAAGTCAAAAATTGCTTTTGAAATTGTTAAAAATTTTCATTTATCAGGCTGGTCATGTACGTTTCTACGGTAATTGTTTTTGCAATAACAATTGCACGTTGCTACTAGATTTGCACTTTAATAAATATTCCATTTTGCATATAATCCGCTATTTATACTGATAATGATAATAAATAATAATTAATATTGTCAGTTTGCATACTTAGTGCTGTGATACTTTACAAAACCTTGTAAACCTTGTGCGTTGAAGCAAACGATTTTGTTTCAAGTGATATTACCTTACTATTTCCTAGCTCCTGCCGAAGCCAGGTCCCATCATATAGCTGGCAGGATACATTTTTTTAATTGCTTTAATTATTACAGAAATGACAAAAAAATTTCAGATTTTAATATTTCTAACAATTGATATTTTATTTTCACATAAATATGGCTATGGCAGGAGTAGACCGTTCCACAGCAGAAGTGGCAGGATGTCATTTTATACCCTATTGAAATATTATTAAATATTAGAAAAAGTTTCAGCTTTTATAATTTTCAACATTTATCTTTTTTTTTTAACATAATCAGAAGACCGCTGTCGATCGCTGCCCCACTGGTGCGTCGGCAGGAGTCGATTTCAGGTTTCTGTAGCTCTAATATGACACAAATAAACTAAAATTAATCTTTATAAAATCTGACAAAATTTTGTGTCGCTAGCTCCCGGACTATTATAATACACGATCTAAGAATACAAGGAGCAAATTAAGAACTACTTATGTTAAAGATTACTCCAACGGTCATTTCTATATGGGGCATTCCACGCCAAATCGAACAACGTTTAACTTTTGCATCTCGGATTTTTTTGAAAAATTTTTTTTCTTTTAGTTCTAGTTGAGACTAGCTTTCATGACTTTTTTCAATTTTTTGTATCAAACCATTCAAGAGATATAAATTTATTGAAAATTACGTTACTTTTGTTTTAAATGCTCATAACTTTGCGAATAATTTACCAACTGCAACTTTTTTTTTTTAAATGTTTCTTTTAAAACGTATTTTCTATAAAAAATATCGAAAAATATTTTAAAACAACATTACTATTAGATTTTTAAGTTTTAAAAATAAATCGCCATTTTTAAGAATGTTTGTACTGATCGATTTTTTAAAAAATTTTTGTAAAAAACTGTTATCCATTTAACAAATTTTAAGCCTAGTTTCATCATGGGCAAACGATGGGTTCTATTTTTTTTTGAATTTTAAATTATCAAGATTATAATTATTAGAGAAGCAGGAATTTGCATAAATAAGTTTTTACATGGTAATTTCCTATGTTCTGCTAACTCATTCAGCACCCGGTATACGAAAGTTTTCAAAATAATAATGAACAAAATATTTTGCGACGTCAAGGCGTGGCGCGTGGAGTGGCGTTTTCTTACCTTTAGACACACACGCCTGACACGCGTGCTGGCGTTCGATCCTACCCGCGTGCCAGGATTGTGTGTCTAAAGGCACCTATTGTCTTTACAGGAATGTGCAGGACAATGGTCATAAAGTAGAGTACGATAACGATTCGGAATTTTTTTGAAGATTAGGATGGTTGCTGCTCTGGCATTTGTTTCCATAGATTTGGTAGAAAATTATTTTGACAAAATTTGTGAGGAGAACATTATTCCGGCTCATGCGCAAAATGTATTGAATTACTTTGAAGATAACTGGATTGGTCGTCCTTGTCGACGTAATCAACGTAGATCTCCACGTTTTGCAATACAGATATGGAATTGCTATCAATCAGTGGTACAGGGCTTACCAAAAACAAATAATTCAATCGAGGGCTGGCATCGTGGTTTCCAATATCAAATTTCGGCCGAGCATCCTGACATGTAGAAGTTTGTGACTGCTATAAAACGGGAGCAAAGTTTAAATGAGCTACGAATTGAACAGTACGTTGGTGGTCAAAATCCACATTGAAAAAAAATATAAAGATAGTGCCGAGAGATAATAAATTCAATTGAATTTATATTTTCAAAATTAATTGCCATGGAAACTTACATGGCCAGTGCGATAAATGAAAATTTTAACAATTTCGAAAGCATTTTTTGACTTTTTAAGTAAAAGCTAGATGAAATCTAATGATCTTATCATTCGTAATTTATATTTCTGCATTATTTTGTGTCTTCATTTTTTCTCTAAAATAATTAGGGAAGCAGGAATTTCCTATATTCGGCTAAGTCATTCAGCACCCTATATATATAGATAGATACCATTAAATATTACTTCGTATATATTTTCTAAAGGACAGACTAATAATAGGTGGAGGATTATTATTTTCAATCGAGAAAAACCATAGTTGTATATTTACAACATCCAAATACCATAGCTGTAAACACACCTGTATGATATTAGTTTTGTATTATAGTAATTGAAGTTATACATAACCCCACAACTATTATTTTATTATCGGTACAATCTGTTTAACACAGTAATAGTGATTTAGGTATTAAAATACCTAGAAATTCAGTAAAAGAAAATTTAATTAATGCTTTCTGCAGTAGATTTAATCACTACAGATTCAAGCTATAGTCCGCCATATTGGTATTCAAATACTAAGGTAGAAAAACATGTTCGAGGGCTACTTACTTACAATCGAGGGTTTAATCAATTAGAAATTCCCGTGGACAATTCCTTTTCTTGGAACTCCCAAGAATTTTTTACATTTAAAAATTTTTGATATGCGAGTATTAGCCTCTTATCAATCTTTTATTAAATAAATTTTAGATTTTATTTCCAAATTAAATGTTGGGAACCTTATTCTAATTCGCACTTACTTTCAAAAGTAATTATATATTATCTATAAGAAATATGCATTTATATTAATTAATTCTAGCAACATATTTTGAATGTACGATAATCCTAGCTAAAAATTCTGAACGGCTTTCTAAACGGTTGGATCTTTAGGGATCCGGCTGCGGCGCTATTCTAAGGTGGAATTTAAAACAAATTTTTCAAAATTCTTCTTTTTGATTTCTCTAGCTGACTTAATAGATACATTATGATATAATCCAAGTTTAGTCCGTGTCCGTGCACTCCTTGAAAATTTTTTTAAACTCGGCGCCCATACTAATAATAACTTATGACAAAGTCAAGCGTTGACCGCTACTCTACTACTACTACCTACAGATTTTTTATACAAAACCCAAAGAATTTTTAAGTAACTTTTGAGTAGTCACTAAATCTGAAATCAAACAATGTACTTACGTGTATAACGCTCTCGAAATTATTTAAAAATAAATTTTGGTATGTTTAGGTTCGTCGTAGTTTGTTGTTCGATATTAGAATTAAATCACATACAACACGTATGTAGTTAAAAAATAGCTTTAATTATGTAACACAGTTTATGAAGTGCAAAAATTTTAATATAGACTTGATGTCGACTACAAAAAGCTTTATTATGTATCTGCATGGTATATCTTCATTATATTTTTTGTAAGTTGAAGTGACCTATATACAGTGGCTCACAAAAAAAGCGTACAGTCCTATGTTAGCAATATAAATTGTACTTTTTGTAGATTTGTTTTTTCATACATAAAAATCTCTGTAACAGCAAAATTTATGAGACATTTTTTGCTAAAAATTTCATTCTCTTCATTTTTATTTCTGTAAAAATGTTATTAAAATTCCCATAAGAGTAATGTTAATTTTATAAAATAAATATAAATGAAGTGAATATGAATGAAATTTTTAACAAAAAATGTCTCATAAATTTTGCTGTAAAGTCATTTTTATATGAGACAAGTCTTCAAAAGGTACAATTTACATTGCTGATATAGGACTGTACGCTTATTTTTATTAGGCACTGTACATATACATATATAATATTATTATTATGCGGTTGATTAAATATTCAGTTCGTTTCTTATTGTTGTGGTCACTTGTCCTTTACATACATAGTTGGTTTATGTAACTGATATTAAATTGTGACCCAAATTATTTGAAAACCAATTAATTATTTAAAACCAAAAATAAGTTAACTTTAATATAGAATATCTAAGGAATGTCTCAGTTAGAGGACAATTATTTTCCTTAATTTTGTTTTTAAGGACACCAAAACCATATAAAATTAAATTTACGTCATTATAAGAGAAGCGCTAATGTTAGCGTTTTTGTTCTAGTAGAACGCTAGTAGTATAAGAAAATTTTGCTTCGTTATGATTGGGAATACATAATATGCAGTCTGATTGGCCAATTATTATAGCAACTTTATTTAATTTTTTTAATATATAATATAACTCACAATAATAACAAATTTTCTTATAAAGTATAATAGGAAATACGTTATTATCATTTCTTAATTGCTCTAAACTTAAAATATTTCAAAAATTCAAACAGTCAAATTCATTATCCACCTATATTAAAAAGATTTATAATTCTGTTGGACATAATTATAGCAACTTCTTTAAAATAAACATATAATTCTAAACAAAACATAAACCATTAGTATTATTTGTTGTAATATCCTATTCCTGCGATGACTGCTGCAGAACGTCTTGGCATTGATTCAATTAATTTATTAATTATTGTATCAATAGGAATTGCTTTCCAACTAATTTCAAGAACTGTCTATTTTTGTCTATAATTTCCCACAAGTTTTTAATTTGATTTAAGTTCGGGGATTGAGATTGCCAAGGCAAAACTTTAAGTTTTTCTTCATTTAACCAATTTTTTACAATCTTAGAAGAGTGCTTGGGGTCGTTATCGTGTTGGTAAATAAACGTTAGAGGCATTACATCGTCAGTGTATGAAGTTAATACACTCCCAGGAATATCTATATACAGAGAACGATTCATCGTGCCATTAATTCGATGCCGAGGTCCCAAACCAAATCCCTAAAAGCATCTCCATACTATAACCAAAGCTATAACTGATCCTCTCTCTGTTTTACTGTTGCACAAACATATTTAGAATTCAATCTCTTTTCTGGAGATCGTCTAACTCTAGTTATTTTATCACTTCTAAATAAATTGAACTTTGATTTGTCGCTAAATTCCACTATCCAGTCCCCAGCTGTCTAGCGTACATGGTATTTGGCAAATTGCAGCTTCTCCTTCATATTTTTTTGGCTGGAAGTAATTTTTTGGTTGGACGATGACTAAGTAAATTTCCTTCAATTATCCTACTTCGAATAGTTCTGTCACTAATATTTAATTGGTCAATTTCATTCAAACTTTTGGTAGATGATAGAAAAGGTTCTTTCGTGGCAGTCTTTAAAATTAGTCTATCTGCTCTATGTGTTGTCTTCCTAGGTTTTGTCTGTATGCAGTAATAATTCTTGATACAATGGATTTATTTCATTTAAATACTTGGAAATAATATGAAAACTACTTTACTGTATGATATTCAAAGATCAACTGAGTAAATAAAGCTCCAGAGAATAGTTGCTATAATTATGTCCAACGAGATTCTAGGATATTGAATATAACACCAAGATAAGACATTTTATTGCTTTCATGTTTCGAAACAGAATACCTAGTACTTCTCAGCACATGTGTATAGGATATATTTGCACTGAAGTTTTATAGAGATGAAGTTTTTCCTACAATTTTTAAACATGATTTTTCAAATTTTTTAAAAGTTGCTATAATAATGGCCAATGCTGTACGTACATACAGTGACTCATTAAATTATTCGTACACTCCTACAGTCACTCACAAAAATAAGTTTACACCCCTATATTAGCAATGTAAATTGTGACTTTTGAAGACATGTTTTCTCATATAAAAATTGCTTCTACAGCAAAACTTATTAAACATTTTTTGTTGAAAATTTCATACTCTTCATTTTTGTTTATATACAGTACAGTCTCGGTAATCCGAACTAATAGAAACATGGCATCATTCAGATTACAGAGAAGTTCGGATTACTGGATCAAGTTGAAAAATAAATAAAAAACGAAATTTTTAGAATAATTTTCATTTTAGAAATAAACAAACCTCATTCTACTGTGCTTATAATAATAAAATTATTTCTTAGAAAAATTGTTTGCAATTACGGTTTTTTTCTCCGCATCCATTTCCTATTTTCTTGAAAATTTATGAGATGGGACATCATTTTAACATGGCCATCTTAAACGAACGTTAAAACTATCGACAACTTTCCTAGTTATTACTTAGTTTCAGCAGTTTGTAGTGCTTGTATTGCAAGTACATAGTATCTTTCATCTTATCCTTACTTCTGCAATCCGAACATTATTCTATAATCCGAAAATTTTGTTAGTTGTGTTCGGATTATAACTATTTGTGCGGACTACTGAGTTTTTCTTCTTGTGTTCGGATTACCGAGACTGTATTGTCTGAGACTACATTTTTCTATTTTGTCGCACCATTATAGAGATACAGAGATTTAAAAAAAACTCTGTAAAATAGAAAAAACAATTTTGTCTGTATAGATTTTTCTTGTGAAATGCATTCCCTATATTTTTGTTCCTATACATTTTGCTATTCGTTGCACCCTTTTTGAGATACAAATGAAATATTTTTTTGTATTTTACAGAGTCTTTTTTAAATCACTGTAACTCTGAAATGGCGCGACAAAATAGAAAAATGTATATAAACTAAAATGAAATTTTCAACAAAAAATGTTTAATAAGTTTTGCTGTAGAAGCGAATTTTATATGAGAAAACATGTCTTCAAAAGTCACAATTTACATTGCTAATATAGGGGTGTAAACTTATTTTTTTGAGTGACTGTATGCTAACCATGTAAATACTTAATTTTTAAACCTTTTTTTGACACATAAAAATCGCTTTTATAAAAAAACTTATTCAAGATTTTTTGTTGCAAATTTCATTATCTTCATTTTAATATATTATATTATTGAAGTGATATTTTCCAGCTACCGAATTTTTCAAAAAAATTCAAATCTAAATTTTTAATTTTATTGAATAAATTTTAAACAAGCTTTCTAACATTAAAATGGGAACGCAAATCAAACTGATAGGTAAGTTAACCATACGTAGCCGTTATCAAACTTATTATTAGAGACCAGATTATATGCATATTTTGGCTATTTTTTTTAAATATTGCATATTTCGACTGAAATCTACTGATCTGCATATTTGGGCAAATTTTATAAAATTTCGTGCATATTTGGGCACATTTTATACAGTTTTGTGCATATTTGGGCATATTTTATAGAATTTCTAAAGAAAAGAAAAAGTTTCTTTATTAGAAGACGGCCTGCTTTGATAATTTAAAATTTAAATTTGGCAATGCCAACAAATTTGGCAATGCCAACAAATTAAATTTTGGGTTGGCAATGCCTACCCTAAAACTACTTTATAAGCACGATACACTTACAACGGTATGCCGACTTTGTAACCAAAACTAGTTTGGTTTGCGCACAGTGACGTCATCGGGAAGCAGATTTTAAATTTGACGTATAGAATTGTATTAATTTGTTATGATTGGTGATTTAAATATGCCTTGTATACTTTTTTAATTAAAAAATGTTATATTTTTGGTGTGGTACTACTATTCATGTGGGTATACCTCAAAATTCCTTCAACTATTTTATTTCCTTGTTTTGGGCTTTATTAGTTACCTATTAACGTAACTACCCATCTAATGCAAAAACTTATGCAATTACAAATAATTTTGCATTTTACAGTAGCAGTCAGCATTAATGAAGTATTTTTAAAAATAATGTGTAAAAAAATAATAATTGAGGGGAGCCGATGTAATGGAATTGATTAATATTACCTGTTTTATTTTAGTCAAATTCTATTTATTTATTTATTTTTACTCAACATGTTTCAAGTCTTTTAGACTAGTTTTCAAGTGTTTCAAATAAAGAAATAGAATTTGGCTAAAATATAAGGTAGATAATATTATGTAAAAAACCTTTATTATTGAAAATTTCTAGTTTAAAATAAGTTCATTCTGTATACTTTTATTTAAATAAATTCATCACATTTATTATACAAGTGCAATATCCCAAATACTTCGCGATAATGACAAAATATTTAAGTAAATTCATTACATTTACATATAAACGTAACGCGGTTGCTTCCCGATGACGTCAGAGATTGTAAGACAGAGATAGGCATCACCTGCGCGTTGGCATACCGTTGTAAGTGTATCGTGTTTATAAGTAGATCTACATCAAAATAGTACAAAATATTAGTAGAAAATAGTAGAATCAAAGAAATAACGTTATTTTGTAGTAGATATTTATTGAAATTTGATGTTGCATATTATGACACTTTTTGGCAATTTTCTTGCATATTTCGAGCATTTATGATGCATATTTCGACAATTTTAAGTTGCATATAATCCGGTCTCTACTTATTATTAATACCTTTAAATATTAATTAAAAATTTTCTCTCCAATCTTTAAATTCATCTATCAATCCAAACAATCTCTCATCACCTGGAGTCTATCCACATTTATCCAAATTTTCTCCAAATTTGGAACAATAAAATCCAAAAATAATCAAAAATGTTTACTCACAAATCAAGTCAATTTTATTCGCCAAATACAAAAAATCTCCAAATCAGACTCTTAAAAATAATTGCAAAATTACGGGAGACGACTTTCTCCTCAACCATTTCAGGCGGCCATCTTGGTAAAGAGCTTCGTTTTACCGCTAGTCGGCGCCAGCTCTAACAAAATTGCGGTAAAATAAAAATTCAAAATATTACACTTTTCAAAAATATCATATTTACAAAAGAAATAAAAATACAAAAATTCAAATGGGGATTTTGGAACACGACAACATAATCGTCGGCATACAAGTAAAAGTGACCAACTGCATAAATGGCGAAAATGAGATACTTGACTAATTTTGAGTTGAATAACGACATACTAATAAAAGCATAATTAAAATTTTAATATAATAAACTATATTAATAATTGTATTCTGCCTAAAATTATTGAATTTTTTTTTTTTTCTTTTCAAATTTTCACTCATTCACTGATCGCTAAAACTTTATAAGGTGTTACTGAAAGAAAACAGAAGAATGCGGTATGGGAAAAATCCCACCCCGGCCCGGTTCTGAACAGGACGAAGTTGTTGATTAAAGAATAAAATCAAAACTTTTTTAAAAACAAAAAATATATTTATTTTTGATATTACTAGCTACTACTTTTGTTTTTTATATTTAATACATTTTTATTTCGTAACTCCCCCCCCCCCACCGCTTATGGTAGGTGTCTGGATCCGCTACTGTTCCGATTAATATAAAATTGACATTTGCTATGTTCTTATATAAATCTTTTAATTAACAACTATTTTTAGAAAAATGCACCGATTATTTAGTTAGACATCATAAAACATGCTTTTCCGAGTCAATATTTATTTAAAACTAAAGGAACGCACCTAACATTTGGATTTCCCAAAATTGTTTTTTCCGGTCTATGTATTTATAAATCGGAAATGATAAATATTTGAAATATTTTACTATTTATCATAAATAGCAAACAAAAACTTATCAGGCATGAATGTATGTTTGATAACAATACTTAGTTTACAGGAGCAAGCTTAAAACGGTTTAATTATTCAGCTAAAATTATTTTAATTAAAATTAGCTTTAAATTAAGGCTTATAATAATTATAATAATGATCGTGTAGCTAAGTTTTGCTATGAATTTATTAAATATATAGCTAATATTGTTTTAGAATGAATTGATTTCATGTTTGTGCCATGTTGGCTCGCTCTTCTGAATGCATTATAGTAAAACCGGTATAAATTCTGTTCGTGTAAATTTATACCCCAAGCTACAATGTGAGCATTAATTATGATGAAACTTGTTGGTTATTGCAAATTAAACAAGTTACAATAATCTTTTATAGCTAATTCAAACGTGTGCTTTTCATTTTTACCGTAGTTAAGATTTAATTATGTTCGAGGATAGTATAACAATCACAGTTTTATTTCTAAATGCTCAATGTCAAACGTTGCTCGTACACCTATCGTATATTATGGATTCTCGTAATTTTACTATTCTCTAAAAAATTGTGATTAACTTTTTAATTAATATTTTTCTTTTGTACTTTGGTTATTTCGAATAAATATAGCTATACTATATAAGTTAAATTAGCTTTTGTACATCTTGTTTATATTTAAACTAGCAACGTAAACTACAGGTAAGAGTGATTATTTTAATAATTAAAAAATTGTTTTTAAATATATTGATATACATAGTAGGTAGCACCCGTTAAAGAGTTAAGCTACTATAAAGAAAATTAATTATAATTTAATTAATAATAATGAATAATAATAATAATAAAATTAATTATAATTATCCAGTATAAATTAAATAAATCGACTTTCCATTTTGCAGCCCGGTTTGTGCCTGAAAAGAATCAATTTTATTTTATAAGTCGGCCATTTTGTTATTTTTTGATAAAATTTAATAATCCTAGTTCCAGCGATAACGACAAGTCTATAGATTAATAATATTTTTTATTTTTTTATTTCCGATATCCTCAAGAGCCGAAATCACCCGGACCAGTTACGTACCTTTCTTTGAGACGCAATTTGTAAAATTAAGTCTAAAAAATCAAAACCATTGAATTTTATTTTCCCATAGAAAATAAATTCCCAATAAAGACGTAAAAAAACGTGTGCATGAGTTACCAGACTACTACCTTAAACGCGTTTTCTCTAAACCGTGTTTTTCAAATCAGCAAGCAGTAGAACTCAAGCAATTTTATTAATGAAAACTTCAAGGAAGAAATATACACTTCTTGCATAAAATGTTTTATTTTATGAGCTGACCGGTTTCGTGAAACTAATTCACATCATCAGAGCCTTACGTCAATTAAACTAACACAATATAAACTATCTTCATGCTGTATACCTTATACATTCAAGTCAAAAATCGGTAAAATTTATTAAAATTATAATCGTCTATGTCAAATCAGGGAGCCCTCGAACAGATTAAGAAAACACAAATTTAAAGGCAAACTAAATTAAATGGCAATGGCAAACCGGTCAGCTCTTAAAATAAAACATTTTATGCGAGAAGTGTATATTTCTTCCTTGAAGTTTTCATTAATAGTATTTATTACTCGCAGACTCTGCCGATATATTTTAATTCAAGCAATTTTCATCCGATTGATTTGAAATTTTAATTGTAGCTTCTCAGATAGATTCTCTATCTTATATTGTCAATATTGATTGACAATTTTCATTTTTATAAACAAATTAAGATCGATTTTTCAGTGAAAATTGAAAATTTTTGTTAAAACTGATGCCATTTTGCGCAAACTTTATATAATTCAATAATGTTTCTCAACGAAAATTTTTTTATTTTGCTCTAACAATAAGTGGTGTTTAAAAATTGTACTACTGCTTGCTGCGGATCTTTCAAAAAACAAGGCAACCTCGTCTCATCTATTTCTATGCCGCCATTTTGTATATTGAATCAAAAATTTATTGTAGCTTTACTAGTTAGTGTCAAAAAACCCATAAATAAGTCTTATTTTGTAGTCCGTCAAAGTAGCCTAACCCCTGAAAGTGTTTTAAACTAAAAAATTTTGAATTACTTTTGAATTCCTTTGAATTACTAAAAATTACATTTTACTTAAAAATTACTTAATTTTTAATTGATTTTTCTATCCAATTAATTAAAAAATAATTGAGGCACTGACAATGAAAAAGCAATAAGTGCCAAAAAGTAAATTTTACAGGAGAAGGAAAAACCTTTTGAACTAAAATATTTTCCCCCCCTCCCTATTTGTGTTAGTTAGCATCAAAGAATAACACAGGGCAACAAAACAAAAATATTTTTCTGCGGTCTTGGTGTTTGCAGTGAATTTGGATACACTAATGTAATAATGTACTCGGCACATTGTTATTTTGTTCAAATTGACTCTAGTTCTCATATTAAGGGGGGGGGGTAGTGTTAATTTTAAGCTAAATCAGCATATCTCGATAATTTTTTTTGACGAAACTATTAATATATATTCATTGCTATAATTACTACATAATAAAGTGACATTTGAAAAAATATACTTTGAACTTTTTATTAATTTTTATGAAGAAATGAGCCATTGACAGCGAATCTCCGCGGACATCTCAAAAAGAAATTTTTATTTTATTTTTAATATAAAAAGGTTGTCTTTATCTCAAAAACTGTAGTCAATTCGACAAATCTGAATTTTTTTTTTAATTCAGGAGAACATAATTTCCCAAAATCGACTCATAAACCCCAGACCGCAGAATCACTGTTGCCCTGTGTAATAATGCCTAGAATAGCAACCGCAACCCGCCGGAAAAGTATGCGTAGAAGAGCAAATATAGTTCGTGAATACATTTCTAAATAACGAAATATTAAAAATATTAGTGAATTAATTAAAGAAAAGCACAATAATCCAGTAACTAATACAAAGTTCTTTCCTTAATTACTCCATTTGCATCTGGTTTCCCACAGCTGCAGCTGTATACTGAACTTCTAGTTTCAACGTCCAATATGAATGTACTTACTGAATGTAGCAACTCATATTAATCATTCTTCGAAAACAGTACCAACCACATCAAATGTCTCTTTTGTATCAGAAACACGTTCTTCCAATAACCAGAAGATGGATGTACAAAAAGTTCCATGTAGTGATAATTTTATATTGACGGAGTTTATTAGCTTTAAGCATTTAGAACTTTTTTTGTATATGTCGGAACATTTGCATATAGTAAGGTGGTATGTGTTACCTACTCAAAAAAACATAATAGAAACCGATAATGATCACATTTCTATGGATATCAACGAGTCTTCAGTATTAGGATGTGTTTCAACTGAAGGTGGATACTCATCACTTCGAGAATTAGTAATTACTTTCTTAAAATTGTGTTTAGAAATTCTCAATTCAATATTATGCATACCAGCATGCCTTGTAGGGGATGGTGATAGCCTGATAGCATCAGCCTAAAGAAAAAACTATTGGAAGCCCGGCCTTACGGATCAGCGAAATTTGTTAGATGATGGTATTTACGAGATTATGTACCGGTGTTAATTATACAGTTAAATTTATGAAAAAAGCCGAAAAAATGCAGTATCTACGAAAAGATATTTTGAATGGTACTAGTCAGGTGCTTGGAGATCATTCCTTTTGTTCTAATTATTTCTGGACCGGTAGACCGAAATCATCAGAAAGTGAAAAAAATGGATCACAAAAGTGAAGAATTCGGATTTATTCGCGCTACAATTCGAGAAAAAGAAATTGTAGAAAAGAATGATTTCCAGAAAAATTGAAAAGAAATGAAAAATCCACCGTACCTATAGACAGATATGGAATAAGGCTTTGTTTTTGAGAGTAAAACACAAGGTGAAACATTATCGTCCGAAGAAATTCAAGTTAAAGAAACCGAATTTTTTGCATCTTTAAACAAAAGTGAATGAAACTTAACTAAATCACTTTTATCACTTATCAACTTGAACCGTGAAAATGGGCTTTAACAGTGCCAAATTGACTTGAAATTTTAACTGTAGTTTCTCAGATAGATTTTCTAGAGATACTCACGATTATTACGATTGATTAACAAAGTTTTATTTTATAAACACAAAATTGAAAATGCTTGTTAAAACTGATGCCATTTTACGAAATATTCTTATATTTCAATAATCAAGTGTACTACAGTTAAAATTTCAAGTCAGTCGGATGAAAATTGCTTGAGTTCTACTGCTTGCCGCGGACCTCCGAAAATAAACGTCTAATCTATTAGTCCAGTCAATGAAGGAAAAATAGGGGAAATAATTCGTGTAGTCACAAATTTTTGTACATTGGTAGAGGGGAGTGTCATGAACAACATACTAAAAGTCCTGACCGGTGGGGGGTGAGCGTTGGGGTGGGGAGGGGGTCAAACGTCACTTTTTCTCGTTTTTCTTCAATAACTCGAAAACCAAAACATTTAACGAAAAAGTGGTGATATACAAAATTAAACTACATAAAATTTTCAACAAAAAAGGTCTTAATAAATTTTTCTCTAGGGTCAATAGTTTGCGAGACACAGGGGGTGGAACAATGGCGGATTATTAAAAATAGTATTTTTATGATATACAATAAATGTTTAACGTTGTATGAAGTAGGCTCAGACCAAATATTAATGTATATACAACATCTAGGTGGTGATGCTCAAGAGATCAACTAGACAAGGGTTTTGTTAAGTCTTGTCTCGTCTCGCAGACGACTTATTAAGTCTCGTATTGAGCCTCGTCTTGCAAGTTCCGAGTATCTTTTCGTGCGAGAGTCTTGTTGTCTTGCCACATAAAATTTACTTGGAAGTAGGCGTTATTGCTAATATTGAAAACTCGCCTAATTCAAAATTAAATTTATTCGAAAAAAATGTAAGCACTCAGAGAATTTCGTTAATATGTGTCACTTACTATTCTATTTCCCACTGCACTTACTCACACTTCCTCGTTAATTGCCAGCCTAAAACTAAAAGCAAAGTAATGACACAAGTTAGGGGCTGTCCATTAATTACGTAAGGACGATTTTTGTAATTTTTTACCCCTTCCCCCCCTCACATAAGGGCACGTAAGATTTTGATATCACCCCCCCCCCTCCGGTACATCTTACGTAAGGATTATTAAACAAACATAATGTTGAGCCCCCATTTCACCGCTTAGTATATTTATGAAATATGAATAATAATAATATTTTTATTATACAAAAAATACAAAAATTTAAATTAAATTTTATGTTTATATAAATAAAAGTTAATAAAAATTAATTAATTGCATAAAAAAGTTAATACAAAAAATTGATAATCCCTTAATATTCAGGTAAAAAAACTGATTTAATTTAAAAAAAAAGTATTTTACGAAACTTACGTAAGGAATACGTCGGACCCTCCCCTCCCCCACGTAAGGGTCCGTAAGATTTTCGATACCTCCTCCCCTCCCCCAAAACCCTTATGTAATTAATGGACGGCCCCTTACAGAAAAGGATTTATGTATTATAGAAATTGCCAGTTTGTTTATTGTTATCTGCAGGTGCTTATCAATTAGGTATTTTGATAACATTGAGTGTTCGGAATTTGCTTTGACGAAGAGATAATCGACATTGGTTGGGCCTTTTGGTTTGCTATCTATTAAAATTACCAGCTCGGTTTAGTACAGCAAGAGCCAGCGCTGACTATGCTTGTGTATATATAGGTGAGTGCCATTGCAAAAAAGAGTGATAAGGGTGTTGCACAGCTTATGGGATATGAACTATCTCCATTCCCGTTGACTCTCTTTAATGAAGGAGGAATGAGGAAAGGGAAGAAGTCTTCTCTCTATGTTGCTTTTCCAGAGGATAATTATGCAAATCATGATATAAAAACGAGTACTAATGTAGTAGATGGTGGTTTCCTTCTTCACCGCGTGAAATGGAATGTGGGTACCAAATTTTCTGTACTTTGCGATCAATATATAGCCTATGTACTCAAACATTATGGTCAAAACTGTACTGTGGTTTTCGATGGTTATGGTGACATCAACAGTACAAAACGAGCAGAGCAGAAAAGAAGAGGCCTCACAAAAACTTCAGTTGACATTAATTTTAATGAAAGCATGAATACCACTGCACTGTTCAACAGGAACATTTTCTTGCAAACGAAAAGAATAAAACTAGGCTTATACAACTCCTCAGTGACAAAATGGCAAGAGGGGAATAGAAGCAGTAGTTGCTTCAGGGGATGCTGTTGGCACTATTGTGAGATGCGGATTAGAGAAAGCTGTCCAACACCCCACTGTCACAATAATAGGGGAACATGTGGACTTGATTGTTTTACTCGTTGGATTTGAACTACCAGAAAGTAACATATACTTCATGAAGCCTGGCAGGGGCAAGGTGGAATCAAAATTATTTTCAACAAACAAACTCCAACAACTTCCTTTTGCTGAAACCATCCTGCTTCTCCATGCATTTAGCGGGTGTGATACCACCTCCGCCACTTGCAATAAGAGCAAAGGAGGGATGGTTAAGCTGTTCAGCGAGATCACCAAGCAAATGAAGACAATATCAGACATTTTCACTAACCCCTCTACATCAGCAGACAAGGTCGCACAGGTTGGTGAGGAGATGTTTTTACATATGTATCAAGCAACTGTAGATCAGTTAGATTTGAATAAACTCCGGTATGCTGCATTCATAAAAGCATCAAGAAAACCAAAACCAGACCTCGCTTCACTACCACCGACCCCTGGAGCTGCGCACCAACACTCTTTTAGAGTTTTATTATAATACCTTTTAAAACACTATTTCTTGTTACCTACTTACAGATACAGCAATGGCTCGACAACCTTCTACTACCGACCGATTGGGGCTGAAACCAAGAGGAAGACGGATCGCTCACCCCAGTAACAACCAAAGACCCAGTAGCACCTGAAGCGATACTGAACAACATCTTTTGCCGATGTTTTACTGGGTGTGGAGGACGATGTGGATGCCGAAAAGCCGGTATTCCATGTTCCGTGGTGTGCGGCAAATGCCAGGGTTCATGTACGAATAGTGCACCGTTACTTGATCTCCAAGAGGAGGAGGAGGATGATGATAATATTTCAATTGTTAATTTTTGAAATGTACACATTCAAGATAAGATGTTTGTTTTTAATACCATGTAAAATGTAGTTTTAAAATAATAATAAAATGTATATATGTATATATTATTATGTAATAATATAATGATAAAGTGTAGTTTATCTATTAGTTCTAAGTTCATTTTACATTAAACATTAATTTCTTACCATTAAATTGCTATTTTTAATCATCAGTGATTTTTCAACCCCCTGTATCTCACGAACTATTCACTCTAGTGAAACAATGAATAAAACCATTTTTGTAGGAAATTTAATTTAGTTTAAGTTTGTATATAACTACTTTTTTGTTAGAAGCCGCGGTTATCGAGTTATTGAAGAAAAACTAGAAAAAGTGACGTTTGACCCCCTCCCCACTCCAACGCTCACCCCCCACCGGTCAGGACTTTTAGTATGTTGTTCATGACACTCCCCTCTACCAATATACAAAAATTTGCGACTACACGAATTATTTCCTCTATTCGACCTTTTTTGGTCTTCGTTGACTGGACTATATTGCCATGCCGCCATTGGGTATATTAAATCAAAATAAAAAATATTTTTTCCTTATTGCGGTAGGTAAGGTCATACATTTTAATCGTCATTTGAGTGACGAAAAGTCCGTTTTTGCCCGACTCTGTATTTACAAAATTTTCAAGTCCGTGACTGTTACTTTCCCGGCCGGAAAATGAGAGAATAATCAAAATAATACATTTATTTATACGTTCTTTTTTGTCTTATATTGGTTGGTTTTTGTGTGGGGGATGTTGATTAAATTATACGAGCCCTGGTTTCAAACATTTTCGAGCAGAACAAAAGTCACCGCTTCTTTTCAACATACATCGCTGATTTCCACAATCAGAGCTATCCAAAACAATAATATTTCAATTAAAATAATTTTTCGATTAATGTAAGTTTTTAATTTCGTTACCTTCATGAAGATCAGATACATCGTATTATCTGCTTCCTTCAAAAATTCTGTAATTTTTCCCTTCCTGAGAACTTTTTTATGTCAATGCTTGACTCTTTTATATGTCTTTGATTTGAGTTCAAAATACGCCATCAAAACTAATTCGTTTATATGTAGCTTAAACTCTTTTTTCTGTACTATATCATTTCTCGAATTGGTTATACGCACTTTCCTATTTTTCTTTTGATTTTGTTGGTAGCAAAGATTGGACAGCTAACGAAATCAATTTTTCGATATCGAAATCTTTCTGTAAATCGCTCATTTTGTCACGGAGATCTAAAACATGTAAAATTATAAAAATTGTACTCTTAAAAATTAATATTCATATAAATAGTTTATAATGATTGCTGCTTATCTTAATAAAATTAAACTGTTATTGTGGTTACAGCAGCTATTTCCATAATAATAACTAGAGGGCGGATTTATATTTACTTACATGTTTTGTTTGATGTCCCATAGAAAGCTGAATTTTTTTATCTAAACGTTTGTTACTGAAAGAAGCCAAAATACTGAGTTTTATACCGCATATAACTTAATATTTTTGGTTTTTACCACATACATATACAGGGTGTCCCCGGATACACTTTACATAATTTCAGTGGTGATAGAGGACACTATTCTAAGAAAAATATTTAACAAAAATTTTTTTCTAAATTCAAACCTTCGAGAGTTAGGCCTCCTTAAAGCATTTTTTTAAATTTCCACCTTCACACATGGCCATAGCTCAGAAAATATTAATTTTTCAGTAAAAATTATTAAGTACTTTTTTAAAAAGCGTGAAATAATATACAAACTAGGTTTTAACCTTCTATTGTCTAAATTCAACGGCTTTCGAGTTATGAAAAAAAGTAAGTAAAGAAATGTACAAAATTTTGAACTTTTTTTTTCTTGGTTTTTTTCAAATTGCTGTATCTTCTAAACGAAATATTTTACAAAAAATCTGACGCCTCATTCCGGATAGGAAATTTAACGGACTACAACTTTTGTCTAGTAAAAATTTTTGAAAAAAACAACCACCCTTGTTTTTAATTCGCACATTTTGGGCTTCAATTAAAAATTTTTAAATGAAGTAATCATGAAATATTATTAGGAAAAGTGGAACTATTAATTGGTCAGCAAGACCTCCAAATTTAACTCCTCTTGATATATTTTTTTGTGTGCTGTTAAAGCGTTGGTGTTCAGCAACAGATGAAAGCCCAATACCAGAAAGGAATTAATGGACAGAGTAACGAATGCTATAGTAGCTCTTAACGAAAAAGGTAATGTTAAAAATAATAATACCAAGGGGTAACAAGATCTTTTAAAACTATCCCGACTGTGTAATGAAAATGAGGGTAGTCATTTTGGACATTTACTTAAATAATGTAATGGTTAACCTTAATTAATAAACAAATTTTAATTTTTAAATTTAAAAATTTAAATTTTGTGAATTTAATTTTTTGTTTTGTGGCTGCTTGTTTTATTATTTTCTGACTTTCTGTGAAATGGGTTGGTTTTTCAAAAATTTTTACTAGACAAAAGTTGTAGTCCGTTAAATTTCCTATCCTGAATGGGCCATCAGATTTTTTGTAAAATGCTTTGTTTAGAAGATACAGCGTTATGAAAAAACCAAGAAAAAAAAAGTTCATAATTTTCTACATTTTTTTACTTACCTTTTTTCATAACTTGAAAGCCGTTGAATTTAGACAATAAAAGATTAAAGCCTAGTTTGTAGATTATTTCACGTTCTTTAAAAAAGCACTTAATAATTTTTACTGAAAAATGAATATTTTCTGAGCTATGGTCATTTGAAGGTGGAAATTTAAAAAAATGCTTTAAGAAGGCCTAACTCTCGAAGGTTTGAATTTAGAAAAAAATTTTTGTTAAATATTTTTCTTAGAATAGTGTCCTCTATCACCACTGAAATTATGTAAAGTATATTTATTATCCATATATCGCATATTATATAATCCATATTTGGCAATTTTTTTAACATTTAATGTGGGAAGAGGGGGGAGGGTCTCGGCAAATATCACATCGTTTTTTTGTCATAACTAGTCTTAAATAAAAATAATGAAGCAAATTTTGTTTTTTTAATGAATCCAGCGCAATCAAGCAGACATATTTATACACTAAAAATACGCATTTAAAAAAATCTCACATGAGATTAGGAAGGGGGGAGGGGGTTGAGCCAAATCTCATGACATCTCGCCAAGGGTGGTGTGGAGGTCTAAAAATCGCCTCACTGGCCTACATAAACGGCACAGTTTTACAAGTGAAAATTTAAACAAAATTTTAGTACTTTATTGTAATAAACTAGTAGACACTTTATAATTTAATTAATTTAAACTGAATTTGTGTATTTGTGGAACCGTATATTCATATTTTAACTCTATTTTCTAATTATAACCGCATATAAAATACTTATTTGGGCTAATTTTAACCGCATAAAAAAATAGTATTTTATACATCATGGGACTAAGGTGCTGCTTTTCATCCCGCGTGCAAAGGTTTTTGCACGAGGTGTTAGCCGAGTGCAAAAGTATCGCCTAGTACTGAAATATTCTACTTTCCCTTACTAGTAACATAAATAGCTATTATATACCTAGAGGTATATATAGGTTAAAATCTTATTATTGTCGCTTTATTGGTAAGGTCAAAAGAATATCGTAAAATCGCTCATTTTTCATCCCGTCAAAGTAGCCTAACCCCTTAATCGCATTATTTTTAATAAATTGTGAGCTAATTTCTTTAGGATATTTTTATTTAATTGCCCTGGATAAAAAACGTAATTTGATTAAAATTTATTTTACTTTCAAAAAGAAGCAATCTTTGTGAAATTTTTTTGAAATTATTAATAAAGATATTGATATGAGGTTTGTCAGGCTTTAAAAATACACTCCTGAAATACTTTTAAAAAAAATTTTTTTAAATATTTTATGCAATTTTTTTTAGTAGGTGGGGCTGCGCTGGTGTTAAAATTTTGAAATTGGGTAATCAAAAACAAAAAATATCAAAAGCTTTAGGTTCAATATATCACTAGCAACCGACTGAATTAAAATTTTTAATATACATGCAAAAATAATAAAATTATTTAAAATAATTTTAGTTCAGGCGGTTGCTAGTGTTATATAGAACCTAAAATTTCTGATTTGTTTTGCTTTAGATTGCCCATTTTCAAGATTTTAACACCAGCGCCCTTTTCATTCAAATAATGTTTCTGTATATAAAGAATGCATAAAATATATTTAAAAAATTTTTTTAAGCATATCAAGAGTATATTTAATAAGCCTCTCAAACCTTATATCAATTCTTTATTAATAATCTCATAAAAAATTGAAAAAATGACTTTGTTCCAAAGTAAAATTCTGGCTTAAAACAAAAAATTATTTAAATCAAATACATTAATTACCTAATTAGTTTATTTATGCTAGAGTTGAGCGCAAAATAGTTCCGTTGTACAAACTTAATCAAAAAGTTCTTAATCTATTAATTTTCATCGTATAGAATGTATTTAGTTAAAAAATCTTCTCACAGAAAATTTCTGAACAAGTAAGCAAACTTTTGTATAAAACAGAATTTTAAAATTACTAATTGTACGCAATTTATTTCGAAATAAATCCAAATTATATAATGGCCAGATCTTACTTAATTTTTTTCCAAGTTCTTTGTAGTTTTCTAAAATGATCATATTTATACGATCGACAAGGTAAGAAATATGCATATTTATTTCAATTTAAAATGATAGTTTTATTTTATTACTTTATTACAAGTTGTTTACTATCGGTACTGGTACCTCTACTGTTTTAAGGCCTCACCACATAGCTTGTGATATGCTATGCTAAAGTATAAAATATCGCACACGTTCTCACCATACTATGACATCATCAGGCGATAAACTAAAAAGAAATTTAAGAGAGAATTGGGAGCAGGTATTTTTGAAAAGGAGGGGATGTTTTGGAAAGTGATACAATTAGGGTAGGGTTATAAAAAATAAGCGCTTTTATAGGTTCAAATAAAGGGGGATATAATTATTTATTAAAATGTTTAATAAATGTGAATTATTTAAATCAGATTGACTGTTGAATAATATGGATGATTGTTTTAATTTATTGATTTCCGTAGCTTTAAAATATTTTAGATTTCTACTTTTTTGCTCTACATATATTAAATTTCATATACCCCTCTCCCTATTTGTGCTTGGTGTTTAATAAGTGTTTTGCGAAAGTAGATTTCCATCTGTCAGTCTGTGAAATCGTGAGTATTCATTAAATCGTGTTTGGAAAGATTTACCAGTATGACCGATGTATTTTTGAGAGCATTCGCAAGTGAGCTCATAAACACCTAATTTAGTCAAAATGTCCGACTTTGATTTTGCGTTATTAATAAGTTTGTTGAGTTTATTTTCTGTTTTAAAGGCGATATTGAAATTGTGATTATTAAAATTTTTTTTTTATATATTAAAGCGTTTTTAACTACTATCATCATTACGCATTAAAATATTTGACAATATGTATTTTCTGACTTTCTTCCGAGAAAGGCACAATGACTTTAAAATTAACTTTAGCTTAATTATAAAAAGTTCAGTTTAGTTTTCTAAAATATTGATAATGGTTTGATATCGAGTTACACTACCTAAATTAATATAATAAATAATAATATATTATAATAATATAATAAGAAATTTTAATAAGATGCAACAAACTATAATAATTATTTCAATAAAAAAATTTGTTTTTAATCAGAAATGTAATTTGTGATATTTATTAACTAAACTTGTAAAAATTAAAAATCATTTTAAACATACATACATACCTATTCGTATGTGAGTCATTCCATGTCAAACCAACAAGTCACTCAAATTGACTATCCCAGATTTCTTTGAAACGTTGGTCAAATAATACTCTTTAACGTATTGAATTCAAATATGAATTTTAAAAAATTCTAACTTTTATAGTTTTTGAGTTAGTTAATTATAAAAATCGCAAAAACGACACTCTCTTGGCTCACGCTCAATCATACAAAATGTTATAACGTAAGTTCTATAATGCTCATACCTATAGTATAGTCGATACTTCGCTCGATCTCAAACTTGAGTCAGACTTAAGTACAAAATCGACCAATCAAAATGAACAATTTCGTACTTAAGTCGTGCTCAAGTTTTGCTGGAGCCAAGCATCGACTATAGGTACGGGCATACATAAGTGCTACGGTGTTGTATGATAACTCATTTTAAAAAGAATTTAAAGGGCTTTAATTTGATACTAATCTTGACCATTTTCTAATAAGAATGAATTATTTTAAAAACTTCAAAAAATGTTTTTGAAAAAATTTTCGAGTTATAGTGTTGTTTGAAAATTATAAAAATAATATATATTTATTTATAATGGTACTTTGGTGAATACTTCATTAAATTTTCAGAGTGGAACCATGATGGGATCAGCAGTTATGATAAAAAATTCAACTTATGCTTTAGCTCAAGTATTTTAATTACAGTACTAAGAATATAAATACAGGGTGCTCTCGAATAAACTTTACACAATTTCGATAGTGTTAGAGGACACTTTTATAAGAAAAATATTTAATAAAATTTTTTTTCTAAATTCAAACCCTCGAAAGTTAGGTTTCTTTAAAGCATTTCTTTTAATTTTCACTTTCAAATGGCCATAGCTCCGAAAATATTGATTTTTCAGTAAAAATGGTTTAGTGCTTTTATAAAGAGCGTGAAATAATTAACAAAGAACATTCATTCCTTTTATTGTCTAAAATCAACGGCTTTCGAGTTATGAATTAAAGTAAATAAAAAAATGTTGAATAATTCAAGCATTCTTTATTTCAGTATTTTTCAAATCCTTGCCATTTTGAATACTTACTCAAATAATTATATGGTTTAAGTTTAGTTAATAAAATAATTTTTCAATAAATTTTAAATTTATAATTAAAAAAAATAAATAAATTTTATTTTATAGCTACCTTTTTTATTATTTTCTGATTTTCTGTGAAATGGTTTGTTTTTTCAAAAAATTTTACTAGACAAAAGTTGTAGTCTGTTAAATTTCCTATCCAGAATAGGGTATCAGATTTTTTGTAAAGTGTTTCGTTTAAAGGATATAGGGTTTTGAAAACAACAAAATAAGAAACAGCTCAAATTTTTAACATTTTTGTACTTACTTTAATTCATAACTCGAAAACCATTGATTTTAAACAATAAAAGGTATGCATATTTTTTGTAGATTATCTCACGCTCTTTAATAAAGTACTAAACTATTTTTACTAAAAAATTAATATTTTCGGAGCTATAGCCATGTGAAAGTAAAAATTAAAATAAAATACTTTAAAAAAGCCCATCTCTCGAAGGTTTGAATTAAGAAAAAAAAAATGTATTAAATATTTTTTGAGAAAAAGTGTCCTCTACACCACGGAAATTTTGTAAAATCTATCCGGGGACACCCTGTATGTATATTCTTAATAGTACCAAATAATAGTACTGTAGTTAAAGTACTTGAGCTAAAACAGTGAGTTGAATTTTTTATCATAACTGCTGATCCCATCATGGTCCCGCTCTGAAAATTTTATAAAGTATTCACCAAGTCACTATTATAAACATATATTATTTTTATAATTTTAAAAAAACACTAACTCAAAAATTTTTTCAAAAACATTTTTTGAGCTTTTCAAAAAAATACATTTTTATTAAAATGTGGTCAAGATTAGTATCAAATTAAAGCCCTTTAGATCTTCTTTAAAATGAGCTATCATACAACTCTGTAGGACTTATGGAACTGAAGTTATAACACTTTGTATGATTGAGCGTGAGCCAAAAAAGTGTTATTTTGGCGATTTTTATAATTAAATAGCCCGAAAACTCTAAAAGCTAAAATTTGAATTCAGGATGTTAAAGAGTATAATTAACCAAAGTTTCAATAAAATCTATGATTGTCAATTTGAAAACTATTTATATTTGGTTGATTTCATATGGAAATCAGACCCATGTGTCTGATGACCGTAGGTACTTACATAATATTATATTCCTTACTTTTTAAGTATTGCTTGAATGAAGTATAAATGCATCATAACTTATATAATAATAAAATAAGTGACTTCATTCTAATGAAAATCCGACTATTTCGAGAAAACGATATTAAACTTATTAGAAGCTATAATTATTTTCGCTAAAACATGATTAATGTACAAATAATTAGATATATAATTAAAATGGTTCACATTTTAATATTTTTTAAAGAAACTTATTTTTCAACTAGTCACTATAAGTAATAAAGCCTTACAACAATAAATTGTTTATGACGTTAGTTGTTTCTAATATTAGACCCATTTATATTCCAACTAATTCAAGCTTTTGTATGCCAATACAGTAAGTAGTAGTAGATAATATTATTAGGTATTACTATATTATTTACTATTTCGAACAATGAGAAATAATGCTGTTTGCGCATAATATCTAATGCGATAGATATTTTTTTAAATTTGTTTAAAATTCATAATTTATTATCCTTACATTTTCTACTCAAATAAATAGTTTTTTTAATATATGCGCCAGCTAGTATCAAAATGTTACAACGATGGATCATTTGGGTGTTGAGGGTCAATTCTAAATAGAATGCATACCTAAATGTAATCCATTTAATTTTAGTGTGCAGAAGAGGGCGCCACCAATGGCAAGTAAGATTTATACAAATTGCAATTTTTTCAATCTAGAATAATGTAAAATGTGTTTAAAACATCGTCGATAGTTATTTTTTGTCGTTTTAAAAATAATATAATAGAAGTTTCATAAACTTGTTTGTCAGTTTGTTTAAACGACCGCAGTTTGTTGAGAAGATACATGTGCCGTCATGCTAACCCTTCTGCTTATCTTCAAAAAAATATTAGAGGATATTATGTACATATATTCGAAACATTGAGAAAATCGTACACGATAAAATTCATAGGAACCATGTTGTAGGAAATTAAATTTTCTAGAAAAAAGGCGACAGCATATACAGTGACTAACGAAATGATTCGCACCCTCCTATACAGGGTGCTGATTGACTTAGACGAACATAGGAAATTAACATGTAAAAACTTATTTATTCAAATTCCTGCTTCCCTAATTATTTTCGAGGAAAAATGAAAGATACAAAAATAATGCAGAAATATAAACTACGGATGATAACAGCATTAGATTTCATCTAACTTTTACTTAAAACGTCAAAACCAATAAAAAACGTGCTGCCAATTTGAAACAATGTAAATGGTACTGTCAAAGTGTTGCAGGTTATAAACAACAATGAAAACCTAACCTAACTGCATAAAATATTTATGTTTTTATGACATGTATGTCATGTTTAAATCTGATTGGTTATTAAATTATATTATATTATTGATGCACTGCAGTAGCCTAAGTGAAGACATTCTCAGGCAAACACGTGCAACCGATTTAAATCAGGAGCATTCGGACAATTTAACAGAACTGCTCACTTTAGTGCTGATTTTTGGTATCGGTTTTCATGTCGAATTTTCATATCGTTTTATCATGTCGTTCCAGCACAATATTCAGTTTTTAGATTATTAGAAATGACAGGGCTACCTTCACGCACATTACCATCAATTAGTTTCTTTCAGTGTATTCGTTTACACCTATGTTAACAATGTAAATTGTACATTTTGAAGACCTTTTTAATACATAAAAATTACTTTTACAGCAAAACTCATTAGACACTTTTTGTTGCAAATTTCATCCCCTTAATTTTCATGTACATGCATTTTTCCATTTCGTCGCACCGTTTCCGTTTTACAGCGAAGAGCAGTGAAATACTATAAATCGAAGGACAATGTATTAAAAGTTATAATGTTTTGTAGTAAAATATCGTTGTATAAATTGGACAATTTGTACTAAAAATTAGGTAGGTAATATAAAAATGTAGTAAAACTCATATTATATTGTTTATGTCCGACTGTATTATAATAACAAGATTACAATATCATTCAGCGGCCATAAGTTACCATTTTATGGTACTACTTTATTAATAAAGTAAAACGGCCGCCTGTCAATGTCAATGATATAAACGTCAAAATTAATGTCATCGTTTTATTTAAATTTGAAATATTAATTTAACTGAAACAGAAAATCTATAAATTATAAATTAAAGTATTAAAGAAGGAATTCTTTAGCTGTTGACGCTATTTTAGCGATTTCTTCAATTATTTATTACGCCAATAAATTAATTTAACTCGAAACAATTTCACACAATTTTAAAACAAATTAATAAGCATCAACCAGGAGCAATATAGAAAAGCACTCTATGAAATTTTACAATTTTTAGATGTCAAAGTGAATTTTCTAATATTATGTCAAAATATAAAAGAAAATCTTCTACGGTCCAGTCGAACATAAAACTATGTATGTCATTTGCACATAATTAGGCTTTTTGGACTCAGCCTATTTATTGGCCTCGCTCGCAAGCTCGCTCTGCCATAAAGCATAGGCTTCGTCCGATAAAGACCTAAATTATGTACTCATGACATATACTGGGTGCTGAATGAGTTAGCCGAACATAGGAAATTAACATGTAAAAACTTATTTATGCAAATTCCTGCTTCCCTAATAATTTTAGAGAAAAAATGAAAGACACAAAAATAATGCAGAAATATAAACTATGAATGATAACACCATTAGATTTCATCTAGCTTTTATTTAAAAGGTCAAGAAATGCTTTAAAAATTGTTAAAATTTTCATTTATCGCACTGGCCATGTAATAAATTCAATTTAATTTCTATTTTCAAATATAATTGGAAACTTATAGAAACTTACCATGGCCAGTGCGATAAATGAAAAATTTATCAATTTTGAAAGCATTTTTTGACCTTTTAAGTAAAAGTTAGATGAAATCTAATGGTGTTTTCATTCGTAGTTTTTATTTCTGCATTATTTTTGTGTCTTTCATTTTTTCTCTAAAATAATTAGGGAAGCAGGAAATTGCATAAATAAGTTTTTATATGTTAATTTCCTATGTTCGGCTAACTCATTCAGCACCCGGTATAGCTATTATAGTAATGTTCACTACATACTTGCGGAATTATTTGCAACACGTACATCATTTCATAATTGAATATTAAATGTGCTAATAAGTCATATTATTAATATGTCTATATACAGTTTTGCATTCATTTATCACATACCCTTTCTCTATTTATCGTACCTACTATTATTACTGGCCAACGTAAAATTTACAAGAGTAATAACTCAAATTGATTATTATTATAATAATAAATAAACGATGCTAATAATACTAATATTCTTTTAAAATGTTACTGAAAATTTACACCGAAGGTTGAGGCTCGTTCAAACATGGTTAGTAATTTAGTCAATTTGAGACAATTTTACCCTTGTGCGGGTTAAGTACTATATTTAGTATACAAGGTAGTTTAGTAAAACGAATTAATATGTAACCCACAGAGCAAGCGATTATGGTAAGTTATTTAACTTACATGTGCGAACAATAATATTATTTAGTCGAGTAGTATTTAATACGATAATTTAGTAAAACAATTTAGTTCGCCATATAGAAAATTTTAAGATCAAGTTAAGAAAAAATACAATACGTAGAATTATTTAAAATTATTTTAATTAAATTATTCAAAAAATCAAAAAGAACATAATTATCACTTAACAGGTCAAGATTAAAAATATTTTAAAAAATCGGATGTGGCCCATGCCCATAACTTTATCATACTTTTGAATATCAAAAATATAAAGAATTAGGATATTTACACAATTATTAATTAATACTTTTTTATTATTATTATAGAGCAGAACATAATAAAACAATAAAATTTTAAAAATAAGAAAAAAAATTTTTTTTTTAAATTTGAAAAATGAATATTTGCAAAAATAAGATATTTACACGATTATTGATTAAGACTTTTTTAATATTATTATAGAGAAAAATTTAATAAAAATATAAAATTTGAAAAAAAGGAAAAAAGATTTTTTTAGTTTACAAAATATTATTTTTTTGCGTTTCCATATACCGATTTTAACCAAAATCTAATCAGTTCTAAGTCTCAATACATTTGTACTATATACGAAATTTTGTTAAAAAATTCCTGTTACTTTTTGCGGTAGAGCGCACACAAAATTTGACCACACACACATACAGACATTTTTTGGAAATGATGATTTTCCGCTTCTGGGACCCCAATATGACTAAATTCGTCAAAATCTCAATTTTTTTTTCTGCACGATAACAATACTTTTTCATACTTTGTATGATAAAGTAAAAATATGAATAAATAATAAGCTGTAAAAAATACATTAGTGAAAAATTCATAATAGGATATAAGATTTATAAGGTAAGATATCATTTTTTGAATATTTGATTTTTTACGTATTGTATTTTGTCTTAACTTTAACTTAAAATTATTTACAATAAATACCATACATACTTACTACTACTTATAATACCACGAATCTACTTAAAATTTTTATTTTTAGTTCATTTTCCATATAGAAAATGTTAAATATTTTTTTTACTAGTATTTGAAAAAGTACAACTTTGCGATATTCGTAATCCTAGAATTTTTTTGTCTTAAACTAGGCATTTTTAGTTCCAGAATAAACCTAAATCAAGCAAAGAAATTCAAAATGTACGATATTTTCTAGTCAAGTTAAATTTACAATTCGTTTTTTTAATATCTATCACGTTTTTCATTTTTGTGTACACAATATTATGCTCGAACTAATTAACCGATTACCTAGAACTTTTTTTCTCTAAACTATACACTTGCAATTGGACGTTGCACCTAAAACAATACAAAATTGAAAATTTACTGATTTTTCTCAGTCAAGTCCAAAAAACAAGGAAAGCATATCTTTTTACTTGGAAATGCCACAATTTCGTAAATTTTCAAATGTTTGCACCGAATTGAGGTACATCCTTTAACTAATTTAATTTTATTTACACTTTTTTGGTTCGGGCATTGAGTATATGAGTTTATAAAGAGACGCAAGCATATGGAGGAATTGCAAATAGTATATCCCTCTCACTCAAACAACAATCTGTTCTTTTTTATCTTTACTCCCCTGCCGTCCCATGTCCATAAACTAATCGTATCGACAACTAGTGCTTTTAAAAGCAGCGGACAACACTAGCAACTATGATAAGATAACAAACTCGGAGAGTGCATTCCTAATTAAATTAAATCGTTTTGATTACGTGCGCATTTTAAATAGTAGACGTTTATAGTATTTCTTTTAAATATAAATTACTCATTAAATTTAGAAAAACTTTTGCAATTTATGAAATTTAATGTAAATACATAAATAAAACCCTACAAAAATAAAAACATCAATTTTAAATAAGATTCCGACACAACTAAATTATGAAATTATCTTTATTATATTATTGAAGATTTTAATATTACAAATTAAGCTGCGAATTGCACTTGCTCGATGTTGTATTCAATTTCTAAGAACTTATATTATTAATCAAAAAAAATAACGACAAACATAATTATTACTTTCCCATTTACGTAGTAAAGGAAAGTAAGTATTGTAATCGAGTAAAAAAAATTTTTGAACTAGCATTTTTTCCATAGTCTATAAGTCCGTACAAATCGTTTGAGACAAATTTTGCAATGATGTCCGGATGTGTGTGCGTATGTGCGTGTGTGTGTGCGCGATTTTTTCGTCCACGATTTTTTCAAAACGCGTAAACCGATTTTATTCAAATTTCATATACTGGTTTGTAACAGCAATCTCGAGAGCTGATTAGATTTTGGTTGAAATCCATACGTTATTTTTTTATTTATTAAATTTTAATTATTTTTTTATTATTTTTTTTTTAATTTAAATTTAAATTTATTATTATTATTATTATTATTAATTTAGTAATAAATGGGAAAGTTATGTGTTGTCACATCAAATTTTTTTAAGACATATTCGTGTACTCCTATGTTAATAATGTAAATTCTACCTTTTGAAGATCTTTTTTGACACATAAAAATTACTTTTACAGCAAAACTTATTAGACACTTTTTGTTGGAAATGAAATCACTTTAATTTTTGTTTATATGCATTTTTCCGTTTCGTCGAACCGTTTCCGTTCTATAGGAACTTAAAAAAAGGCTCTGTTAAATACAAAAAATATTTTCATCTATATCTTAGAAACGGTGCTACAAAATGGGAAAATATATATGAACAAAATTATAGGAAATGAAATATACAATAATAAATGTTTATTCATATTTTTGTTTCGGTGTACCAATGTTGAAGTACAGACAGTGGCGTAACGAGCAGGTGAGGGACCCGTGTGCGAAGTTGTTAACGGGGGCCCTGCTTTTATAAAAGACAAAAAAAGTTGTATACATGACGATTTCCATGCAATTCCAGTGATTTCCAAAGAATTCCTTCCAAACAAGAGCGGATATAGAGACGAGTAACTACCCAACCCTTTTTTAAAATTTTCTTAAAATTTCACGCTCGTTTATTACTAAGGGGCCGTCCTTTAATCACGTGAGGTTTTTTATGCCATTTTTTTACCCCCCCCCCTTTGGTGATACGTCGTGAGGTTTTAGGCTACCCCTACCCCCCTACCCAACGTCACGTGTATTTTTTTTTGAAAAATTTCTTCAAGTAGACAGACAGAGAGACAGAAAGTCGCGGGCAGCGGGACGACAAGTGGCATCACAAGGTCCAGTGCCGGAAGCCAGTTGAGAGCTAAATATTGTTGTTATGTTGCTTTTTAGGCATAAATTTGCTCGCTCGGGATTTCACGGGGTAACAAGAAAATATACACGTGATTTTCACAGCATCCCTCCCCCCCCATCGTGATCAATCATGATGTTATTCTAACCCCCTCCCCCCTGTTAGAACCTCACGTGATTAAAGGACAACCCCTAATAAGTGGAAAAATGATAGAGAAAATAATTGTCATATGCAAAAGTATAGGGAAATTTGAAGAAATCTAAAATATTATAGACTACCTTTTTTTGCTTTTTCCATTTTCTGAGATTTAAAATTTTCTCGAGTTTCCTAAGATTTTCTTGAAATTTCTATGGATTTCTTGAGATTTTCTATATTTCTACAAATTTTCTAAGAATCTGTTTCTTGAGATGTCTTGGAATTTTTCAGAATTTTTACAGATTTCCATTCACTAGTACACACAATTTTTCCGTCGATTTCCCCTTAGTTTGTAGTAATTGGAAAACCGAAGGAAATAAAATCGTGATATACAAAAGTGAAAAGAAATCCAAGCAAATTTTAGGGAAATTCTAAGAAATCTTAGTAAAACTTAAAAATGCTATTTTCTTCTCAAGGAAATCTTGGGAAATTTAGGAAATTTTTAGAATACCATAGATTAATTTTTTTATTTCTTTTATAAATTTTCTAAGACTGCCTAGCAAAGGCAGATATAACAGGAAATCAACCCCCACTCATGAGCTTTAAAAAAGCAACGAAATTGACTACGGCTTGTTTTGTTGAAATTTTAAAAATATTAAAATAAAATATTCTTATTAAAATACATAATATATTTATTCCCCCATCCTAGATCCGCCCTTGATTTTAGATTTCAAGGCTGTATTAGATTGCAAAAACTTCATAATTTTAATAGTCTATCCCTGGTGCGCATAAAGAGATTAACGAGATTATCATTCCAAAGAATTTTGGGGGAGAAAAGTAACATAACAAACAAAGTAAATAAATAAAACAGAATAAAAACGTGGGAGGGTTTTAACTTTAATTTTTTTTTTCAACAAATATAAATGGGGGGTATGGAATACCCTTCAGTGCACCAGCACAGAAAGCGCAAAAGTGTGTGTATACGTTTTGTGATTTATTTTTGTTATAAAATTTTTTCACTCTGTCAGAAGAAATATATTTATACGTCATTTGTATACAATTCATACATCATATTCACTCATCATGTACCGTAAAAATTCGCACCGGGGGTCTGGGGGTGTGGAACACCCCTCAGAACATTGTAATTGTAAGACCTTTTAGAAAGTTAAATTCTTGGAACGGAAAATCCTTTAACTATAATTGCTGGTGCACTGGGGGTATTCCATACCCCCACACCCCCCGGTTTGAAAACCCAAAGGTGTGTGTGTATACGTTGTGTGATTTACCTTCCTATGAAAACTTTATATTCTCTTAGAACAAATACATCTACATATCATTTGTATTTAAACAAAATGTTTTAGTGTATATTTATACAACATTTTATATCTCTCACCGGGAGGTCTGGAACACCCCACAGAATATTATAGTAAAATTCCTGGTATGGAAGTCACAAGTTTAATAGCATGGCAATCACGGTGACCTGGGGCTATTCTATACCTCCCCCCAGACTTCTAATAGCATCTAGTTGTGCACCTCCTACTTTTGAGAACTTTTTTAAGATTGAAACTGGGGGCCCTTTTAGCAGGGGACCCGCGTGCATCGTACCCACCGCACCCTGGTAGTTCCGCCTCTGAGTACAGATATTCAAAAAATATTTTGTGAATTTTACCGAGTCTTTTTTAAGTCACTGCAAAACGGAAACGGTGCGACAAATCGAAGAAATGGATATAAACAAAAATTAAGAGGATGAAATTGGCGACAAAAAGTGTCTAATAAGTTTTGCTGTAAAAGTAATTTTTGTGTATCAAAAAAGGTCTTCAAAAGCTTGAATTTACATTGTTAACATAGGAGTGTACGAATACGACCGTGAGTGATATAATTTATTGTAGTTTAATCTGAGTAAATATGATAGGCGCCTAAAGTTATTAGCCTGGGGCGCTAGACTAGCTAAATCCGGCACTGACAATTCCTAAACAATTTCATTTTGATAATGATGCCGACAAATTTTTCATTATGTATCGTAGTTCTATACTGCATTGTAAAAAAAAGTTTATTTTTGTCAATAGAAAATTCTTATTATCACATTTAATTTGTTTAGCAATATTTTTTAATATGTTTAAAATGTTCGGGGAAATAAAATTAGCATTTCGTTTTTATTAATAAGATTGGGATTGTCATCTTGTTTCAAAAAGTCGTTTCTAAAGTTTTCGTAATTAGTATCTTTTATTAATTTATATGAAACATTATCCTGTAATGTACGCAACTGAACAAAAAACTTATGCTCCCACACCTTTTTGAATTTGCGCACTTAGCATTATGAGCACGTATTACCAGATCCGCCGATTATAATAAACACGCTCCGCGAGGTACGCTCTCTGCACCTTGCTAACAGATTGATACCACTGTGGATCGTGAGAAATCTCGCGATCCACAATTGAAATCATTAGGTAGCGCCATCTAGTTGTCACGACACTTTTATATTGCATTAAAGCATATACAGCTGCGCCTCTTGATAAACTCATATACTCAATGGTTCGGGTCATAATTCCAGGTCTTGTTATCGTGTACACAGTCAGTGCAGGCAGGCATGTTTATCCGAACTTCTCGAATGAATGTAACCTGGGACGCATAGTTCCCACTATGCAATTTTTTTATCTATATTTTTAGTTATAAAATGTAGGTCAAAGGTCAATAATTTTAATGCAAAAAACCGCATTTTGATATCTAATTGATATTTCTTTAAAAAAAATTCTCAAATAACATGCATATTTTAGCTATAAAAACGAAAATCTCCCCTTATGTGTTCAGCGGTATATATTAAAATTAAGGGAAAGCTTATAAGTTATTGGATCACTTAATCCTCATATTCTCCTAATAACGTCGTCACTATTTTGATGTTGTTCCAATATGGTATTTTTAGATAATATAGTTGTTATAATGCCTATAATAATATTACAACCTAGAACAACAAATCAATGAAGACTTCTTAATTTTAAAATAATAAATATGAAAGAACAAATTTTTATTAATTAATTTGCGTGTTGTTTAGTTTGCACACAAAAATTACGTTATTTAATAATATATTATTGCCAAAAATTGCTGCAATCATTTTGTGGTGTATCTAATTAGAATATGAATTTGTAAAGTGGTTAGCACATTATATCTTTGGAACGTGCTTAATTCGACTAATAATTTTATTGTAACTAACTGTTAGAACTAATTATTTATTAACAAATAGTTAGCTGTCGGACCGTGTGTAATTATATTGTATATTAACATTCGTGTAATTTCATCGTTGTGTTCCGACTAAATTAAAATAGCTGTCGTTTAATAGTTTATATGAACGTACGAGACAGTGGCAAGTCATATGATGTGTGAAATAAAATCAATAAATTTATAATTAACACTAATATCTTTCACGTGATTACTTTTAGATTGTTCTAGCCAGCTATAAGTAATATAATTATTATTAAAATTCACAATTTTTATTGCTTCTTTAATATTAAATTTTTTTTTTTACAGATATCGACAAGCTTTTGTTAACTCAAGTGGTATTTAATTAAATCCCCAGCAACGGAGACGCGTTACTGCAAAATTTTTCAAACTCAAATCGAAACGTCGGATCTTGGATACCCAATGTTGACACAGGTTCTTTTTGCTATTACTCGTCTTGGACGATCACCAAGAAAAAAATAATCACGGTTAATGAAAAGTGTACCTTAGTAGTTTGACTTATCTGTGATCTGTGTGTATCTTTTGTGAAGTTTTGTTTAACTTGAAGAATTGATCAACATGAGTTTCCATGCAAAAAAAACTAATTTAAAAAAACTCGCCTTCTTGGGGTTTGTAAAGGCCAGCAATAAAAGTTTGGTGAGTACTTAGTATATATTTTTTTATTTTTTAATATTATAGTTTTTGAATTTATGAAATGTTTTATGTTTGCCAATAAAATATCCTCTTACCGCCACTAATTGTTAAAATGATTTTTTTTAAAATACAGTGATGTCCGGCTATAACGATAGCGGTTATAATGAACTTTTGTTTATAGCGAACTAATTTAAACGTGCTGTCAGAATGATTCACCTATTATATTATGACGAAATTAAATATTTACCAAATATAAAGTACTTCAGTTATTACGATCTGAATCAGTCGATTCCAATGATGTTTGTTATAACCGGACACAACTCGAATTATAAAATTAAATGCTTTTTTTATAAAACTTCAAATGGATTAGAATATATCCTAAAAATATATCTTGAAAATGAATTCAAACTCGATTGAAATTATAATTAATATCTACATAAATTGCAGTGCCGGCTTGTGAGGAATTTAGGTGGTGAGGCAGACATGGGAAATCAAGGGGTTGGGGTTTTTTAAAAATTTTAAACATTTTTTTGCTAAACTAGGCTTGTTAACTTGTAGTTTCACTGCCTGAATAATTATATTAATAATTAATTAATTAGTAATTTAAATAATAATCACGTAATTATAGATTTAATAATAATGCAAATTATGACCTTAAAATTATTTTATTAAAACATAATATGAAAAATTTAAACTTTTCACAAAAATTATTCAGAGCAATTTTGTCAGAAAAGTTTTTATGATTGAAAATAATAGCATTTTTTATCACATATTAATAACATTAATCATATTATATTTATCTTATCTATATTTTGGAATATAGATTCCAAATGTTCCAAATATGACGATGTCATACTTTGGGGTTGTCCTTTAATCACGTGAGGTTCTAACAGGGGGGGGGGGGAGTTAGAATAACATCACAATTGATCACGATAGGGGGGGGGGATGCTGTGACAATCACTTGTATATTTTCTGGCTACCAAGTGAAATCCCGAGCGAGAAAATGTATGCCTAAAAAGCAACATAACAATATTTAACTCTCAGCTGGCTTCCGGCACTGGACCTTGTGACGCCACTCGTCGTCCCGCTGCCCGCAGCCTTCTGTCTCGCCGTCTCTACTTGAAGAAATTTTTCAAAAAAAAATACACGTGATGTTGGGCAGGGGGGGGGGTAGGGGTAGCCTAAAACCTCACGACGTATCACCAAAGGGGAGGGGGGGGTAAAAAAATGGTATAAAAAACCTCACGTGATTAAAGGACGGTCCCTTTGACAAAATTATTAGAAAAATTATAATATATTCCTACAGCACCCGCAACATAATACTAGAGCTTTCCGAGGTGCACAAATAAAATATGACACTCTCCGGCGGTATACAACTGAGAGAAAGTGAGAGAGGTATATACGAAATTTACTGCGCAGTGCAAGGTCACGGGTCAAAGCTATCCTGTTCGAGCATCAATACAAGCTGTATTTCATTTGTAAAATTTTGTATAATTATTTTATTTTTATGTTTTTTTTTCTAAATTAAAATTTTTATTTTAATCCTACTATCCACTCTAACTTCATTATTTAAATGCCATTAGAGCACTCGAAGCTCTAAGGTCTAACCCAGGGGTCTCCAAACTCTTTAGCCTAAGGGCCAGACCACAAAGCCCCGAGTGCCAAGATCTAGCTAGCTCATCAGATAAGATTACTTTTTGACAACTTTTTGTTGTGTTTTGACAACTATTTTTAGTCGGTAAATAAAATATCTCATTATTATTATGTATAATACTTACTTTGTTTGGTATGATTTATCAAAATAAATTAAAGGGCGGGCCGGATAAGGCACGTTCAGACCCGCTATCGCGGACCGGATTGGGGATGCTCGCGAGCCAGATTTGGCCCGCGAGCTATAATTTGGAGATCCCTGGTCTAAATAAATGCTATTTTTTTAAAAGTAAATTCAAGTCAATTTGTGCAATGCGTCCGGTTGTACGCTGAAACACTCACAGTTGTCATTACAATAACAACACAAATGTGAAAATACGCCGTTAGTTAATTTATTATTATTATTCCAAGGGGCAAGTGGAAGAAGGTGTTAAGTAACATTTTCTGAAAAAGTAGGGTTTCGATGTGGATGTGGATGAATGTACATAATAATATGTAACATACTCCCTCAGTATGTATCCTCAATAAGCATGTTGCACGAATTATCAAGGGCGCTATTTTACTGAAACTTATTTATTTCAATAATATATTCAGGTCTATTATGTATCCCAAACGTTATTATAAAGGTGACAGTTATGAAATAAAATAAAGGTTTTGACAAATTGGTAAGCACTATAAATGGTAAGAAAACCTTTATTATCAAGATCTTATTAAAATAACGCTTTGTGAAAACGATAGGTAATACCAATTTGCGAAATCCTTTAATATTATGTCATAACTGTCACCTTTATAATAACGTTTGGGATACATAATAGACCTGATTATATTTGTAACATAACACCTTCTTCAAATTGCTCTTTCATTTATTAATATAATAATGATAATAATTACAAACGAACTCAAATATATGTATATAGAATAACGATTTGTGTCAATTTTTAACATATTTGGGATACTTACGATAACGATTAAGATAAAGTGCAATCTGAACACCGGCAAACCAAATAAATAAACAAACAGATTTTAACGAAAAAAATAATTTATATTTTAATAACAAATAACCACATACCACATTGCTTTTAAGGCGAAGCCTTATTTCAAAATAAGGAAATATCTTCAACAGGTGGCACGACAATCTTGGCGATTTTTATCAAGATAAAATAGAATTATTAATATAACCTCGCAAAGTTCATATAAATAACCGATAATTAATTTAATAACGGAGGTTATTTGCACTTCAACTGATGAATATTTTCGAAAATACCAACATAAGTAAATATGCAACGTTTTTGACAAGAAATATTATCAGATTTTTATGAAACTACAGTATCCCATTGTTGCCAAATGCAAAAATTCAATTCTAGAATTTCGCGATTATAGCAGCAGTTTTTGTTAAATTTAAGTCAAAGCATTGTTCAAGTTTTATAAAAGTGAGTAATCTTAAAATTATGAAACAGAATTTAATGCTTATACGCACGGAATGGTTAAAATCTATTAATATATTATTTTTGTCATAATGTTGTATGTTTACACATGTTTGCGTTTTCGAAAATATTTGTAATCAAAAACTCATTTCGTACAATATTGATTATCGCTTATTTAATCTAATTCTATTTTCTAATCATTCTATTTTGGGAAAAAGATTTTCATCTTCTAAAATTGTTTGTTATTTCTTGTTTTTCTATAACTACTATAACATTTCTATTCTGTTTGTCAAGAAAGAAGGTATGATTAGTATGATCGTTGGTGGAGTTACAGAGCGGAAATGCTGGGTTCGAATCTCGGTTTTTCTCTTTCTTTTAGCTCGGACTTCCGGTAAGTGCCGTGGCTATCATAGGGCAAAGTAGGAGTAGTGCTCCGTGGCTCCGAACTCAGAGTTATAAAATCTAGAACAAAGTTCTCAAACTACTTTTTGAGATAATTGAACAATTTTGTAAAATTGAAAAAAAAACTATGTTTATGTTCATTGTAATAAAATGTATAACGTTTATACATAGTAACTCAAAATGAAGGGTCCAGTGCAAGAAGTTACTTTATCACTTTTTGCCAGTTTTGAGATAATATTATGATATATTATGATAATATGAGATAATATGGAGCTTACCAGGAGCCATATTGAAAATTTAAGGTACGTACAACTGCCCTTTTGTCATAGAGAATCACTAAGAAAATTAGGTCAATACGATAATTTGGTTTTGAATACTTTAAAATGAAGTAAATATCTCATAACTCGAAAAAAGTACTTAGTAACTTCTTGCATTGGACCCTTCAAATATAAATTTTTTGAGTTACTCTAGTAAAAATATCTGTTATTAGTGTTATAAATTATGACAATTTCAAACAAATACAGATATACTTTAAAAATTAAATCAAATACCTACTGTTTCCTTACAAATTATGCAATTCTGCGATTTGTGAATTATGACTTTGAATTGCGTTTTTCTTAAAACTGTATTAATTATTACTGAGTTACTGTAGTTTTTGTTGGGAGCGTCGTTATACGTACAGAGTGTTCTTTATTTATTTACAGAAAAATTATTACATCGTCTAATTCTATGTTTATTGTGTTAAGTTTATTTATTAAAGCAAACTTAATTAATTAATTTATTTATAAATCTACACAATAGTAAACGAAGAATTAGATGATTTAAAAAAATTTCTATCAATGGTAATTGTACTTTTTTAAATACATAATACAGTAAAATCCACTTAATGTGATCACATATAATGTTATCAGTCGGTTATTGTAATCATATTTTTTAGGAATCTGCCGCTTTTTCTTTTTGTTTTCTTCTATTTTGTTCTAATCCAAGTCTTCTAAAATTCGCTTTTTTCTAAATTTCGCTTATTGTTATCAGTCAATATTATTAAAATGTTCTTGATTACATTAAGCGGAGTATGTATTTTATAAATAATTAAAATATTTTTCATACGGTTGTATGAGTAAAGTATCTTTACAAGATTGGTCAGGGAGCCTATAGTTTATTTTCTGCTCCTGGGCTTTTTTCCATCTAGCTACGCCACTGCTTCCGGTGTGCATCAACACGTTGTGGATTTAAGAATTGATTCTATATTTAGATAAGTCTGGCCAATTGGCAGAACGTCAAGGTAAAAATTTAAATAAAAAAGAAAGGCCGATCTACTTTACAAATTCTTATTTTAAAGAGAACATTTTATATTCTATTCTAATAATCTAGAGATTTATAGTAGATAGGACTTGACAGTTAACGCATTTACACCAAAAATAAACCACGGGCGAAAATTGTGTATATACTTTAGCTTCCCCGCGGGGCTACCTCTAACGCTTTGCTTTTTACAGCTATACTTTTTTTAAGACTTCCGGACTACCTCGGAGCATTCCCCAATCCGGCTTGAGCAGTCGTGGGGTCTTAATGCGGAAACTTTTCTTGAAAGAGGCCAATGGTCCAGGACTGGCCTAAAAGGGTGATGATGATGATTCCTGTCTCCTCAGAACTACTAGCAAGCACATGTGAAGAATATGGAAAAACTAGAAAACATAAGACTATAGTCAATCCCAGATACTGAAAATGTAGGTGGCAGATCGAATGCTAAACCAGATTTACAAAAGGAAACGTCATTTAATAATTTGTTACGCGTGTTGCCTAATCTATAATGTTTCTAAATTTCAATTCTAAGTTTACAAATCGTATTTTCACAAATTTATTTCAATTTTAATGTAATTTTGATAAAATAAATAAAGAAATACTGCATAGGAACTATTTAATATAATACAAAAAATTAAATGTAATCTGTCAATATCACGTAAATTTTGCTAGTGTGAAGCCGCCTAATTTCAAACCAATTTCATTGGTTAATATTTCGAGGTCATCGTTTTAGTACAAATTCTAACTATTTTCTTAAATGAAATGGACTATAAATCCCTTTTTAATAATAATAATATGCATTTATTAAGAGGCATTATACAAAAAAATATTCTCTTAAAAGGATGATTTCTAACAAGTTAGATTTTCAAATCACCCTGATAGTTAACGAGTGAATTATCGTTTTTTAATTATAGTGATTTTAGTTTTACTATGTACGCATCAACAAATAAGCGGGTTTATTACCACCTTATAAAAAATATAGTTCAGTTTTAAAACTCATAAAAACCATCTACTTTATACTCTTACATCTCCATATACTATTATATTTATAATGTTTTGTTTTACAACATTGGTATTAAATTGGAGGCTAAAATATTTTAGAAATTAGATATTGAAAAGTTGACACTGACCTTGGTTAGGTTAATAGGTAATGAAAACTGCATGTGCGCATTCTTATCGACCGATTTCAACCCTGGTCTGGGTGCGGTAAATTGCGGCACTAGGTCAGTGCACGGCAGACTGCCGGTCGCGATTTAATTTTTCTCACATTCAAATTTGGCAAATACCCAATTTACGGCACGCTTGTACACGACAATGCCATTTTATATTTTAAAACAATTATCGTGATAACACTAATTATTACTTCTGCTCAATATAATATAATTTATTTAAAATATATTAAATTTCAACTGTTGCTCTTGACAATAACCGCAATGTTGAAAGAATGATTATTGCAAATATTATACAATACCTACATGTATTTTACAATATTTAAAATTCGTTAAGATTAAAAATTTCAAAAGGCCATTTTTATTTAAATATTAAAACTTATTGTGGTAGCTTTATTTATGTTAATTAGAAAATTTTGGACGTAAGTAGATAAAATTTACACTTTCGTATCGAATTCATCATTATTCATTTTTTGTCGGTTTTCAACTTTCGATATTTTATAATTTATTGTCAATTGCCCATCTTTTAGATTAGAAATATTACAAATCTAAATAATCTAGAAACCACATTAAAAATTGACACCTACACACAGAATCTATATAGATAATCAAAATTTGTTTAAAAATTTTTCATTAAAGTTTCTTTATCATAACAAATAAATACATTTTTAGGAGTTATTATTTAAAATTTGTATCATTAAGTTTTGTTTTGTGTGATAACAATTACTGTTTATTTATAAATGTATAATTTTACTGCCATGTTTATAATAATATTTGTTTCGATAACAATGTGTTAAATGTTTTCACGATCAAAATATTGTTAAATAAATCAAATTTAAGAAAATTTTACTAGCCTAAAATTTTTTTCGAACTTTCATTACAACAGTGAGTGTGCAATGTATGACTTATTTCATTTTGGTAATAAAAAGATATAAACAAGAATTTTAATTGAACTACAACTGATGGTTTAAAAGTGCAAGCCTTGGAAATATTGGCAATAATTGACAATCGTCAAAATGGAATGCCTAACATTAAATTATCGTGTTCTTGTGTGTAAAATTTTATTACATTAATTGATTAATTCGGGTTCAATGCGATTTCCCGCGAAATATTCATATACAATGGAACTTCCATTTTATAACGAGATTTTCTATTTCACGAATGTCATGAAATTACTAATTACAGAGAAGCTTACCTAACTCGAACTGCTCTATCTCCAATAATTATTCTATAAATTGAAATTTTTTTTAACGTATATAGATTTTTCAGATATTTACGTGTAATTTTATCTCCATAACTCGAAGTTTCTCTAATTCGAACTTTTTTGGTGATCCCTTGAAATTCGAGTTAGAGAAGTTTGATTGTATGTCTTATTTGTATAACTAAACCATATGAATATTAAAAACACAACTTTGATGGAGATTTTGGACTCTGCAATATAACAACCAATTATTATGCTTGTTGATGTTGATATTTCGAAGAACAAATTACATCATAATTATACTGCATACAACAAATTAAGATCCTGAAGAGGAAGGCAATAAAATCTTCGAAACGTTGATATTTGATTGGTTGTTTTATTGCAGAGTCCAAAATCCCCATTATAGTTGTCTTTAATTTATATGTATACGGACGTGAATGAAAAACAGAATAAGTCATATGAATATTTTTAAAAACCAAAAAAATGCGCGCACACTTTTTAAATAACAAAAAATGTTTTTCAGTTATCTCAAATAAAATGAACTGTTAGTATAATAATTATCACAAACGTTTTTTTTACCCTATGCCATCGTCAGATGATGAACTAGAAACTAGACAGAAAAACTGAAACAAAAGGGGGTTGCGGGGAGAGGGTTTATTTATGAAAAAAGATTTTTAATCTATTTTTGGGAAGAATTTTGCAAGGGTTTAGATAAAAAAGGAAACTAATTTCTTATAGTTTAACACATTACCATAAGGAAGCGTAAAAATAGGTTTTTTTGAAAATCACAGTATTTTATCACGGTATTTTAGCAAAATACCAAAAATTTAAATAAATATATTGTATGTAGTACGGTCTCTTGCCACATTATTAGAATCAGTCATAATACAATCGTATAGCCAGAAATATTTTCTGAAAATAACAATGGCATATAGCCTTCCTGAGGAACGACTGTTCCTCATATATTTAATGTTTCTGATCGAAGGTTCTGGTGAGTTTTTTCGGCACCATGACGTAGCCATTTTCTAGAAATTTAATCTCCAAATACGTGCTCCAGGATCTCAATCTTTAGTGCACATCCAGGAAAATATATTTATTGTATTCTCTGCCGAGCCGACATCACCGCTGTATTCTAAAAAGAAAATATCATCCATGCATTTACCGACCAACAGTTCCAGTCTACATATTATGTCCGTGCCTTAACCGAACCGGTGCAATCTACATGCCAGCTTATGGAACCTACACTGCTAAACACGGTCTGAGTTGGTAAGGTCGGATAATAAAACCACGCGGCTTACGCCCCTACAAGGAATTTACTTGAAATTGTCGACTGCCAAAGCCTACACACTATCCAATGAAGCAACTGATCAGATGGAAGACACCCGATGCTTCAAAGACACTTGATAAAACCTTCAAAAAAGATTAAATGTATCTTTGTACTTTGTATCATTCAATACCGATACATTTCTTAGGTCGGCTTTTAACTAATTCAATTAGTGGAAATAGTAAATAGAAAATTTCTATTGGTTGCATTTCTGGTTGGTAGTTGATGGTGGCTGTGGTGGTACTGCGGTCTTACCGATAAAAGCGTCGGTAATCAATTACAAAAAGCTTGTCATATGCAAACGTTCCATTGCAGTAGTTGAATAATTATAGAGTATTTCAGTATTTTATAAAACAGTCATTTATGAAGTTTTTCTTGAAATCACCAAAGTATAATATACGCACAAGGCATGAAGTTTGTCAGTGTTTTACAATATTTTGTACAAACCTAAATCTATAGGCATACAACATATTCATTTGTCATGAAGGCAGGATTATAAAATATTTGTAATAATAATAAAGTAACAAAATTAAGTAATTCTACTTAAAAGTTCAAAAATATTTCTCATATTTAAAAGAAATACTACATCGACTCCCCAAAACCATAATTTAAATGAATTAAATTATGTTTTTGCGGAGTAAAATAATAATAATTATTAATGAGATAGAGAATCGTTGAGATGGTATCCGGACGTTTGGTCCCCGGACGATTGGTCCCGGACGATTGGTCTCCGGGCGATTGGTCCTCGGACGATTGGTCCAGCGGACGATTGATTCCCGGACGATTGATCCCCGGACGATTGATCCCCGGACGATTAATCCCCAGACGATTGTTTCCCGGGCGATTCCAGAAATATGTCCTGGAGGTGTGGGGGGGGGGGAGGAATAATCAAATAATCATAATAGTGCGGAATGGAGAAATGCAGTTTAAGTACTTTGGAATTCTAGTTGAAGATTTTAAATAAGAGTCATTTAGTTTGGCATCGCCACTATTTAATTTGCATGCAAACTTTGCAGATTTAAGTTTTAAATTTTAAATTGGTAATACTATCAATTGTGACCATTTATATCATCGATAATAAGTTATTCAAGTATACTAAACGAATAAGTAAACTTGCAAATACAAATTTTACGTTAAGTAAATTATAATTTTGAATATCGAATCATTCGCTGGACGGATCGTCCAGGGATCAATTGTCTGGGGATCAATCGTCCGCTGGATCAATCGTCCGGGGATCAAACGTCCGGGGACCAAACGTCCTAGAATCCGTTGAGATATAGGTCTTTTAAACAATTTTATTTGTCCGACGTTTCGAGTTTTTTAATTTGACTTAATTTCAAGGCTAAAAATATTACAATATAATTAAATAATTATTAAAAATCTTTAAAAAAAAGTTACATGATATTGACAAATTATTTTTGACAAAATAATGTCATAATAATGATGTTATTGTTATAATGTAAAATTAGAAACAAATGCATATTAAATTAGCATGATATAAAAATTTCTTTTTTAATTTTTTTAACAAATTAAAGTTAACTATAAAATAGTAAAAGGAATTTGACCAAAGATCATCTCATGGTTAAAAAACTCGAAAATAATCAAAAATCTAAATTTTCAACACTCTTATTTTCTATAATATTAAAAAGAAAAGAAAATTTTACATTTACCCATAAATTTAAAAATAGCACTTTAATCTACCTACTACAAAAGTGATCTATATAAAAATTATATCGTAATAAAATTAACTTTATATTTGTTTCGCTTTATCTTGACAGTGAATCTTATAGTCGACAAACATTGTTATTATTAAACATTGGTTTTGAGCAATAAAATCTGTATACCGTATGTAGGAGGTAGGTTCAAAATAAAACAGGATTTTATTTTTTCAGAAATTCTTTATTTAATCTTCAATATTGATATGGTCTCCTTTAAAGTAATCTTCATCGGATATAATGCACTAATGCCATTTTTGTTTCCAATCTATACCAGCAGTATGGCGTAATGCCTCACCGGCCGACTGGGACACAGGTAACCACGGTTCAAATCCTGGTTGCTGTGATCTACAGTCCAAGATAAAACTGTGGGCTGTGGGAAACCATCCCATTAATTAAATTATCTAGTATGTCATCGTAGCTTTACCCAAGTTTGATTTCCAACGCCCATTGAAGGTACGGCACACTTAAGAAGAAGAATCCTCAAAATACTTCCTAAACGCTTCTTTCGGTTTGGCTTTCAGTTCTTGCAGCGATTTTTACGAACGGCTAAATCGTCCACGATTCCACACAAACTGCGGCATGCCCTTGTAGGTTTAAAAATTAATGAAGCAATTGTGAACTTGAGTGAATTTCGTAAAAAAACTCTTTTTTGTAGTTTTGAATTATTTTTAAATTTTTGGTATAGGTATGTAATCAATTTATTATTAACCAAAATTTAAATTTTTTTGTGATTTATAACTACTATCCTTATAAGTATAAAAATGTAGCAGTATCAGCTTAACTATAAACAAAATATAAATTTTTATATGCAATGGTTTTTCACCGGCCTAAATTTTTATATAAATAGCTCGGTTCACAGAACAAAGATGTAAAACTAAATTTACTTATAATTTTGTTATTTTGGAGGTGAATGACGGTAACTCACATTGAAATTTTAAGTAAATTCGAATTCAAGTTTTCTTGTCGTATAAAATGTTACTTTGGAAGTCTTTGGGAATTTTAGAGAATTTTAGGGTTGTTAACCTACTTGTTAGAGACCTACTTGTTACAGAATTGAACAGTTAAAACTATCAGAATTTTACAAATCAAATATATTATTTATACATTTTTTTTACATGGTACTGACATTCCAAATTTAAATAGCAACTATAATAAATTATTTGGTTATGAATTTGATAATATCCAATTATATACAAAAATATACAATTACCGGTATGCTCAGTAAGAAATTAAAACTCGTTTGTTCTAAGTATTGACGTCACGTTGGAGATATTTATTATAATACGCTTAAATTTTAATTATAAATCTTAAAATTATTTTATAAAAATAAAAGGTCAAACAAAATCAATTTCATTTATATTATACCTCATTAACATAATAATCCAAGAAGTGGTTGAAAAACGTAAGAAATATTGCAAATTTGACATTTCTGGCTCCAAGCTGACGTCAAATAGTGCGAGAAGGATAGAGCTATCCTGCTAGTGAGCATACCGGTAATAAGTGTATCGTGCAATTACCGAGTAATTTAGGTTAGTAATAAGTACAAAATTTATATGTAAATGAGCTTGAATCATTTATTTGGCAAAAAAATAATTAATTGATAGGCTAATAATTCTAAGAATGGACATGACACGGTACTGACATTTGAGCCATGTACTGTAAGTTTTCTCTGGACTATAAGTTATATAAAAGAAAAGTGATAAAATATGTTGATGGGGATCGTATTGATACAAAAAGAGCAAGTAGTACAGGACATAAATAATCACAGTTAGAATAGAATCACCAAATATCTACCGGTACAATTTTCGTCAACGCTGCTCATTAGTACCATTCTTTGAAAGATTGTGTGTGTAGCATTAAACATTATGAAATCGTTCATTTTTTGATTTTTTTTTTAAATAATCGATACAGTATACAGTTTTAAAAATTAAATGTCTTGTAGTACTTATTTAACCCTTTCGCTCATGGCGGCCTAAATTTAGCACACGGCTTTCTATATTATTTATTTAAAGCAGGAACGTAATTTCGTCATTTGATTTTGATGTACTAAATTTAAGACATTGATAAATTCGTTTTAAAAATTTATGGGTCCACATTATTGAGATTTAAATAAATTTTTTCGAATAACAGTAAGCAGGGTTGCTTAGTCAAGGCAAGGCAAGGCAGAAGTGGAAAAGAGCATGTAGCAGCACGGAAGTGCTGCCTTAATCTCCTACAACTGATGAAGGTGAAATGGCATGGGTAATTTATTTGATGGAAAATTACTGAAAACCTAGAAAGTGGCATTGGAGCCTAGCTGATGTAAAAAGGGGTATTTTGGGAAAACCAAATACCGGGTTGAAAATATATTAATAATATATTTGATAAAGTATGAAATTAGAAGTTGATCATTTGCCTGCTGGACGTCGTTCTTAGTGTGATCTGGGGTGTGCATTGACTGATGGTGGCGGTAGCGGCTGGGTGCCGAGGCTGAACTGAATTAATTGGATTAATTAATTGAGTTTTAATTAATGTATGATTTTTAGGTCGGGTACAGGCGGGGTTGCTTAGTAGAAGTCTGTCTTTAATTATAGGTATCAAAACAGGTAGATTTCAAAACAGCTGTGTGGATTATAGACAAGAGGATTTTTGTTTGTGTTTGACGGGTAAAAGTTATCCAGTGTTTTAAAAATGTTTCTATATTTTCTATTTTTTCATATAGGACATCGTGTCTTAATTTTAAAACATCCTGTATCTCGTTAACAAGGGGTTCTAGATACTTGGTCAAAAAAGCAAAACATTGTAAAAAAATTTATAGCTATAGTGTACCAAATTTCAATTTTATACCTACAAAAACGAAAATTCATGAGCGAAAGGGTTAAATATCAAACTGTTAAGTTGAAACTGATGAAAATTCCTAATCAAAGGATTTATTTCTTAGAGAAGCAATAAATTATTTGAACATTTAATCCTATAGAAATTTTCTTTGGTTCTCTTATCTTTGGTTAGATATAAATTGGAGACTAATAAATCGGACCTTATGTCCGATTTTTACACCTTGGGATATCCACACGATACCTGATTTGGGAAATTTTACTACTCAAAACTCAATTCATGTCTGTAAAGCCCCAAATAGACGTTCAACTTGGTTGACAACCTAAGTTTGCTTCCCCTTTCGATACCAATCCTGTGACCAAATTCTTTTTCTCTTTTTCGGATTTTTCACCACTTCGACATCATATAACTCATTAATTATAACGTAATGTAATAAAGACAATTCTTCATTCATGTTAAAATTTTAATAAAGTCTTTAATTTCACAAATTAAAGTAATTTTAATTTTTTTTTTTTTTTTAATTTAATTAAATTAAATAAATTAAAAAAAAAAAAAAAAAAAAAAAATTTAATTAAAAAAAAAAAAAAAATAAAGTAAAAAAAAAAAAAAAATTAAATAAAGTCTATTTGGGGCTTAACGAACGTTCGCATGTGGGCAGATGTGCTGTCAAGACACAAATTTTTCGTGGGTTTATAATATGTATGATTTATTATTAAGTATAATATAACTAATCAGGCATATAAGTTAATTAAATTATACGCAGCTTTCTGTTAATAAAATTTTGCTTAGCAACTTTTAAACGTAAAATAATTTGTTGATTAAAATTATTTTGTGTGAAAATATTTACTGATATTTACTTAATTAATATTTAAATTGATATATTATGTATTTACATTTTGTCGTCAATCAAAACAAAATAAATTAATTTTTGTAAATAATTTCATAGGTACGTACCTAACTATTTTTAAAATTTTAATTAATAATATCAGTCAAATTGCAGCAAATATCATGCGAGAAAAATAATATTATAATTTTAACAAGTTTGTGTATAATACAACATTTTTGTAAAATTAGAGAAAGCAGAGTTTTAGGAGGGGATATAATATTACTATAATAAAATAAAATAAATATTTTTATTCACAATCGGTTAGTAATCGATACATTCCTGATTTTTAATAAGTTGGGAAGCAGTTTATTATTTACTTTCACTTGCCAACCAATCAGAAAGTTATTTTGTTTTACTTTCCAACCTACCCCAGGTCGGGAAGTGATCACTTCCCGACCTGTAAAGTCGCATTGTTGCTAGAAAAGACACTAACAAAAAATATGCGTCAAATTAGTTAAAGTTATGTCAAGTGTCAAGTACAATAAATTTATGTATACAAGTTTAATACAAGCTAAATTATAAATCTGATTTTATTTTAGTTACTTTATAAGTTTAAGTTTAGCCAGAATAATTAAAAATTATTTAAGCACTAATATAAAAAACACGAAACAAATCTATAAATTTGTTACTAATATAATATTTGCCAGTTGCCAACACAAATTTTTTGGTTGACATAAACAGCAATTTGTTTTTAATATTTTATACTAACTTGATAAACTATTTTTATTTTAAAAAGTGAAATCAAATGAAAAACAATGTATAATTTAATACAATTTTTAATTATTTGTTGTTTACAAACTGATTGTAAATAAAATAGTATACATACCTCGGTGTCAAGCTTCATTCCAGCGTCGCGCTTATAGTTGACTTCGGCGCTTCGCGCCTCAGTCAACTAACTTAGCGCTCGGCTATAATGAAGCATTATCCACCTCGGTACGTAATATACTATTTATAAAACTTTCGGGAAACCATCAATAGAAATAGAACATTTAGCGGAACTAAACAAAATCTTGCAATAATAGAATTTTAACAGTACTTAAAGTGAAGAAAATACAAAACGTAGAAAATTTAATTATTTAAAAATAGGGTCTTGCGCATTATGAACTTTTGACTTTTAAATTTTTTCATAAATATATATTTGAAAATTTCTATATAACAAGTTAATTTAAATAATAAAATAGAAATTCTATTTGAGCTTTCAGGACGGTTATCGCTTCGGTCAGAAAATTTATAGATGCTGTCTATATCAGTTTTTCTATTCATTGCATTCTTTTCTCTTTTAATACAAATCATTTCATGAAGAAGTCTATCCTTGTAGTTAGTTACAGATTTGATTATTTTAACGTTATTCTTAAAATATAATTTCTATTTTATTATTTTAATATTATTCTCACAAGTTAAGACTTATATATTTAAGTATATTTTTTATAACATATCTTCTGTATTTTACAAAGTCTTGTTTATGTCGCTGTCAGTCAAAACCGGGGCGACAAAATAGAAAAATGTATAGGTACAAAATTGAAGACAATGAAATTTTTAACAAAAAATGTCCAAAAAGTTTTGTTATAAAAGCGATTTTTATGTCAAAAAACAGTTTCAAAATATGCAATTTACATATTTACATAGTCTAACATCTTGCGATGTAGAGAGGTAATTTTCAATGTATAAAAACATTCATGAAAAACATTGTAACCGAGAAAAGACAAAACCTCGATAGCGAAAATAGTGAAAAGTCCATTGAAATTTTGGTACCTAATTAGTGTTTTTTTTACCTAAAACTACCAAATACTACGCTAAAATAGCTTTTATTAGTACCTTTTTAGTTACCTTTTTTTGAATTTATACAACCTAAAAATCTCATCTCTATTGATAATCTTATGATCTCTACATGTTTCGTGCGAAGTGCATCTTCAGGAGGTTACTATATTGAAGGAAAAATATAGTACATCCGTCTGCTTTAATTACCGAATTAGCATAAACTTCGCCTTTCCAAAAATAAAACAGCATAGTATCTATAGAAAAGAACAGAAAAATATATTGTAAATTAATGGTTAAATAATAAACTAAATGGAATATCATGCTTATTAAATAATGTTAAATTAATGTTAATTATAAGAACAATACTGAATGCAAATTATACATAATTAGGTTACATTATCAGACGTAAATATGTAAATCAAAAATTTACTTTAATTTTTTGATTAACTTTTTATGTACATTTAATAAAATAAAATTAATTACTGGTAACGTACTTGTAAATATACAAGTAAATCATGCAAACTTAAAAATAAAAACAGTGTGTTTTTTCAGTAAATGAAAGCAATTTCGAGAAAATTCCATTTATAGCAATTCTTGAGCAATTACCATAAGAGCACTGCAATAATTATTATTGTAAGGGGAACAATAAAATAAAATATATCTCTTTAGTGTTTTGGACACTTAGGTTAGTTGAAATTTAATAGTACAAAGATGTTATTTTCTATAAGTTGAAATGAGAAACTAATATTCACTTGAATAATGAAATGATACTTAAATAACTAAAAGAAAATAGTGATTGCTTTTTTTGCAAAATAAAAAAAATTTAGGAACGCATATTTTAAATTATTTATAACAAAGTAATATTTACATTGGTTTATGTTTGGCATACAAATAAAATTATTAATTAAAATATAAAATGAAGATGAAAAATATTTAGTGCTCGATGTAAAAACAAGCGGTTTGCAATAAATTTATAGTGGAAAGAATATTGCGTGAATTATACCTACGTGAAATCCCATTTATTTTCTAATCCAATTTAGATTAATTATTTGAGCGTGTTAACTCAGCATCACCAAAATGTAGAATTTTACAGGTACACTAATTTGAACTTTATCCAATAAATTTGCGAAAAAAATTTATTGATTTCTACATTTTTATAGTTAAATAAAATATTTATAAGTTCGTTCGGGACAGTATACAGACAACCATGTAATACAATAGCTATTTATGCAGCTAGTTTCGAAGTGGTAGTGTTTTACATACGATTGAAATTTAAGGGAAAATGAAACATAACGCATGTAACTGCCAGCGTCAATTAAAAACGCTAATTAGAAATTAATGTGGCTGTTGTAGGATGGAGGTATGTTTGTTATCTAATGTCTACACGATTAACAAAAGAAAATTTCGAAGCAAAAACGTTTTCTTTGAATCAAAACAAAAACATTTTGTTTAAAAAATAATTTTTTAAAGCAAAGCAATTTCGTTTTATTTATATAATTTATTTTTGATCAAACAAAAATTTGTATAAATAAAAAAAATTAACTGAAGAACTAAAGAATTTTAATTGCGTGTGTTAATATGTGTGTAATACACGCAACTTAATTTTTGGTTAACTACGATAAAAAATAAATTCTTTTTATTAAAACAAATATTTTTGCTTTAAAAAAATTATTTAAACAAAATAGTTTTTTGATTTAATGAAAACGTTTTTATTACTGTTTAGAATTAACGTAATTTAAACACTTGTGGTTAGGGCAACTACTTACTGACCAACGTTAACCACACACCATAAATTTTTCATTTCAATGTATATAGTTTAATGCAAAATATCACAATAAGTTTACAAGGCGTCAAATGTTTTATTTGTTTATTTTTCAAAGAGAATCATTTCTGTGTTGCTGCATAAATCAAGTGTTCCAATCTGGTCGCTCGATTGTAATCTTCTAATATGTTGGTAGTTCAAAATGAGCGTTATTTAAATTTTGTTTGATTTTTTCAGGTTTTCATATGGTTATCAAATTATAATACTTGTTTGATAATTTACTATTGTTTGAATTTCTAAGGGTTTGCGGAAACTGAAATATTTTAGCTCCTATTTATTCTATCAACGTGTGGCTAAAAGCAATCTGTTATACCAAAAAACAGGCTACAAGACTGATTAATACACATTTTAACCCAAAGGTGAACTTGTAATAAGGTGGACGTTTATTTGAATGTTTACTTCTTTTTCTAAAAAAGTGGCATCTTGATGAGGAAGTTTTTGAAGGAATGAAAATAGTCTACAAGCTAAAATTAATGTTTACAGATAGATTTATACCTACAGTAGTAACTTGTATAGGTACTTACCAAATATTCACTCTGAGATTTACGCTCCCCTTTTTTCTAAAAATTCTTCAAGTTTGAAACTTTAACCGAACGGCACTAACTCTAAATATCGCTAGCGGGGAGACCGGATAAAATTTTAAATTTTAGTCCAGTCAAATTAGGACTAAAAATTGGTCAACCTGGAAATAATTAGAGGGAGCGATTTTTTTGTTTCAAACTCAGAAGGGTGTGTTTGGTAGTGTAAATTTTGATTTTCGGGAAAATCCCTCCATTGCGTATGCCGCCATCTTGATTTAAAGGGTGGTTTCTTGTTTTTGAAATAACTCGCTTATTTTCAACTTTAGAGTAAAAATGATAATAACCAAACTTATGGGTAATGAAATGGAAAATGTAACTATTCTTAGCGAGTAAAAATGTGTACATTAGTATTAACACTTAACCATCACATCACTTAACGAACTAACCTTATTTTTAATTTTATTAAATTTAAATTTATTTTATTTAACTCCCATCAGAGCAATGTTATTTGTATTAAATTTTTACAGAGTGTTTTTAAAGTTGTTGTTACTCAGAAACGGTGCGACAAAATAGAAAAATGTATAGAAAAAAAAATAAAGAGAATGAAATTTGCAACAAAAACATTTTGCTATCGATTTTTATATGAGAAACAGGATCATGGAAATGTCCGTTTAACATGATTAACATAGGAGTGTATTAATAATTTCGGGAGCCACTGTATATCGATAGGCCTTTATTTATAGTCATGGACAGTTATATGTAGCATTACCAAAGTGTCGAGCAAAGAATTCTCACTTTTAAGAATCAAAATGTTTTCAGATTTTACCAAGTATTTTCTATTCAAAAAGAAACTAACCCTGTAATATACTGCCGTCCTAAGCTAGAAAGCAGTATCTCCATTTCTTAAAAATTTTATTTATATCGCTTTTGAGGATTATTACAACAATATCTGTGATCCTGCAACACTAAAAAGCAGTAAGACTATTAATTATTGCATATAACTATTAGTCTTACTAGTTTTTAGAGTTGGAGGATCACAGATATTGTTGTAATAATCCTCAAAGGTGATATAAATAAAATTTTTAAGAAATGGAGATACTGCTCTCTAGCTTAGAACGGCAGTATAGAACTCCTATCATATTAGATTATCATTTGTTTATTATTATTATTATTATTTATTACTAACAGCATGGTAATCAATGCTTCAAGATAAATAGCATTATTATTGTAAACAAAATGATAAACTCATTGAAACTTAAAACCGACTAAGCTGATAAAGTGTTATGTAGTATATAAACAATCTATTACAGCTACACTGAAAACGCGTCTAGCAAACTTATGAAGCTGAATATGGTTCTGTGTGAAAGCAATATCCAGGAAATATCGCGGCTTTTTATTGCTAGCAATATATTGCCCCGTGTGAAAACGCTCTAGTTATTGCCGACATCGGCAGTAGCTGCTCTGTTGCTACCGTTTTTAGCAAACTATACCTTTAGTGTCAGCAGTTGTTCAGTTTAGCTAAAACATAAACGGAACACAATTTTATTTATAATTTAGATCAGTGGTTCCCAAAGTGGGCCCCAGGGGTCTCCGGGATCATTCCCAGAAGATTTCCTGTGGAAGATTAAAATTTATTTATGGATTACAGTTCACGTAATTAGTTTTTACTGTTTGTAGTGTGTCTAAGCCAAATAAATGAAATGAAATAATGTCAGGGGGTCCGCGCAAGGTTTAACATAAAACAAACAAAATTGTGAAATTGTGTATTGTTACACAGATACTTTACGTAATATTCGTTACGTAAGTATATTTAAATAAAATTAATATATCAAATTAATTGGTACAAAATGATGAGTTACCCTTTTTTACAAGTTTTTTCACTTGGGGGTCCTTGGGAAAGTTTCGACTAAAAAGGGTTTCATAGACCAAAACAGTTTGGGAACCACCGATTTAGATTCTTATTAAATAAATGTATATAAATTCTTAACTTGTGAAATATAATAAAATTTAAACTTCAATATTACAAGTTATTAGATTATTATTATTATTATTAATAATATAATAATACTACTAATTAAATAAAATTAATAATAAAATAATAATTATTATTAATATACCTACCAATTTCAAAAATTTATTCTTTCAATTGCAAAGTATAATATTAATTTAAAAAAAATTGTTGGATCCCAATTATTGCATCCAGATTGATTTGGTAAATTATTCATGTATGTACACTTAAACTTCTAAAATTCATTTTTATAATCAATTACTTTTCTTTAAAATCGGAAAAAAGTTGAACTAAAACGAATAGATTTTGGATCTTGGTTTTTAGTAGATTAATGTTTTTTTGAGTCTTGTGGTTCTTCTATTCCCAAAAGTAATACAATTTCTATGGTAGACTTTGGCTCATACGGGTCCAATGTAATAGATTGGCCAAGTGCTGGCGTCATAATATGATTAGTTGCGGTACTATTAGTACACGCAGTAAATGAAGATGGGTAGCCTCTAGACTATTCGTACACAATCGGTTTGATTAGTTAGCTGTATTAATCGGCTATTTTTTACTGTGTATATTAAGTAGTCACCCCGTAAAAATAAACTCGCTAGAAATGTCAATCATTTTATAAAAACTCGTTAATTTTTTTGACAAAAATTTTTATTATAATATTTGTGTCCTAAATGATTCTTGGTTGACGCTGTATTTTTTTTTTCTATTATCACTTAATTATTATTTCTATTTTAACATGGACGAAGGGGGTATTAATTTTTTATTCTTGGTTTAGTTGAAAGAATTTTTTAAATTTTAATCTTTTTTATTTATTTGTACTACTTTTTAGTTATTTGAATAGAAAAAATCATAGAGGTTATAAAAGTAGGTTTCTACATTAATTTTTGCACCATAAATCAATTAGTTACATTTACCACAATAATTTTCTTGTTAATTGTTCTGCCTAGCGTAGCTAAGGTGTCCCACTTGCGGAGTAATTTTTTTAAATTCCAATGTCATTGTTAATAGCTTGGCAATGTATACACTTCCAAGTTGTCGTTCAACAAAATTCGTATATTTATTTCGTCATCGGCAATGTAGCTGTTAAGAATTATGCGGTCCATATAAAAATATTGTTACTGACCCCCACCGAAGGAAAGGAAACAAAAAATAAATTATATTATTTATTGTCATAAAACATTATTTTCAAAAATATTTTAAGGAGTTTTGCTCACAATATCCGATCTGGTCAGGTATCCTTGAAGTGTTCGGTATTCTTGCACGCGTTGGCTGTTAATATTAGATCGAGTGGTAAGTTGGACCACGTAGAAGTATCACCTGATAATTTAATGGCACTTTTTGTTAGATGGTTTTGCCATCCAACTTGAACGTAACTTGAAGGTACGTAACCAGATCATATAACCTGAGAGAAACAATATGGAACAACGAATTTCTAAATATCGAAAGTAAAGTACGGACATATGAAACCGGTAAATGCTAAATGCACGATAGCGGAATCAGGAACGTGTCTGGGGGGGGGGCGTGCCCCCCCCCTCCCCAACATTAGAAAAAAGTTGGCAATTTTGTAATTTTTAAGGCGAAGTTGGTAATTTTCACTAAACAGTTGGCAAAACGACTAGTTGTAACAAATAGCGCAAAGTATGGCATTCCCTTGAAAAAAACGCGAAAAAGCTAAAAAAAAAGAAAAGATAAGCTCATTGGTATAATGCGGAGAGCAAAATCGTTGGCAATTTCACGACTACTCCCCCTCATAAAAGTCGGTTCGGCACGTCCCTGAGCGGAATAAACACAATGGATAGGATAAGAAACAAAGTAATCCGAAACACATATTAGGTATTGGACGTAGTAAGATGGGTGAACGAATACGTCAACTGCATGAACAACATTAGGCTTGCTCGAATAGGCTGAGATGGGAAAATCGTTCATGGAAAACGTATACCTGGAAGACTTCCGAATAGATGGAATGAAAGCTGGCAGTCCGTAACACAAGAAGCTGGAAATAACAGGACTAACAACAAACTAAGTTGAAGAAAAAGAATATTTTAAACATTGTGTATATAACTTTGTATAACTAGTTGGAATTTTGTTGTTATATAATTATTTTCTCGTTTTTTTTTTGTTTGAGGAGAGTTTGTGGATGCATGATATAACATTTAAAGGGAGTTAGGTTTTTGTGACGATGGGGGGAAGCGGGTAAAAAAATACTTAAAATTGCGTGATCTTATTTCTGAACGCCTATGTATTCGAAATTAATTGTTATACATCCTTCCATTTCTTACTTTCAATGATTTGATCAGTAAATGTGTAAAATCGCATAGAGGCACTGAATTTCTTACATTCCCTATAACACTTCATCTACGAAAGGAAGGCTTTACATCGAACTATGAATATGTCTGTTAATGATGAAAATTGCATTACGTTATTCCCTCTTTTTATTCTCTCAGTTTTAAATTAAACGTTTATTTAATTATTATTAAAGGCTAAAATATATTTACAGATAAAGTTAGTGACAATACATAGATCCACGAATACACTAAGATTTACACTAGAGCTCGTGTCAAGTAGAAATAGAACCGACAATCGTTTTTCAGCAATAACTTCTTGATTTTCGAGATACAGCAAAAATCTAATATACAAATTTAAAGAACTGATTTTTTAAGTTCATATATTACAAGTTTTGCTGTATCTCAAAAATCAAGAAAGTTATTACTGAAAAACGATGATTGTCGGTTTTATTTCTACTTGGCACGAGCTCTAATACTATTTAAAACACACAACAATTAATTACAATCACTGTATTTATATAACACCCTGTATATTTATTTAATCATTTTATAATTAATTTTATTTTTACATAATGATAGCTAAGTAGTTAGTTTATCTAGAATAGTTATATATTACTAAAAGCACTAATGTTAACACAAGATATGCGATATTTTGAAAAATTACATCAGTTTTATTAGCACACAGGCTCCATGCACTATTTGAATAAATTTCTTTCCGTTTCCTGAAAGCTTTAGCAATGATTATTATTATCCTGTTTATTTTCCGACGATGCTTTTTTGAAATTACTTTTGTAAATTAGATTTTCTTATATTAAAATTTATAAGTTTAACATAATAAACATTAAAATGAAATGCAACTTATTTGGAAGACATTTTAATATTTTTCAATTCAAAGTGCAGTGAATTAAATTAAATTTGAGTTTTTTGTGATGCCTACGCGGAAAAAATCAACCTTAGGACAAAAATCTTTCTTGCATAAAGCACGAGGAACGTTTTTGCAGTGGATACATAATATTGGTAATTATCAGGTGAGTAAATGCGTCGGAAAATTTATTACCTAATCAAAAATTGTTGCAACGAGAAGGTTTTGATCAAAACTTTTATTTTCTCTGTAAATTAAGAGTTTTCACCGTGTGTGAAAGTGTCTTAATAGAAAAAAATCTAAATGGTACCCTACAGCCATAAATAACCGCTAGTTATCCTACAAACATGTTAGAAAAGTATGTTATCAGTTCAGCAGGATGGGCCCAATTTAACTAAGGGGGCCAAAATTAGATATCATCTAGTTTTTATCAATAATCGCGTCTTTAGACGCGAAAAAAGATCTTTTTAAATTTATACTTGTTTCATTCTTATCCGTTATAATGCAATCAGAAATTTAAAAAAAAATTAATTTTCTATGAAATCTCCCTATGATTGGGTTTAAGGTCGCTCACCCAGTTAAACTATTCCGGTTTAAAACTTATATGACATGAGTTTACTTGAAAAAAAAATTGTCGGACCTTGTACGTGATTTTCTTTGGTTTATCTATTTTTTGAAATATTTAATATATCATTATTATAGTAATTAATTTAAATAAATAATAACGCAAAAATAATAAATTTCTAGTAGTCAAAAAATTAAACTTAAAACGTGAATACATTTCTTACTTCGTTTATAAGTTGCCAAAATTCCAAAAAGCATTTTGCAACATTGATTTCTATGCCAACTGAACTTAATAATTAGTTTTATTGTTCTGTTAAGTCAAAACTGTAATTTCAAATTTTGATTCAGATGTGATCTGGGCGGCATAGAACATTTTATAATTTTTGCATGTGTATTTATAGAATTTTATAATTAATTTTTTTGTAATGCTTATTGTATCTTTAGTATTTCGCAGTTATACTTTTTTTTTTTATTTCACATTAATTTAGCCGTTTACCGATTACTATTTAACGCTTTGGTTACCAAGGGTGGTTTTGAGAAATCTGCCATGAGGTACCATACGTATCACCGGTGATAATACTTATTGGTTCACATATGAATATTATGTATCACCCGTGATATCTGGTACATAATTAATCAAATTTAATGAAGCACCGGTGATACATATGGTAACTAACGTGTTAAAGAAAGTTTTTTTTGATTTTAACAAGGGGTAAGTATCTCTGAAAATCTGTGTATATGTTACGGTGAATGACTTAAATTGGGCATTGATGTCGATGCGCATTTACGCTGGCCATTGACGTCAACGCCTGTTAACGGTCGGAATGATGTAAATATTTTCATATGATTGCAATATTTACGTCTTTGGCCGGCCAATATTATAGAATAAATACTATTAAGGAACAGCAAAATGGCGATGCACATCAACCCGGGACAATTATTTATCATGCACGCGTTTTTCCGTATAAATGACAGCAATTCGGCATTCGGCCCTTTTTACGGCCTCATAAGTGTACAGGGATTTTTATTTAATTCAGACAAACGCAAACTCATTTTAGGGTGTCTGCGTGATTCGTCGTGGTTGCATCAGTCAAAACGGCCCGGAGCGCTTTAAAAATCTCTCTAAATAGAAGCTCTCTTACTCGCTAAAAACATCTCCGAAATCAATCCACCTCGACTGGGAGGCCCGACCTCTCCAGGGAAGCCCGTATGTAGTTTCATCATTGCCCACCCTGTATTGGGCATTTACGTCATTGCCCGGACAATGATGTAAAAACCACATATGAAATTTTAAATGTCAACATCGCCCAAAATGCATGGTCATTGACGTCAATAACTGGTCAATGACGTTAATACCCAACCAAGCTGGGCATTGACGTTATTGTCCGGCCATTGACGTTAATGGCCGAATTGTCACCATTGACCGTAACATAAATATACAAGATTCACAACTTTCACAATTGTGAAAAAATTTTGAAAAAGTTTTACAACTTCGGAAAAAAATTGCATTCTATTTTTTTCAAATCTTTTCCCACTTTTTTTATTTTAAAGAAAAATGTGTTATTTGGTACTTACCTCTTGGATTTTAATTTTTAGCACTTCCCCTTCTCTTCCTTTAATTTTTTTTTATATTACAACTTACTTATAAAGTCTCTTGGTTTAGTTTGCCTGATGAGATTCTAATGGTCTGTTCCCATGATGGTCAATATATTTTCATAATTTTTTTTAATCAAAACTAAGTATACGTAACAATAAAAAAAATAAAAAAAAATAAAATATTTTTGGCATGTTATATACAGGACCATGTGTAAAGGCCATAATAAGATTGAGCCACTTAGTAAGCTGTCGTTTGCAAAATGTTTAGTAAATTCTACTACTCCCTCCATTCTTTTATTCAAATCTTCAATTTTGCATAAATTTTTAATTTGCTGATATATCTGTAATTGTATTTTGGTATTTGAATATACTATTTCATTTTTCTTAAAACCTCACTTGAAGATTTAATTAAAATTAGTTTACTACCGGCAACGGGCGGCGCTAAAGTTCTTAAGTGCCGCCTGATATCAGGCTATTTTATATTTAAAACAATTGAGTTTACTGAAGGAATTTTTTTTAAGTTTAACAATTACTTGACATAAAGTGAACTTTATATTGTTCTCTAGAAAACGAGATAATTATTGTTATATATTATTAACAAACTTATTACCTTGCTTTAACTTAAAAGGTAATGAACAGGGCTCGGAAGTTATAGCACTAAAAAAGCAAAATTTGAACTCTTTTATTTAATATGCACTTCAAAACATCAAAATTAGCGCCAAAAGCATCACCAAATAATGAAAAATATGCAAAATAAAATTGTTTTTTTATTTTTTTATAAATTGATTGACAATTTTATTTTGCATATTTTTCATAATTTGGTGCTGCTTATGGCGGTAATTTTGGTGTTTTGAAATGCATATTAAATAAAAGAGCTGAAAGTTTGCTTTTTTAGTGCTATAACTTCCGAGCCCTGGTAATGAACATTCATAATTTCTACTATATTTTTTATATGTCGCATAAAGTACACTGAATTGGGGTTCTTTGAATTTATAATTTAATTTTTATTGCTCCTTGACGGGCGCAAAAAGTAGGTCAGGAAACATTGTTAATTTTTCAAACTACGACATTACCACTTGACTGGGTCATGGTGAACAAATACGGAATACGTAGTACTTTTTATTATAAGAGTATGTTTTGAATCTATGTACCACTGTATCTACATATACCTTATTATCATAAAATTGAATAAGTCGCAAAACATAATTATAATACCTCAAATTTTTCAAAAATTTTTAGGGGTCAAATTGTTAACCGAAATATGTTACAGTATCGTTTTCAACAGGGGTGTTCTTTCTTGGAATTTCAATTTATATTTTGCGATTTTTGTTTTCATTTTGAACTAAAACGATAAATGGAAGACAATTATCATCTTCTCTCAACACCCTTCAAAGTTTTCAAACTTAAATATACTATTTCAAAATTTTTCACGTAAATTTCCAATCGATTTATTTATTCTTTCGTTCCATGGACCATGGCCTTTGTGTACGGCAGCCAAAATATAAACGTTTTGTATACAAACAATATGATATTTCAATGTCAGTAGCTTGAATTTATATGTGATTTTCTTTACAAATACGTATAAATAAAATAAGATAATAATATTTTAATTTATTCAAAATGTTGATAATAGGTCTTTCAAGTGTAAATGTGAGAAAACTATCTTAATGGTTATAAGTTATTTGTAACATTTATGTAAGCTTTTAAAATTTTGTTAGAGCTATAGTACCTATTCCTTTTTACCTACATTAATGTAGTTATTTCTAAAGAATATTATGTGAATTTAACAAATGTATGATTTTACAGAATGATGGTCTCAATGCAAATAATAGCATGGAGGTTCATTTGGATGAAGAATGTGCTAAAGTTTTTACCATGGATAACGATGGGCTTAATAAATTCGATGTCTACAAATTTCATGATGCTGCCAACTTTAATGAACCTAAACAATATGGAGAAAAGGAATACAGCCGTAAGTTACGCGTTTATAGTGAAATGTGCATTAGTATAATATACTATACCTACTGTAGAAGTTTATACGGGGTGTTCCCGTGACCGTGGAGAACCTTTGAGGTGGTGATAAAGGACACTTTTCTAAGATAAATTTTCAAATAAAATTTTTTTCCAAGTCCAAGCCCTTGGGGGATACCGCCCTTTAAAGCAAGTTTTTAAATTTCTGATTTCAAACGGCCATAGCTCCGATATTATCAATTTTTTAAGCTTAATGGATTAGAACTTTTTTAAAGACCATTCACTTATCTACAAATTAGCTTTTAACCCCTTATCATCTAGAATCAACGGATTACGAGTTATAAATTAAATTAAGGAAGAAAATGTTAAAAAAATTCTGGTTTGGATTTTTTTACTTTTCTTGCAAACCCCGTATCTCTTACGCGAAACGTTTTAAAAAAAACTGATGGCCCAAACCGAATAGGAAATTTAACGTTTAAAATTTGAAAATTCGTGCACGTGACAAAAAGCGGAATTTTATGGAGAATATTTCATACGCTTACACTATACACTTATTTTTATAAATAAATACAGGAGAACAATAAAACAATTAAATTTTGCAACAACGGCGGCCACAACACGTTCTCGCTCCTACTGTAGTTGTTGGAAAGAGAGGTCCACTAGTATCCTGACGTCCAAGGTCACGGAAGCGTTTTAAAACTCGGCGTTTTCAAAACGCTGTAGCGTTATCAAAAATGGTTTTAGAAACGTTAGAAAAAAAATTTAATAACTAAGTCGTATACGTAGATTCTAAATATGCAACAAAAAAATCTCATGTCCCAACCCTATTACCTATACTTACCTGTAAATAAATATACACTGAAATCTACTAGAAAGAAACACCTAACATAAAAAAAATGTTTTTTATTCAACTTATTTTTAATATTAACTGCAATTTTATATTTTTATTCTTTAAAAATTCTTTTTTTGTCAAAGAACATGTTTAAAAGTCCTTTATTATATTTTATATTCTAGATTTTACCTCACGCTTTATTTCGGGGGGGGGGGGGGGTGAACCCCCAAAACCCCCCTTCAGATACGGCCTTGAAACACATTGTATTGTTAGTACCTCTAACGATAAACTTTTTTAAATCTTAATAATTTTATGTTGTACAGGGTGGCTCAATTTCGATCCTTCTTATGGGGAAATCGGTAACTATAGGAGATATCAAAAAATGGATGGCGCATCCTCGATCTCTTTTTATGAAAAAATCTGAATGGCCAAAACCGAAATTCGCTACCTTTTTTCGTTTTCGAGTTATGGCCAAAAGTTCGCTTTCTCGGCTTTTCGTTAAATGTGGATATCTCGGTTGTTTGTAACGTTATAGAAAAAATATTTACACCTTCTTCAGACACTTTTTTAAGGAGAATAAACTGAGCTAAAGAAATTTTAAATATTTTCATTTGTTTCCGAGTTATAATATAAAGTTGTGTTTTTTTAAATAAAAACCCTAGACAGCTATGACATATTTAAATAGAGATTTTTATCCTCTTTTCAATGATATATAACATGTAGGGTCTATTATTTCAGTTTCACCCCGTTATATTAAAAAATGTTAATTAAAATAAAAGACGATCGAAAAATTAAATTTTGGCTTTGACTAAATAAAATACTATACAAAATCATTATTAAGTAATGATTTATTCCATTTTTTGATATCTCCTATAGTTACCGATTTCCCCATAAGAAGGATCGAAATTGAGCCACCCTGTACGTCTTTTTGCACAGCAAAATTTAAATAGGTACTAATTTTCATAAAGACTGTCCAAGGAAAAAGTGGGTCACTTTCAGGTATATGATTTTAGGTAAAATTCAATGAGATTTTTTCAAATTTCATTACTTTTGGGTTCAAAAATAGGTTTCCAAGAGTACACAATTTTATTTGTTTTTGAATGTTCATCGGTGTTAGTTATGGAGTGCCAACAAGTAACCAAGTGTAAGCGAATTTTGTGCGAACATGTTAAAAATCCTGATTTGTCGCAAAGACAATTGAAGGGTCCAATGCAAGAAGTTACTAAGAACTTTTGTCGTGTTATGAGATAATCCAATTTAAAGTAGTCAAAACCAAATTATCATATTGACCTGATTTTTTTAATGATTCTCTGACAGAAGGGCACTTTTACGTACCTTAAATTTTCTTATTCGAAATATCATATTATATGAAAACTGGCAAAAAGTGACATAGTAACTTCTTGCATTGGACACTTCAATTAGCAAAATTTGTCTATGTAAACATCGCATAACTTTCCTCATTTAATTTGAGTGTAAAAAATGGTGGTCCAAAGGTAATTCACACTTGAACTTTTTTTATTTTCTTTAGTATTTCTGCAATTTTCAACGAATTTTCACCATTTTCAGCTGGCCTTTAAGTTTCACTTTAATGCATATTTATGCCGGGGGTCTATAAACACCGAAATTTATTCAAATGAATGCCTCAAAAATCGGCTACTACACGTAAAAAAATATTGTTGTAAAACTGAAAGCATTGCACTAAAATTAACATTATTTGCTTTTAAAAAGGGCGTAGACATCAAAACTTTCAATTTTACAGTAGCACTACTTTTATTGTGAAATAATACTACTGTTAATTCGAGAGCAACTACTTTCGAAAATAATATCAAGTTTCAAAAGCAGTTACTCTCAAATTAATCCTATTTTTATTCGTTTTAATGTTAGTCTAACATCAAATCAACAACACTAGATATTTAAATTGAAAGTAGATTAATTTGTTTTTTTGAATTGATGCTAATGTTAATTCAAAAGTAGCTATACTGTCAAATTAATATTACTTTTATTCGTTTTAATAATATTTATGATTTTTGTTTTGAATTAATGCCACTGTTAATTGGTTAACGGTTTTTATTTTAAAATAAAAATATATACTTATACTTATATTTTTAAAAAACTAAAACAAAATAAAAACTTAAAACAAACACTATAAAACTAAAAATAAAAAATTAAATTGAAGAAATAATAGTAAAATTAAGAAATAAAACAGAATACAAAATAAAAATAAAGAACAAACAAATATTTAACTCTAACAAAATACTTATTTTTGACATTGTTTTTTTAAAATATATATTTGACAACATAATTTACACGTTTTAGGAATCTTCAAAAGAAATAAAAATAAGTGTTTTAAAATAATAAGCTTCTTTCGTTTTCAAATTGCTACCCTGTAGATCTAGACAATAAGAGAACACTTTTTTCATTTCAAGTTTCGCTTTTTAGAAGAGATTCCAACCATATTTTAATATTTGATGTAACTGTTAAGGTGCATGGAATTATCATCACCTTCTCCAAACTTAAAAAAAATTAACATTATAAAATAAAATTTTCAACAAATTATTAAAAGGATATATAGAAACAAAAAAAGAAAGAAATAATTAAATTGAGTTTAAAAAAGTAAAAACTAAAAAAAGATTCTTTTATAAATACTTTTTGTTAAAATTTAAATTTCATATAATCTTGTAAGCGCCTATTCAAGACAATTTTTGACCCATAACAATCGATTTTACAGCAGAAGTTTTCAGACATTTTTTTATTGCAAATTTTATTGCCCTCAATTTTGTTTATATACATTTTCTATTTTGTCGCACCATTTCCGAGTTACAGTGATTTAAAAAATGCTTTCTAAAATACAAAAACTATTGTTATCTGTATTTCAGAAACGGTATGTATATAAACAAAATTGAAGGCAATGAAATTTGCAACAAAAGATGTTTAAAAAGCTTTGCTATAAAATCGATTGTTATGTGTCAAAAATAGTATTGAAAAGCTATAAATTGCATTGCTAACGTAGGACTGCCATCAATTCTGTGAGCCAATGTACTATTATACATAGGTGGATACTTACTTCAGTAGCTTTCCAATGTTTAAGTTGCCTTCTCAAAAATATTCTTAAACCAAAATTGAATTCGGGTATCAATTCTTGCAAGTCAAAATCGTTAACGTATCTAGTACGTATCACTTGTTATTTGCTTTCCTAAATAAAAACCTTTGTATTTCATCTGTCTTATTTACATTTTCTAAATAAAAATAAAAATTCTATGTGCTATAATAATGTACTCACCTTTTAAAAAATCATAAGCCTGTTCGATTTATAAACTGTTTAAAAACTATACAAATGCATTTCACTAGGAATACAAATTTCTTCTAAATCATTATCAGGTTAAATATAGTTTGGATATAGGTTGGATTTACTGTAGTTAAAAAAGTAAAATTTTGGTAATTATCCATTGTAAAATTATAAATATTTAACTTACACTACATCAACTTTTAAGTTAAGAACTGAAATGGGGCTGATAACAACGGTAAAGGTAATGCTTCTTTGCACAACTCATTTTTATAAATAGAAACTGCATTTTGCAGAATTGCAAGTTGCATTGTAATCTTATTAAAAGCTAGTACATCAAAATGAATATTTATACTTTCAAAATAACATATAAGTTTTCATTTTGACAAGAAGTTACTATATTAAAAGCTTTTGCTTTTGAAATGATATGCTATGCATACTTATTTTAAAATTATTCAATTTCAAATAGGTTCTTTCTTACTAATGAAAAGTACTATGTATATATACAATTGTTTTGACAACAATTTACTTCATTTTAACAATATTTAAATCAAAATCAGTTTTTGAAAGTAGCGTTAATTGCGATTCTTTCAAATTAAATGTAATGCTTTTAACTTAAAAGCAAAACTTTCATTATTCATGTTAAAAACAAAATTTTTTATTTTAAAAGTACACTTTTCTTTCTGTGTACCTATCTTGGTAGTCCAACACCTCACTATTGTTCTGGTCTGATCTGGCTAACCTGCCATTAAAGTAAAAAATCTAGAATTTTATGATCAAAATTCTATCAAAATTGTACCGCAAAACCTCCAAACTGTCCAGCACTTCGCCAATTGAAAAATATTGGGCACAAATAAATTAAAACTAAAAAAACGAACCACAGATATAAATACTTCCAAAAAAAAATACAAAAAAGCAGCCGATTGAATAACAGACAATACTGCACAAAACCTCATACTTAAATGGAATTAAACGAAAGGAAAGGTTCGAAAATTTTATGGTCCGTTTTAAAAAATTTTATTTTTAAATTTTTTAAATGTCATACGATAATATCAAATGTAAATAAAAATATTATTTTGAAAAAATATTACTTAATTCGATATTGACACAAATTACGCAGTGTTACAAAATTGAACTTTTTTCAGCTTTAAGAATGGGCGGAGGTGATTCTAATAGGTAGTTTTGCGCTGAAAAAGAATCCGACTTTGAAATTGCTCTATCGCGTCAGGTTCTTTTGAAATTGTAGCTTAAATGATCAAAAAATGGCTATTTTAACTATTTTCATGATTTTTTTCAGGGAACCTAATTTTTTTGTTTCAATTTTCCACAAGTACATCGCATAATACTACTATACTTAGCTTTAAAATCCATTTTTCAAAATCATTCTACGATTTTTTCAAGTGAAGATATACCATTTTTAAGTCAAAAGGTTTAGTCATGCAAATTCGTCCGTTTTACCGCGCCAAACTTACTTTTTGACAAGTTCTTTAGTATTCTGCTTACACAGGGGTTCTTGAGGTCGCTAATTTATTAATACTAAAAAACTTATCAAAAAGTAAGTTTGGCGCGGTAAAATGGGTAAATTTGCATGACTAAACCACTTGGCTTAAAAATGGTATATCTTCACTTTAAAAAATCGTAAAACGATTTTGAAAAATGGATTTTGAGCCTAAATAGTAGTACTATGCGATGCACTTGTGGAAAATTGAAACAAAATAATGAGGTTCTCTTAAAAAAATCATGAAAATGGTTAAAATAGCCATTTTTGACCATTTAAGCTACAATTAAAAAAAAAACCTGACGTGATGGAGCAATTTCAAAGTCAAATTCGTTCTCAGCGCAAAAAATCTATTAGAATCACCCGCGCTCATTCATGAAGCTGTACCATGTAACACTGTGTTATTTTTAACCCTCTAAATTCAAAACTAAGAAAAACTTTAGAACTACCGCAATGTAAACTTGCTATACAAAAAGCAGGTCATATTCTCTAACTTTATCTACCAACTTGCTATTTACAACACTGAATAAGCTAAACTCGGGCCATCTACCAGTACTAATCGAAATAGGGAATCTTCAACTGCCAATATTTTCTCCATGATTCACGCGTATCACAGACTTATTCCCTTCTAGCATGTGACCGCAGAATTATTATTCAGTAATTCTTGAATTACATATTACAAATAATATTATTATTATTTATTTATTTATTTATTTATTGGCATTATGTATATTTCACAAAATTTATTATTGAAATTGTGTATTAATTTTACAGTACACAGAAAGCAAAGTTATCCACACGTGCATATACCACTAAGAGCAACAAGATCTATGAAAAGACGTGTTACGTCACCTCATATTGGTTCTAGTGTCACAACTTCTGATAATACCACCGAAGATAATCCAGATTCAATTGCTTCTACATTGAAAATCACTTCACCATCTAGCAATTCTCCCCCAAGTATTGGGACTCCGATTTTACACATAACCGATTCCGATCATACCGTCCATTACAATTCTTTAAATTTTAACGAAGAAGATGATACTGAAGTTGTTAGTTCTGAATCAGAAGGTATTTTATCCGATCCATCTGGTTATAGAAGTCCTCCTGAACTTTCTCCTGAAAGGAAAGTTCAGTTTGCAAGTAACGATAGCGATGATAAAAATAATGCAGAAAATGAAGTCAGGAAGAAACCTCATAAACGAAGGCAAGTCAAATATTCTAACTTTTACAATAACAAATAAGATGCCACTTTCTTTTAAACTATTTAATTTTAATTACATGTCCCTACCGGTTTCGATTTGACGTCATTTCCAGCAAATAATATAAAATATATGTTAAAATCCAATCTACTTGTCATTCCTCAATGTTTATCGTAAAATTCACATTTAAAAGCAAACATTACATTAAATTGCATGCTGAGTAATTTATATTTGTACAATAATTATGGTATAAATATGTTACAATGTTTAGCTGAATTTTGACATGATAACGTTTGTTTTTAAATGTGAATTTGACTCTAAATCGTGAGGGATGCCAGGTAAATTGGATAATATTATTAACATTATTTATCTTATTTTATGGTATATAAATTTCGTACTTCGTGCAGTTACTTCAAGGATTCTATTTTCTCTATAAACTCTATTTTCCTAGAAAAGGTTGCTCATAGAACTTAAAAAAACAAGTGTTCACTTAAAAAAATAGAAACCTATCAGTATTTACATACAACAAATATTATATCAAACATTTATTATTTAAATATTTTGTTAGGGATTTTTTTAGATATCATCAAATGCGTTGTTTTTGTTATCTAGTATCTGTAAATTAATATTGTTTATCTTTGATCTGCAAATTAATGACCTACTTGAAATAATATCTCTGATGTATGAAATTTATAATTCGTATAATATTATATAGTGTGCGGCATACCATACTTAGGTGCTATACACAACTCACAATACGTATAAAAATCTTTCTATATGCCTTAACTGCAATTGATCAATTTTTGTGATTAATTTAGTAATACTATTTTAGTCGAGCTCATCATGGTCATTCTAAATCACGAAAACATGGAATTTCGGAAAACTACCATCATTCGGCAAAGAATAGTAATAGCGAACAAAATAAAAATCGTCGAATTTCGACTCAACCAGAAGATTTACCTCTTCGAGGAACTGATAGGGATCAATTGGATAGTCACCGTTCTGACGATTCAAGAGCTCTTCGAAGATATAAATCATCTAGACCTTCCATAGTTCACATAAATCGAAAAGATGCTTCAGATAATTTTCAAACTACCGTGAAGAAAATGTACGATCACAGTCCGCACGCTGTAAGTTGTGATTGACTGTTTAAATTTTTGAAAACATTAGACTTTTGTTTTAAATTAATTTTACAGATATTTGTACAATTGGATGAGTTGCACAGTTTGCATGAAGAACTAGAATGGAAAGAAACAGCTCGTTGGATCAAATATGAAGAAGATGTTGAAGAAGGAGTTGACAGATGGGGTAAACCCCATGTTGCTTCGTTAAGTTTTCATTCGTTATTGAATCTCAGAAAATGTTTGGAGGAAGGTCTTGTTACTTTAGATTTAGAAGAAAATGATTTACCTGGTATAGCTTACAGAATATGTGAAGAATTATACAAAGAAGATTTAATTCGTGCTGAAGATAAGGCACCATTAATGCGAGTTTTACTTCTCCGACATCGCCACGTTAATGAACATCACGATCGGGGTTTTCGTTTTAATAGAAAACATAGCTATGCATCCTTGCAGGTAGGTAATCTACTAACTTTTAAAAATATAATAATTTAGTTCAACGATTGTATGAATTTCTAAAATACTTCTAGTCCAGTTATTCTTAAGTAATTTTGCGTCGAAATATATGGGAAATACAATTTGTTATACTTAATACTTTAAATTTGGCTTTGGAAAATAGCATTTAAATTCTTTACATGAAACTCATAACAAACGATGACTAAATTTCTCAAATATATTTTCAAAATTCATAGGGCCACATATCGACGCTCACAACGAAAACTATAGTAACTCAAAGGAGTAATTTTAATGACTTACTATAAATAGTAAAACACTCCATTATAAATTACAACAATTTTCAAAAAAATTACAATGTATACTCTAAATATTAAATCAAAAACAGCTTCCTTACAAATTATGTAATTTTGCGATTTATAGTGACTATTTAAACATTGAAATTGCGTTGTTTTTAAAGAGGCGTCAATAAGATTTTGTTACACAAAAAGCATATGATTAGTCAGCTAAGTGATTTTCGAGAGTTTACACTTATCTCTTTCAAACAGTCAAATGAAAACAAATTTAAATATGAATGAAAAGAATAGCCTACGCTAAAAACTAAAACCTATGTTTTTAAAATATAAAAATTGAAAAAATACGAGATTGTTGGTGTTGCTATAACTCAGAAACTATAGGGTATAGGAGCTAGAAGAAAATGTTATTGTTATTGACTGTACATGAAACTGCCAATCCACGACATTGTTAGTTTTAGCGTCTTTCTTAACAAATTAACCTCTGTTCCGGTCCGAGCCTGATGAACTTGGGGGGCTTTTTCTTATTGGTAAACCAAATAGTTTAAACTAGAAGATTTGCATTCTTCGATGGTTTTCACGACGAACATAATTTGTAATAACTGGACTAGACAGACATTCAAATTACTAATTTCTTCACTTGAATCTAGATGCATACTTTACAAATTTAATGTAGATTTTAAATATTTGCTCTTTTTGCCTAATGTAAAATATTTCAAAATTTCATTCGTCGGTCACCAGCTTCGTAGTAGAAATTTATGAAAGAAATAACTACTGCCATGGATTATGGGCTTGTTTATTTATTAGCACTTAAACAATATCTAATAATTATTATTATAACTAATTCGAGTTTCAAATTATATTTTTGAAATAGACTGTGTTATTATAATATATTAATATAGATAACTTTTATCTGATTGCAAATCGTAATTCGATCCTCAAGTAAGGTACGAATCCTTAAATTTTCATTTAAAAATATAATTATTTTTCACCAAGATCACTTTAAATTAAAAAAATGTGCAAATTTTTGATTATTTCGAAACAGATCGTTTTTATAATATTTGTAGCTTTTGAATTGTTTGCTTGGTGTTGCTTTAAATATAGCAAAACTGAATAATGTTAATGCTTGCAGTCACAATGGCTAGAAGATGGGGTATTCCTCAATACTCCTCGTTGTTCGGTGTGCTCGGCACAGGGATACTTGTGCCAGCCGCATGTGCTACATCGAGCATCCATCACGTCTTTTCAACATGTAACGTGGTTTCTTACCCTTTTTAAAGACATTTTTATTTTGTTATTTTTACATCCAATTTTTTCACGTGTATGCTTGCATACGTATGTTAATGTTTTGATCCAATGTAGGTAGTGTAAAGTAATCTATTGAATGTGATTGATTCCAATCATTTTCCAATAATATTAATTATTATGCTTTACTACTAACTTGTTACTTGCTGCTATATGCATCAATGCAGTTGACAATTTTACTATTTAGGTTTTGTGTTTATATTGATGTTTTTGAAAAAGCAATTTTTTAGTGTTGATAGTGTTTGCTTGCTAGAAACAATGTTTGCGTTTATTATTATAAGTTTGATCAATTTTTAGTTATGTATTGATTGAACTATTTATACACTTACCATGTTTCATGTTTCTTTATTACAAATTTTAATTTAATATTTTCGATAATAAATTATACCAATCCACTGTAATGCTAAACTATTTTTTATTATATTGCATGTACCTCTAACATTTATGCAGATGTTTTTTTAACTTTTTTGTTCGGTTTAAAAAACGATATTTTTTTTTTAAATAGAATCTTCATGACTCTGAGAAGAAAAAGATGGGCTTTCCACTGGATTCGGCTCCGTTCAACCATATTCTGAAAAACGGAAATCAAAGGCTCGATTCTGAAGGCCGCCTTATTCCTACAAATAATGCCATTATAGATATAAAAGAAGAAGTTTACGCTACAAGTACAGAAGATATGAAAAAGGCTCAGAATGATACAATATTAAAGCGAATTCCAGAAGGTGCTCAAGCCACAAGCGTATTAGTAGGCAATGTTGACTTTTTGGAACAACCCACGATTGCATTTATTCGCTTGGCGGAAGGCATTACTATTCCTTCTTTAATTGAGGTTAACATACCAATTCGATTTATTTTTATTTTACTTGGTCCTAAAGGCGCCAATTTGGATTATCACGAAGTTGGTAGATCTATTTCGACGTTAATGGCAAACCATCAATTTCATAATATAGCTTACGAGGCATATAATCGTAAAGCTTTGCTATCTGCGATTAATGAATTTTTAGATGATAGTATAGTACTGCCTCCCGGTGATTGGGAAAGACAAGCTTTATTACCTATAGAAGAAATCAAAGCAAAGAGCGAAGCTATTCGTAAACGAAAAGAGAACGCATTGAAGAAAGTTGCAGGATTTGAAACTAAGCCATTGATGGTCTGCGACGGTGGCGATGGAAAGAAACCTCCTTCACAAAATCCATTAGACAGAACTCGTAAACCTTTTGGAGGCCTTTTTAATGATCTTAAAAGGCGCTATCCTTTCTTCAAATCAGATGTTATAGATGGTTTGAATGCTCAATGTGCAGCTGCCGCTTTATTTATGTATTTTGCTGCACTCTCTGGTGCTATCACGTTTGGTGGATTAATGAGCAATAAAACTAAGAATTATATTGGTATATCTGAAACGTTAATTGCAACTTCGTTAAGCGGCATTGTCTTTGCATTGCTGGGTTGCCAACCGCTAGTGATTATTGGAAGCACAGGACCATTATTATTATTTGACGAAAGTTTGTTTCAATTTTGCGAAAGCAATGATATTGATTATTTAACTATTCGTCTTTATATTGGAATTTGGTTAGGAATTATAGCGCTGGCGGTCGCATTCTTTGAAGGCAGTGTCTTTGTTAAACTTTTTACACGTTTTACGGAAGAAATATTTTCTTCTTTAATTTCTCTTCTTTACATCGTCGAAAGTGTAATGAAATTATTTACGGTTTATGGTCGACACCCACTTTTAGAAAACTATTTCTTTGGTGCTTCACTTATATCGAGCACAAGTAATAATAATACTCAGTTTAATTCCACAATAATTACTGAATTGAAAACTATATTGAAGAATTCTCATATGCTTTTGCCATCACATGACGAAATTGGACCAATTAATCAACCAAATACTGCACTGTTTTGTACTATATTGTCGTTGGGAACATTTGCTATAGCTTATTATCTACTGTTATTCAGAAATAGCCAATTTTTAGGACGTAGCGTAAGTATTTTTATCTTCTTTTTTTAATAATAATATTTTTAAACAACTTATAAACTTAATTATTAAATCAATAGATTGATGGTTTAAGTAGTGAAATTTGATACCTACCAGTATGATCACCAAAAAATGCACTAATACTTTTTAGAAGTAAAATGCACCAATATTATTTTTTTAGAACTACCTACTTAACATGCACAAAATTTTCAAAAATTAATAACTTACTTCTTGGTGACATGGGCAACAATCATGATAATAATAATAATAACTTAAGGCTACCAGACGTCCGGATTTGGTCGGGACAGTCCTTACTTTTACACTGCTGTCCCGATGTTTTTTCCAAGTAAGTCCGGACGCCTAAATGTCCCGATTTTCAGAATTTCTAAAAACTAAAAATATTAATTTATTAAAATTTTAAAATTTAAATTACAATATTCAACTAATTAATTTACTTTTTAATAAAACAAAAAAAAATTAATTTGCTATGTAAATGTAAGCACTTTTGCACTTATAATTTGTGACTCGCGCTCGCTCACGTTTGTAGCTCGCAACCAGCCGCAACTTGATCTGTCTATATCTACAGTGGCTACAGAATTTATAGATAATACACTTCTATGTTAACAATGTTAAACGGACCTTTCCAAGGCCTTTTTTCTCATATTAAAATCGTTTTTATAGCAAAATGTTTCAAAAATTTTTTGTTGCAAATTTCATTCCCTTAATTTTTGTTTCTATAATATATTTTTCTATTTTGTCGCACCGTTTCTGAGTATAAAGAGACTTAAAAAACACTGTAAAAAATTTAATATAACTCCCATAACAGCAGTGTTAATTTTATTAAATTTTTTACGAAGTCGCTGCTACTCAGAAACGGTGCGACAAAATTTAAAAATGTATAGAGACAAAAATAAAGGGAATGAAATTTGCAACAAAAAATTTTTGAAATATTTTGCTATAAAATCGATTTTTATATGAGAAAAAGTGTCTTGGAAAGATGCGATTTACATTAGGTTTGTTCCAACAACGAGTATCTTTAGTAATATTACTACAACGCAAGCGCATTAATGAAATGTCGTTCCAACAGACACAAGTTACCAGTTCGCAATCCTAGATTACTAACAAACCGCTGTTCCAACAACTATGTTGAACGGATCGAATTGGTTCATTTGCGGTTCAAACGATACTTGCTGAGGAGCAAGTATCAAGTAGTTCGAAACCTGAATAGCCATGCGCAAATGTTAGTTGAGAGTAGTACAGCCCAAATACTTCCTCTATCATTAATTATTTTGTAATTTTCGTAATAAAATCGAGAAATTTTTAGTAGGAAATGATAAAGTACATACATATTTAAGTACACATTACAAAAAAGAAAAATATTAATAAATGGATGGTGACTGGAAACGAGGATTAAAAAATATTTATTAAAAAGTGTATCACACCATAGAAATATGAAATCAAAAATTTATTTAATGTCTTTACATTACAGGTATTTTATTAGCATCCTCTAAAACCCGCATTAATTTTTAAAATCGTTTTTTAACCGGGCAGGCATAGATTTAACGAAATGTTGTAAAATTTCATCTGTAATGACTTTCTGCCATCTGCCATACAACTTTTAATAAATTTTGCAATTGTGATTTTGAATTATCGGTAATTTTTCGTTTCATAATGCCCAAAGATTTTCAATCGGATTTAAATTCGGGCTGTTACCTGGCCATTCTAAGAATTGAGAAAACATTTTACTTAGGTATCCAATTAAAGTTGTAAAAATTAAATTTTTGTGCGTATTTAGTATATTACTACTTCAATATGTAAAAGTTCAAATAAATGATATGTGCCGAATCGTTCTAGCATATATTGAGGAAGAAGCATGGGGAATTATAAAACTGTTAATTTATTCATATTTTCCATTTTACTAAAATTCACCATCGGACTTGTTCTTAAAATAACAATTATAAATTAACTTTAAAAACAAAATAATATTCCTGAAAACAGGCTTTAAATAAGCACAAAAATTGAAAATTTGCACAAAATACTCAAAAAGGCAAAAAAGAAGCATAGAAAAACTTCATAACGTAAATCGTATACATTTTAAAACAATTTATTGATGCCTTAAATATTGACGATAAGCATCGCTCTCTATGATCACACTTGTCAATTATTTAAGGTTAATCTCGGTTCGAAAACAATTCGGAAAACGTTCCAACACAGCTTTAAGTTACTATTTGTGAATTTACTAGTGTTCCTAACGCAGGCGCAATAAGTGGTCAAATTACTGGTTGCCGTCGATAATCGAATAGCTTGTTGGAACAAACCTATTGTTAACATCATATAGGAGTGTAATTATAATTTCTGGAGCCACTGTAGATCTTGAACATTTTGTACTTGTTTTTACGTAAATAATAAATTAGTATATACTTGACTACTTAAACAAATTATTAATAGAAGAGTGGAGTGAAACGTCAAAATGTGGGAACATTGGTATTGAAAAAAACTATACCCATTTAAAAACCTGAAAATTCGACGCCTTTGGCAATTTATAACTTTTGATTTAAACGCTGATGACCTTGAAACATCAAAAAAAATACGTTGCGGCGTATTTATAATTTTTATCCCTACTCTCCAAAAACCCGAATATTTACTCCTATGTGTCCCGATTTCATGATTTTAAAATATGGTAACCTTATAATAACTACATGATATAATTTTTACCAATAACTTCGGTGGTGCTTTGAAGGTACTATTACTATATACATCACAGTACCTACTGTGAACATTTTTGCAGGTTTACTAAGCTAACCTCAGATATGCCTATGACTTATGTTCTACAGTTCGACAGCTTTATATGCCCTCCTAGGAATGGAGACGGTTATAGAAGAGTTACAATTATTATTATTACACAATTACAAAATTGTTTCATTTCTGAATGAAAGAATGACACACTTTTATATTTTTATTTATTTTAACTTATTCACATTAAAAGACAGTTGCCTTTAATAAGTCAAATTATTCACATAAACTAAAATAGGAAAGGAGAGGGTTTGGCTTGCTGAAATCAAGTGTAACCTCTTCAAAATTAATTAACAATTTTGTTAAGATTTTTCTCATAATAATATGTACTACATAACTCTTAAACTTTTTGGAAACCGTCAAAATGTACCTTGATACCAGTAGTTGATTGCTTTAACTGCTGAATTAATAACCGCCTTAAAGATTAAAGAAATAAAGATGCTTTGTTTACTAATTTCCCTTAAAGAACTTACACTTTTTTTATGCTATAAGTGGCCTACAAATATCGAGGGCACCGGTTCCCAATCAATTTTGCAGAGTGCAAAGTATGTTTTTCAATATTTGTATTTCATTTTTATTTTCTATTTTTGAGATATAATTTTTATTAAAACCTAAAAATTACCATGATTTTTAAGCAATTTTTACTATAGGAACTCTATATTTTACCTAAATTTTTAGCATGGTCTTTTTGTTTTGGTCAGATATTTTATTAATAACTAGGTCATTTGAATGACCTGGAAACTCCTTTTTGAACAGGATCATTTATTATAATTAATTTCTTATTTTATTATTATAAAATCTCAAAATTTGTCAATTTTTTTTATTTATTTTTTTTTTTTTTTAAAATTGACGTAGAGAGCTGGGAATAGTGGCGTTAACCTTAGAACTCTTAGCTGAATAGCCAGTTAAAATTTCAATTCAATCATGCTTTCCGTTTGGGGAGATTTTGATGGGACAGACATACATACAAACTTTGAGTTTTATATATTAAGATTTACAATATAAATATGTGTACTTAGGTACTACCTATTATAATTTCTACCTAAAATGTAATATATCGTGCTTCGTGTAGGTTTACATCCCTGAAATGGGTCTTGGCTGACTTGATAATGCACGTGGTCGTCCCAAGGGTCCTTTTCTTTCAGGTACTGCTTCCCATGCTATTTGTTAATCAGTAGTCTCTGTATATAAGTAATATTATAATAATGCAATAAAATATTTACTTGCTATTAAAAAAAAAAGGAAAATATTGAGTCTTTTTAAAATTTCGACTAAAAGCATCGTCCACGGTGCTATTTTTGACGGACTGACTATTAAATAAAGTTTGAATATTTTAAACTCTTGATTTTTAATGCTTTCAAAAATTCTAGTTTTTTGGCTATGGGTAAAATTTCGGCCCAATCTGTTCGAGGTACATATCTAATAGGTAATTGGCGAATGTTAACTATCCGTTGGTAAGTTTATAGGAATGTGTTTGTTGAATCTTATTTGAAAACTTCTGGCCACGCCTGTCTTACTGTGTGTTTAATAATATGTACATTCTATTTTTGGAAACATTCGTAATCTCAAGTATTAGATGCATTTTTTTCTGATCTTAAAATACTTATATTGCTATTGATAATGCCTGTTTGCACCACTTACACTTAAAATTTAAGTATTAAGTTTTCCTTAACACTCGCTGCTGACATTCATATCAGACACTTTGGCGCGATACTGAGAGATTTATGGCAAATACAAGTGCCGTATTAAGACATATTCCAACCCCAACAAGTAAACGGAAAAACTGCAAATATTGTAATAATTCAAGTCGTTCATTTGTGCGTTCAAAGTAAACTGGAGTCACTATAATAAAAAATACCTTCTGTCAGGGGCGTATCCAGAATTTTTTTCTGGAGGGGGGGCACAAAAGGTCGAGACGGTCAAAAAGGGTTCTCAGATTTGGGATTGTCTCCTTGTTTCCTTGTTAATTTCAAGCGTCTGGGAGGGGGGCACGTGCCCTCGTGCCCACCCCCTAAATCCGCCTATGCCTTCTGTGCAACACTGATACAAAATTGCTTAATGTTCAAAGTGCAAATATTTCACTAAAAAATAATATTTGAATCACAACTTAGTAGATTCTTAGTAGAACTGGCCAAAATTTTTGATATTTTTCTCTTTTTGAATAGGAATTATAATTCGCAATTTATATTACCGTTGGTGGCGCTCGTGATGCTACCTAATGTTAACAACATGGCGATTCTCTATTACGTACACTTGATCTTGTTTTGAGTGAGATTTTGTATCGTTTTATCGTAAAACCGCGGTGAAATGATAATTCACGAAATAGAACACCAAAAAAATGGAACCCTTTGGTTTCAACAAAACTTTCTATACCAACTATACATATTAGATTAACTTAATATTTCTCCGCGTGGTGGCGTTCGCTTAATGTCGCTACACCAGTGATTGCAGTAAAACATTGAAAATATGCGTATCTCTTGTGCATATCTCAAAACATACTTAAATCGTACTCGCTTTCACCCGAATCTTAAAGAAGCACACAACCGAAATTTCGAATTGATCTTAGTTAAAAAAGGATAATGAAACACTAACTTTTAAAAAATACGATTTCGTAACATTTTTATGGCGACTTAACACTCAAAAAATCTCAAATAACAAAATGATATTAAATTTAAGAAATAAATTAGTTGATTTAACCCTTTCAGTCCCGCATTTTCATTTTTAAAGTAAAAAATTTTTTGATTACGTATTTGAATTAAGTGAATTTTTTCAAGTGGTTTCAAAAAAAAATTTGTTTTGATATCTCAAACCCACTAGAAATTAGGAAATGGGTACAATTTTACACTTTTGTAAAAATTGTAAACAATTGTAATAAATATGCACATTTTTAATAATTTATTGTCTCGTTTTTTGTTTAAATAATCGCGAATTGTTCATCCCCCACACATCGCTATCGAGGAGCAAACTTTTGCCAGTATGTAGACCCTAGACCAAACACTTTTTTGTGAGTGGCATCGAATTCTAAATTAGTTCCGCGCCAAGCCCAAGATCGATCTAATTTGACTGGTCTAAAAGTTTTGGTTCAAAACTGTATGTTTATCAGTGTGTTATTGCCATTAATATACCATTACCATTGACGCTCGTAGTTCTTTGAATACTTAAATAATTTTCTAGTAAGGTGCTAACCTTGCTTTTAAAATATTAAACCAAACGGTTTATCACTATACACTACACTGCTAGTCGAAAATGATCTATGAAAAAAAATCGACGGAAAAAATCTAAAGGTAAAATATTTAAAAATAATAGAAATGAACTTAAAAAAGTATTTTTAAGGCTGCGATTTTTCATTTGGACGAAAAAATTTTCAACAAGTGGCGCGATTATCTAGATTTAAAATTGGATGTCTTTCATTGGTTGGAAATAATGAAAAGAAAATTTGATTGGTTTTAAAAGGCGGTTTTTTTTAAATCATTCAAAATATAGTCTAAACAAAACTTCAGTTACAGCACTTATAATACTTGATATTAAAACGATTTCAATGCAGAATATTAAAGGTTACTATGTTAACTACACCATGATATATTTTAAATTGTAATTAATGTGCTTTTTTTTATATAAAATCGCAAATTAAATTAATCAAAATTTTAATCCGTTATCAAAACAGATTAAAAAATATATCATAGTGTTCGGAAAATTCTTCTCTTTCCGTTAAAAAAAAAATCATAGTTGTATCTATAACCAATTTTGAGCTGTAACTGAAGTTTTGAAACGGTTCTAAAAATCGCACCCTTAAGTAAATTGTTTGTAGGATTTATAGTCCAGTCAATTTAGATCAATTTTCGGCAAACAAAAACATTAATCGGTAAAGATCTGAATTTTGGTATACATATTTATTACGGCTTCCTGTTAAACATACTAAAAGTCCCCGTTGAAATCTGTTGTGCTCGAGCCGCCATCTTGGAAATAAGGTACACTACTTCAGTTTTTTGGTTGTGTCTCGGCAACTTGTGCTGATACATAAAAAAAGTTTAAGTAAAAATTGTAGTTTATTGAATATCTTTTAAAAAAGTTTATATACATTTTTTTGTATCTCTAATACTTTAGCTGTAATCCGACGGTGCTACAGAAGGGGTTTTTGCAGCTTTGTCGCTTCATGCAGTCAATTTATTTTTTCAAGGTGGTAAATCCTTTACTTTTATCACTGACTATTTCTCCAGTACAAAGAGGTATAAGAAGATATGCGTCGCATAAAGTTTCGTCACTATAGTAAGCATGAACATCGTGCATAATGCATATCCCTTCTGAAGTGTCTAAACCTAAAGTATTGGAGATACAAAAAAATGTATATTAACTTTTTTTGGAAGTTGGAATAGTTTTAAGTCGAATGTGTTTGGCGCCGACTTCAGAAAGTGATTTCATGTAAATATATAAATATTTTGCTACCTAAGTGTTTCATATAGTGTTGTGTCAGATGTAAAATTTAAAAATTATTTTATCCTTTGTAGTGCATTTGTTTGTTCTGTTGATTTTATTTATTGCATTTTAATTTTATCATTTTTTTTGGAGTCGGTTTTTTAAAATTTATTTTTTTATTTATTATTAAATGAATGATCAAATAAAACTTCAATAAAACTTATTTTTGCGGTAATTTTATTGAATAATAGAAATTAGAAAGAAATTAATAACACAGTCCTACATAGTACAGTTTCAAGAATCGGCGGGGGTGATTCTTGTAGATTTTTTTGTGCTGAAAACGAATCTGACTTTGAAATTGCTCCAGAACATCATGTTTATTTGAAATTTTAGCTTAAAAATGGCTATTTTAACCATTTTTATGATTATTTTAGGGAACCTCTTTTTTTGGTTTCAATTTTCCACAATTGTATTGTACTACTACTTAGCTTTAAACTCCAATTTCCTAAATCATTCTACGATTTTTTAAAGTGCAAATAGGTATACAATTTTGAAGGCAAGAGGTTTAGTCATGCAAAGTCACCCGTTTTATCGTGCCGCCTTTTTAACTTTTTACTTTTTAACAAGTTCTTTGGTATTTATTAATTAGCGACCTCAAGAACCCCTGTGTAGGCAGAACACTAAAGAACTTATCAAAAAGTAAGTTCGGTGCGGTAAAACGGGTGACTGCATGACTAAACCTCTTGACTTCAAAATTAAAAGTTTTAAAAAACTTTAAAAAGTCGTAGAATGATTTAGATTAATGGATTTTAAAGCTAATGCCCGGTTTCACAAAGGCTAGTTAAAATTTAATTTATGATTAATGATTTTCAACAATGTCACAACAATGAAATTTTATTGTTGAAAACCCTTAACCACAGATTAAAATTTAACTAACCTTGGTGAAACCGAGCATAAGTAGTAGTACTATGCGATGCAATTGTGGAAAATTGAAACTAAAAATGATGTTTTCTAAACTAAAACATAAGAATAGTTGAAATAGCCATTTTTTCACCATTTCAGCTAAAATTGCAAGAAAAGCTGACGCGCTACAGCAATTTCAAAGTTAGATTTGTTTTCAGCGCAAGAAAATTTACAAAAATCACCTCCGCTCATTCTTGAAACTGAAAAAAGTTCAATTTTGTAAGACTGTAATAATTGAATCGCTATGTGCAGAAAGGAAAGTACTACAAATTTTACATTTTGAAATAATCGATTTATGCCCGGTTCACCAACCTTCGTCAAGGTTGTCAAAGCATTTGATCAACGTCAAATCTGCTTTAACCAATTATGAAACAGATTTTTATGACTGAACGAACGTCAAACCATTTGACGTTGATCAAATGCCTTGACGAAGGTTGGTGAAACCGGGCATTAAACTGTTTAAATTTTAAACCATAGTTTTCAGCTGCACAAATTTTTTATACATATTTAGAAATGGCTCTTAGCTATAGGAAAACTGAAAAAATAAGTTAATTGTATCAATATTTTGCCCAAAAAAATGTATTACAATGAAGTACTTACCTTTCTGCACTTAGGTAATAATGCTGTTTAATTTAAACAATTGAAAAAACTTAAGTAAAAGAATAGTATATTCCGTAACGAGTTAGGAATTGGCATATTCTGCACGAGGGGAAAGTTTGTCTACGAGTGCAGAATAGCCATTCCAAACGAATTCCAGACTATACTTTCTATACGACTGATGCACAGTGCTAATACTTGTAACAGTGCTAATTCTTGTAATACGCGAACTCCAATTTGACAGTTAGCGTTATAAAACCGGTAAAACAACTTGTTAATAGATGTCACTACCAGGTTTTAATATTTCTTAGATGTGTGTGTATTTTCTGAACTGAAAATTGAGCCAGAATGTTCGTATTCTGTATTAGTCGTTTAGAAAACTTTATTCTATAAGACATAAAATATAATATAACTTCATAGTTATATACAGTGGCTCACAATATTATTCATCCACTCCTATGTGGAATGTAAATTATACGTTTTGAAGGCGTGTTTTGTCATATAAAAATTATTTTTACAGCAATACTTATTAGAAATTTTTTGTTGAAAATTTCATTTCCTTCATTTTTGTTTATATAAATTTTTCTATTTTGTCGCACCAATTAAAAGTTACAGTGACTTAAAAAAGAAACTCTGTAAAATACAAAATAAAAATTTGTCTGTATTTCAAAAACGGTGCAACGGAATAGAAAAATGTATAACTAGTTTTTTCTTGTGAATTTCATTTCCTACATTTTTGTACATATACATTTACCTATTCGTTGCACCCATTTTGAGATACAGGTGAAATTTTGTATTTTATAGAGTCTTTTTTAAATCACCATAACTCTGAAATGGCACAACAAAGTTTCTTTCAAGTATAAAAATATTGAAATTATTTAAACAAAATGATTTAATATTAAATGTTTATACCGGGTGCTGAATGAGTTAGACGAACATAGGAAATTAACATGTAAAAACTTATTTCCGCAAATTCCTGCTTCCCAAATTATTTTAGAGAAAAAAATGAAAGACACAAAAATAATGCAGAAATATAAACTACGAATGATAACAGCATTAGATTTCATTTAACTTTTACTTAAAAAGTCAAAAAATGATTTTGAAATTGTTAAAAGTTTCATTTATCAGACTAGCCATGCAAGTTTCCATGGTAATTATTTTTTAAAATAGAAATTAAATTGAATTTATTACATGGCCAGTGCGATAAATGAACATTTTAAGAATTTTGAAAGCATTTTTTGACCTTTTCAGTAAAAGCTAGATGAAATCTAATGGTATCATTCGTAGTTGATATTTCTGCAGAATTTTTCTATCTTTCATTTTTTCTCTAAAATAATTGGGGAAGCAGGAATTTGCATAAATAGGTTTTTACATGTTAATTTCCTATGTTCGGCTAACTCATTCAGCACCTGGTATATTAAAATATACTAAAAACCTAAAATATTACAAAATTTTCAAAAACAAAATTTTTCAATACAAAACGGCTATGGTTAAGTTGCATACGTAAACGGTACGCGGTGGTCTCTCAGACTTTCGGGTGTAATAAATTAGTTTTATAATTTACCTACACCGCTCAAATTTTGCAACAACATTCAAATTTAATTTGAAAGTACTGATAACATTACAATTATATTACAAAAGGCGTAAGTGTAACAAAGAATTACGCATTCAAGTGTGTCTGTCAGACCTCAAGATACCGGTTACGGGTTAATAAACGAAAGAAAAAATTGATACGGCAGTTTTTGGCAGAGTGAATTTCGTAAGCTAATAGACTCACGTAAAGCCCTATACTTCGATCTTTGTCTGATATTAAGGGAGCGGTTACTTTTCATCTATTTGAAAATAGAAATCTCTAAAAACCCAATATGGCCGAATATCAAACAGATAAACATTATATTTTAATTGAACTGATAAAGAAATATATTCTACATATCTCCAGAAATCGAATCCATCTTGCAAATTTGAAATCGTACAATTGATTCTTGAGATCTGGAATTTTAAAGTTCATACTGTTTTTATGCATAGTAAACAAAGGCCAACTTTGAACTGAAGTAACGAGTCAGGTATAAAGGATATCACCTTGCAATTTGAAGCTTGAATGCACCAATCATTTTTCTACCCAGCCCACTAGTCAAATTTCCCCGAATCGAAAATTCATTTCTGATGTTTTGGCCAGGATTTAGAGCATTCGTCCCACTGTGCGACGCGACGTTTAGTGCAGAATAGAAAGTATTGCATCAGATCTTCCCTCTCTGCACCTAACGAATATTTTACTAACGAATAACTAGCTAACGCTTTATGGTAGAACTTTTGTTCCTGCACTAAACGATTGGGCTATGTCGAAAATATATGACATGATGTATAGCTCAATTTCGACAAATTTGTCAGTACTTCCCTTTCTGCACTTAGCGATTCAATTATTATTCGTGACTTATTATCAACATAACCTAAAATACTAAAGTCACCGTCTACTTTTTAACTTCTTACGCATAAACCGTATCAGCTGCTTTAAATGTATGGTTTTTGACGTCACAATAACTACGTTAATTTAAACCATTTTTATTTGGAAATTGTTGCACGATTTTTAGAATTGTTTATACTTATCGGAATTTATGCTCAACAAATGTTACTATTTTTGCGTTGTTGTCTGCTTTAAGGGAAGCTTATAACTTTAAGTGTAGGTGGTGAAAATACGCATAAAGAAATTAGTTCTTAAATAATTAATTGATATAACAAGTTGTAAATTATTAGAATATTCTGTCTGGTCAGACAAGTTAATTTATCATAAAAATTGTAATCGTGTTTTTTTCATCTACTCGTTTTATTTAGTTCCTTTAAGAATAAAATAATTATTTACTCATTTAAATATTAGGTCAGGCGTCATTTAAAGTCTTCAAAATCTGAACAATGCTTTTAGGGTTTTAACTGTTTACTGCAAGGGGTAAATATCTCGAAAATTTTGTGTACACTTATTTGGAATTCCCTTGGAAATCTCTGGAATTCCTTGGAAATCATAGAAATTCCATAGATCTTAACTAATTTGAAACTCAAGGGCGGATCCAGATAAAGTTCATGTAAGGGTAAATAAATATATTTTGATAAGAATTTAGGTATATTTTTGAAATTAAAAATAATTTAGTAGATTTTGTTGGTTTTTGTTATGAGGAGGGGTTAGATACACCGTTATCCGTTAGATACACCGGAAAATCAAGGAAATTTAGAATATTCAGAATATTTTAGGAAGGCCAAGGAAATCTCAGAAAATTTAAAAAGGTAAAAACTAAAGCTCATCTGGAGTATTCTTAAGATTTTCCTTTACTTTTGTATATCATATGATTTTCCTTCGGTTTCTCAGCAACAAACTAAGGAGAAATCGTTGGAAACCTCCGGTGTACTAGTGAAGAGAAATCTGAAGATATTCGGGGAAATTCCAGAAAATATTGAAGAACAGGAAAATTTAAGGAAACGTAGAAAATTCTAGGAAAACTTTAAAAATCCCTCAAAGAAATTTTAGAAAATTCTAGAAAATTTTGGGATATTAAGAAATTCTAAGAAATGAGATATCCGAAAAGATATAGAAAATTCTAAGATATCTCGGAAAATCTTAATAAAGCCAAGAAAATCTCAAAATTTTTTTATTGATTTTGACCCATGGAGGATGGGTCATTCTCAATTCTTTGGGAATCTTTGGAATTCCATGGAAATTGTTGGAATTCCGAGTCTTGTGTACAAAATTGATTTGAAATATTTACCCCTTGGTTTACTGGGTCAATAAAAAAATTAAAAACTTAATGAATTTTTGCAAATTACTTTTAATAATATTACAATAATTAATATTTTTTGGGTTATCGCTTACGTCAATTTGAAAAATAAAGTTTTAAGAAGAACCCGCTTTTTATTATTTTAAAGAAAATTTTAAGTGTATAGATAAACTAAAAGTCGATAACTTTAATGGCTTTTGGCTCACAAGCAATATTTCTTTTGTGTTTGTAAAGCTGATTTTCTTCCATAAAGTTGCTCTCCATGGTTTTAAAGGTATTTTTCCTTCAATTTGTAAATTATTCAAGTTTTCATTATTATAAAGCTAAACTAACGCAAATTTGTAGCTAGACAGGTCTCGAAAATATTTTCATTTTTGTTCTTTTAACTCTTAACATGCAATCGGATTCGGCAAAAGAGCTTAAATCATTTTAAACTGAATAGAAGAATATTACTTCTATCGTATATAAATTAAAATACTAATTTCCAAAAAAGCATTTCCCCCAAAAAAAATTTTACAAGCAGTAGTTGTATATAAGAAAATGGCAAAGGATCTAACGATTTACTCGTATAATGGAGTCCTACCGTATTTTGCTTCCAATTACAGCAGAAATGCTGACATTTTATGCTAAAAGTGTATATTTCTTCCTTGAAGTTTTCATTAATAGTATTTATTACTCGCAGACTCTGCCGATATATTTTAATGTTTAATTTAATTAACATTACTTTTACTACCAGCAATCAGTGGCACTAAAGTAATACTTGGGCGCCGAATACGGAAATAATAGCTGTAGTAATGATATAGTGGTAGTTAACATGCATACCAGTATTAAAATTGCTTTCATAAAAGGATGTGATCACACAAGAAACTTTAAGTTTGATAATTGAAGGATAACAGTTTTTATCTCGTTTTCAGAACAAATATTTTTATGTTTAGGCAAGAAGAGCATTAGGAGATTTTGGAGTACCAATAGCAATAATTATCATGGTTGCTTTGGATTACTTCGTTCCTGATACTTACACAGAAAAATTAAGTGTTCCAAAAGGATTGTCGCCTTCGAATCCTTCCGTAAGAGGATGGTTTATTAGTCCAGAAGGTACTCCAGGATATTTTTCAATATGGCATGCGTTTGCTGCAATAGTACCTGCTATGTTAGTTTATATTTTGTTATTTATGGAAACTCACATTGCAGAGTAGGTTTTATATTTATTAACATTTTAATTGATTATTAATTTTTTTTTCTTAGACTAATAATCGACAAACCAGAACGTAAATTGAAAAAAGGTAGTGGTTTCCATGTGGATATTGTATTGGTTTGTTTGTTGAATGTTTGTTGTGGATTTATTGGTGCTCCTTGGATGTGTGTTGCTACTGTTCGATCTGTTGCACACGTTTCTGCTGTAACAGTTATGTCGAGAACTCATGCTCCTGGTGAAAAACCCCATCTTATTGAAGTAAAAGAACAACGAGTTTCTGCATTAGTTGTGTCTATATTAGTGGGTTTGTCTGTTTTGATGTCACCACTTCTGCGCCTAGTTCCGATGTCTGTACTATTTGGAGTATTTTTATACATGGGAGTTGCATCAACAAATGGTATTCAATTTTTTGATCGAATAAAACTCTTCTTCATGCCAGTCAAACATCATCCTCAATTACCGTACGTTCGAAGGGTAAGTGCTAGATTTTAATATTAATATTTTTTTACATTTTCAAAAAAAAGGAACTCAGATGACCGCACCCCTTAGTCTTGTATAGCGCTATCTTTCTGATTAAACTTGAAAAATATAATTAAATAGGTTTGTTTAAATGAAACGAAATTTTGAAGTTAATTTAAAAGGTTCAAAATTTAAAATTTAACTTCAAAAAATATTTTATTTCATCTAAACCAATTTATTCCAAGGTAAATGTTAACTACTAAAGAAAGATATTATGTTATATTAACTTGTATTTTTTATATAGACTTGAAAATGTGTAATATTTTTACACGAAACATGTCTCAATGAATATTGAAAAATAATAGAACATAAATTTATCGAAGAAGTAGGTACTAAAAAATAATAAATTGAAAAATATAGATTAGAATACCTATATAGATATAAAAATACCTATTTATGCAACAAGGGGTAAAGTGATACTTTCTATAGTCCGGCAAGTGTCAACTGTATAAATGCTTAAAAATGAAATTTCGCGATCAAAATAATTACATTTAATAGCATATATTACGGCAAATTTGTATATTATTTGACCATTTGGCCAATTTACCTACACAGAATGTTAATTAAACCTTCACGAATAAATTATCAAAATGTAAAGCATTATTAATAATTGTTTTTTCTATATCATATTTTGATAATTTACTCAACATACTCAAATTTGCCACCTTAAGTAAAAAATATTAATATTTCACATCAATGCAATGGTACTTATGATATATTTTGTTTTAATTAACTTAAAAAATATTGAAATACAAATTAAAAGCACACTTTTCTCAAGTTTATATTTCAATTACTCAAAGTTGAAACATGAACAAATATAAAATGAAACATTTTACGCCCCTTGACGTAAACAGCGTCTTCATTATTATTGTGTTATTCTTTTTAGATTTTAGATAGGTACACACAAACTTTTAAAGTAAAGCTAACAAATTTTGTTATTACATAGCAAATATTTAATTGCGGTTTCTTCAACTTTAATTATAATTGAACAAGTACCTAACGCTTTAACCCCAAAAGTAAATAATGTAGCAGTAAGGATAAGGATAGTGTACTTTATTTTTGCTGAAATTACTATTGAAATTGCAAGTAAATTTGAATTATTCTATAATAAAAACTGTGAAATAATAATTTAAATTGTAATTGAGGATTATTATATTATTTGCCTTTAACATTACAAAATTACATTAATTTTATCGGCAAAAGTTGCTTGTGAATTAACATTTTTCGTTCGTCGTTGTATAATAAACAACTATGTATTTAAATAAACATTTTTGGTCAAACAAAAATCTATTTAATAGTTATTTACATAAAAGTCATGAAAATGACAAATTACTGACGAGGAGCAATGTTGCAATACGAGCCACTTTCAAATCAAGTTCCTCAATTTTTTGAATTCATAGTTACAAAATAATTCAATTACAATTACTAATTATTACCGGACTGGACAGGGAAATTGAATTTCCCTGCGCATACATAAGCAGGGAAATGTTTCGATGACGATTTCCGGAAAAATTAATTTAATCAAACAAAATGGATGTAAAACGTTGTTACTGTGTAGTATTGTAATATTTTAAATACCAAGAGAGTATTTCAAATTTCAACCAAGGCCAGGTACCAGATACAAGGAGGGAAGGTAATAAATATATTTGTTAATTCAATAAAATTGCAATAAAATAAAAAATAAAATGAATACGATTAGTAACAAATATCTGAAAAACGGATTGAAAAGCCAATTTTTTTTAGGACAAGTAGAGACTCATATAAGATGCCCCATCCACCCTAATCAAACAGGTAATCCTCGATATGCCTGCTCCTACTGGTTGCAATTTCGTTTTTTTTGCGTAGAGGAAAAGAAATATTATCTAACTTATTTAAGATATTTTTTGATAGCTGTGAAAGAAAAAAGATTGCGATAAAAAGTGCCATTATTTCATGCTACAAAAGTTTATTATCAATTGTGATTAATTGACTTATTAATTATTATAAGCATGCTTTACTTTATTTTATCCACTTAAGGAGGTAAGCTACTGGGCTTGCTTCCACTGTGTTTATTAAATTGTTTCTTTGTTAATCTTATTATTTATTGTCTTTGTTCAGACAGATTGAAATATTCTTGGATGTAAATAAAAAAAAAATTTTACTCTAACAGCCTTCACAACCATAAAAAATTTTTTTAAATAAAAGTTGTGATAATATTTTTCTCTACAAACAAAACTAAACTCTAAACCAATATTCAACTAGTATGAGCCGAGAAATCGATGATTACCTGTTTTTCAAGATGGTGGATGATGCAGGAAGAAATTTTGTTTGATTATGATGGATTTGGGCATTTCTTGTTACCTTCTACTTGTCCTAAACAAATTGACTTTTCAATTCTTTTTCTCATTTTTATTAATTCTATTTTACTAGATACAGTGAGCAGTCCAGAATTTGATAACTTTTTTGTTCTTTATTCTTTATTATTTCAATTAACAAAACAATAATTCAGTTATTGAAAAAGTAATTCAAAACCGAAAAAATATAAATATATAAAACCCAATTACCAATATAATACTCAAATACTTCATTGAAGTATTTCAAATGTCAAATACTTTATAGGTTAAGTCATTCAATTACTTTTAAGTACTCTTTCAATTACTTTATCCAAGCCTTTTACTTGAATTACTTTCAATTCTGGTTCTGAAGATAGTTAATTAAACCGAAATCGGTCGACACTTTTTAACCTTTCTGAACTAACATTTAGTCTGTGAGTCTGACTACTTCGAATTTACTCTGATAATATTAATCATTATACGTTATTCGATATTGTTTAAAAGTTTTAAAAAAAATGGGAAATATGGTTTAGTCCTTATTCTTAATAGCCTTACCAATAACCCAAACCTACTAAACACTTACTATTAGCAGATTATTATTTTTTAAACTGGAATATATATTTTTATAGTTTCTTTCTGATACTAATGTGAGCTTGCGAGTAAAACTTAATAAAGTACAACCCAAATAAATTTGCCGGTGCGTCATTGTTTAAAACGGTATGAATCAAGCTGGAAATCACTAGTCAAATAAGTGCATTTTAAAGTGCATTTTATTTTTATTTTAATATAGTTTCTCCGTTCGCCACAATTTGAAACAATGTAAATTTCGCTGGCAAAGTATTGCAGGTTATAAACAACAATGAAAACCTAACCTAACTGCATAAAATATAGCACTACGTGATTCAAAAATATACATTAAAAATTTTATAAGTTCAGACAAACTAATTTTTCATTGTTATGTTTTTATCATGTACAATATTAGTAACGTACGTCTTTTATTGGTTTGGCTTGGCTAGACATACAAATACTTTCGCACTCATTTAAATAAAGATGAACGACGTCCAAAATTATATTCAGTATGTCATTTCTTAATCAGAATTTCATGACGTAGCGGCACAGATATTTGAATCGAACTTTATCATTGAATTTAAAAATTAAATTTATAATTTCCAACGGGATTTTAATTTTTTTATCACATTAAGTTCCATTGTACATTGCACTCAATTGTAGTTTGTAGTGTATAACTGTACTCATTTGCGTAAAGAGAGCCCATTAGTTGATAAAATTAATATTTTTGAATTTTTATTGAATATAAGTTGATAACAATCATTAATATAGATAAGTTTAGTATTGTCCGTTAAGTGGTTTTGATATATTTTATTAAAGTTTATTAAAGATTTTTGTTATAAATTCATAATAGCCGAAGTTATTATATTCCATTCATTTAATTTATTTTCAGTTCGAAAATACTATAACAGGTGCTGAGTAAGTTAACCGAACATTGGAAATTAACATGTAAAAACTTATTTAGGCAAATTCCTGCTTCCCTAATTATTTAAAAAAAAAATGAAAGACACAAAAATAATGGCGAAATATAAACTATACGAATGATTAGACGATAAGAGCATTAGATTTCATATAGCTTTTACTTAAAAAGTAAAAAAATACTTTTGAAATTATTATTAATTATTTATATTATTATTATTAAATATAATTATTATACTTATGAAATTATTATTATAGGTGACAGAAAAAAATGCATGTTACAGTTTATTCGTAATGATCACAGATTTTGGTGAAATTTTTGATAAGTAATATTGTTTTGTGTTTGTATTTTAAGTAGCTATTGTTATTTTGTTAATAAAACTATCTTCTTCCATTTTTTTTCTTGCTAGTCTGCTCGTTCCCCTGTGAAACATGCTGCCGGTGCAAGTGCGTCCAAGGAGGTACGCACTTACCCCTAAGATAAATTTAAAGCCCGCCTCACACGAAGCTTGTTTTGCTGATGGATTGCTTGCTTGCTTCGCTGCTGGCTACGGTGCTGGATGCCCTGATGGAAAATGACGTCACTGCTGGCTTGCTTGCTTGTTTTCCTGCTGAATTTCTGTGATAGAACCGGTGCTATTTTTGCTGCTGGTTTTCGTGATGGATTTCAGAGCTAACACTAGTGGTATCGAAAAATGTCGAGTTTGCTTCCATTAATGTCGCTATTTTCATTGTGTATACATAACAATTTGGTTATGTCAAAATTGTGTTCAGCTGGTAAATAGCAATGGTTGATTGGCATTGTTAAAAAACATAAATAAACTAAACCTGTAAATCCTTATTTTAAATCTATGTGTAAATGCCGTGCCTGAATAAAGATTCTATTTGTTTTCAAATTTAAATATTTTGTTGTTGGTAAAAATTGAAGGAATACAATATCCGTCACTACCTGCGTGCGCATTTAAACCACAAAGCACGTGTGAAGCCAACCAAGCACAGAAACCATCACACGATCCAGCTGCTAGAAACCCAGCAGTGAAACAAGCAAGCAATCCATCAGCAAAACAAGCGTCGTGTGAGGTGGGCTTAAGATAAGTTTATGTTTTATTTTGTTATATTTCCAGAAATGGTAAGAAAATAATATGTAAAAGTAAGCAAAAAAGCAACCGGATATACTTCCCCTTAAAAAGTTCCTAAAATTTGGACGATTAAGGGGCCTTACCAGTTTCACACTTTCAAAAAATCAATTTTTTTTTGCCTTTTTTGACAGTTTATACTTTCAAGAATATATCTTGTAAAAATTTCAAGGCCGTATTTTTAATATCGCTGAATGGCAGCCTTCTAAAGAGCAACCGCTCGTAGGTATAAAATGCCCGGATGCGTAGCACCGATACTTACAACACTAAACATTACTTTAGTAATATTAAAAATTAAAAATAATTAGAATTACTAAAGCGATGCAAAGGAAGGAACACGCAGAATATCAATAAAAGTTATAACGGCTTGCTCTGGCACCTTCATAATGGATTAAAAGCGATCGAGCTCGCTAATTTCCTTGCAGTCTCAATATTTAACGATGGTTTTTATGCTATTCTAAAAATGCTGTTTCATTTGTCATTATCCGACCTATTGCAGAAGAATATGCCATGAAGAGTGATAACAGCCGAATCAACCAGGAGGAGTTACGTCATGAAGTATCCTCAAAAGAGGGATGAACAGCTCGGAGAAAAGCTTCAGCCCCTCTGCAGGCATTATTTGAGGAAGAGAAGGGTCCATTGTATGGGCCAGGTATAGCTGTCAGCAGTTTTTATGGTTAATATCATTTTATCTTGCAGAATTCGATACCTAGTTAAATCTTTAAACGCGTATTTCTCGAAATGATATTTTTCAAATTTGCTGCCATTGTAACTCAAAGAGCAATTATTTGATTGGATGAAAATTGACGATTTGGCATTGAAAAAACGACCATTTTATAGGCAAAAAACAATTTGTTAGATTTTGATATTTTTCGAAAATCCTACGTCATTGTTCCTTTTTCGGTTTCAGCTACTCAGTCGGCCGGAATCATGGCAGCAGTAGAGGATCTTTTTTTTTGCGCTTCTGAAGGCAGCGCATAAGTCGCTTGGATTTCAATATTTTTCTATGAAAAAATTATGTAATATAGATCAAATGAGTCCACTAGATGCAAAAGTGTGTATATGACATTCAAGTTGTTTTGAGATATTTACACAAAACTGTTATGAGGAAAAGTATGAAAGATTCTTCCAGTATATTTTGTTTGTCTTGTACTGTATTGCATTTTGAAGTCACAATGATAATTTTTTTACCAATCTTTAGATTATTAACAGTAGAAATTTAGTATAAAGATTGCATACAGACAGTTTTTCAACTGAACCATGTTTATTGAACAATTTTGCAACTGAAGCAGTAGGATTAATTTAATGTTCTCCTACTTAGAATATATCTACTGATTTCTAAATAGTAATTAAAAGCATATATCGATATTATTTAAAAGATGCGCATTCGATTAACGAATACAACGCCACCAATAACTCATTTTCGAAATTTTTGCATATACACACTTTTGCATTTAGTGGTCTCAAATATAGCCAAATATATCCATAATTTCAAAAAATTCTCGAAAATCACTCAAATTTTTAGTGTTCAAACTGGTATAGCCCCTTAAAGTATTTACAAAAATGATTGGCTTATCGAAAAGTTCATGAATCTTAGATTATTTTGCACTAACCAATAAGATGAAATCTAATGCTCTTGTCATTCGTAATTTATATTTCTGCATTATTTTTGAGACTTTCATTTTTTCTCTGAAGTAATTAGGGAAGCAGGAATTTGCTTAAATATATTAAGTTTTTATGTTCGGCTAACTCATTCAGCACCCTGTACCTATACTAAATTACAATAGCATGTTTTTAACTTAACAAACAACAAACTGAATAGTTTTCTTTTTTCGTTAGAAAGAAATGCGATGGTTAAAATAGCATGGTCCACAATTGTAAGCCGCGCGTCCAACGTAGGGTTAATGACTATATAAATAGGTTTTACCATTATCTGTGATTTGTGTACTCATTGGGATATCGTATTATCCTCTAGTTTATTTATATCTGGAAAGGATGTCAACATTACTAAAGTGTGTTTACTTTGAATGAATAATTTTCATTATCTTTGAAATTTTGCTCACATGTTTACATAAAGGATGTTAATATTACCAATACAAAATTTAATCTCATACAAAATATAATATTTTATCATTGTGTTTTATTACATAATATTATAGTTATACAAAAATTTAATAAAAATTTACAAATCAAATCGCCCAGGACTCAAGTACAGCTAAGGCTTGCTGGATATTAACATTAATTTGCCGGATTTTTGGACAAATTGGTGAAGATATGACTTTTGTAAGAGTATAAGTTAATTTTTACGTTTTTGTAAAAATCAAATCAAACGATTTGCTCGAAACATTCGAGTTTTAGAAAAAGATGGTAAATGCAACGTAAAGACAATAGTGCTATTTGTAGTTGGTGAATACGGGCATTAATCTTTTAGTAAATCTAAAAATACGAAATATAACAGCAATTCGGCTGTTATAGACCTTGATTAAAAAAATCGATATATTCGGCAACCCTTATGAGCTAAAATAGATAGTAAATTTTACCTAGATTATGTAGTACTAATCATAACAAACAAAAAAGTGTCGAACAAAATTTTTCTGAAACGTACCGTTTTTGAGTTATAACGAAATCAAAATTTTTCGGTATTTTAAAAAAACTGCTGACTTGGCAAATTATAAGTTTAAAGTTTGAGGTTTTCATTATAACTACAATATACAATATACCTACGTGTAAAAAATCTTAATTATTTCAGATTTTGAATTGAATTAGAATGTAATTTACCAATTTTTTGAAGAATTTTAATAATTTTGAAGTTTTAATTTTGCTTATAACTCAAAAACGGTACGTTTCTGAAAAATTTTGTTCGACATTTTTTTGTTTGTAATGGTTAGTACCTACTACATAATCTAGGTAAAATTTACTATCTATTTTAGCTCTTAAAGGTTTTCGAAAATATCGATTTTTTTAAATCAAGGCCTATAACAGCCGAATTGCTGTTATATTTCGTATTTTTTGATTTACTAAAACATTAAAACAAGGCAGGTTTTTACTAGGAAGACAGTACTATGGTTGTTTTCAAAAAATATTTAACTGTTTCCGTAACAACGACATTTTAAAAGTGACCTAATACTTTTGGCCAAGGCTACAGCCTATATATGGGGCATTCCACGCCAAATCGGACAACGTTTTACTTTTGCATCTCGGATTTTTTAAAAAAATTTTTTTCTTTTAGTTTTAGTTGAGACTAGCCTTCATGACCTTTTTCAATTTTTTTTATCAAGCCATTCAAGAGATATAAATTTTTTGGGAATTACGTTACTTTTTTTTGAAATGCTCATAACTCAGTGAATAATTTACCAAATGCCACGTTTTTTTTTACTTTCTATAGAAAATATAGAAAAATATTTTAAAACGACATTACTATTTGATTTTCAAGTTTTAAAAATAAATCGCGGAGTTATGAGCATTTCAAAAAAATGTACCTAACGTAATTTTCTAAAAATTTATATAATCTTAATAATTTAAAATTCAAAAAAAATAGAACCCATCGTTTGCCCATGATAAGACTAGGCTTAAAACTTGTTAAATGGATAACAGTTTTTTACAAAAATTTTTTTAAAAAATCGATCAGTACAAACATATATTCTTATATATATGGCGATTTATTTTTAAAACTTGAAAATCAAATAGTAACGTCGTTTTAAAATATTTTTCTATATTTTTTATAGAAAGTACGTTTTAAAAGAAATATTAAAAAAAAACGTGGCATTTGGTAAATTATTTACTGAGTTATGAGCATTTCAAAAAAAAGTAACGTAATTTTCGAAATATTTATATAATCTTGATAATTTAAAATTCAAAAAAAAAAATAGAACCCATCGTTTGCCCATGATGAGACTAGGCTTAAAATTTGTTAAATGGATAACAGTTTTTTACAAAAAAATTTTTTAAAAATCGATCAGTACAAACATTCTTAAAAATGGCGATTTATTTTTAAAACTTGAAAATCTAATAGTAATGTCGTTTTAAAATATTTTTTATAGAAAATACGTTTTAAAAGAAACATTTTAAAAAAAACGTGGCAGTTGGTAAATTATTTGCGAAGTTATGAGCATTTAAAAAAAAAGTAACTTAATTCTCAAAAAATTTATCTCTTGAATGGCTTGATAAAAAAAATTGAAAAAGGTCATGAAGGCTAGTCTCAACTAGAACTAAAAGAAAAAAATCCGAGATGCAAAAGTAAAACGTTGTCTGATTTGGCGTGGAATGCCCCATATATATATATATATGTATATTGCACTGTTAACAGTGGAAGACTGCTAAGAGTCCATACTTACTTTCTTTTTTATGCAATGAATGCAAAACTTAACGAACCTCTGCATCTAACTTGCGAACGAAATAAAATAATGATCAATTTTTTTTAACAAAAATATTTTTCAAAGAATCTTAAATTTTGAAATGAATTTTAAATATTTATTTTTCAATTAAATTAAACAAATGAATTACAAAAATTAAGGACATAAATTTCCGCCTAACGATGCGCTTTTCCCGTATCTATTAACTTTCCACAAAATCCGCAATAATCCGCAACAGCACTTTAAAAGTCAGTTTATGCAAACCTAACAGCAGTAGCTCGTTCTTCCGGTTCTCCTTGAAATGATTTGTGGTTCACCTCCTCTTCAACCACGTGATATGAAGTCACGTCCAAATTGACTCCAGTAAATTTCAATGCCACTTCCAAAATTTTCTAAATAACTTCTTGCACATTTGCTTATCTAAATTGAATTTATTTTAGTAAGTCGAAATTAATTTTTTTTTATCACCAGTGGTTCGCTTCAGGTTTCTTTGAAACCACCACTTAAACAACTTGATTGGATTCAAGTCCGTGTTCCAATGCTTTGGACTTTTGTCCAAAATTGAACTACCTCGGAACGTGTCCATAGATCAACCTTCTCGGACCTCGTCCAAGGATTAACTAAATATTTCGGATATTGTTTTTCAGCCGTTTCTAAGCAATTCAAGTTTTTTTTCAGATTCACATATTTTTTATTTACTGCATGTTACTCCTCCTATGATTTGTTTATTTACATGCATGTAACTACCGTCACTAGCCACATGGCTTGCCCTTACATTTCAATTGTTTTACTTAACCTCAAAATGTGAATTGTCAAATTTGACATTGTCATAATTTATAATATAAGCTTCTTTGAAATTAAAATGATAACATATAATTTTTGAATTGACAACTAATGACATCTGCATTTGATTCGATTAAGTTGCATTTTTGGACACTGAAATATATTATATAGGTACTTTTGTATCTCTGCTCTTTATATGTATTAATAATAATAATAAATTTTTGCATCTATTGTGAAGCTAAATAAAGTGGCATACATTTAAAAATAATTTATAACCTACGAAAGTCTTTTTTTTATATGAAAACAAGCGATTTTAAATTATTTTCGTTTGTGTAAGCATCGTTCTCAAAATATCTTTATTTTTAGATGATGCTAGCTGGATACCCGGCTTCGCACGGGGTCTCACTAAAAATAATAAAATCCGAATTTACATAGTAGAAAAGTATTACCAACTTACAATTTAATCCATACATAATTTTTTTATTTCTCTCTCCTCTCACATTTTTATAGATATTTCTGCACAATAACCTTCCCCAAGTCCTACTGAGTAAGTGTGCCAAGTTTGGTTGAAATCGGTCAAAGAGTCTATGAGTTATTAAAAGACAAGAAACAAACAAACAAACTTTTATTTTTATACATCGTCGTAACAAAATCGGTAGTAACTATAGCCTAAACAGAGTTTTTCCCTGCTACAACAAATTTTATGCTGTTTGGAAAAAAAGTTTGTTCCGAACACAAAACACTCTGTTGTGCAAGTGTAGCCGGGAATTTTAACCCCCTTTTATTTTACCCCTCCCCCCGGTAAAAATTCCCTAGAGAAATTTTACCCCCCGTTAATATTCCCTAGGGAAATTTTACCCCCAGTAAAAAATGATAAAATTTCTTAAGGGGGTAAAAATTCACTAAGAATATTTTGAGGTTTTTTACCCCCCCGGTAAAAATTCTCTAGTGAAATTTTACCCCCTTAAGAAATTTTATAGGTAAATAAGAATTTTTATATCTGTTTATGTATCAAATTCCATAATATTTTACTACGAAATGCTAAGATATCTTCCTCAGATATTTGAATAATAAAATAGGATAATTTAAAAGTTGAACACATTTATTTAAAAATTACATTTTCTTATACACTTCGTTTTACCGAAACTACTACTTCAAAATGATTTGAATTTTTATGGTTCAAATTTATTGCCAGATTTTTGAAATTAGGTTCATCGGAAAAGTGCATTGAACTTGGAAATCTTAGCCATGTAGAATTTTTTGAAATTTGAGTAAACGAATATATATCGGCTCCTAATATGAGTGCCGCAGTGAAAAGCATCTCAACATCTGTTGCCCACATTCCATTTTTGTCCATTTTCGTGATATTTGTGTAATTCTCAACACCAGAAAACAGATCAACTTCTTGTTTTTGAGTTTTCATAAATTCAGTAATTAGCTTTCGTACTTCCGATGTGCTGATCTTCACTTCCGGTAAATGCATAAAAATTATGCATCTAAAAAAACAATTGCCGTCTGCCTTGACGTCTATAACAGTGTTAGGCGAATGAAGCAACGAAGTTTTTGTTTTTGCGAAGTCGGAATTCTTGTCAAATGAAAGTCCAAGCTTCTCACAAAGTCGTTTTTGCCAAATATTATTTATGGGACAGAAACGAAATTTTCATTTATTTCATGAAATTACATTTCATTCGTAATGTAATTAATTTCTTCCACAAATGATTCATGTTCTTCGTTTTCGCCATTTTTTTTAAGATCCGTTGTCGTGGTAATGTTTTAAATCACTGATAGGATATCCTTCTTTCAAAAATTTGCTCACCCTGTATTACTATCTATTACTTTTACTATTTAACTAATAAATTATCAAATTTTATTTATTTTTATTCGTCTAAAATCTGGAGAAGATATTTTAGCATCTCAGAATAAAATATAATCGAATTTGATATATGAACAGTAATAAAAATTCTGATTTACCTATAAAATTTCTTAAGGGGGTAAAAATTTACTGAGGTTATTTTGAACTTTTTTACCCCCCGGTAAAAATTCTCTAGGGAAATTTTACCTCCAGTAAAAAATGATTAGGGGGTAAAATTTCACTAGGAAATTTTTACCGGGGGGTAAATATTCACTGGGGTAAATATTCCCGGTTACACCAGCATAAAATTTGTTGTAGCAGCAAAATACTCTGTTGAGGCTATAGCTACTAAGGACTTTGTTACGACGACAAATCTTTTTTCAGAGTGATAATAGCTGATATGAATTAATATTTTCGTTTGTGTTAGCGTCATAGTTCGTGAAGTAACTTTAATTTAAATTAGGAGGAGGTATTAATAATTATAATAAATGTTTTTTAAAAGTATTTTAAAGGTTTTATAATAATAATTAAAGTTTGTGAATAATTATATAATCCATATTTTTTCATTAGAAAAATTTAATTATACAGTAGAATCCGCTTAACGTGATCACTTTGGGCCAAGAACATTTTGATAACATTAACCGACTGATAACAATAAGCAAATTTTAAGAAAAAACGAATTTTAGAAAAATTAGGTAAATTTAGCAAGAATAAACTAAACTTAAATAAACTTAAAAGCCATGAAACAGGACTTCATTAGTTTTCGTATAGAAATTGTATAGAAAAGATATAATAAAATTTCAATGACAAATCAAAAGAAGATACTTAGAAATAGAGATTATTGTGTAGAAAATTCCTTGAAAGTGATAATAATAAGCGGCTTTTTGATCACATTTCCGGTGGTTTTTGTATGTAAACTAATTAAAGCGGCCGGTTCCCAGTCAAAATGATCACAATAACCGAATTTTGTGTACACTTGTTTGGAAATTCTTGGAATTCTTTGGAATTCCTTAAATAGGAACTTGTTTGAAAATCATTGGAATTCTTTGGAAATCTCTGAAATTCCGAGTTTTGTGTACAAAAATTTTACTTGGAGAGAACCGTCAAATTCTATAAAATATTAAAAGATGTAGCAAACGAAATGTGGTTTAGTAAAAATACCTTATATTTTACCAAGTACCTACTTTACTAATTAACTAGAATCGTGGAAATAAAAAATTCGAAAAAAAAAATATTTATTAAATAGATAAATAGAACACTTTAAAAACATCTACTATAATAATTATTATAATATTCTCTCCTAACTTAAAAATAAGTTATTTCGCGAACAAAGTTTACACAAACGAAAATAATTAAAGCGTCGTTCTCAGTCAATTAACGTGACACAACATAGCATAGCATAACTTAACCCAACAGTTAGAATATGTTGAAACATACACCCATACACAGAATTGAACGTACGCTCCTATACTAGCAATATAACTTGTGCCTTTTGAAGACATGTTTTCTCATATAAAAATCGCTTCTACAGCAAAACTTATTAAACATTTTTTGTTGAAAATTTCATTTTCTTTATTTTTGTTTATATACATTTTTCTATTTTGTCGCACCGTTTCCGAGCTACAGTGACTTAAAACAACCTCTGTAAAAATTTCAATAAAACACCCATAAGAGCAATGTTAATTTTATTAAAATTTTTACAGAGGTTCTTTTAAGTCACTCTATCACGGAAACGGTGCGACAAAGTAGAAAAATGTATATAAACAAAAATGAAGAGAATGAAATTTTCAACAAAAAATGTTTAATAAGTTTTGCTGTAGAAGCTATTTTTATATGAAAAAACATGTCTTCAAAAGGCACAAGTTACATTGCTAGCATAGGGGTGTATGTTCAATTCTGTGTATGGGTGTATGCGTGAGTTCAAAATGAAAAGTGACGAATGACAAATGTCATTTTGAACATACACATTACACATACTACTATGTTTCAATGTATTTTATTCACAATCGGTTAGTAATCGATACATTCCTGATTTTTAATAAGTTGGGAAGCAGTTTATTATTTACTTTTAATTGTCAGCCAATCAGAAAGCTATTTTGTTTTACTTTCCAACCTACTTCAGGTCGGGAAGTGATTACTTCCGCATTGTAATTGTCGCATTGTGACTAAAAAAGACACTAACAAAAAATATGAGTTATGTCAAGTGTCAAGTACAATAAATTTATGAACAAGTTTAGTACAAGCTAAATTATAATCTAATTTTATTTTAGTTACTTTATAAGTTTATAAGTTTAGCTAGAATAATTAAAAATTATTTAAGCACAAATATAAAAAACATGAAACAAATCCGTAAATTTGTTACTAATATAATATTTGCCAGTTGCCAACACAAATTGTTTGTTTGACATAAACAGCAATTTGTTAAATTTTATCACTAACTTGATAAACTATTTTTATTTTCAAAAGTGAAATCAATTTATTGAAAAGCAATGTATAACAATTTAATACAATTTTTAATTATTTGTTGTTTACAAACTGATTGTGAATAAAATAGTATACATACCTCGGTGTCAAGCTTCATTCCAGCGTCGCGCTTATAGTTGACTTCGGTGCTTCGCGCCTCAGTCAACTAACTTAGCGCTCGGCTGTAATGAAGCATTATCCACCTCAGTACGTAATATACTATTACCGAAAATAGTCATCAAAACAACGCTTCCCTGCTTATATACACGCAGGGAAATTGAATTTTAATGACTAGTCCGGTAATAATTAGTAATTGTAACAAAATAAATGAGGCGTCGTTCTTTTCTATATTACTGATTATTGTTTTGACAGTAACTATGTATGGTAACTATGTAGTCAACAAATTGACAAACTTAATTTTTGCTCATTTTAAAAATGTTGTTCAATTAATATTTTAAAATTTCGAATTTTTACGATTTTCGGTAAAATTTAATACCATACTTATCAGGAAAATGTCTCACTTTACTCGGAGCTTAAAATACTCGGCACAAAGTGCCTCGTATTTCAACATTGCTCCTCGTCAGTAATGTATCATTTTCTTGACTTTTAGGTAAATAACTATTAACTGTTGTGTTAAGTTAAGTTATGCTATGTTGTGTCACGTTAATTGGCTGAGAGCGATGCTTCTCAGCCAGTTTATTGTAGGTTCTGTCATTCTCTTTTATTATTAGTGCAATGCAGTAGTACTTGTTTAGAATAACTAGGGATTTCCTAGGAAATCTTAGAATTTATTATTTTTTATACTCTATTTTTACTTGCAGTGTTTGATCAGTGAATGTGTAAAATTATTAGTAAATACATACAACCATTGAACGAGGAATTTGCAACAATTGAAATTAGTACCTACTTGTGAATATAATGAATCTATGGGTCTACCAATAAGAGCGATAGAACTTGTTTTTTTAATTACTACTCAACCGTGTAAGATCCAATGGATTTGTTTATATTTATTTGAAGCTCAGTTCATACCATTTATGTTTTGAACAAAATATCATTTAAATGTCCACCTCTTGATCGTTTGCACCCACGCATTCGATGGGTCCAATTTTCGATGACTTTTCTAAGGCCTGCTGAATACCACGAATTACTCGCTCGATGTTGGCTTTCAAGTCATCAGTTGTTTGCGGTTTATTTGCGTAAACTAATGACTTTACGTAGCCCCAAAGAAAGAAGTCCAGCGGAGTTAAGTCTCACGATCGCGGTGGCCAGTTTGCAGTAATCTGAGTTTGTAAACCAGCTACTCCCATCGAATGCGTGGGTGCAAACGATCAAGAGGTGGACATTTAAACGATATTTTTTTCAAAACATAAAAGGTATGAACTGAGCTTCATATAAATACAAACAAATCCATTGTATCTTACACGGTTGAGTTTTAATTATTAAAAAAACAAGTTCTATCGCTCTTATTGGTAGACCCTATATAAAGTTTACTAATACAATTTATTACCTATATGTTTTTAATTTTTGTTTTTGATTTATATTAAGCTCAAAATTGAATTTTTAAAAATCCAGCTACGTCACTAGAAGGTTTTGCAAAACGTGACAACCCTGACAACAAAATGAGTAAGATATATCATATATCATAATATATCTGTATATTGTCGTAAGACAAAGACAAAAAAACTTAAAAACTTGAAATGTTTTAAAATTTGTTGTAGTTTATAACATACTTTTAATGTTAAATTATACTTCAATATGGCCGAAAACATAATATGTTTTGTATAGTAGTATTATAATTATTTAAATTTTGTAGACTATTATAACCTTAGATCATATAATATATATGATCTAAGTTTATAACATACTTTTCAAAGTCAGATTATACTTCAATATGGCCGCAATTAATTATTATAATTTAATTTTTTTATTTTTGTAGACTATAATTAATATTATAAGTCTTATAATAATTATAATTATTATAAGTCTACAAAAATAAAGAAATTAAATTATAATAATTAATTGCGTCCATATTGAAGTATAATCTGACTTTGAAAAGTATGTTATAAACTTAGATCATATATATTATAAGATCACAATATACGGATTTATATCTTACTCATTTTGTTTTCAGGGTTGTCGCGTTTTGCAAAACCTCCTAGTGACGTACGTCACCCAAACACCCAGCTACGTAGGTACGTAATTCAGCTACGTAGCTGGGTGTTTAAAAAGTCAAATTTGGGCTTAATTTTATGGCACAAAAAAATAAAAACGCCAATCTTATTCTTTTAACACAAACTTTCAAAAAAAGATTTTTTTTATTCCATGAGAATTCTCCATTTCCTACATACACTGTAAAATATGTATACACATAATTTATTACAAATATATTTTTAAAAACGATGTATAATTTACCTTCAAACTAACTACTTCAGATCTTAAACATCTGTATTTCAACCTATAAGTAGTGTTGGCGGTATGACATACCGCAGCGGTCCATAAGATTATACACGTCGGATAATTGATGAATGATGACACTACTTGAAAATTAAGATCAGATATAATTCAATAACCTGTAGTACCTTTCATTTGCAAAAAGTTTCTTTATTAACCTTCCGGACGGTATAATGTCGACGGCATAGAGAACAATTGTGGTATGTGCAATAAAACTAATTTTAAAGTTTTGATGTCTATGCCATTTAAGCTTACATACTTATAACTTTTATATTGCTATAAACTTGTATACTATTTCATTGCCTAACGCAATAATTATAGTTAGAACAATTAAAGTAAATGTTAATTACTAAATTTTGAATTAATTACAGTGATTCACAGAAGTTTTCGGATGCTCCTATGATACTAATGTAAATTGAACATTTTGAAATTTTTTATATAAAAATCAATTTTACAGCAAAACTTTTTAGACAATTTTTGTTACAAATTTCATTGCCTTCAATTTTGTTTATCTTAATTTTTTTATTTTGAAACAAAAAATATTGTCATCTATATCTCGGAAACAGTGCGATAAAATAGAAAAATGTATAGATACAAAAATGTAGAGAATAAAATTTACAAGAAAAAATGCTTATTAATATTTTAATTTTTTTGCACCGTTTCCGAGATATTGATGACGATATTTTTTGCATTTTACATACTAACTTGTTTAAGTCACTGTCAGTCAAAAACGGCGCGACCAAATAAAAAAATTCATATGAACAAAATTGAAGATGATCAAATTTGCAACAATAAATGTCTAAAAAGTTTTGCTGTAAAATCCATTGTTATACGAGAAAAAGCGGCTTCAAAATGTCCAATGTACATTGGTAACATAGGGGTTATATTAATAACCCTTAAACGGTAGGTGGTATACTGTACTTACCACATTTGTGCACATCAAAGTTTATGTTAAAACGATAAACTCTGTGTACTTCACTCATTTTTGAAAAAAAATGTACTTAGTACCACTTTTGTGCTCTATACCGTTGATGTGCTAATTTAACTATTTAAGTGAATTTATGTTAATACTCTTTTCCGCTTCGTCCAAATACGTGTAACTTTCCTTTTAACACTTTACCCGTTTTTGTTACAATTTTTTAATTTCCAGAAGGTAGGTGATCAAATTTTGTGTGTCCTGTAGCTGAAACGTAGGCTAAATATTTTCCGATAAGTAGTTTATGAGTTATGTTAAAAACAAAATAAAACATACTATCTGTAACATTTTTACAGAAAATTTTACGGTCAAAATAATTGTTTATTTGCAATTTTAAATAGTTTCCCCTAGCGAGGCGTTGAAAAAATTATACAAAATTTTCATCCACAAAATTACTAATATTTTCTTCAGATTGCCGTTACAAATTTAATTTCCAAATTTTTTGTTATTGAAAATAAACTGCTTACTTATGAAGAAATAAAATTAAAGATGTTAATGTTTCGAAATAAATGTATTAAATTAATAATTTAATTATAAATGATTTTTACACAATTAATACAACATGCATTCCTACTTTGAAAATAAATAAATTAGTTTATTATAATATAAATTATTTAATCTTTAAATTTGCCTTCAAAACAATTTTGTCATATTTAATAACATAAAGAGTCAATTACCTTAATTTATTTTAAAAAGAATGCAGCGAATGATTTTGACCCTCACATTTTTCTTATATAATAATTTTAAATTTGTTACTTGACTTACAGACGGGCAAGCATCTTTCTTTAGAATTTTTAAATGCTTATATGAAATAAAACATAGATTTCAGATCAAGCAATATATTTTTACTAATTTACATCAATATTTTTTAAAAATGGCACATTGCGTTACAGCAAAATGTCATTAATGAGCATCAGACTGTAAATTTTTCACTTAAAAATCTACTTATAATAATAAAACTTTTTTAATTTAAAAAATTAATTTGACGCCCATTGACTGTTTAAAATTTATAACAGATTACAATCATATTATTATTCTCGATCACTTAATTTGTTAAATAATAAACAAATTACCATAGATTTATGTAGGTTTATACTAAAACATTATAGTATTACTTTGAAAAAGAATTCTTCTCATTTAAAAAAATAATCTACAACAGCAATAATAGGTACAAAAAAATTATAACACATTAAGTTGTTCTTTTTCGTTCCGATTGAAATAAAAATACCACCAGTTCGTTTGCACATTACATAATAAAATACTTTCTGCAAACTACACATAGGTACAGCCAAAAATAATAAATTATTAAAATAAGCCTTTCTTCTTCTTTTCTTTTTTACCGTCTACAGCTTCTCGACTACCTTCCAAAGATCTGCGACGTAATTCTTCCATCGTAACTTGATTTTCCATTTCCCACTGTTGCTTTTCGTGTTCAAACTGTTTACGTTTATCTTCCAATTCTTTCGCTTGCTGTTCCAAACTTTTTCTTGTCGTTTCGTGCCTGCGTGTTAATTCAATTTCGCTATCCTTTAGTTTCTGTTTCTTTTCTCTTACTTTCATTTCGAAAACCTGCTCCATTTCGGCTTCCATCTTTTTCATTTTCAAGTCGTGTTCACGCTTTTCTTCGTCCATTTGTGCTAAAGGATTTTTATTCGATATTCTGGTAGGTTTCCCGTCCGATCCTAATCCTGCCAATTTGCGACATCTATAATTTTCGTAATGAACGTTGTTTGTTACATCTTTGAGATCTTGCAAGTGAGTTCGTACCACCATATTTCTTAAAGCAATAAAATCACAATGTTCCAAATTTTCAACTTCTGCCACTCCCCACGGATATTTACGACCTCGCATCTTTTTGCCCTCGATTTCGATTACAGCATTTGATCCGACCACGGCAAATGGCACTCGTTCTCTTAAAGATTTATTTAGTTTGTGCTCTTCGTCTTCCTCTAACGTGTCCGGAAACTCGTATATTTTTATTTTGTTTTGAGAAATTTCGTTAAGGATTTGCTTTTTGAATAAATTGCACTCCTCGGATGTCAAAGTATCTGCTTTGGCAATAACGGGTACTATGTTGACTTTATCGCATAATCTCTTCATGAATTCTATATCGAGAGATTTTAAACCGTGTCCGGACGGCTGAATAAAGTACAAACAACAGTGCACTCGTTGATCTGCTTCTAATTTTCGAGTGACACGAGCTTCGGAATTTAAATAGTCTTCGTACTTACTTTCGATGTATTCAATAATTGGAGCCCAGCAATTGCTGTTATCCACTGCATCGCCAAATCCTGGTGTGTCAACTACGGTTAACAATAAATTAACTCCATTCTCCTTCAACATAACTTTTGACGTTTCGACGGCCACAGTTTTTTTAAGTCTCTGTGTTGGCCCCGGATACTCCGGGCTATAAACGTCCGTCAAAAATAGCGAATTAATTAACGTGGACTTGCCCAATCCGGATTCGCCAACGACCATTAAAGTAAACTCGAAGCCTCTCTTAACGGCTTTTCGATACACCTGATTAGGCAAATTTGCAAAACCTACATAACCATCTAACTCTCTATGTTTAGGCCGTTCCTTACCCACATCGTTCTCTTTAATTTCCTTGTTGACTTCGTCTTTTACAACTTCCGAACTAATTTTTAAAGGTGGTTCGGGAGGTTTGTCCAACGAGGGCGAAGTTTTGGCTCGATTGGAGTCTTTGGCAGTAGAAGATTCTGTCGAAGTAAAAAACATTTCTCTTTTGCTTTGCGTAGTCGATGGAACTTCGCTACCGTTGGCGGAATTGATTGTGCCGTTAGTTGTGGAAGTATTTGTTGGAGTTTGGCTTTGATCGATATATTTTTGTCGTAAACCTAACCTATCCAAACTCGATAAACGATAAGAGCCTCCTATGTTGTCCTTATCTCTATCTCTAAAACCACCACCGGCATTAAAACTGGACGTATACTTGGGTAAAGTGGGCGGGGGGGCTGGTTTATTTTCTGGAGTGTTACGATTTAATAACCCCGTGCTCGATGTATACATGTAACTACTAGGCATTATGTTTGGTCGCGATTTAATTGTGGCAGTTGCTTGAGTCGGTGTGGTTGAAACTTGAGCAGCATTAACGTTATTGGCACTCATTGTTGATTTGTTATTAACCGATCGACCGATTATAGCATTTTTCTTTAATCAACTACAAATTTAAATTTCACTTGACGAACGATGAGTAATGTTAAACTAGTCAGCCACGCCCGGTTTAACACTCAAATAATTCCAATTTGTACTCGATATTCAATTAAATACAGATTATAATCACATCCAGCAACTAATTTGCGCAACTAAATATTAAAATATTCGTTTTTTTGCATTACACGATGACTAAATAGATAACAACAAATGAGCAACCATCACAACTCGACGCTAAATTTATTGTAATAATAATTCCCTCACCGATACCAACTCCAGATGGCGAAAGTTGTACGATGCGTTGCCTACCCGTTTTTAAATTAAAATGCAGTGGCGTTTCACCTACCGTATATTTATAGGTACATTATTTATTCAACTCGGTTAATTTAAATTACTTTTAGTTTTTGTAACGGATTCAATCTGAACTTTGCGTTTTTTAACATGAGACAGCAATTCGATTAAACGCAAATCATATACTCGGTACTTACATTATTGGTATTGCTTCATTCTGTATTATTTATATTTTTTACATTTATAAATGCGATTTGTACTGCAATGTATCTAAATGATGTTACTGTTGTCTCATAAAGAATAAAGACTCAATTATTATTATTATTATTAAATATAGGCGGTGCGGTATGCGGAAAAAGGGAGAGCATAATTTTACGCAAAAAAACTGACAGCACCCGAATCCCCAATTTATATTATATTCTGTGGTTGTCAAATACCTGTCGAGCTGAAAAAGAAAGAAAATTAAGAAATAAAGAAATTACAGCCCTTTTCTCCGAGTTACATGACATTTTGTAATTCGATAATAATTATTTATGATACAACGGGTTAAAGTCGATTTTTATTTTATGAATGGTGCCAGTCGCGGTCATATCTCCCATTTTCCAGGGGGGAGGGAGCGTTTCTGAAAAATAAGCAAACTAATGAAAACGATCGCTTATTATCATCTAGTAACGACATTGGTTTAATACTTACTTTTTAATATGCTTATTTTAAGGGGGCCATGGCCGTTTATAACCCCCCTAAGTGAAGAAAACTTCACGAGCAAAATGAAATCACTTCTATAGCGTACATTCGGTACCGCCGCTTCAAATTTCAGCTTCTCTTTACTGTGAATATTTTTGTCTCCTTCCCCACTATATTTTTTGTATTAAAATAAGTACGTTTGAATTAAAATTTTAATTATTTCAAATTGACCAACAATATGATTGATTACCTATTAAAATTTTCAACCTAAATATTAACTTGAGATGATACTGAATGTACAGTCATTAAATTCAAGGATTTTGTACAGTTCAATTATTTCAATGAGGTTTTACATTGGGCTTATCGTAAAACAAATCGATTGTAGAAAATTCGTTCTTCGTTCCCACGTAGTCAAACCCGGACTGGTAATAATTTAAATTTATACTTATGTTTGTCGAGTACTTCTTCGCAGATCGAATGAATTAGCTTAACACTGACGCCCATGAATGAATTAACAAGATTCCTAATTAATTCAACATTTATGTTTATCTGGTTAGGTTATAGTTTAAAGTTTTTTAAATCTTCTTCTATGTGCCATGCTCGGTCTCCCGAATGTCGGCGATTACTCTGACTATTAAGCCGAGATAACGTACCAGGAAATTTTTATTTGTGGGGTGGTTTTCCATTGTCTTTCCCACAAGCCCAAATATCTAAAATAGGCTTTAGATCACAGCAGTGTAGTCTGCGCGACTAGGCTTTGATCCGCGGTTTACCGCTTTGTAGCCCGTCGATTTATGCTTTACACAACACTGCTGGTGTGTTTTTATTTCTAAAATCTAAAATATTTTATTAATTATAACAATGTAAATTTGTAATTAATTATAATTTACGAAGACTGGAGTCAACACATAACTTCTTACGTATAAAGCGTCGTTCTCACCTAATTAACGTGACACAACATAGCATAGCATAACTTAACATAACACAGCACAACAAAACAAAACGGTATCGATTTATTTGACATAATTAAAAGCGACGAATTATATAATAATAAATTCGCAAATAATTATTACGTTCTGACGTTTACTTGCAATAAATGTCTACCTCGTCTAAATGTCCTCTACCTAAATGTCTAAATCGTTAAGTTATGTTATGTTATGCAAACCTCGTAATTTGTCATTGTAAACACAAGCATAAGTTTCAATGTATTTCAACTTTTGTGTTAAGCTATGCTATGCTGTGTTGTGTCACTTTAATTGGCTAAGAACGACGCTTTACTCTACGGTCATTTATAAATAAAGTATTTTAAATTTTCAATAATTCAAAATCTAATCTAACCAAACTGAGAAAACTAATTTTAAATTTTGAATAATATTAATTTTTTTAATCCATTCACGCGCGTCAGTAGTTTTGCCTATTTTTCCACTTCAAGCTAGGAAATCAGTTACAAAATCGGTTAAATTAGAGTCAAATTGTGTATTTTTATTGAAATCAATAATTTGAAAAAAAATTTACACATCAGTTTTAGTTTCGATTTTAGAATATTATGTCAAGTTTAAGAGAAAGACGTAATTTTTGTTTTTAACTAAAAACTGATTAAATTAGACATTTTTAACCCAAACATGATGAATGCACCTGTTGATGAAAAATATGCCGTCACATTTTCCATGACTTTTAAGCTAAATGGCATAGAAATAACAGTACCTTAGCGTTTCTTTTGGACGTTATGTTAAATTTCTTTTTTTGATTGCGATGGAAATTTCACATTATTCATTTTTAAGTTTAATTGAATTTTTAAAGCTTTTATGCTTCTTGTCTTAACGAAGGATAGTAAGAAGCCTTATGTTATGATCCCGTGTCCGTCCGTACGCATGTTTCAAATTCGCCTATTATTATTATTATTTTTTTCTTTTTATGTCGTGGGTTCGCGGACCCCCAATAAACATGCCGCGGGGACCTCTATTTGGGAAACACTGCTCTAGAAAATATTTTTTAGGGATGTTTTAAATTAAACTCTTTAAACCAATCTTTTGATTGGAACAAATTTGAAAACAACACGATTGATATTTTATAGTATAATTGATTTATTTATTATATTATTTATTTGGTGAGAAATATGTATCCAATAATTATTATGTTTCAGGTTAAAACAGCAAAAATGCATCTTTTCACGTTCATCCAGTTAACTTGTTTAGCAGTGCTGTGGACCGTGAAATCAACACAAGCGTCACTTGCTTTTCCATTTTTCCTGTTACTTATGGTTCCATTGAGAGCAAATTTGAAATACATTTTTTCTCCTATCGAATTACGTGCGGTAAGTATATTATTAATCTACTTTGTTTTTAATAAATTTTATTGTTGTAATAATGCTCACGTTTATCTATATTTTACACAACTTAAATTATTTATTAGTTATTCTTATTATTATACTTTTTTGTCTTTGTTGTCTTTCTTTTCGTTTTGCAAAAATGTAGTCAGCGTAAATTATTATTATTTTGAATTTTAAACTTTGTACCGCATTTTTCTTAAACTGCAAATATTTCATATAGGTAAAGAGAACTCAGCGTATTGTAAAAATTAACTTGTAATTTTTTAAATTGCATTTCGACATTTTCAGCTCGTGGCAATCTGTAAACCACGTTGCCGTGGTTACTCTTAATTTCTTTCATCAAATTGATAATTTCAACTTTTATTATTCTTTCGTTTTATAAACATTTACAACTATAAATGTGTTACTTTTAGTTGGATGGGGATGAACCGGATGCCGATGGCGATGAACCCGACTTCTATGCAGAAGCTACACTTCCTGGATAAAAGAGCAAAATAGTTACTTAAAGGAAACATTTCCTGCATACTTACTTCCGTTTGAGTACCGTACTTAAGTTAATCGATTAAATTTAGTTGTGTTGAATGTTATCGTTGGCAATATTTAATATTTTTGCATTAGTAATGACAAAACGTTTTCTTTTCTAAATAGGTCCACCAATAGTTTAGATTTTAATTTTTAATAATAATAATAATAAGGAAGTACGACATACAAACTATGAATTCACAGTATTTATTATTTTACACATACCTACCTATACATGCATATTATATTTTACGTGTTTATAATGAATAATAAATTTTGTAACTATATTATGCTACTAAAATTTTAAAATGGAACGAAAATACTAAGACTACATTTTCTTTTATATTTTACTCTGCCTATATCTATTACTGTATTACTTACATGATGGCATCTTATTGGGAAATATGATCCCCTACAAATTTTAATATTCAGAAATAAATTGTCGAAAATGTTATTTAGACTGAATATTTAATATTTTTTATTCGTGTTACAAAAATATTTTTATATTTGACACCATAAGTTCGGTGTTCGGTATTGAAAATATAACTATACTATTTTGTCTAAAAATTTATATATTTTTATTGCAATAAAAAATAATATAAGTTTGGATTACGATATCCACTTAATATGCGTACGTATAAAATTTAATTATCAATTTACTTTTTTTTTAAATAATTAATAAAACCTACGACGACGTCAGTGAATTTTATCTTACTTTAATTCGAGTTTTTAATTTTTTGTTAAGTACTAACGAATAAAGAAAGTCCAATATTAAATCCTGACATAAAATTAATAAAAATTTAAAAGCGATTTGCAGCAATAAATAACACCCGATGAAACGACGAAAAAATTATATGCTTTTCTACAGACACTAACTTTTATTATTTATTTCAATACTTAAAACCCAAACCATTTAGGTGATTTTATACACAATATGTATTATGCATGTACTTATACGTCGTGGCCTCAATAGACACGTCTAAAGTAAATAAACATTGACGAGGTTATACACCTAATAACAAAGCTCTTTGTTTTGAGATCTCGATATTGGGCCTAATGGTTTAACCGGAAACCAGCTCAACTAGGAACCGAGATTTTTTGTTTCCTAGCCTGTTAAATATGCCTATAAATGCCACTCCACTCCTCCCCTTTATTTGTAAAATGATTTATTAATAAAATATAATTTTATTTTGATCCAGTTAATTTCTTTTGGAAACTGAATATATTATGAAATTCATACTTTTAATTTATTTCCGCAATCCATGTTTACATTTTCTTTTAGTAGTGGCTGTACAACAGCTATGGTTAGATGTATCAACTGGATAGTTGATTTTCAAATTGATATTAAAAATAAGACTTGCCAGTCTTATCTGTACTTGTGGTATTTTCTTATCATGTTAAAATTCAAAGGCTTAAAAAATATTTTTATTTTATTAATGTTTACGTAAAGGAGTAGGTACTTAAACTTGAAGTTTTATAGGTGCATATAATGGGTTTTGAAATAGTTTGCAAAATATGAATCATTTCATACAATAATATTATTATTATTATCATCAAATCTTTTTGTAAAGATGGGATAGTAAGTACTATTTACTTTAGTACTTTTATTAATATCGCTCATAAAACTTAAAAAATGTTTTGTTGGATGGATTAAATTTATATGGGCAAATGATCTTATGTAATTTTTACATTTCAATGATAAACTGCGTCTAAAATTTTGGTAGATATTACTTTTCAAACATGACATTTAAAATTTTGGTAGATATTACTTTCAAAACATGACATTTTTGTTTCTCATAGTTGTTAGATCTGTTAAATAAATTGAATAACATAATAATATTTAGCGTGTGATATTAGTATTATTATTTTTGATGGTAAACCAACTTTTGTTTAAAATTCATCTTCTGATTTAGTAGTTTTTTTTTTTTAATTTAAAATATTATTTTACAATGATGAACGTTTCTTAGCACACAGTCTTATTATGAAGTTTAGCTAAAAAACTTAATTATTGTGAAGTTGATAACGTGCTAGTTACGTACAACGTTAGATGAATTTGAATTTTTAATGACCAAACTAAAATACAGATTAGATTTATAAAATTTTAGGTGCTAGAATAAAAAGATAATCTTATTTTATGTACCGATTAGATATTCAGAAAGTTCCGCAACAATATATAGGTACTAATATTCTTCTCTAATGAGCATGTTAAAACTTAAGATATTAAAAATCGAGTAGTATAATGGTGATAACTGAAGTAAATTTAAGCCAAAAATTGTTCTTTCAGTATTATACGTGTCCAACGTTACATTACAAAAAATGTACAATAATATTAAAGTTCTCAAATCTTTCTAAAAATCAATTCAATGTTCATTTTAAACTGTAGAATTCAGTATTAAGTAAGCACTAGTTACCAGTAATTAAATGAAATTTTTATTGTTAGTTTCCTATTACTATCTATACAAATTAGCGAATTACGAATATACCTAGTTTATTTTCTTGTAATTATTGTTTAAACAAATAAAATAGGTACTGTGATGCCACTTAAACTGCTTTTTGGTGCGATGGTAGATGCCTTATGTACTTGTATGTATGAATTTACGTTATGAACTTAATATCTATTTTTATAAAAGTATATTTTAATAAGCTGGATTATAATGTAAGTAATGTTATTAGTAAAACAAGTATAAATTTGGACTAACAAACACGACCAAGTTCTACTTAAAAATGAAAAATCAGGGTGGAATATGTATGTAAACTCTTGTCGAGGTCTGCCTTAAAATGAATAACCGTTGGTACTAATTGCAATATTTTATCTATACAACTTTTATTCTGTTATTTAATATAGTAATTTGTTTTTAACGGTTTATTATTTGTTTTTACTAATAGTTAATTGACCCTAGTTTGCTTTTCATTCTCTTTATAATCTCCATTTTAAAATATTAACATATCTTTAAATTCCAACTAGTAGATAAAAATGTATTATGATTACCTACATATTATAGTTATTATTGTCATTAGAGGTCAAAAGTATAAATAAAGATTCTTGTTTCTATGATGTTTTCAATGCCTATTAAAATATATTTGAAATTAAGTATTTTTCAAGTTTTTCTTAAAAATTACAATAACTTTTTCTTTTTATAATTTGGTACCTAATGTTGATTATTTTAAGTGTGAAATGTCTTTCTCTCTTCAGAATACAAGTAATCAAGTTGTTTTACGCAAGCAAACTGGTTTTTGTATCCAGTCATTTTTATGGTCCAGAATAAGGCGCCCTTCACACTATGCGATTTATCCTAGGATTTCCCATATTCTCATACGATTTTTCTTAGGATTTATTTCAAGAGTTTTACCCTTAGGGGTTATGCTGGTTTTCAGTTCACACTATATGTTTGCTTATGATTACGGATGAACACGAACGAATACGGGTGAGCATGATCAAATATTTCAAAATTTTGAGTTTAGGTTCAGATTGGCCGATTTATCGCAATTTGGGTTACTTTTGCCCAAATTTTGGGACCAATTTTTAGCACAAATCGCAAGTCACCAAATTTGGCGACTTTATGTTATTACATGGGTGATTAATATTTTTTAATATTAAAATTTTTAAAAATGTAAATACAGGGTTCACCACACTTTTTTTATTTATCAACTGCATATAACTTAAATTAAATTTAAAATGTCAATTTTATCAATATCGATAAAGAAGGTTTTAGACGTAACGGCAATCCTATGCAAACTCGTATGAAAATAGACACCGCTCTAATCGTAGGATTCGTTTAATATTTTGTTATGAGTTGAGATTCGAGTCTTTCCGTGCGACAAATCGTACAATGTGAACTGAAAAACAAATATCTACTTACGACTACAGTGACTTTATAGAGACAGTGACGACAAGTGATGTCCCATTTTTGATTGGCTATAATGTTTTTGTTAATAACTGGCTTACGACAGAATAAAAATAACTTTTTTAAGTTCATTAGTGCATTTTATTAACATAAGAAATGGAATTTCTTTTAATGTAAAGAATATGCCAATCCAGAGCATATATTTTTTGATTGAATTTGCAACATCCTGGGCCGAATAAGGGGATTTTGCAACATCCTGGGCCGATTTAGGGGCTCGTGTCGTCACTGTCCCTATAAAGTCACTGTACTTATGACAAGTCCTACGAGAAATTCTAGGATAAATCGCACAGCGTGAAGGGCGCTTAAGAATCCATTTTAGGGGTTAACATTGTAAAAAATAATATCTTCTACAGCTTTTTCTGTCTGCGACAGGACAATCAGTCTCTTCTTCAGAGAGAAAGGTTTCAGCATTAAGGCCCTCCAGCTGCTTAAACTGAATTGGGGAATGCGCTTATGATGTTTTTATAAAGATATACATATATTTTTAATTAATTACTAATTGAGAAAAGTTATTTGTGGTTTCAAACGCCTTTATACATCATGTATAAAAACATTTGACATTTCTGCAGTAAGTAAAATGGGGAGATACTTAGAAAATGATCTTGTTTAAGTTTTCGATTTGTTACAAATATGGCAGCATAAACAAGTATTTCCAGCAATGGTGGTGTAAAGCAAAAATCGACGGGCTATGAAGCGGTAAACCGCGGATCAAAGCCTAGTCGCGCCGACTACAGCCTATTTTCGATCTTTGGGCTTGTGGAGAAGGCAACAGAAAACCACCTCATAAATAAAAATTTTCTGGTACGTCATCTTCACTTAATAGTCGGAATTATCACCGACATTCGGGGGACCGAGCATGGCACATGGAAGAAGAAGAAACAAGTATTACACCAAATGGAGCATGTCATCAAAAATAACATATTAATATCTTTGTTGTAATTTACTTTTGAAGCCTACCTGAAGAGATAATTTCTAAGTTAGGTAATTTTACGACATTATGGTACATGTGTAAGTAATCAGTGTTTTCCCCATATTTATTATATTCCAAAAATTAATGGGAATTTCAAACCAAAATTTCGTATTTAGTATTTTAATATTGAGACCATTTTATAAGAACTAATTACATTTTCGTTATAGGTAAAAGCCTAGTTGTAAAAGTAAGTTGATTCTAATTTAATAAAGAAAACTACACTTTCCTCGAGAATATAATTTCTTTTGCTGTGAAGAAGACATATTATGTAAGTCAAAACCAGTCTGTATATTAAAAGAAATTATATTATAATGTGCTTGAGGAAAGTGTAGTTTTATTTATTGATTAGATTTTGATTGAAATCAGTTCACAGTAATTTTTTTTTTATCTTTAAAATTACTTGGTTTTTCTTGAAATAAATAACTTTTAATAATAGAATCACTGATATTAGAAACAATCCCGGTTACAAATAATCAGTTTAAAGATAATTATTAAAAAAAAATTTTGATGTTGCCATCCACATACAGCAATGTAATTTGTACCTTTTCAAGATTATTTTTGACATATCGATTTTACAGCAAAACTTTTTAGACATTTTTTGCTGCAAATTTTATTGCCTTCAATTTTGTTTACCTATATACATTTTTCCATTTGGTCGCATCATTTCTAACTGACAGCGACTTCAACAAAAAGAAATCGGTGTAACTAAATTAAAAAATTAATAGGAATTTCTTCTTATAATTTCATTGCCTACATTTTTCTATTTTATTGCACCGTTTCTGTAATACAGATGACAATAGATTTTGTATTTTACACAGCATTTTTTAAGCCACTGTAACTCGGAAACAGTACGACAAAATAGAAAAATATAATATAAATTAAAATGAAGGAAATAAAATTTGCTACAAAAATGTTTAATAAGTATTGCTGTAAAAGCGATTTTTATGCATCAAAAAAAGTCTTGAAAAGATACAATAGTACATTGTTAACATTTAATAATACCTTTAGAAAAAAAAATTATAAATAACTTAATTTAAAAATTTTTGTTAAGTTTCCGTGTAACGATTTTAACAAAAGAACTTATCAGCTCTCAATATTAAAGTACTAACTACGAAATTCGGTTAAACTTTTCTGGTTTAGGGCTTTAGGGGAAGATAAACATTTTATGTGACAGCGTCTGCATCCACTCCATGTAAAATAACCCATATTTTTTTAAATAATTATTTGACTGATTATTTTACAACTTGAAGGGCTTATAACTGCCGAAACCTTTGCGATAGCGATAGAGCAGGCAGAATTTTGCTTTCGTGATCCACGTACGTAAAAGCAAAATAACTCCAAAAAATGTTCACTAGCTCTCTCCAACTATTATTATTATTATAAAATATTATTTTGGTTGTTTTAATAATTACATCTTAGATACATTGTTTTATTATTTTAAGTTAGATATAAGAATTTTTCACTCATGCGTCTAATCCAAAGAAAGACGGTGGTTTAAAGTCAGTTTGCTACCCAAGTCAATAAGTACCTGAAGAATCAAGTGTACCAACGATAAACATTACATTCCTTTTGGGTCTAAAGAAAGTGGTGGCTCGTGGCAGCTTTAAAAATAAGTACAAATTTACTTCCCACCTGAAGGTTTACAAAAATACAAAACTTTAGTTTCTGAAAATATTTTACAAAAACTGTTATTAACTATACCTACTTATTGTATTTCTAGCTTTCAAATTTTTTTAACTTAAAAAAATTTTGTATTAATTCAAGAAATTACAATTTGACCTTAAGCAAAAGATGAAAAAAAAAAGAAGTGGAAATATGGATAAGGTGTAAACAATTTTTGGTTGAAGTTTACCCTCGCTTGCAAACATGTACATGCTAGAAGCTAGAGTAATAATACAGGGTTCCCACTAATTTCCAAAAATTAATTCACCGAGTTTTTTGAAAGTTGAAGTTTTTTGAAGATTTAAAAACTTCCATTTCTCTTGTAAACAATTTTATATTGCTTGTTTGGTCTATAATCGAAACGGGAGCAGGAACGAAATGAAACATTGGTTTGCAATAAAACCAGAACGCTAACAGCAACTATAGCTGTGATCTAAACTAAAATATTTGAAACACGCCTTCTGACTATTAGCGCATTCAAAAAACAACAGCAATAAACGTTAAATTGTTTCTGTCCCTGATCCTTTCGCTTATTGTGCATGGAGACATTTGAATACATGCATTTTGACTTTTTACCGTTACTGACCAATTGTAAAGCCATCTTTAGCAACAAAGTTAATTTAATATACCCTATTTTGTATATTCTATCTATAACTTTAATAAATTAGAAGAGCATGCCGTTCATTCCATGATGAAAGTAATTTCCAAATCATTCATTTACTAATGTAAGTCAGAGCAGCTGTAGGGTATACATATATTTAATTTATAATTAAATCATTCAAATGTAAATTAGTTACTAATTTACTATAAACACTAATTCATTTTGTTGGATTATTTAATGATTTACGTAAATAATATCGCTTACAAAATTAAAACTCATCATACTTTAGATATATAAAAATTTTACTTAATTGTGCCACAACAAGCAGTTATTCCGGCATTTCTCCTCCTGGTACCAACTAAAAATTAAAACTTTTAGATTGCTATTGTCAAAGTAAACAAACAAACTACTTACCATAGTTATATTATTACCGTTGAGTAGTATTTGATCTAATCTTGTAATTCTTCGACCTTCTGGTGTTGTCTCATATTCGGTAACATCCTCCAACAACATATTGACAAAATCGTCGAAACCTAATAATGTCCCAACAATTTCTTTATCATTTTTCATGATAATATGAATTCGAGAACCTATACATTTATCTACCAGTTCTGCAAAAGTTGAAATCAAGTATATTGAAAATAACCTCAAAAACTACAATATAACTTACCTAATGGTAATAAAGTAGATGATTGTATTGGCATGCTAGCCATCGTTAAGAAATAATATTGCTAACTTGTAATTAAACTTAAAAACACAAATTAACAATTTTGTTAGGTTAGGTTACAGCAACAATTTACAAGCATTTCATATGGCCAACAACCAGTCAACCATCATTAAAAGCAGAGTCGTACTTAGACGGTGTCCAGTGTCGTACTAAGGGTTCCCTTAAGAAGACGTTTCTTATTTAGAATTAAATGCCCTCTCTGAGGATTGAGAAGACATCGGAAAAGAGGAGAAGACACTAATTGCCAACTATTTTTCTGCAAATAAGCTTTTTAAAATTAAAATCAGACTTTTTAAGAACTCTGTATCGTTGAAAATTTTAGTACCAATACGACACAACCTTAAATATAACAATTATTGTTTCGATTTTGTATTAGAATAATAATTGAAGAAATTAAAGTCTAAACAGCCCAAGTGCATTTTTTTTAAATTTAACTAAGAGTTGTTTGAAATTCCCGAAATTCGGTGTCATCCATAAACCATGCACGTGGTTCCATTTTGACCTCTTTCGTTTCTTTACATGACCTCCCTTCATGTAGCTAATGTAACTTTTACCATGAACCCCCTCCTGGATGGAACGTAGAATTTTCTTATTATTTTGTGCTTTCTGTGAACAAAACTATTTAAAAATTATTTGATATAAAATAAACAAGACCGATATTTATATACAACATAATAATATATTTTTTGTAATTGTATACATTCTATCTCAAAGAAAGAAAGAAATAAAAATCTATATATAGCTTGACTCTAGCTCCCCCTTGCCTTCATGTAGCCCCTGCATAGCTTTCTACCTAACCTCTTCCCACTTATAAACGTGGTTTATGGACAACCCCTTTTCTTCTGTCGAGTGTTAAAGTTATTGAACATTAACTTGTATTTTTATATTTATATAAATATATAAATCTTAACTTGTGAGAATATATAAACAATAAAACTTCAATATAACAAGTTAAATTAAAATAATATAATTGAAATTATATTTTAAGCTTTTTTTTATTTTCTGACAGAAGGCGATATACTGAAAGCTTAAAATATAATTTTAATTATATTATTCAATTTAACTTGTTATATTGAAGTTTTATTGTTTGCATTATTTATATTCCCATTGAATTTTCAAATTTCTTTAAAGCAAAAGAACCGAAATGAATCTTTTTTTTTAATACAGTAACAATAAAATAGTCGATTGATACGTGGCTTAAGTAGTGTAACTCGATATTAACCATATCAATATTTTGGAAAACCCAAAAAATGCACGAAACACTTTTTAGAACAAAAATGTTAGTTAGTTTCGTGTATCTTTTTAAGGTTTTTAAAATATTGATTTGGTCAGTAACAATAAAATTATTTAATATAATGTTACACTAATTATTACCTCTAATTAAAAAATTTTTTTTTTGGAGGTAAGGTAATCGAAAAAAAATTTCATTTTTTTTACACTTTCGAGATAACCGTGTTCAGAAACGTAAAGATTTGAAAAAAATTTAAAAAAATTCTGTGTCGGTCTGTCTGTCCGTTGTTAGATTTTGTCTCTCGCTTTATTCCTAAACCGTCCAAATTTGGTATGGTAGTAGGGCATGATCGCATGGTATAAAGATTACATTATTACATGTATCCGCTTTTTATTTTATTTCTCTTTTGAAAATAAAAAATAGTTTATCAAGTTGGTATAAAATGTTATAAATGTCAATTTTATTTGACATTTTGTTGTTTCAGCATTTGACAAATTCAACCATGGAGAGGTACACTGCAGTTACTAGATAGATACAGTACCGCAAAGTTCGGCCATATTGGGGCCCTAATTTATGCGGGAAATTAAAAAAAAGTTGCAAAATTGTAACTGGGGTTATAATTTTTCAATAACGTCAAGTTAAAACAATGCATTTTGTCTTATGTATGTGTTTTCTTGCATATTTTTGTTTATTTTTATTTTTAATTTTAATAATTTTAGGGAATTCTGGCGAGCCGCCACTGATTTAACCATAAAAATTACAACAAATGTCGTTTGCCATTTTCAAATGACGCCATTTTGGGGCCCTAATTAACGTTCTCTCTCTAACTCATTGGCCCATAGGTTTGAGGTACTGTATCTATCTAGTGACTGTAAGGTGGTAGGTGGTCCATTTTATGAATTTATGAATATTTGTGAAAACGAAAATATTGAAAAAATATCGAAAATATTGAAAAAATTGTCAAGATCCTTCTATCATAATAAAAAAAAATTAAGATAATTCTCTGAAAATTGTTTGTTTTATTATAAATAATGTTGTGCTATTCTCCAACAAGGTGTTTGCGGAGTATTTGATTGTTGTGTACTAATACTAGGTTTGCTATGCAATGATTTATTGGCGCCAGTTGTCGCTGGCCCGCCAGTAAAATAAAAATGCATGTGTAGTAATTGATAACTGGCGCACCGTCGACGACTTGCGCCACTAAATCATTGCATGTGTAAACCTAGCATAATGCTTATTAGGAGTAGGTTTAGAAATAGTACATTATGCACCAAGGGTATAAAGTGAACGTTTTTTACGTACGACTAAATGCAGTCGTGTCTCAAAACGGCTCCTCCGTCCGTACCATGAGTCGCGCGCATTCGTTTTAAATTTGACGTTTAAAAATGTAGAAAGTTAACCTATAAATTAATGTTGTCTGTCATTAAATTTTGACGTTTATTCAGAAATTTCAAAATTATGTTTCAAATTCAAGATAAAAACAAATCAACACCGTATTTACTATATTGACAGTTTATCTATCGTTTTTAAAAGTTCAAATTGTTGCAATAAAAGTGTTTGCTGAATATTTCATAATTTTTTATTAATAAGAAACAAATAATTTACAAAACAAAATTGAGGACCATTTTTTCAAAACTCAACAATTAAAAAATATCAATTTTTCAGGAGAGCGTTTAAACGGTCTAACTCTATGCTTGTATCTTATGAGAAAACAAATTTAAATTTTATATTTGCATGTTTATCATTCAGGTTAGTGCATAACTCAAATTCGGCAAAATTGCATTTAACGAATTTTGAAAAAACTGTCGTCAATAATTATACTACTTCTAAAATTATATATTAACTTGTATGTTTTATTTTGAAGAATTTCTTTAATATTAAGTTTATCTTTGGGAGTTGGTTTAAATTTAAAACGAATGCGCGCGACTCATGGTACGCTCCTATTGGACGGAGACGTTTTGAGACACGTCCATTTTTTGGCCTGAGGGTAAAGGATTATTTGCACGAGTCATTAGCCGAGGGCAAAAATTACCCGAAGGCCAAAAGTCACTTTATTCCCTATTTTCAGTCTCCTCCAACTACGAAATTAATTTATTGGCCATGATGAATTGAAAAAAATAGAAACACGTGTACGCCCGACGGTGATAAAAATATTGCGCGGCCAGCGCGACGCTCATTTTTTTGGAGTTGTCAACTTTGTAAAACGATAATTATGCGGGAATGGCAAATAGCGCTATAATTTATTTTTATAGACATATCAGTTGAAGGTAATAAAATAAAAAATATAATAGTATCAGATTAATTCGACTAACATCATTTATACGATTGACATTCGTAATGTTATTTATGTGAGCGCCGTGCTCACATGTGTACCAACGACGGGTTAATACAAATATGCATTTAAATTACAATATTTTTTTCTGACTTTATTTGTAAACCAAATTTAAAAAAATTAAGATACATTACATAATATGTTGTTGTTGTCGAAATAATTTAGGTCGGCGAAGCATAGAAAAAAAAAAGAATTTGGTTATAGTTATGTCATCATGTTAATGGTTTTTTGAGAATGACAAGTTCAAGTTGTATTTTAATAATTGATTGATTTAATAGAAAGCCAAAAATAAATATCGTTAAAAATTACAGTCCACTTATTTAAAACAGAAACATAGGTTTTCGTGAAAGCCCTCAGCCGCGGTTTTTGTGAGAACACCCCGATCTTCATTGGCCGTAGATCGGAAGAAACAGTTGTTATGTAGAATAGTTTATATGCTAAAATTAAAAATCATGCAAATTGTCCATTGCAAATCTGTGGTCGCATGCTATAAGGGAATAAGTCCACTTATACCCAAATCCATTTTTTTGTAGAATAAGATTCATAATAATAGGTGTCAATCTCTGGTATATGGAGAAAAATCTATGTCAATAATTAATTGGAAATTTACAAATTTTTTTAAAGATATTACCTATACTTAAAATCAATTAAAAACTCAGTAATTTTTTATTTTATTTTTCTTTACTTCTGCTATAAGGGAATTTGTGATATATTTGTGAGATAGCAATTAAAATTTCAAAATAAAAGTTGTAAAGTTAGCTATTTCTACTTATATCCTTCTAGCATGTGACCACAGAAATATTAACAAGTTGTTAGTTATCAGACTGTTAAATTTAAAATGGTGATACGGCTGTAAAACATGGTTTTATTTGTAGAGAAAAAAGTTATTTTCTTGAGAAAAACGATTTTCAATTTTTTCAGAAAATTTGTAATACTTTAAAGCGTTTTAAAAATTTTTTGTATTTTACATTTTAAAAATCTGATGTGGCCATCGCATAACTTTCCGATTTATTAAAAGTAAGTCTCAATTTACCTCAGATTGAAAAAACTAAAATACTAAATCTTATCAGAGCATCAAACATCAAACATTTAGAAAATCGAAATAATAAGCAAAAATACAAATAACAAAATATAGTATCCACAAATAACTGAAATTCTATGTACAAAAAAATGAAGATATATTTTTAGAAATTTTATTAAAAAATCTAAAAAACTTTTTTATTTTAGAAATTTTTTTATAAAACTAAAGTTGTAGGTAATTTGATTCTGATAATTTTTTGTCATAATCATAATTTTGTCATTTCATTGCGTTTCGATGGATGGTTATGATGGATTATGTTTTATCGCTTCAAGTAAACCCCCTATTCCCATACGATTTCATTCATTTTCAAGAGGCTTCGGGTAAATTTTTTTTTCAATTTCAGATTAGAATATTTTCTTACTAAGGAGTTCGGAAAGTAAAAATCAAGTACAATGTTCCACGTAGGAGAAAAAAAAATTATCTAAGAGTTAAAAAATTACAGAATTGGCAGCGATTTTTCTTATGCTATAAATAGGGATCGGATTTTGAAGCATTTGCATGGTTTTTTGCGTACAGGCACGTGAAAAATTTTAAAAGGGGAACCTGTTTTACGTCTTTCTGAGTCGTTTTATGTAGTTTTTATTTTGCCTATAAATGCATATTTTGAGTTTAAATGCATATTTTTTGCTTATATTGGCATATATTTTGCATATTTAGGAAATTAAATAATAAAATTTTTTGTTTTTGCAAGGGTTTGAAACAATTTACCTAAGTGTTTTTTTATTTTGAAATAACTGTTTAAAAATTGCAGCATTCAATTAACTTGCGCATACATCTGACACCGTTACATTAATATTTGGTATTATTGAAAATAGAAATTAAATTGAATTTATTACATGGCCAGTCCGATAAATGAAAATTTTAACAATTTCAAAAGTATTTTTTGACCTTTTAAGTAAAAATTAGATGAAATTAATATAATATAATATAATTCGTAGCTTATATTTCTGCAATATTTTTGTGTCCACTCTGTATATTATTAAAGTTTTTAAATTATGTAGGGACGCTAGAGTTGATTAACATAACATAACATAACTTTACCGGTCAAAAGTAATAGAAAATAAGTTCAAAAAAATATATTCAAAATCCGAAGTGAGCCTCATCTTCAAAAAGTTTAGCTTCAAAAATATTCCTTTAGACGTCGTATTTCTAAATATATGTTGAATAGTATTTTACATTTTTGTATATTAAAAATGCCGAGAGCTAAAGAAAGTTAGGTGCAACTTTTAAAAATCATAAAAAATAAAACAATAGTTTATTAATAGTATTTTATTTCTAAGAATGTACTCTCGCTGTAATCACAGTTCAACACCAACTAAACTTCTAGAAAAAATAGTTAATTCATTATTTGCACCAATTGCAATCCAACATTTTGAGGTATAATAAAACTTTTTAGCGTATATTTAAGTGCTTATTTTGAAGTTTTTAGAGCATATTTTTAAGTTTTAGCTATAAGTACGCCAAATTTTTGAGTGTAATATTACTTATTTGGAAATCTTAAAATATAAAATAATTTAAGCATAAACGTATTCTGGAATTGAGCTCATTGCTCATTGTAAATCCAGTCTGTATGATTTGAAAAAGATTCAGTCCACATACTCGTAATATAGTTTGTTGAACAATTTTTGAAACAAAAAAATAAAAATGTGTTGAGCTTATTTAGGTAATTATTACCAAAAGTAATAAATTTGTTAATATATTTTTTTACTTCAGTTACGCCTATGCTTATAATTTATGACAGAGATTGCGCAGTAAGTATTTAATGTTTAGTTTACCACTAACAAAGATGGTAGGTGTTTGTGTCAAACATGTAAACCCGTGTTTTAGTGTAATTTGAACTGTTTTTTAAACAAACTTGTGTCTAAATTGTGACAATAATGTTACTTTAGTATACTATTTTGGATATATAACAATTTTTTACTAATTAACGTAAGTATTGTTATTGTAATATTTAATGTAAGGACTATTTATTGTCGCCTTCCTATATTTACCAAACATTGATTTATTTTTACCAACGAAACCCTCACATTTCTCTAAATCTTAAAATATTTTGGCTAGCTTAATTTAGAAGAAATTTTAATTTATCGAGTTGGCCATTTGTTGTTCGGTTTTTCCAAAAACTCATGCCACAATGTATTGAGTTATTGTCCTCTTGTACTATTTTAAAATTATAATTATAGCAAATTATGGAGATTTAAATGTTAGCTTATGCAACATGATTTTTGAATGTCTGATGAACCTATAATTAAAATAATTTGCACTCGTTCTCATTTTAAACTTATGGTGCTCAGCAGAGAATGGAATACTTGTATAATAATTATTCCTGTATCTCAAGTAATTGTGTGTTTGAATCCCATATCCGCATATGGCCTAAGTACAGCAGCCAAGTCAATTTAGTGTCAATGCAATTAAAACCTTAAAATTTCAGATGAATCGTATATAATAGGAAGTATACTAAACCTGTAGTATCACATTGGACATGCAGTGTAGTGTATGTATTGTTTATGCACTGAAAAATGTTTTCAAAATTTGAAAAATTTTTGTTAACCATCCAGTCAATGGGTAGAATAAATTACATATTATATTATAAGTACCATAATAAGTAAAGCCCAACAGGCTTCACTCGTGGACTGGAGGGTTAATAGTGATAAAAACGAATGGCATGAATTTGAAACCCTAAAGGAACCGCCAGACCAACGCGAAATATTTGACGCATCGCAACGGAATTTTCGCATGATCTTCTAATCAACGCCTATAAAATATAGTTAACATAGTAAAATAAAATATTTATATAAAAAAGTGGATCGATTATATTGAAAAAAGTAAAAAGTAATTATGAAATACACTATACTGTCGTCCTAAGCTAAAAAGCAGTATCTCCATTTTTTTAAAAATTTTATTTATATTGCTTTTTAAGATTATTACAACAATATATGTGATCCTGCAACACTAAAAAGCAGTAAGATTACTAATTATTGCATATAACTATTAGTCTTACTAGTTTTTAGTGTTGCATATAACTATTAGTCTTACTAGTTTTTAGTGTTGCAGGATCACAGATAATCCTCAAAAGCGATATAAATAAAATTTTTAAGAAATGGAGATACTGCTTTTTAGCTTAGGACGGCAGTATATCACCAAAGAATTCTTTGGAAGAATTCCATTTCATGGAATCCGTGATCATAAACATTAGAATATTCACAATCTAGGTAGTAGATAAATACAATATAAAGAAAAACTTAATATGGTTATAGTTATTAATATGTGAAAATATTTTACAAATTAGATATTCTTTTTTTATATGTTAGATAAATTAATATAGTAGAACCCCTCTATAACGAGTCCGGTTATAACGATTCATCGGCTATAACGAGTAAAAGTTTAATCCCTTGACTTTTGTTTACATGCTAAACTGACTCTTTATAGCGAAAATCTGCTTATAACGAGTAAGTATAGGCTGGTCCCTTGAGCTCTCGTTATAGAGGTGTTCTACTGTAATTGAAAAAACTTACTGTTTTTTAGGATAACAATATGCAAATTAGTTGAATTAGTTTGCTACACGTCAATTCAGGTATTTCGAATTTCGTATTCTCATCAGGCAAACCTAGAATAATATTTCTAACGCGGGCAGTATTTTGAAATTTGGGTTGTTTTACTATTAATGATTGTAATATTTAATTACAATTAGTATCGCCTTCAATATTTTTTTACTTGATCTGTTTAGAAACAATTTCAAAGATTTTATTTTATAATTGATTTTGCCATACCAGCAGTATGGCGTAAAGCCTACACCGGCCGACTGCTGCTGTAATCTAAAGGCCAAAATATATCTGTGGGCTATGGGGAAGGCAACTGGAAACCACCTCATTAATTAAATTCCCTAGTACGTCATCTTGGCTTCAGCCAAGATGATCTTAACATCCGGTAACGGATAGGCACGTGAAGAAGAAGAATTGATTTTGGCATCAAGTAGGTAGAATTTTATTTAAAAAAAATGTCAAATAAATTTGACTTGATTTTCTATTTAATTGAATTGAAAGAATACTGTCCACGTAAGAAATATTATTTCCAGGTTTGCTCGATGAGAATCCGAAATTCGAAACACCTGAATTCACATGTAGCAGACTAATTCAACTAACTTGCATATTGTTATCGTAAACAACAAAACGTTTTTTCAATTAAGTATTATTAATGTATCTAACATGTAAAAAAATAATAATTTGTAAAAAAATATAAAGAAAAACGTTTTAATATTTTTTTTATACAACTGACATTAAAAATGTCACTTTTAGGTCAAGTTACCTGGGTTAAAAATTCAATTTTATAAGGTAGCACGTTAAAAATATTTTTTTCTCCAAACGTCACGAAAGTCGGCTGTTTCATTATCGATTTTAAACACGAAAGTCAAATTTTTCCTTACCAACATACATAAACCACGTGGCGTAGAGTTTTTTCGAAAGTAAAACTGTCGGCGGCAGGAAAAAAATAACTAGAAATGTTACATTATTTTAATAAAAATGAGTAATTTTGGTAACTAGCTTTTCTAAAAATTATTTTAAGTTTATTTACCCTTAAGACAGGGATGCACCCCATATAACACTTAATATCTACTGGATATCCAATTACACTCCAGATAATGTATGTATATCCACGGCTCCATCTGGATATCTATTAGATATATGTTGCACAAAATTTAGTGAATATAATATATATAGCCGACATTTAGTAGACATCTATTTTATGAACGTCACTATCTGGATAGTGACACACACATTGGATAAACATGTTTGTGACACCTGGATATCCACGATATATCCACTATATTTAGCAGTCTAACATAGATGTCTTCTGGATACCGGATGATCTATTAAGACATCTACTGGATATTCAGAACATAGGTTTGTGTTGTCTGGGACAGACTTATTGAGACTAGGGGCCACTCGGGCAGATTATGAGTTAAAGGCGGACCGCAAGAAATAAAAGTCCGCATTTACGAATGACCTTTTTTCTATTTAGCTTTTTCGTTCTTTTTCAAGGGAATGCTACAATTTGTGCGATAACATCATGGTTCCGATCGCGAGCCCACACTGTACAACACAGACCTAGGTACTCAACAGCGCATTCAAAATTATTGACATTATTTTCCATTTGGTATTTCTATTAATCCGTTCGCGGGCCGCACGGACATCGCCGGAGGGCCGCGGTTTGTGCATCACTGCCTTAATGGGAGAGTCTTTCTTTGTTAAATATGAATTTGTCGAATTTCGACTTGAAATTTGATGGACATATTTTTAAAACATTGAATAATAAAATAACAATAATTGAATTAAGTAATAAAGATACTTTTTTTTCTTATGAAAAGCGATTTCTCTTTTATTCCGGTAGCTTTGTTTTTGCAGTAGTTTGATCCATTTTAAGGGGTTAGGCTACTTTGACGGGCTGAAAAATGAGCATTCTTTACAATTTTTTTTAACACTACAAATAAAACGACAATAATGAGGTTTTAACAGCTTACTCTACACATCTCAAGGTATACAAAAATATTTTGTATATTAGATAAGACGAGATTGCCTTTTATTTTGGGAGGTCCGCGGCAAACAGTAGAACTCAAGCAATTTTCATCCGATTGACTAGAAATTTTAACTGTAACTTCTCAGATATATTCTCTAGAGAAGTACACATGATTATTAAAATACATATATGAATTTTATATGAATAACAAAAATTTTCTATTTTAACCGAAAAATCGATCTTAATTTGTTTATAAATTTAAAAATTGTTAATCAATCGTAATAATCGTGTATACTTCTCTAGAGAATCTATCTGAGACGCTACAGTTAAAATTTCAAGTCAATTGGATGAAAATTGCTCGAGTTCTACTGCTTGCCGCAGACCTCCCAAAATAAAAGGCAATTTCTTCTTATCTATCTCAAATCAAAATCGAAATCAAATCAAAATATCAAAATCAAATCAAAATAGAAAACAATTTTGTATACCTTGAGATATGTAGAATAAGCTGTTAAAACCTCATTATTGTCGGTTTATTGGTAGTGTCAAAAAAAATCGTAAAGAAGGCTCATTTTTCAGCCTGTCAAAGTTTCAGACCCTTGTCGCTTTCGGTTTTCGGCAAAATAAATAAATAGTAAAAATTAAAAAAAAATTATCTTTTTGTCATTTTGAATGCAAATTTTAAATTTTGCCAAAAATAGTGAGACCTGCAGAAATTCTTTCTCGTAGTTTTGTCAAAGAAAATGTTAATGCTGTTATATATGAAAATAGAAAGATACAGCTTTTAAAACACCAAATAATTCTTTTTATTTCAAATTATATTTATCATTCAAAAATATAGATTAAAGAAAAAATCCCATAAGCAAAATAACCACTTTGCGAGGCAGCCTTGTAAAGTGTGTACAAAACTTTAGACTCGAGATCACTGCGTCTTAACTGGAGTGAGTAATAATCTAACTATGATTTCTACATTTCTAGCTTGCTGGTGTATGCTTTGCATCATATTGCTGGTTGTTGATCTCTGCGAGGGAGAGTATTAATTAATTAAATAAATCATACCAAATTGGCACTCTTTTCGCAGTTTTATTATCTTTGCTAACGCGTTATTTTTATTTATTAGAAACTTTGCAGAACATCTAGAAGTTTATACAGTGTTTCACAAAAGAAATATACAGGGCTGCCGTCTGAAAACGAAACAGACGGGATTGTGGCTAGCAGAATTTTTTTTCAATAAATGCAAAAACACGTCAATTTTATCATCGAGAGGGACAACTTTTGCGACCAATGTCACTCCCGTATTGTTTCATCCCTTCGCGCTGTGATGATAACCCCTGAAATGTTAATAGGGATGATATGGCAAGTGACACCTCATTTGATAGGTCTTGCTTCCCTGAATTCAGTGCAATAATTTTTTTGAAGTTTTATTAATTATTCAACAAAATAATTGAAGCTGCAAAAATGCGAAATAAATACGATATTTCAAGACATTTATGAATAAAAAAGTGAAAATCGGTTGGACAGGTTGGTTTTAATTACAAATGGGCTACTTTTATTGCTATTCATAAACATTGACAGTTCAACTTTTGAATGAAAAGATGGGTCTGATGAAAAGATCAGTTTAATCAAATTAGATGTTCAAATTGTAAATTGAACACAGCAAATGCTGTAAATGTTTTGAAGAAACCAATTTTATTGAAATATTTAAAAAAATAAGCTCCAAGCAAGATAAAAGATTCATGAAAATGTATCTGTGCTAATGCACTCTTTATAATAAATGAGCAGGGCTGTTCCACCACACCACACGCCACCACACTCTTACTTTGATTGACTAAATCTATTATTATTTAAAAAAAAATCAGAAACAGCAACTTTTACTTTTTGAAAAAGTACTTATGAAAATATAAAAATTTCATTCATGATAATTACGTTGACATGTATATGAATATAAAAATGTATATGAACAAACATGTAGGGAACAAATTGACAAGAAAAAATGCTTATCCGTTTTTCAATTTTGTTAAACCGTTTCTGAGATACAGGATGAAAATTAATATGTTTTGTTTTGTACTATATACAGAGGCAATTATAAAGTCACTATCACTCAGAAACGATGCGACAAAATAGAAAAATGTAAATATACAAAAATAAAAGCAATGAAATTTTCAACGAAAAATGTCTAAAAAGTTTTGCTGTAAAATTGATTTTTATATGGCAAAAAATGCTTCAAAATGTACAATTTACATTGTTAACATAAGGGGGTCTGAGTTCTTTTGCGAGTATATACTTAGTTTATATTATAATCGTTATTTATGTTTTTTGTTTTATTGCTTCTTTAACGGTAATAAATTTTCTGAAAATAAATTTATAATACAATAATTTGTTTCCCTAATAAGCAACATCTGGTTATTTTAAAGTCTATTACTAATAATTAAGGAAATCTATTGCATATTATTCCTTTGAATTGGTACTCTGTAATTTTTTCTTGGAACAACCATGTAGATGCGCCAGGCCAGTTTGAAAATCCAAACTCCAAAAGAAGTTTTTAAAGTAATTTTTCCAATGTATAAAAGCTGGTTTACACTATGCGATTTCTCATGTGACTTATCGTACAACTTGTCATATTAGAAATATTTTTACGTTCACACTATAAAATTTTTGGTATTTAGTAACATAAAAACAAAAAAAAAGCAATGCGCATTGCTTATGATTTTAGATAGGGTTTTTCATACGATAAAGTCACATGAGAAATTGTATAGTGTGAACCAGCTTTAAAAATGGGAATGCCAAAATACAAAAATTAAATACGTGGCATGAGAATACCTTACAAATTTGTGTTTACAAAAAGTATGTAAGATATTAAAGGCCGGTTTTACCACCTCTTGTTAAGTGGTGCTTAATGCTTAACTAATAGTTAAGCAATACATACACTACACTAATAGTTTTACAAATCTATAGTAGAAGCAAACTGACGCTATAACTAATAGTTAAATCAACTAGTTAAATCACAAAAATACTCAAATTATGTGGGTTGGTAGTTTTATGCATAATAATAAATAGCTACAAAAAATCCATTTTAGCTTGTTGAATTTTTTCTAGATTTTTTTCCAGTCAAAGAATAGTACTTAATAAGCCCATTTTTGTAATTAACTCATTTTTCGAAAATTGTGGATTGGTAGGTTTCTGCATAACTACGTCGAATTATTCTCGATCTTATTCAGACTAAAATTTCCATGTTTGGGAATCCGATTTTTTATTTTCGATCACGTCAAGTAATTAAAAAATCCACTTCAGCGCTAGAAAAAACCTTTCCCTTGCTCTAACAATATCTTTCTTTCGAATAGGTACTCATAAGTCATAACTAATCGAACTTTACTTTACTAAGGTAAAGTAAATACCACAATACAATCAGACAAATTGTGTAAAACGAACTAGTTGCTGGTAGTTAATATGATCTGTTGGATGTGTTGGTTAACATGCCCAGAGGTTGCTCAAGATTGGTAACCAGTCAACCTCTGCAACTACTGGTTAACGTTAACTAATAGTCAGGTTAACCAACAGTTGAAGAGGCAATTGTATAAGCGGCACTAAGAAGACAAACAAACCTTCTCTTCTATGTTTAATAAATTATATTTGTTGGTTAGTGAAAGTTAAGTGAGTTGTACGAGAAAAAATTCGAAACCTACACCTACTAAAGGCTGGTGTCCACTTGAGACAAAACAGTATCGAGACCACGGATTTATGAATGATATATTCATTTATGAATGATAATATATTCATAAATCCGTGGTCTCCAGACTACTCTCGAGACTGTTTTTTTTAGACAAAGCAGTCTCGAGAGTAGTCTGGAGACCACTGATTTCATTCATAAATGAATATATCATTCATAAATCCGTGGTCTCAAGACTGTTTTGTCTCAAGTGGACACCAGCCTTTAAACTTCAGCATAAATATATGCCGTTAGTATTTTAAGAACTTCAATGACATAATAAAATATTAATTAACTTCAATTCAACAAATCACAATTCATTAGAGGAAAGTGCTATAAAGTAACTAGTTACTTGACCACAGTGGTGGCTTGATGTGATCGCTAGTTGAGTTATGAGCGGAAATTCTGGGTTCAAATCCCGGACTCGGCAGAATTTCTTAGCTCGGCCCTCTGGTGAACATCAAACTGTGGATCGAAATACTAATAACTTTCCTTAACATCTTAATGGAAAACGGGATACAATAAGCCTAGAGCTTCAATACAAAGTGGGCATTGAACCACTACCCGTACAGCTAATTTGGAATTTGGAATCTCTAGTCGCGTGGATAGAATAGTCTCTATTGTTTACCTTAGAATATAGTATAATTCTGTGGTACTAGGGCAGAACCCCATATTATGTCATAAGCATGATTTTTCAGGAAGCGCTTTTTAAAGTTTGCGAAGTCACTGAAATTCAGAATTTGTATCAATAAGCAATAATAAGACAAAGTTCGTCAAAGTGTTATCTACCATCCTATATAAAGATTATTGAAAAATTTCTACGGGATGTAAAAATAATTTCATAAGTTTGACATATATCGCTTTTACTTTTCTTGACTTACGGGGTTCTGCCTTAGTACCACAGAATTATAATAGTAAGGTATATTGCTGCCCCGTGCTTTCTCTATACTAGCAGATTTCTGAAAATGTTTTCTGTACTTACCTCACCTACTATTTATTAATTTATTTAAATTTTCAAGAAAGATACCGCTTACCCTATAATCTATAATATTATATTATTGATTGTGTGCCATGTCAAGGTGCCAACCAACTAATAAAAAGTATATTTTTAGTTACAGTCACTGACAAAATTATATATATTCTTACATTAAAAGCGTAAAAATTAAACACAACTCTCGATTTTTAAGGCATTTAGAGATATTTTAATTTTTATTTTTATTAATTTTAATTAATATAATTAAATTAATTTTTACAAAATAATTAATTATTTTGTAAATAATTAATAATATACCTTATAAATATAAGTACCTATTTATAATTTAAAAAATAGCAGGTTCATGTTCAATAACTACAAAACAAAAAACTGAAAATTAAAATTTCTGATATTACCATTATGTAGGTACAGTTTGTTTATACAAGAAAATCAGTCGCATAATATGCGAGCTTTCTTGTTTAAAACCGTGAGTTCCATTTTTGCGAGATTTAGCAATCGGATGTGCTTGAACACCCTAAGCTAGTGTATTTGGTTGAAAAGTATTTAAGTTCTAGTATGTAGTATGTGGGAAGGTAACAGGAAACCACCTCTTTAATAATTCCTTAGTAAGTCGCATTGGCTTCTGCCAAGTTGACTGCCTACGCACTGCATAGTGTATGGTATTCATAGATGAATTTGTTTAACTTTTTCTTTTGTTTATTCTCTTTTAAAAGTTGATTATAAATAGTCTTCATATTGATTTTTCTTTAAGTTTATTTTGGAGATAAAGGGAAAAATGAGTTAAAATTTATAGATAATCATTATTAGAATGGTTCGAGTAAGTCGTGATCTCTGAAGCCGGCGGGAAATCATATGTACTTGGATTATACATTGAAATATCTATTTGCGAAGGAATGAAAAATAAACTTTTCATACGCGTTTGTCTTTTACTACTATTGTTTGAATAAGATACAAAAAAAATTATTAGTTGCACTATTACAGAGTATCATTTTGCAAATTATTTTTGTTTGCAATTAGCGGTTATACGTACATTAAGGTAGGTAGCTGTTTTACCTATTTTTGCAATCATTTTTGAGGAATGCGCATGTGTGTTGAAAAATAAAACGCAACAGTACGTGAGAAATAGTATATTATACATCATGGGACTAAGGTGGTGCTTTTCATCCCGCGTGCAAAGGTTTTTGCACGAGGTGTTAGCCGATTGTAAAAATCGCACACGGGATGAAAAGAACCTTAGTTCCAAGGTGTATATACTATTTTTCACAATTTCGCTTAAAATGCTGAATTACATTGGTTAATAACTAAATTTGAGATTTTGAAATTGCTCGAAAACGGCGCTAAATATCGAAAAACCGAGCAAAAAGTTTACCCCCGTTACAGTAGCCCCCCAGCGATTTGTCGTAAGAAGCCATATGCAAAATTTCAGATCAATAGCGCGCAATAATGGCGCGGGAAAAAAGTATTACTTTAGTCCGCAAAGGCGGGAGTAAAGTGAGCACTTTACTCCCGGAATTGTGAAAAATACTTTTTCATCCAAGACCTTGGAAAGTATACCATTACAAGTAGTTTTAACTTATGGAAAATGATACGTTGCGGTCGACGCATACGTATATTACATTTTATCACTAGTCATAACAACGGTAATGGATAGAGTCCGGATTTGTAGCTAAAATGCTTTTCCTGAAAATTGAAAGCAGCTCAAAAATTTTAAATAATCTAAACGATTTATCAAAAAAGAGACCATTTGGCACCATGTTGTATATGCTTTTTTTGCTTTTTTTAGGGTGTTTTGGGTTTTTATGCTTTTTTTTTGAATTTTTATACAATTTGTGCTTTTTGTTTAATTTTCATACTTTCAGTGCTTTTTTTTAAATTCATTCGTAGCTTTATTTAAAAATATTTAAAACTTGATTTTTTTAATTAATACTTCATTTGCAAATGTAAATTTTTTTTACATTTTAGACGGGGACGTGGTTGAAAGCTAATTTGTATTATCTGTTAAAGAATCAAAAAATTCTGTGACATTTAGGATTTGTAAGTGATATTATAAAAGGATAGAAAAGCAGCCTTTAACTGAATCGCTTGATTTAATAGAAAAATTTAAAAACACCACGTCTGACGTTACAGCACAAGTTGGAATTGGCGAAATAATTATAAATTTGGAAATAGATCTCTCGGTTGCAGCAAAATTCAAGTTTGCACCTAGTGTCGACGTTGAAAGAAGCTTTTCAGCTTACAAAATTTTTTAAGGAATGGTTTTACTTCAGAACATTTGGAACAAATTTTAAAAATCAATTGTTTTAGAAATCAAATTAATGCTTTTGTAACCAGTAAAATGTGTGCTTTTTTTTTATTAAATTGATGCTTTTTTTGGTAATATTTGATGTTTTTTTAAGCACTTTTTTTTTAAATTTTTATCCTTTTTTATCCGGACTCTAGTAATGGAAATATTACTTACGTCCTTTATTTTATTACCGTTGTTATGACTAGAGCCCGGATTTATAAGCACTTATAATTTAAAAATAAGCGCTTTAAAAAGTTTCAAAAAGCAGAAAAAAAAGTCATATAAAATTGAAAAAAGCACTAAAAATCAAACATCAAAATATAATTTTTATTACATATTAATTAAACATTCGCTTCATAATAAGAAAAAAATTAATTTTTATTAAATTTTTCAATTTGAAAAATTGTTGTCTGTCGTTAATGCCTGCTTATAAATCAAAAAAAATTTTTTAATAAATAATTTTTACCGATTCCACTAAAGGAAAAATTTTTTGTCTTCAAATTTTCGATGGATGATAGAATTAATGTATTCTTAACAATTTTTTGACATTGTTTTATTGCTGCCGAAGACGATTCTGACAATTCTGAAACAAATCTTTGAAAAATTTCAAAATTTGTCGCAAAATATACAGAGTGGCTCCAGAAATTATTATTAATACACTCCTATGTAAACAATGTAAATCTTACCTTTTCAAGACTTTTTTCTCATATAAAAATCGATTTTATAGCTAAATGTTTCTGACATTTTTTGTTGCAAATTTCATTCCTTTTATTTTTGTTTCTATACATATTTCAATTTTGTTGAACGTTTTCTGAGTAACGGCTACTTTCAAAACACTGTAAAAAATTTAATAAAATTAACATTGCTCTTATGTAGGTTTTATTAAATTTTTGTCGGTGTTTTTAAAATCACTGTTACTCAGAAACGGTGCGACAAAATAGAAATATGGTATAGAAACGAAAATCAAGGGAATGAAATTTTCGTATATAATATACCAAGAGCTGGGCATAAATTGCCCAGCTGTTGCACGAAAACTGCCCAAGCGCTTGCGCGCGGGCAGTTTTCTAAGGGCAACAAACACGCGTGTAGACAGTGCGAACAAATTGTCTCAGAAATATGCTCTGCTCGAGGTATATTAGGATAGACTATCGCTAGAACGAGTATTTAAAAATTTATTTTATAAAATTGTTAGGTTGCTATGATAAAACAAATGGATTAATACAAATGTCATTCATTAATTTTTTGTTGCCATATTTTACACATCGTGCGTTTTAAAACGAATTTACATTTTGATATGGAATGGCTAAAAAATATAAGTGAGAAAATTAGTAATAGCATTCCGATTAATACTGTGCGATCTAAAAACTCGGTTTGGACACAATTTCAAAAATTTTGTGGTGAAAGAAGTTCACCTGCACTTGTTTCGCGGGAGACTTCGCGATAGTCTCCCTAAGGCGATTTCCATTTTTCAAATTTTCGCTAAATTAGCTACTCATTGGTCGACATTGTGTCAATACAATTTGTCAATTGGTTGATGTTCGTCACATGATATGTGAGTGCGATAGTCAATAAAAAATGTCTGAAACATTTTGTTATAATGTTGTTCCTCACACTGGTTCGGAAGGATAGGTGTATCTGGAAATTTTTCTTTAAAAGTTTTCTGAAATTTTCTAATTTCTAAATTTTTTAAAAGAAATTATTCCAAGTCTTAAAAAAAGCTCAAATAAGCACTAACGTGCGTTTTAAGCAAAATTTTTAGAAAAAAGCAAAAAAAGCTCGATCAACATTAGGTCAAAGCACTGCAATTTTTAAGAAACGTCAAGATCCAAAAGGAATATCTTCTGCTTATAATTTAGAGCAATAAGCAAAAAGCTTAGAATCCGAGCTCTAGTTATGACTGGTGACGTACATTTCTTATATTTTTTATTTTGGAAAGGACTTGTCTTGGAGGAAAAACCGCATACGTGACTCGCTGCAAAAGTGATCCATTCCGGATTCGTAAGCTATCAGAACTCGCTAACGCTCGTTCTGATATTTTGCTTACTCTTTCGGAATGGATCACTTTCGCTAGCTCGTACTTAAATAGCTATTTTGCACGTGTGCGGAAAAAACGTATTTTACCTTACTCAAACGGATATCGAAAAGTTGTACTTTTCTAGTCACTAGTAGAAAAAAACTTGTATTTTTTTCTGAATTTTTGATTTCTACTTATTTTTAATTTATGTGCTCCTTGATTTTTTTCTTATATTCTCGCAAAGTTTATGCAAAAAGTTGATTTCTTACGAGGAAAGCAACCTACGAAATTCGAGGACATAGAATTATAATAATAATTATTATTAACTTTACCTATAACTGAACAATTTATAATCTATTGTTAATATTAATGATAGGATATATTTTTATTTGTATTTCAATAAGGCACTTCGATTTTTATATTTATTCTTGGTTAAGATTTGCTATTTTCAGGTAATTTTCCAAGTTTCGTATGTTGTAATATAGATAAAAATCTTTGTCAGTTTTTATTTGACATTTGGACATGCCGTTATCTTAGTTTCTAACATTAATTTGAAGTCTCGGTTAATTTAGTTTTATTTTATTTGAACGGAACTCCGTAAATTCTGTATTTCTTTTATACAAATGGGTGTTCCAATCCTTAATTTATAAATGAGTATTGATGCTTAAATAAGGTTACAATTGATTTTTAAATTAGCTATAAAAATAAAATAGAATTTTTGATTTTTAATGTTCAGCAAAACAATATAATTAAAAAATTAAGTTATTTGTGACTTAATAGTTATTCTAATATGTACATACATAGTATATTATTAACTAGTTGGTGGTATATGAATAAATCGTTCAGTTTAGGCTTTCTTAAAAATAAAATATTTTTCTGTCATGAGAAACTAAAATGATAGATAGACTAGATGATACTTTTGAAATATAATTGAACTCTTTTATTGTAGAGTAGGGTTGGCCTTACTTTTTTCTATTAGAAGTATTCGCAAGCTACCATGATAGAACATTTTATAACAATTTTTAATATCAGATTTAAGGGGTAAAAAAGTATCTATTCTACTTTTTAATTATCTGTTTATTTTTTAATTTTTTTTTAATTACAACAAATTAATTTTTTTGTCCCCTCGTATATTTCTTTAAACGTTTAAATACATTTTAAATTGTATTACAACAGCTCTATGGGGCATATGTGTACCATCCATTGTTCTACTAATATAAACACACATAACTCGATTATATTTTCGAATCCTTTAGCATACACATCGAAGCATTTCAAATAGAAAACAAATTTTTCTAAATCGATTTTTTTAATTCAAGAAATGGGAACCTCCCCTTAATATAAAACATGTATTTTGTATACCTGGACTCAATGAATCATTATCACATCCATATGAGACTATTAGTTTTATATTGAAAACAATAGACTATTTTCAACAAATAATATTATATTATGAACTGCTGTACTGATTAATTTTTATATCAAAATTTTCTAGAATATGTAAACAAACTTCAAACAGATTTTAACTATTTTACTATGATAAATTAATATGTTTATTATCGGATCATTCCATATCATGTGTTCTAAACCGGTCACTAAACCATTTAAAACAATTGACATTTTGTGTATTATCGGTAGAGCTTGGATTTTATGCTTTTGTATGTTCTTTAATATTGATATGCCAACAGATTCTTTTTTTAAATGTGGACGAATTAGGTAAAAACGAAGTCGAAATATCGCTTGTTGAAATGCATATTTTGCTTATTTGAGCAAATGGGCTTCATATTTGGGCTACTTTTGGCATTTTTTGAAGAATTTTAATAAAGAAAATACAAAATTATTATAAAATTTGCCAGTTTAAGCAATTGTTTTTTTTAAAATTTAAATTTAAACAATTTAAGATGAAGGTATAAATATTTACCATATTATTAAAACTAATTTATATTTTTTTAAGTACCTATTAATGTGTAGGTACCTATAGTACTTACTTATTAAAAAAAAGTATCTATAAAAATTCGAAGAACGATATCTTTTTAGCTTGCATAATTTCACTGCTTATATAATTTTTTTTAAATCAATTTTAGTGCTTATTTTAGAGAAAATCGGTGCCTATGTATGCGTATACTTTCAAGTACTTTGATGAATATAAATAAATCCGAGCTCTAGAGTTCGTGTCAAATAGAAATAGAACCGAAAATCATCGTTTTTTAGCAATAACTTTCTTGATTTTAAAGATACAGCAAAAATTGTAATATACAATTAAAGAACTAATAAAATTCTTTAAGTTCGTATATTACAAGTTTTGCCGTATCTCAAAAATTAAGAAAGTTATTGCTGAAATACGATACTTGTTGAGTTCATTTCTACTTGGCATCAGTCTAACACGTTGCTAGTTTAAAGTGGTCATCGTTAATTAAGTTTTTTTGTTTTTTTTTGTTGTCGTGTAGCCGTTATTTTTGCTTGGCAAGGTGCAACATGTTTTGCAATTCAGAGGGTTTGCGAAAACTGAATTATCTTAGCCCCTATTTGTCCTATGACATGAGGTGAAAATCAGGGTATTTAAAAAGAAAAAGGCTTAAGTTCAAGGATACACCAGATTTGAACCTTTCCAAATATTCTTTGATATTTGCTAATTATTTTTTTAATTGCTACATCTTTATTTTCATGATTGATATCTACCTGAAATTTCAATACAACTTCAGGAAACTGAGTCGTGTTTTCGCTATTATACGCATCTTACAATGTTCATCTCTTGCGATGACCTGATGAATAAAATAAAATATATTTTCTTATTTTTCACATATTCTACAATGTTTGCTTATTGCGTACGAGGGTGTACAAAATTGAGTGCTTTTTTTGCACATCATCTGTGAACATTTCGTGTTCACAAAGGTGCAAGGAAAGGGAAAGTTAGCGCCGCTATTGAAACTTTGAGCTCAGGATCCCAGTGAGACTACTAAGTTTAAGAACCTCTGCTTTGGCATATTCTCGTGTTCTCTGGTATATTTAGTTTAATTAATTTTAATTATATGAAGTTTAATCTTTGGTAAAATGTTTGCAAAGTATTATCGTGAAGATATCAATTTTTTACAGTAGTGTAAAAATGTTAATTTAATAAAACAACGTAAAAGTCGAAGATTAGCAGAGCGAACAATGTAAATACTGCAATAATTGCTATATTTAGTATGCACTGTTAATTATTATTTATTTATTAATATTATAATATAAATAATAACTAAACCAGTCATCACGCATCGATAGAACTTGTATTTATCATTTTTTATTTTTTAAAATTTATTTGATCTGAATTTTAATTCCTTATCAAATTATTGTACCGCAATTCTAATTTAAGTAAGTATATCATTGTTTCAAATTTTTATTTTTCAGAAATTTATTTCTGTATAAATTAGTAACAAATTAAACAAACGAATAAAGAATAACAATAACTATATTAGTAGCGGAGGTTACATTTTTTATTATGTAGGGCAAATAATACGAGCGGTTCTTTTAACGAAATTTGTGTTAGAATAATATTCGGTATTTTGTTAATTAAACTTAACTTACCGAATTTTTGTTAAATGTCAAAAATAAGGAAACGGAAAGGGTAATTGTTTTTAGTACAGTTGTTGCACCAGTTATTTTTGTGAATAGAAGATAATATTATATGATTGTTTTGCGAGAAAGTGAATTTTACGAAACATAAATAAGAGTTTTTTGTATTTCACACTTAGTGAACTGCTGTTCATGATTGTTCTCTAAAATATGTTGCAACTCATTTTTGTGGTTCATTTATCAAAATTTAGATTGTTCTATAAATTCTGTAAAACAGTTTAGAGAGATATTCACTTTCAATTATTAATGTTTGGCGACATAGGAATAAATATGGATACTACTACTGGGTCGTATGAACAAAATGAAGACATTTTGAAATTAGTTAAATTTTGATTTTCAAAAAAAAGGATTATTAAATTTCATACTATAATTCGTAATTTTATTAATGTATGTACCTTGCAATAAATGTTGGATCGTCACTGTAATTATTATTTGAGAAGCAAGGGCATGGAAAAATTACCTCGAGTTTTCTTTTTTTATTGTTATTTATGCATATTCGAATTTAAAACATAAAACAATTTAATTCACAATATACTATTGAAAATTGCTTATATTATGATCATATATAGTGCCAAATTTGTAGAAAAAAATTATTTGTATTTAAACTAACATTTATCATGTTTTTATGTTGTATTTCATAAATAATAATAATTAATCTCATCATTTTCCAAAAAGTTCTGAACGTTCTTAGATTTGAATTTTTCAATTCAATAGTTTTATGTAATTATTGCAGAATTTGTTATTATCGTAGTTGAAAATTTGGTTCACATCATTCATTGCCTTCTTTATTTCTATAAAATACCAGTGTCGTGATAAGATTCATTAATTTACTTTGTAAAGACCCAGTTGTTCAATTGCAGTTTCAATCAAAAAGTTTGGGTTAGCCAATGAAATATGTCCAATAGCTTTTTTTATGAAATATATGCTAAACTTATAAATTTAATAAAAACCAATAATATTGCACAAAATATAGCTATGCAACATATTTCTATGGTCTTGGGTTTAACCTGCAACTGAGCAACTGTGTCTAAATGCAGCAATAATCTTATCATTACTTAATTGTAATCAGTTTAAAAAGTGGGCTTTATATAACTGGTTAATATTAATAAATTAAGACTGCAAAGATGTTATTGCTGTTCAAGTTGTTATATATCGTACATAATAATTTGTATTAATTCAGAACAAAAGTGTTTTTGTTTTTATTACAGTGTAAATTAAGTGTGAAGAGCAAGATATTTTAAGACTGTTAAATGGCTGTGGAATTTCCGTTACATTTTTTTAATTGTTTTTCCCTATGTTTAGTATTGATAGTTTTATGTAGAATTTTAGTACGATCGTTGTTATAGCTATCCTTAATTTGCGTTTGCAGGGCAGTTAAAAGTATAAAATTAATTCTACACAAAATATCTCGTTTCTTGACGAAAAAATACTCAAAGCAAGACTTATTTTTTAAATAAATTGTAGACGAATAAAAAAAGATTAGCAATTGCTAATTATTATTATGTATTATTTCTCAAGATTAAAATCAATTTGTAGTTATTATATTCTACACTACCGTTATTATAAAAAAGGCAGAAGTCAAAAATAAGTTTTTTTTATTTGTACATTCTAGTAACTTTGTTGTGAAGGAGTTGTGAAAAATAAACTCCTAATAGGAAATTTCTTCCATCTCGACAATATGTATACATAGCGAAGACAAGATATTTTATACACTGCCAGCCAGTGGGACTTGGGGAATTTCGTTAATTTGTTCAACACATAAGGGAATTTTGTTAATTCTTGCTCCGATGAGGATAGGTTTTTCTTTTCCTATGGGATAATTAAACATTTTCAAATAGCTATAATACCTCCGGGAAGAACCAAGAAGAAATTAGATAATTGAATAGAAGCTATTATTAGTCAGTAAAGGGATTTAACCTTTTAACTGATTAAAAATTAACTTATTATAACTTAAAAATAAAATCACAGAAGTGATTTGATACGTTTACTGGTTAAGTTAAATAACGGCAATTTCGAGTTTGAGTTCGAATTACGAAATTTCTCAACGAACACGCTATCGTTATATTACTTAAGCAATAAATCCTTATTTGAATCAATTTGAAAAAAACTAATATAATATTATATAGTATTTATATGTTCGTTAAAATTTGGTGGTTAGTCCACTAAATTGATTGATTTAAACTGATTTGGATTATACGGCATAATCATACCTAGGAAGATTTTTAGCTTTTTAGATGCTTTTAGGAAAACATAAAAATATTGTGTCGGAGTACAGTCCCTTGAGTGGTTATTGAGTAGTTTTGGAAAGAACTTCATTGACTGTGGCTAGAGCAGTGGTTTCTAAACTAAACTAAAATATCAAAAAAATGATACTCATTTTGTACCAATTAATTTGGTATATATTCATTTTACTCAAATTTATTTAGGTAACGAAAGTACGCTATCGTACGCGTAATTTTAGATAATAAATAATTAAACAAATTCCCAATTTTTTATTTTATAATATTAAACCTTGCGCGGACCAACTGACGTTGTTCAGGGACACCGAAATCAATTTTAATTTTTGCACGGACCCTCTGAATGATCTCGGGGAATCCTGGGGCTGTAGAAACCACTATGGGAACCACTGGGTTAGATAAATTCATGTAAAATCTTGATAAGATCTTTTTAATTAATTATGGAAGTTTTTGAATGCAAAATACAGTATTTAAAATACATTATTAAATTTTAACTAATGTGAACAAAGAAGTATTTCAATTTTTAACATTTTATTATTTCCCATTTGTTAAAAAATTGTAACCGCCGGTATTTCGGTTTGAACCTTCATGTTTGTAATTACAGTTGAAGCGTTGAGAGCAATATAGGGACTTAATCCCAAAATCGGTGTTTTGAGGAAATATAGCAATTCAATATTTACCTATTGTTAACATAGCGCAATCACAGATACCGGATGCCGGATGAAGAATTTTGATATATTTTTGTGAGATGTATACAAAAGAAGAAGGCTTCTTTTTTTAGTTTAAATTTTTGATTTGAATTTGATGTGGGATAGGTCACTTTAGCATTGTGTGAAGTCATAACCTCATAAGCTACACCTAATTTGTGAAAGTGACCTATCCCTTTAGGAGACAAAACATTTTCAGATGAAGAGAAAATTTTATTGAAAAAGCAAAAACAATCAATTTTTAAACATTTCAATCGGAATAGTTCTCTTCATCATTGACGAGAACATCTTCTGCTGTTTTCTGAAACATTTTTCTGCTGAAAAATAGGTTTTCCGTCCGGCTAGAGTAACTCCAGACCACCGCTGCAGCTCTTTTCTGTTTTGCTACATTAGCAGTAGAGAATAACATATTGCTGGAATTTGAATATTTTAATTGGAATCGATATTTAGTTTCTGATTTGTACCGAATGCATTGTATCCATTCCACCTTTTCACATTCATCATCAGTTTTTCTATTAATCACAGTCTTTTCAAAGTTCTTTATCCAAAAAAACGTCTTTAAACAAGCGTTTCTACATAAAATGGGCAATTGCCGCATATTATCCATATTGAAATGCGTAAGGAAAGCTTTAATTTTAAGTGTAGTTGGTGTAAAGGGGCATAAATCAAGTAAAAAATCGTTAAATCTTGAGGTTTTAGAATGCAAAGCATCTATTTAAAAAAAAATAATTGTTTGAAAATACCGAGAAAATACATTAAAAATTTGTATTTCAAATCCTGCCCGCCCCTGGCTATAGCATTGTTGCTAATGTTTATAGCAATATAACATTAGAAATAACAGAAATTATTTTGAACCAAAGAGTATGTTTGAACGAATGGACAGATTCCCGTCAGATGATCCCCTTCTTCTTGGGTTCCAAGCTTGTGCATGCTTTTTTTTCTTTCTCATTTTTTTGTAATAGTTAAATTAAATTTTCTGTATAAAAATACATGAGGGCATATTCTATAATATTTATTTTAGAAATGTTACGCATGGGAAGCAATCAATGCCTTTCACGTCTAAACTATTGATGATGAATATACAGTGGCTCTCATAATTATTCATATTATTCATAAAAATTATTTTTACAGCAATACTTATTGGAAATTTTTTGTTGAAAATTTCATTTCCTTCCTTTTTGGTTATATTAATTTTTCTATTTTGTCGCACCATTTCAGAGTTACAGTGATTTAAAGAAAACTCGATAAAATGCAAAAAAGATTTTCATCGGTATCTCAAAAACGGTGCAACAAAATAGAAAAATGTGCTTATAAGTAGTTTTTATTACGAATTTCATTTCCTACATTTTTGTTCTTATACATTTTTCAATTCGTTGCATCGTTTTTGAAATATAGACAAAAATTTTTTTTGCATTTTATCGAGTTTTCTTTAAATCACTGTAACTCTGAAATGGTGCGACAAAATAGAAACATTTATATAACGAAAAAGGAAGGAAATGAAATTTGCAACAAAAAATTTCCAATAAGTATTGCTGTAAAAATAATTTTTATATGACAAATCACATTGCTAGCATAGGAGTGTATAAATAATTATGAGAACCACTGTATATGTATGCTAGCATATATTATAGTCTGGAGATCTCTTATGGAGCTTTTTGGAAAAAATTTAATTCTTTACAAAATTGCTTCATCACTAAATCTAAATCACTTTTAACAATTACTACATCACGGCTAAACAAACAGAATATGTCAATACATTAACTTTGTCACATTCTTTACTATTTCACGGTATTTCCAATGTCGAGAAGCGTCGTACATATTGTTTAAAATATAAAATTTTTAATCATTCTAAATTTAATTTACTCGTATTTGATTGGGATAAAAAAAATTCAAGAGAGGTAGAGGATAAAAGAAATGAGACCTGCACAAATCTAGAACCCCGAAAGAATGGTATATGAACTGACGGAAATCGGAAGTTCTATTCGCTGGACCACCAATTGCTATGATTTTATTAAATTCGAGAAGTTATAAGCAGTCGCAAAGACAATTGTTCTCTTCTTCATTTCTCGATAACGACAACTCACAGTATGCTTACAAAAAAACATGCATATTAATATTAAGTTTAATGCACTTTCATACTGTAAAAGTTTATCTCGGCCTTTAAAATTTCAGTATAAAGGACAAACGTTTCTTCGGAAATCATCGTTCACAAGTAGTATAATTATTGTTTTAGAAACTTGTTACGTAATTTAAATTTTGTATTCGATTTGTGAGGGAAGGCAGAAATGGCGCTCTAGATTAAAAGTCACGTTGGGTTTGGTTCGAAAAACGAGTTTTCATTGTGTATAGATTCATTATAATATTAATCTATTGATACGTGGTTTAAGTAGTGTAACTCGATATTAACCATATCAATATTTTAGAAAACCCAAAAAATGCACTAAACACTTTTCAGAACTAAAATATTTTTAAGTTATCACATGTAAAATACACTGTAAGTATTCGCAAACGTTTTCACCATACTATGGCATCATCAGGCGATTATTGATGAATTGGTTCATCGCCTGATGATGCCATAGTATGGTGAAAACATTTGCGAATATTTATACAGTGTATTTTACATGTGATAACTTAAAAACATTTTAGTTCTGAAAAGTGTTCGTGCATATTTTGGGTTTTCTAAAATATTGATATGGTCATTATAATATTGTTCCAATTCTGAATTCCAGTCCAAATCCTCGAATTTATAATGTATTTAAATTAGATGTTCTTCTGTAAAATCTGATTAAGTATCAAAAAAAGTTATTTTAGATAATAAAATATTTAGTTTACTAAGTCAGCTCCTTTATTTTAATTTAAAAGTTTCTTATGTTTGTGCTCCAGAAATCTAACATACTTTCCGCCAGAAACTTCCTGTTCTGTTTTATTTGCGGCTGCGCTTGAGAAAATTCTGATAGCGCTGCATCGCGACGTTGCTAAAGGAATTTTGAGAACAGTGAAACTGCGGAAGTCACCTTGATATCATTATGTTCGGTGTATTACGTAAAGATTTTCAAGTGATTATATAACAGAAAATTTATATTTTTTAAAGCAGCATAGTATCAAGCAGATATGATCAAATATTTCCGGCACTATAATTTTTTTGGGGAAATTGTTAGTACTTTTTCTTATGAAAAGTGATTCAAAACATATTGCACTAAAAATGTTTTTTATATTTTCCTTCTGATTAATTTCCTATTAAATCTGAAAATATTAGAATTTATTTACACCTTGAATGATGTTATGCAGTAACTATTGTTCAGTAAGATTATTTAATTATTTTTAATAAAAATCGTTATTAAGTACATTTTAATTAAGCATGTATTAGACCGAGCAAGAGTTGCTAATTTATTTTCGTGTTCTTTATTGTTTACTTCTATAAATTCACCCTCTGAAGCTGCACAAGGACGCATATCAAATTTAAATTTGAAGCTGGACACACTTAAAGCGACTCAAGGATCGTACTGTATAATAATAAGGATTTAATTTTTTATTTTAAATCGTAAACAACAATAAATTTTATTGTAGCGTAAATATAAAAAAACATACCTAGGTATATCATATAATATAAAAATAATTGCAAGTAAGTTTGTAGGTGATACACTCATGTTTTAATTTAATTGGCTGCAAAATGCAATGGCCTATGACAGTTTAGTTCGTAAATAGTTTGATAAAAAAATGATAGCCATCATATTTTCGTATTATTACAATTGTTTACAATGTTTGCAAAAAATATAGTTTAATATATTATGTGATATCAATATGAGAATATAATAATTATTACACTCTGCACCTGTATACGTATAAATTATGAGGTACATATTATTTAAATAAATAAATTTTGGTGACCAAAAAAATCTGCTTTTCGATAAAAACTTTTTATTAAAAATAATTTTATGCAAAGAATGATCAATTTTTCTATAATACTATAATATATTTTTATATAAATCGGTAGTATTTTTAAATTTATTTAAAAAATATAGTGTCTATTCATTTAATTTTTGTAATTTAGTTTCGGCATGTAAGTTTTCAAATTACAAATTAAATATTAACATAACTTTTTTCAATTTATTAATCAATCAAGTTTTTAAACTAAACTATTGTAAATTACGTACGTGATTTTTGCATATTTAACTAATAGTGAAGTGGGTGATTTTCAATCTTGCTTTCCCCAGACAAAGTGGGCTAAATTTCATCTTAAGTGAGCGACTGTCGAATTATATTTTGTTTGTATTGATTTACAGAAATAGTCCAACGTAAATATCGCTCGGTTTAATTTTAAAGATAATAATATTTATTTAACTAAGCATCATTTTTGGAAATTATTTAAAATCGCCAAAGAATATAATAATCATTTTTTAGTTACTAAAAAAAATTATGTTCAGGTGGTTCTAAAATATTTTTTGATTAGAATTTGGGATTCGCTTTAAGGCTATTCCGTAAGTGTTCAATAAGTTGGGTAATAAATTGACACTTTTCTTATATGTATCTCGTATACACTATACAGGAAAGGTGCCTATTTATTACCAAGCAATATATTGAATCCTTTACACACTTCACAGCCAGAAACGCATAATATGTTGATAAAAAAATTCGATTTGGTGAATTTCTAACAATATTATTATTACCCCCATAATATAGAGTTTGCTACAATTATAAAACATTATCTTAAATTTAAACTATTCTAGATTTTTGAAGTTTTTATCGCTGGGAACTTCAATATTTTTCTCTTAATGGTAGTTTACACGTTAAGTTTGAAAAGGAAAAGTTTACTGAACGAGTGGACAAATTTCTTCAACGAGCCGTAGGCGAATGGAGAAAAGTCTACGAGTTCCAAAATATCGTGCAAAAAATTATTATTGTGGCAATCGAGAATTGATTGACAACAAACACGAAAATGTTGTTGTAAAAAGTTTAAAAAAATGCTTGTACACGGTGGTCACGGTTTCTTTCTACACCGATTGGTATGTAATAGAACAAGTTTTAGAGTTTTATTAATTATTTTCCAAAAAACTTCAAAAAATCATCTCAATAATGCTAATAATACTTGAAATGAAATACAAAAAATTTACCCACAACCCCTTTTCAACAAATAAATCGTTTTGCAATTTTTTCTTTTTTTTACATTTTTAAATATTTATTATTTAAATATTGTTTTGTATAGTACCAGGAAAACGATTATTATCTTATAATATTGCTACACCCTGAAAAAAGATTTGTCGTCGCAACAAAATCGTAGTAACTATAGCCTCAACAGAGTTTTTTTGCTGTTATAACAAATTTTATGCTGTTTAGAATAAAAAGTTTGTTCTGAACACAAAAAACTTTGTTGTGACAATCCAAATTAAAATTGGAACTTTGACATAATAATATAATATAATCATACATCTTTGCAAGAATGATTGTAATAATATGGTTCTTGCGATGTAAAAACTAAAAAACTAAAGGAAGCTTTAAATACGAATAGTCAAGCTAAGATCATGCTATAGGGCTATAGGACTATAAGGACACTTTATTGGTGCAGCGTCCGATGAAACTTTAAATATCATAATTTAATTTATTGTAACTTGGTTTTCAAATAAAATTGACAGGTGTCAAAAACTTTCTCGGATAAATTTTAAGGGTATGTGTTATGTTTTGAAGAGCTATTTTCATTTCATTGGCAGTTACGAATATGCGTGTTTAAATTCAAAGAATGAGGAATCGATATCATTATGCCGGAACTTTTAAGAGGCACATCTTTTCATCAAACCGAAGGCATATTATGCCATTGGCAGCATTAAATAATGTTAAACGCTGATCGATGATTTATCGTAATGCTTCTTTATGGCAATCTCGATCGCGGTAGATTTCTATCATCTATTTTCAAATAATATAAAAATTAAAGGGATTAAAAAAGTATGAATTGAAAACAATTTAATATGCTTAGATTAATTTTAACAAAACAATTAATCACATTATTGGAACTATAAAAAATATAGTGCGTTGTTGCGTAGTCATGAAATCGGAACATGGCTAGTGTTAGTCAAGTTAAGGGTTCTACCCAGGATGGGTGTAAACAACGTCCTCGCAGTTGGCATAGTTCGACTAAATCATTCAGAAGAAGCTTTCATGGTATGTATTTATAACGTTCGATACAGATGTGTACATACCTATCCGCCCCGTAGTACGGACAAAACATATTTACAATACATTATTATTTTACATTGTTTGGCTATGTCCCCTACCAGAAATGATATCAAATTCTTTCAAGCGTTATAAAAATATTTTGGTTCGACTGGCAAAATGCTAATGTAGTTGGAGTTAAAAAATTGGAGAAATTTGTGTTTTCAAATAATATTTTTATTTTGGATACATTACTTATACATTTTACTATTATTTTGCAGGAACTAAAAATATGGATGGTCAACGAGCCTTAGAACTGATGCCTCTATTGCAAGAACGCTTGGTAGTGTTAACAGGTGGTCGAGATCGACGTGGAGGACCTTTACTTTCGTTTCCTGCTAGTCCTAGAAGAGAAAGAGCTAAACTTGAAGATTATAAACGGTTGCTACAGTACCTTATGTCTATACCTAGGTAAATTAATTAATTTTGTTTTACTAACAAGTAGCTTTATATTAATTGCAGAAAGTCTTTCTTTCAAGTTTAATTTTTTTAATCTAGTGTGGCATAGCGATAATAATTGCTTTATTATGATAATTAAAATAAATTTAAATTGTTTAAGACATTTTTGTACTAAAATATCGGTCTTTGTGGAATTTCTTGAATTAGCAATGTATGTATGTATGTATGTACACAACAACAAAAATATATTATTATTATGTTATTATGTAGGTACATAAATATACGTAATATAATAAAAAGTCGACCGTTTTGCGAGCGCAGTGGTTGGCTCACGTAACGACGGTTAAAATCTTGGCAAGGAACTTTATTATATTTCTATATTGAATTTTGCTAAACCTTTGTATTTAACAATTATTTGGTTAGCTCTACAACATAGCTCCCAGAATGGTTTCTTACCTATTTTGTATTCAAGCATATATCCCAAAGAAATAGATATATATATATATATATTCTAAATTAATTAAAACACATGGCGGATATTATATTAGTTAAAATTTGTCACGAAAGTTTGAAGTTACATAGCTTTTACTGGTGCGCTTTCCAGTTTTATGCTTAATGCATTACAGCTCTTTAATAAAACAGAAAATGACATTAGTAGATAGCAATTTCCCGAGCCTGACACCTTTGATAATTAATTTGTAAATTAGTTCTACTGCTGTTGCTACTACTTATTTCTGGTAGTACAGTAATGGTTTTAAAAATTTAATAATACAAGATGATCCATGGGAACGGAAAGTTTTGAAAACTATCTATTTCCGAAATTAATTGCATTTATCTCATATCAAACAAAGCGTCATATTAATAAATCAGTTAAAAGCCATTTTCATTATTTCTTCCTTTCACTGAATGCACCATCTGAAATTCTTTACAATAAGGCGCAACATATTCAAAAATATTTTTTCCTTAAATTTTGATTTCAGTTTTTGAAAATTTATTCGTTTTAATTTAAATTTTATTGTTTGGGTATTCCGAAGTAATCACTTATTATCAACGGAAGGGGATCAACGGACAACTTTACTTGCCCTCCGAAGCACGTAGACGGTCGCAATGAAAGTTGAAATTCCCCCCCGGATTCGATTGGGGTAACTTATTAGCGTTAGCAGATATTCGATTAACTTACTAAGCTAATAACTGTCTCTAAGATTTAAATCTAAACTGAGAAAAGAAAAGTTTTGAAGAATTTAAAAATCAAATTTCACAATATTGCCGATAAGCAGTATAAGCATAAGATTTATGATTTAACAATTTTTTTGCGGTGAGCAGTATTTGAAGTATATGAAGAAGCGATACAGGCCTTGTAGGCCCACAGGACTGATTAATATCTAGACTTTTAAAACCTCAAAGATGGTGCCAGCCAGGGTCTATTTTACCACTAGGCATATTAGGCACGTTCCTAGAGCCCAATGATAACATAAAATCGTAAAATAAAAATAAAAAATACTGATCAAATAACCCAAAAATTGGGCCTTTGATTACACTCGAATATAAGGGGCCCGAAAATTTTCTAAAGCTTCTAAAACTCAGTTAAAAATAGGCTCATGGAATAGATTGAAATTCTGACTCTGTTATGTACAATGCCTGGTATTTTTGATTGTGGGATGTCCTGTGAGAAAACCATACTATTCGTTAGGATCAGTGCCAGCGCTAGGCCCTAGGGAAACTAGGCAACTGCCTAGGGCGCAAACCATATCAAGGTGCAAAAATTTAAAAAAAACTTATAGCAACTTTTGACGCAAAAATGCCAGATTTTTTTTTCTGAAATTTTCTGAGGCCTAAAGGTCGTAGAATACTCCTAGCATTAATTTTGTTGCGCGAACAAAGTGCAAAAGGCGAACTGGGGGGGGGGGGGTATGGAATACCCCCCAGTGCGCCTGAATGGATTCTAGATTGCCAGAAAACAGTTTTATAGTAGCAGCTGAAGTAAATCTCAACAAAGCTTTACAACCAAATTTAGAAGTTTTAACAGTTAATTACCTAGTTTGCTATAGAAATTTCTAAAATCTGTTTTAAAAATTTGATAAGTTTCAGTTAGCTGAAGCTATTACAAAACTGGTTTAGACACAAAATGTAAGTGGAAAACCGGGGGGTCTGGGGGGGTTTTTTGTTTTTTATTCGCGCATCCGAATTAAGGTATTATTTTTAGTAACAAATATTAAAAGGTACCGACTCCATAGTAATGAAATAAATGTCTTCAATGCTAGAAGGCCGTACATTTCTAAAAAATAACCCAAATAGTAAAAAATATGGAAGACTTTAGATTCTAAACAGTAAACAGTATGGAATACCCCCCAGACCCCCCGGTTTACCAATAGCTGCATTGAAGCTCAATTATTAATATTACTTACTTGTGTGGCTTGGTAGTGGAACCAGTTTTTATTGCTTAAAATTAAACTCAGGGCATATTTTACCATAAGGTGCATTATGCACGTGCACAGTGCCGTAACTAGAACTTTTGGCGCCTATGGCTAACTACGAAAAATGCGCCTTAACGGAAAGGGTGGGGACAGGGTTTATTCTCTCTCCTCAAAGAGGGGTCCGGGGTTTCCCCGGAAGTTTTTTTTTTGAATTTGTTGCAAAATGGCGAATTTTGAGACATATTCTCAGTTAAAATGTATTAAATTTAAAAAAACTGATTATATAGTTTTACCAACAAGAAAATATAAATTAGGCGCCTTTATTCATCGCCTATTTTTAATTTGAACTTTTGAATTTCGTCGCCTTTATTTAAACAGCACTTTAATTCAAATGGCACCTCTGGCGCTTACCTATATTAAATACAATATTTATAATTTAAATTTTTGAATTGCGGCGCCTTTATTTAAACTTTATCCAAATGGCGCCTGTATTAAATGCAATATTTTTAATTTTCAAATTTTAATTTGAATTTTTTAATTTTGGCGTCTTCATTCAAAAAGCGCCTATGGCCGTAGCCATATTGGCCATACCCTAGTTACGGCACTGCACGTGCATAAGGCCCAATGGGCAGATGGATTCAAAAAGAAAGAACATAAAATCGTAAAATAAAAATCAAATACTGATAAAATAATCCAAAAATTGGGCCTTCGATGCTATTAGTTACACTTGAATATAAGGGGCCCGAAGATTTGCTAAAGCCTAGGGCCCAACTCAGTTAAAAGTAGGCCCTGTTGCCAGCACCTTACAAAGGAAATATAATTATGGTTTATATCCTGTTTCTAATACGTAAAGCTACTTATTACTTATTTATAATAATATTATTATTATTTTGCGTATTACCATAAGACACGCAGCCATATGGAAGAATTGTAAATTCTATGTCCCTCTCACTCGAACGCACTCCGCGCACTATACTGTCCACACGTTCTAACGGAATGGATCGCGAGATTAATAATTGTTAATGAGGATTTACATTGAAAATTAGCGCCATCTAGTTTTCGCGATAATTTAGTATTGCATTAAAACATATATGGCTGCGTGTCTTGATAACTACTATAGTCAATGGTATTACTTACCATATCAAAATAACGATTTGTTTCAACTCTTAAATGCCATTCTCACCTAATTAACGTCACGTAAATTAGAGGTCAATTGATAAACAAATTATAACTATTTCTTCTTTAAAACCATGTTTTCATCGATGTATTGACGTAAATTAATTAATAAAGTAGTTAATAAGTAATTAATAAAGTAAAAATTCACTTCAAGTTAAAACATCGATAAAAACCATGTTTTTAAGAAGATTGTCATTTTTAAAAATTAATTTACGTAGCATTAATTGGACGAGAACAATCCTTTGTGATTTAATATTCCTACGCAAATACACTTTATATGCCACTACTTGTGCGTACTACTTTTCTATATATATATATATATATATATATATAGTAGATATTATCTCGAGTTTGTAAACTAACAGTAAATTGCAACGGCAAATGTATAACTGAGACTGAAATATTGCCTAAAATTTTGAGACAATTTCAGTAATATTATCAAATGGAGTTAAATTTGCAATAATCTAAAGTTTTTAGAAGTACTTATACTAGAGAAGTATACTAGAAAGGGCATTCTCTATTATCTTCGAGAACTCAAGTCCTCGTAGGTAATAGGAAAAGAGATAAGATAAGAATGGCAGGCGATTATATCATACGAAATAAACTAAATTTGGTTTTTGACAGAAGAATTTACAAGCAGGATAAGATCAAGCATGGGTACACATCAATATGTTAAAACCAATTCATTTTTTCGTATATGTATAAAGAGATGTTATACGAGTAAGATTCTGGAAAACTAGCGATTATTTAGATCTTTGCATTTTGCAAAATTGCATTTCGCTCTTTTTAGAACCAATAATAAAGTTTTTACAAAATATTTTGCAAACGTTTTTGCCATACTATGACATCATCAGACAATGCATTATATTTCTAAACCATACACCTATACTAACAATATTACGATATTAATCAATGCAAGTAATTGTTTCTGAAAGTTCCAAATTTAACGCTAGTGAGCTTGGGTAAAATTGCGTATATACGGTCATCCGGGTCATAATAATATGATATCATAATATTATATTATACATGCATACATAGTATAATATGACATTATTTGCGTAACCCACAAGCATTGCTTTAATTAAAGTGTAAGTTGACTACTACTACTACCCTTGCTTTTATGTTAACAAACTTGTTTTCTTATTTCCAGGCGTACTATGGTTTTTCATACAATTTTCACAAAATAATAATTATAATCATGTAGGCTTTCATTGTTTGTACTTTTGTGGTATCAAATTTTAATTAACCATTTCATTTTGAGAACCTTTTTATTTTTTGTATTGATTACACAAGCATAGGTACTACTTAATTTTTATGATAAAAGTTAATTGTTAAAAATATGCTATTTAATTGAGAATCACCTAGAAGTTAGATGATATACCTATGTATTTATAGCGGTTATTCTATGCCCATCAATTAATAGATTTATTAGTGCATAATTTCCTGCGAGTAACGATAAATAGTGTCCTGAGAGTAATTATTTTTTATCTTGCAAATTTTTGAATTTTCATCCATTAATAAACGCGAGATTTAATTTATAGATTTCTCCCACTGCTTATTGTATAAGGGTAGGTACTTCTACAAAACTCGGGTAACTTAACAACTGATTTTGAATTACATGTTTTTTATCTTAAATTATGTTCCTTCATAACTCTTTTGATGGACCATGGGTTGGTTATTCTGTGTGTAAAAGGAACAGTCACTTTATAAAGTATTTTAGGAGAAATTGAGGTTTTTGTCAAATATGGCCCCAAGGGACTGACGAAACATAACAATGTTATAAAAAAATGAAATATTTTATTATTAATTCAATTTTATTTATTTATTTATTTATTTATTAATAAATACAGACAGGCCTAATATACAATATTTGTAAACCTCATACAAAAACAAACATACCCGCACAATGCAAACAATTTTAATCAAGCGACCCTTACCAGCTTCCCTTTGCAAAATTTCTGCTCTTGTTAATTTATTGATTTTTGTTTTGGCTGCATATTGTCCTATAACAATCAATATTATATTGTAATAGAAGAACAAAATTGGCACTTTTACAATCAAGGAACTGACGACAAGGGACTGATGATTTTCTTGAAAAACTAACTATAACTTTTGATTAAATCGAGATATTGTCTATCTAATATTTCATACAATTTATGTTACATAAAGAACATTGAAATAAACGATAATCTAAAACAACTACCAATAAATTGCACCAAAACTACTCACCAAGGGACTGAGATGTTGACCGTCTCGACACGTGTTCTTTACAAAATCATGTCAATACCAATGAATTCAAAATGAACTACTCACAAATACAGACGTTTAGCGTTAACTTTAAGTGATTAGTTTTTGGTTTATGTTAAACAGATTCTTAGGTTTTCTACCTTATCAATTACCACGAATTTTAAAATTTTATATGTGACAAGGGACCGATGCCCGATGTTGAGTACGCTACTTTAACTAGGAAGATATTGTTATTTATTTATTTACATTAATTTAAATTCTATTGATTTTTTTACATTTCATACAGTATCCTAAAGTATATTGAAACTAAAAATAACTGTTTTAACTTAATAGTTTGAAAAATATGATTATCCTAATTTGGAAATATGTAATGCGTACACGACAAGGGACTGATATTTTAGACAAGTAAGGAAGATTTTTCCGATTATTTCAATGTAATTGACAATAATTGTTATTATGGCTATGGCCTTATAGTCCTTGTTTTTGTGTATCATTTATCAGTAAAAATTATTAAATATACTTGATAGTTGTCTAAATTAGTACATTATGAACACATCAAGTTACCCGAGTTTTGTAGAAGTACCCATAAAGAAATAATAATTATTATTTTGTACATTAAATTTTATTACCTTTATTTCTTCTGTATGTTAACCTTTTTATTACTTTCTCGAAAATTGAGTATTTTTTTAAATTTCCTGTATGAAAATTGTAAAACATGAACCGCTACAGATAAAAGTAGAAATCAAATCATAAATAACATATCTTTATTTAATAAAAAATTGGGAATATTCTTTAGTATCACATTTTTTCATAAAAAAAGTAATATTGTGAATAGACTGCTCTTATAATCATTTTTTTTTATTATTATTTTAGCGATGAAGCACGCGCTTTGGGGTTTACTGTATTGGTAGATATGAGAGGAGCCACATGGTCTACTGTAAAACCTATATTAAAAGCTCTTCATGAACATTTTTCTCCCGGTGTAGTTCATCAAGCTATAATTGTTAAACCTGACAACTTTTGGCAGAAACAAAGAACGTCTTTGGGATCACACAAATATAAATTTGAGGTAAAACCTTTTACTTTTTTTTTTATATAAGATTACCTAAATCAAAACTGTTTAAGGCAAGTCACATCTTGAACAGAAACTTTATTTTTTAATTTTAACAGAACTCTATGATCTTGTCATATAATATTATAAATAAAATATTCTAACTTTTTAGACAAATATGATAAGTGTAGAAGCTCTGCCGAAAATTATAGATACCTCACAGTTAACTTCCGATTTAGATGGGACCCTAGGTTATGATCATGCCGGATGGCTGGAAACTCGTTTGGCTGTAGAAGAATTTGTATGGCAAGCAGCCGACTTGTTAGATAGGTTGGATGATTTGCAAGAGGATCTTGCACGAAACGATTTTGCAGAAGACGTTAGTGGTGCTAAGCATGGCATTGATATGCATAATGAAATGAAGAAAAAAATTATGAAAACACCAGTTGAGGATATAGATTTATTAGGTAAATTCCACCAGTTATTTTTTCTGAAATACAATTACTTAAGTTTTATTATATTTGTTTCATTTTCCCCCCACAAAGTAATTTTTAAACTTTTGCATGATGAAATTAATTTTTCTGACAAAATCAGATTTTAATTAAATAATAAGAATATTAAATTTAATTTATCAAGCTCAAAAATTATTTTCGGAGTTCTGTAGAGGTCCGTTTGAAGTACCGATTAGTTGAATTAATGAAATATAAAATTTTTAGGCCAAAGGCTCTTACAAAGAGTTTGTGGGAACGACACAGGACAAGGCGGTGGTGGAGATAGAAAAGATCCAGATTCTCCTGGTGTCGGAACAACAGATGCAGATATTAAAGCTGTGGTATTACAAAATCTTGACTCTGTACATTCATCACAACAACATTTACTTCAATTGTGGCACCATAAAAAGCTTAAACTGGATCAGTGTTTTCAACTTAGGCTTTTTGAACAGGATTGTGAGAAGGTATATATTTTTTATATTTTATTTTAGCATTTTCTAAAATATAAATATTGTAACTTTATTAGATGTTTGATTGGATATGTCACAATCGAGATGTCTTTTTGTTGAATTATGTTGAAATTGGTCATTCTTATCAAGTTGCTAAACAATTACAAGAAGAACACCAGCATTTTACTATGAGTTCGATGAATGTTTATGTCAACATTAACAGAATATTGTCTGTAGCAAGCCGTTTAATTGAAGGGGGACACTATGCAGCCACTCATATTAGGACTGTTGCTGGTCGTTTAGACAGGACATGGAAAGATTTTGCGTCTGGATTGGACGAACGAACAGCTGTATTGGCACTTTCGGTTATTTTTCATCATAAAGCTGAGCAATATGTGGATAATGTGCCTGCTTGGAATGGAGCTTGCGAAAATAATAATATTCCTTCAGAAATTATGCTGCTAGAAAATTCAATTCATCAACATCAAAATTTATACGAATCAATGTGTCAAGCATACACTGAGGTAATTTTATGATTCTTAATATATTAATTTATTTAAAATAACTTAATATAAAAAAATGATTTTATTGAAAAATTTTAATGGCGTAAAGAGTTTTTCTAAACAAGAAACATTTTTGTCCAAACATTATTTACAGGTTTACAATTCATATCAAACGCTTTTAAATGGACTTGATGTAATGTTACAAGTGTGCCATAGTTTATCTTCTTCGACTGTTCCCGATAAACATGGAAGTTCCGATGATGTATGATTTATTTTGTTTAAATATTCATTTTCTTGGGGTCTTGGATTCTACAAAATTTTACTGAATCATTTTTTTACGACCTACTATTTATTTGATATTGCAACTGTTTAGATAAAATTAAAATTTTCCGAAATTGTTACAATAATACCTGGTAATGTTAATAATACTTATTTTTTAAATTCTACAGGTTGCAATATTTCTTAAAATGGTTGATCTTCTAACTTATGACTAAAATAGTAGGTACCTTCTTATTATATTATTACTAATTATCTTCGGTGTTTGGTTGGTAACAGGTTCATAGTACAAGTAAGAAGCTTCTGTATCAACTAGATCATTTGGTGCAAGTCTGCAACCAGCCTGGAATTGAAAAGAAACATGTAAATATCTATCTTGCTTTCCAATTAATTATAACTAAATCTTGGAATGTTTTCGTAATCAGTCACAAGAAATTATATACAGCATGCAGTAAAATTGATCAACAATCACAAAAATATATTTTTTCTTTTGCACATATTTGTAGTTTTTGTACAAGGTGACACAAAAGATATGAACCTATTGGAAAAGGCGTAGTAGCAGAATGATACTAACTACGAGATGATTTATTTATTAAATAATTTATTATTAAATTAAATTATTATTAGTATTAAGATTTATTATTAAATAATAAAGAATAAAATTATAAATAACAAGTTAAATTAAATAATATAATCAAATTATATTTTTAAGCTTTCGACGACGTTTATCGTCTTCGTCAGAAATTTATTTAATATTGACGAAGACGATAAACGTCGTCGAAAGCTTAAAAATATAATTTGATTATATTATTTAATTTAACTTGTTATTTATAATTTTATTGTTTAATTTCTCACAAGTTAAGATTTATATATTTAAATAATAAAGTGATATTTTGTTTAAGAACCCGGGACAATGGTTATTGTTAAAGATACTTTCCTAATCTTATGGATTTTGGCATAATAATATGATATATTCAGAAAATTTGATACAGATTTTTTCTAGGGTTATTTGAAGCAAATACCGTAACTTAGTCTACACTCTACAGTATTTGTTTGAAGTCATTGGTGGACTTTAATAAGTCACAGATTCTGAAAAGAACATTTGCTCAACATCATTTTCTGTAATTGATGGAACAAAATTTGTAAACTTCTCTAAAAATATTAAAATAATAAAATTAAGGTTTTTCCGTTTATTTTAAAAGTTATTGTCTAAGCAAATAGAGTAATATCTTTTGCATTACACTGTACAATTTAATTTTTTGTGATCTATTTTAACTGCATGCTTTACTGCCAAGCTACATAAACTAAGGTATATAATAAATTTGAAGTCTTTTATAAATTTTGCGTATTTGTGCAGTTTTTAGCGATTATTTTTCTTAAAAGTTCTGGTTTGACATCGGACGAAAGCCTTTAAGCTCTCTACATCAGACAGAAAAATGACTAAATTTATTGTAAAAGGTAACACTAAGGGTTGGTTCCACCAGCTCCAATTAAATACTTTAATGTTGGTTAGTTGGAGTGAATCATGGTTAAATAACTTGAAGTGTTCCACCAGATGTTTAATCATGGTTAAAGCTAGTTAACCAGTTCTCAAACTAATCGACCGATTTTGGCTGGTTAGAAAAGTTTAATCACTGTTAATGCCTAAAAATATAGTTCTTTATCTGTAAGTCATGTTAATTTAAGTTATATGTGAACTATGTAATTTGGTATCGTAATTACCAACAATCCAACTGAGAAAGACGCATCTTGTAAGAGTAATATTGAAACTCGAGCCTAGTCTAGGTTAATGCGATTCTCGTTATTGTCAAATTTTTGCATTTGTATCTCGTGCTCCTATGTATGCCCTATTAAGATAGCCAGATTGCTAAAACTGATAATAAATTAGTATTTTTTTTATATAAATTGAAAAAAGTTAGGATTCTTTCTACAGCTAATCTGCAAAACTACAGTTTCATCAGTTTTATTTAGGATTTAATCCAGTGTAATTTTGCAGATATTTTATTCGTGGTTTAGGATACAATTTTTAGTTTTTTTTTTGGTCAAATTTGTCTCTGTTTTGATGTAACCTGATGTAAAACACTTAGCGGTTTTTTTCTGATGTTAAACTAATGACTGAACTAATAATTATTGTTTATGAAGTTACTTCATTATGAAGAACTTCCTAAAATTTTTAAATATAATTTTCTGAGTTGGTAATGTTTTTGACATGTTTTTTGTAGGACGGCAGTATACGCAATTTCCAATTTAGTATAAACTTTTAGACTATAATTTTCACTTTACGTAAAAGTTTTCATAAAAACAATAATTTTTTTGAATGTTAAAATGAACTTACTTTTTACTTGTTTTTGTATAGTTTCTTAAACGTAATTTGATATTGCCACATTTTAATGTTGGAGAGTGTTAATCAATATTTTCTCTTTTACGATAGGGTGACAATATTAGTAATTATGAGAACAGACCGGGAGGCAATCCAGCAGCAGACTATAGTGAAGGAGCAAGTCATGTGCTAGCAGTAATTCATCAAATACTAAATCATCACCGAGCTTTAGAACAGAAATGGCATTCCAAAAAAATCAAATTACATCAAAGATTGGCTTTGAGATTATTTCAAGAAGATGTGAAACAGGTATGTGTGTGCTATTATGCTATACATATTTAACTTTTCCAAAATAACTATATTCAGAAAAATCATATTAAAATTTGTATGCAACTTCTTAAGAAATTTTATAAAAAGATTTTTTACTAATTATTTTTTCTACAATGAATTTTTGTTCTAGGTTCTTGATTGGCTTACTAACCATGGAGAAGTTTTTATTAGAAAAAATACTGGCATTGGCAGGAATCTTCAAAAAGCTCGAGTGTACCAAAAAAGTCACGAGCACTTTGAAAATGTTGTTCAGGTAAGTGCTTTTCTTTAAGATATTATTTATTATTATATTGAAGTTTTAATGTTTATTTATTCTCACAAGTAAAGATTTACATATATATTTAGTTACTAAATAGAAATTTTTTAAGTAGGTACTAAAAATACCTATTAAAAATAACTGGAGGCAATTGTTTGTCAATAAATCATTATGCCAATAACGATTTTGTAGTATTTCATTTAGAAACAGCCAAAATTTAATTTTTTGATCTTTTATTTTTATTTAACATTTTTTAATCTAACAGGATGAATCTGAAATAATAGACCCTACATGTTATAATTGAAAAGAGGATAAAAGACTCTATTTAAATATGTCATAGCCATCTATGGTTTCCATTTAAAAAAACACAACTTTATATTATAACTCGGAAACAAATGAAAATATTTAAAATTTCTTTATCCCAGTTTATTCTCCTTAAAAAAGTGTCGTTCTATAACGTTACAAACAATCTAGATATCGACATTTAACGAAAAGTCGAAAAAGCGAAGTTTTGGCCATAACTCGAACACGAAAAAAGATAGCGAATTTCGGTTTTGGCCATTCAGCTTTTCTCAAAAAAAGAGATCGAGGATGCGCCCTTCATTTTTTGATATCCCTATAGTTACCGATTTTTCCATAAGAGGCATCGAAATTGAGCCACCCTGTACAGGTGAAATTTTATAATTCTTTGTCGGACGGTAAAGTATTAAAAACAACAAAAAACAATAATTTGTTAAAAGTATCTGATCACACATGTAATAAGTTATTATAAACTATTAAAATCTTTTTTGTACTTTCGTGATAGACCCTTCTATATTAATTAACACAATTAAGGTAAAGAGCGATAGACACATGTACTGCTTTTTCGATTTCCCAGCCATCACACCATCACATTAGTGACGTGAATACATCGTCCACATAGAAATTTTAGACCAGTAGCCGTAAAGTGCACACAATTAAGTGATTACAACAAGTATGCGATACTGATGAAGTATCATGTCAGAAACACATGTCATGGTGTGATGGCTGGGAAGTTGAAAAAGCAGTACATGTGTCTATCGCTCTTTACCTTAATTGTGTTAATTAATTTTAGTTTTTAAAAACTATGCACAATCTGCGAGAATTTTATTATCACCCTCTATATGTTTGTTACAGTTTCTATTTTTTCATTGGTCTTCCTATGCTTCTCATCTCCAATACATTCTGAATGTTATGGTGATTGCAGTCAAAATTCTTTTATTATTTTTTGAACGCTAAAAAAATGAATATTTTCTCTAATGGATGTACATATTTCTTATTAGATCTTCTCCTGTACACCCTTTTACATTTTTGTAGCCTTCCCTACACATTAATCCTTCTTGGGTTCTTGGTATTGACTTTATTAAGCTTGTATAGTATTCGGCCTTAATATCGTATTTCCAAGCATCCACTGAAAGTTTTAAATTTGATTTTGGTTGTAAGATTCCGCTGGCGTATACTGCGCTGAAAAACCTTCCAGCAATTTTTGATATGTTCCAGATATGGATTATTTCCAGGCTATAGAAGTGTGGTAATACCGGTCTTTTTAACAAATTCTTGATTTTTTAGAGTAAAAAAGGGAAAAGCTTAACTTCAATTCATATTTTTGAATATAGTATATGATAGTAAGGAATACAAAACCATCAAAAATTTCCCTTCCAAGAACGATGACAGGGCGCAGAATTGTCCTGAAATATGGGATCATAAATTACTGGAAATAGTCTCTCAATTGATGGAATTAAATGGGCTTCAATGATTTCGATATACAGTAGAACCCGATTATCCAGGTCGACTGGGACCGTGCTCAGCACAGATAATTGAAAAACACGGATAATAATAATTGACGTTTTTTGTTATTATTACAAAATATACTTATTATATTATATTGATTACAAACAAGGAACATATTAATTAAAAAGTTCTATTTGAAAAAATTCAGATAATTTAGTTTATTTTTGACTTTTACTTAAATTAAGTAAAGTAGGTAAGCAGAAAATTTTGACGAATTGCCACTTTAAGTGCATTTATACAAGTCATTTGTACAAAACAAGAAATTTAGCTAAATTTCAAATTATGTATAACACAGAAAGATACACTAAAACCGCCGCACGGATAATCCGCGCACGGTAATCGATGTATAACGCGCCCACGGATAAACCGCTTCACGGATAATGCGCGCACGGTAATCGATGTATAACGCGCCCACGGATAAACCGCTTCACGGATAATGCGCGCACGGATAATCAGGGTTCTACTGTAATAGTATCCATTCGTAAATCCACTAAGGAAGGTTGAATCTCCCATTCCAAAGTAGTAAATACACCCCCCCCCCCCAAACAAGAACTGAGTGGAAACTTGTTCCTGATGAAAATGAAGTTTTTGTGAAATTCATCTTCAATCTTTCTGCGAACGTACCGAATTCCATCTAATGGATTGAGGTTACATTTTGATTCATCGGTAAAGATGAACCTCTCTCCAATCATTTTCAGTTCAATATCTGTAGGATTTTGCAAAGTTTAGCCTCTCAATCCTCATTCGTGTTGTCAAAGCAGGGTTTTTATGAGTTCTTCTTGTCGATAATATGAAGGTTTGCAAAATATGTCATACAGATTTATTGCTCAATTCTGTTTTTATCATATAATGGAACTCCAATTTTATTTTTGTGAATGATTTTCCCGAATTTTAAAGCACCATCTTTCCAAAATTTGGTCCTCTCTATGGTTAGTTTATCTGTTTTGTAAACCAGTCCAGTTTTATCTATTTAAAGAACCAATTGATCGATATTTTTTTTAAAACTTTAATTACTGTAACATGCCTACGTCCTATTTTATTAGCTATAGGCTTTGTAGATAGTTCTTCTTTGCTTGTAGCTAAAATTACACAGTTTTCTTTCATGGCAAGTTGATGACCCATATTTGACTACATTACTCTCAAACCAGTACAATTGCAAATTGATGTAATAATCAATACTTTATGCGTGATACTCATTATTAGTAAATAAAAACATCAAAATAATACCATTTTATTAAATAGTAAGTTCATTTTCTAAACATGTTTATCAAATATATGGTATTTTTCAAGTGGTAACTTTTATCTGGCCATTACGGTATATTAATTACAATGTTAGCTCGCACGAGATTTTTTCCTATCTATGCTGTTATTATTTTTGTTGCTGTTGTTGAAACGTGTCACGTCGAAGCGTGTCCGCGTCGAATTTAATTGTAATTTAATTTATAGGGATTTCCAAGGAATTCCAATGATTTCCAAGAAGTCCACTGATTTCCAAGGAATTCCAGAGATTTCCAAAGAATTTCTGTGATTTCCAAAGAATTCCAGTGATTTCTAAAGAATTGCAATGATTTACAAGAAGTTACAATGATTTACAAGAAATTACAATGATTTCCAAAAAAGTTTCAATTTAAATTTCTAAGGAATTTCCAAGAAATTTCAATGATTTCCAACGGAATTCCAAATGAGTGTACACAAAATTTTCTAAATATATACCCCTTGTACTTTTTTTATGGATAGAAGCTAAGCGAAACCATCAATTACAAAAACTCCCGTCGTACTTTAAATACGTATTTAGTGAACATACATTTTTTTTGTCATATTAATTGGATGTATAGTATTCTTGATTTGCTTGTCAATCAGTTAAACTTTTTCGTTCCGATATATTCACGTCGGAAGTTAGCATTTCTTAAGGTTTGCAGATGCAATCCAGCTGCAAGACGAAGCTACAACTCGGTCAATTTTACTTTCTTTCTGTAATTTTGAGAAAACATTCTCGGGGGCGGATCCAGAATTCTTTTCTGTTGGAGGAAGTCAAAAAGGGTCGAGACGGGCAAAAAGGGTTCTCAGATTTGGAATTGTCTCCTTGTTTCCTTGTTAATTTCAAGCGTCTGAGGGAGGCCCCCGTGCCCACTCCCTAAATCCGCCTATGAACATTCCTAAAACGAGTTTCTTTTGATATAATACGTAAAATTTTTAAAATCGACTCTGAAAATTTTACAGTGTTTTCCCTCCTTAAAGTTATATGCCTAAATATTTTATATTAGTACACTGAATCATTATTTGTTTTTATACCTTGACATGTAGGCTAATGCCTTTGGGCGTATAAATCATAATGCCCGCTTATTATGCCCTCTCATTCGCAATTATATATACAAGTCACCGCAAACTAGGAAATTTAGCAAAATCAAATTCAAAATTTATAAAAAAATTTTAATTTTCTGAAATTCAAATGCAGTGTAATATAAAACGTTGTATGCATCACTGGCATTACTCGATGTTTATGCTCCCGAGCAACTTAAAAATTCTCGGGCCTAGCAGCCCTCGAGCTTCTAAATTGGTTGCTCTCGTCATAAACATCGTCATAATACCCTTGATACATAAATAATTATTAGATTTGTTTTATTTTACTTTTAATAATATAGTCTACATGAATTGTTTGTTGACTACCTGTGCTTAGAACGAATGTGCCTCGAGTGCAGTATCATCTGCATGCAGGCTCGTATTTGTTTTCTGAAAAAGTTTTCGTGCCAGCATGAAGCTTGGGGGAAGTCCTACATTGATTGCCTTTTTAACGACGAAAGGTATAAAGAATAAATTTTATGAAATGAGGTAAAAAATTATATTTAAGTAATTAATTTATAAACCAGTCCAATCTAAACTTTGTCGAAAGCTTTTTCAATGTTAAATAGTGCCATGATTATTACATTGTTCTTATTAAATTTTTTTGAAATACCTATTAACTATTCTAGTAATCTGTAGCTTTGAACTAAAATCAAATTGTGTTCAGTGATGTGATTGGTCTGTAACTTGTTGGTTTAGTAGCGTCTTTGTTTGGATTGTGTATCAGAAAAAGAATCCTAGTTTCTAGTTCGTCGGGTAATGTTGCAATTTAAAGTTTGTGTTAATTATGTATTTTAACTGCACGCCAACTTTCTTTGAAAGGTTTTTAACAATTACATTTTTTGTATTGTTAAGTTTCGATGCTTTTCGATTTTGTTGAGTTTTGATGTAATTTTTGACTTCTGCGATTTGTGATGATTTTTTTTATTTGTGAGGTTAACATGTTCGTCTTTTTTAAATTGTTGAGCAATATTTTGGGTTTGGATGTGTTTGTGTCCGTCGTGCATTTTTTGACGTGTTTCTGCCAATACTTTGAAACTATTTTTGTCAGTTATAACAGTTTTATTGTTGTTTAATTTTAATGCCGGGATTGGTGTGAATTTTTTTCTAAGGTTTTTTGTTAGTCGTCAAATTGAGTTGTCTTTGTATAGTGTCGCTAGCAAGTGACCTCATTGCTCTTTTAAATTGCAATTATTTTAGTTTGACTGTTTTTAGTAGTTGATAATATCATTTCGTCTTTGTATAGTTGGGGTCGTTGTTTTCTAAGACGGTTTTCTATTGTTTCTTAAAGTTTGTATAATATACCTCAAATAATATGAGGTAATAATTCGATATGCTGATAGTTTGGAGTTTTTTTGTCTATTTTCGTGTTGGTCAGTTTTTGAATTTCAGTCTCGAATTTTTGAGGTGAGTCAATGTTTGCGTTAATAATTTTAAACTGCTGACAAAGTTGAGTTTGAAATTGTTTCCGGTTAGTAAATCTATAGCTTTTAATTTTTCTAATAATTTTGTATTCCAATTTATAACCAAAATAGCATTTCGCAAAAAAAAATTCGCAAAAAAAAAATTTTACTTTATTTTTTGATTTTGTTGTATTTTTTTATATTTTGTTGTATTTGTTTTTGACAAAACATTGATTTTATTTTCTTATCTTACATGGAATTTGATCTTTGACAAATTATCTCTAGCGGTTATTTAGTCGGCGTCAGCTTTAGGAGGTCATAACTCATGAAGACCTATTAGGGCTAGGAATAGTTATTGTTTTAAGAATCACTGGAAATTACATCGACTATAGATATAAACAGCGGAACATGTGCTAGGGCAGCGGTTCTCAACCTTTTTACGACGCGACCCCCAAATTTTCTTGCTTATTTTCTGCGACCCCAACAATGTTAGTAATAAAAAATAGTCATCAATTACTTTGTTTAAAATTCATATTGAAAAAAGATATATACTTATCTAAAAATAACACAAATACTCAACTTGTACCTACTATTTTTTTTTTCTTTCTTTTCTTCAAAGTTTCATTTTTTCTTATTTACATTTTCGAGATCACTTTGTTCAGAAACGTAAATAAATTAGGTGGCGGTCTGTCTGTCGTTAGATGTTTCTCGCTTTATTTCTGAACCGTTCAACCAATCACGACCAAATCTTATATATGGTAGGCTTTACGGTAGAAAGGTGAAAATAAGGTTTTCGTCACGATCATCTGTCAATCAGGAGTGCCACTACAAGAAAATAACACAAGATTTCTAAAAACGATTTTGTCTTGTGATAGGTTATTAATTTTAAAGACCTTGAAAAGCTTTATCCAGAATAGGTGAAATTAATTTTGTATCTTTCATCTGGCAAAAATTAAAAGCTGTCAAATTTGAAACTTCAAGAGTACTTCAACTCACGAAGTACTAAAGGGACTTAACTAAACTTGGTATTTAGCAACATTGCCCCTACAGGTCAATACAGGCCCCTACATGGAACCATAATACTGATTTATTACTAATTGATTTACTACTAAAAGTTTACAGGTTTTTGCGAAATCTTCAAAAAAAATCCTTGTCCCTCGATTTTCTTTGGCATTTCTGCGTCGATGGCAGTCAAACGTTTTGGACGAATGTCTGATGGGTTCTAATGGTGAAAATAAGGTTTTGGCAGATAAATCTTTGCCAGGGCTACCACGATAAAAAATGAAAGTGTCATCGTATCTCCGGAAATGTTTAACAGGTTGAGATAAAATTTTGTGTGCTGATAGAGCTTTTAAAATACAATTATTGGTGAGAAGAAATAAAAAATAATCTGCTTTTATCAGGCGGTACTTTGACCTTTTTTATGAAGATAAGAATGAAATACCTGCGACCTAAGGTGTTTTTCAAAGAGATTTGTATTATTTACATGTAAAGTGGTCAAATCTGACAGTTATCAGTAATTTAATTAATTATTTTGAACGATCGAAAATTTGTGTGCTGTATTGAAAATGGTAATACTACGTATTACTTACATAGTATTTTCTTGTTTATTTATTCTTTGTGGTGTTGGTGAAAAATCGTAAATACGGTAATATTGGGAATTGTTTGTAAAAGCCTTCGGTTACTTCTTGAGTGACCACTAATATGGAACACACCAAACAAATCTCCAGAAGTGTATAACAGATTCTGTTAAAATTTGGTGTACTGATGATTGGAGGTATTGCGATAGAAGTGACGATATTGTTTTACTTATTAATTACGTCCTTGATCTTGATGTTTTGATACGAGTTTATCAATCCTATATTCAATTGTTTGAGCAAGGGAAACCTTAAAATTCAGGTTACTAATAATTTATAGTTCAAATTCAAAACTAAGTAATTTTGAAAAAAAATTCTGCGACCCTCTAAAATAGATCCGCGACCCCCAGGTTGAGAATCGCTGTACTAGGGAATTTCTGGCCTAACATAGCCAGAATCAGCGGAACTCCGCCTGCCAAAATACTCGAATTCATCCTGGAGACAGGGTGGCTCGAGGGGTGACAGGACAGAGAGCCGCTGTATCGGAGGAAGTACAATGGGCCCGATTTAGTGGTGTGGGGATACCTCCCTACCCTTCTACCTAAAATCAAGAATCCAGATATACTTTAGAAGGTTGATTTTTTAAAAACTTTTTGAAATGTTGTCAACTTTAATTTTATTCTGCCAGATTTTGCTATAAAATGAATGGAAACCAACAATTCACAAAAACGAGATTTTTGGAAGCTGTTCTAAAAAAAATTTCCAAAACACGTACTATTCTGTAACATTTAACAAAACTAAACAAACACGCAAACACCTTATAACAAAATAATTTTAAGTGTAAACTTAAGAAATACAGTATGTAGAAAATCAATTATTCAAAAAGGATGCGCCATCCATTTTTCGATATCTCCTCCAGTTACCGATTTCCTCATAAGAGGCATCGAAATTGAGCCACCCTATACTATTAGATAAGAAAATACAAAAAAGAAATGGATTTTTTGAAATTTCCAAACCCATGCAACCCCTTAAAATATTAAGGATTGGAAGTTTAAATACTTGAAAGTGATTAGTGTTGGCAAGCTCTTACAATGCAATGCAATACAATACACTACAACTTTATTTGAATGTGGCTTAACCCTAACAAAAGCAATTGTTTTGCTTTGGTGCCTGTAGGCGTTAAAATAAAATTAATATGTTAATTAAATTTAATAATTTTTGTTTACATTTGAAGAATAAATAACATGTTTTATTCGGAACAAATGTACTTTTTGTTGTCAGTAACAAATGACAATAACTGACACTTTTTGCATAAATAATATAAACGCAATATAAATTAAAATATCAGGAGAGAGTCCTCTGAATTTCTCTTGTGCATCAAATATTTTCTGATCGTTATTTACTCTCTTGCGTGTTTTGTTGTCGATTGATGTCGAAAATATGCAGTGTATGTAACAAATGATCGTTAATATTTGATGCACATGGAAAATTATATAAGTAGCAAGTAGGTATGGTTTATTAACACTCACTTCTCACATAAGAAAACTAGACCAACGATGGTTATTGACTGTTCAAAAATGAACCAATAAAAAAGTAATTTCTTGATCATTGCTAACTCTTACTCGATAATTATATACATACATGCATAGAACTTCTTAATATCTATTGATAATAATAAATTATTAGTGAGAGCAATAATTGGCATCTTTTAGTTTTATCATATTTAATTGCATAATATATACCTACATAATATAATATTTTAATCCTCGTATTAGTTATGTGGATAGTACCTAAATGTCTTATATTCAATAGAAATAAGTGGATAGTTAAATATTTACTGCAAATATGTTAATTATGCCAATAATTGTATATTTGACGTATTCATCCGTGATTTTATCGAATTTGTCAATTCTTTATGAAGAATATGTACATACAGTGGTTGTTAATCAAGTTTTACAACATGGTATATGCATTATGATATTTTAATTAACGCAAACGATCAAATTGCTTGTATTAATTGGAACATTAGAGATTATTTACTAATTATTTATGTTATAACTTGTTCTTTATTCTGCGCGCGCAAAATCTGTTTTTTTGCTCTGGGTAGCGTTGAACTTGCTGATGATACGTACAAGAATTGGCATAGAAGCAGTTAACGGATAACTCTCTCGTCTATAGCAACACACACTTTCGAGTGCATTTCACGTGTTTGAAAAATATGTTTTGCACTTGTTACGCGAAATTTTAAATGGCAATATTGCGTGCGTATTGTGTACCATTATTTCTTGTGGTGTTCTATGTTTGGGTGCTATCACGGAGCTATTAGAAATTTGTCGCAAAATAGTGCGTGTTGATAGTAATTACTAGTACATTATTAACTTTTCAAATATCTGCAAGCCTTTTTTAATATTAATTTGTTAAAAGTAAGTCACTCTTAACAAATAATTGTATACGAAATTTTAATTTCAAAATTTATTTTACATTCCCGAATTTTAAATCCAATTATTATTGAATAATTTATTTTTATAATAATCCTTTCATATTCTTAGTAATTATTTTTTACAAATACATTTTAGAGATATAGAAACAACAACTATTACATTAGAAACTATTATATTATTAGTATAGATATATATAATTATATGCACATATTATTATTTTTTATAATTAATACGAACATGTGAAAACTCCATAGATGTTTAAATATAAAGGAATTACAGATTTCGTCATTATTTAAAAACAATATTGCTCTCTAAATTTCGAATGCAATGCAAAGTAAAAAATGCTATTTCTTACTAAAAGAAATTATTTTTACATTTTATTTATTTATTTAAATAAAGAAATTAAAATAAAATTATGTTTTGCCCAATTTGGAATTCTAAATGTCGTAGATTACAAAATAGAAATTTTAGAAAATTAACTTAATTTTTGATAAGGGTTTATTGCACTTTTTTTAATAATAAAAGCTGTAGCATACATCTGTAACAAGTTTCTATGTTCAATTTTCACTTGTCATGAAGATGGCATTCGTTAATGGGTGGTGATTTGATACAATTTCAATTTCAATGTTTACCGTATAAAAGGAAATCTGCGGGACGAATTAATTGATTATTTTTTGGATTATGACGCTAGCATTGGACCCCTTATCGATCAACCACATATTTTTAGTTGAATAGCAGTGTATTTCAATATGAAACTTACTTATTTAAGTGAAGAATAATTATTACTTGCAGCTATTACTTTTTTTTTATCTTATAACATATTTGTTTCGATAACCAGATATGTAGGTTGACTTGTCTACCTGGAATTGGGCGCGTTGCTTTTTTTCAATAAAACTAGATGTGAAAACTTGTTGGAGATGCATCACGAATTATAATCAGATTTTTGCAAGATGACGTGTTTTGTATTGAATATTAAGACTGTATCATAATGCTACATAAATGATACAGAAATTAAAAAATGTACTTTATTACGAATTACAAGCTTTGATCACGATGGTAACGTGCAACATTTTTATGTAGATCTTAGGCCGGTACCAGACTATGCGTGTAAGGCAAATATTCGCGTTTTGCTTCTACGAATATTGTCTCCCCCCCCCCCCCGCGATGCTTGATTTTGGTAAACATTTGTATGCGGGATCATTTACCTACATATATTATGTTGTTTTTACGTAATTCGTGCTGCTAACGAATTCAATAAAATATAACTGTGATGGTTGTGGTTTATAAAAATGGATGTAGTATAAACTCACTTTTATTGAATCATGTACATTTTTCAAATAATAAGTAAAGTGAACTAAAAGAATTACAAAAGACGTTGAGGGATGATATTATCTTAAAATAAAAGTCGATCAAGGTTTTTTGAATTCCAAATGATTAATCGAACTTTTCTTAAACACTTACTTCTTCGTATATGTATTCATCTACTAACTTGACGTTAACAGTTAATATAAAAATGCAGAATAAATTAATAATTTATTTAATTAATAAACTTGAGCAGAAGAAATCTATTCTTCATTTATCAAAATTTCAAATTAGTATAGGATAAAAATACAGACAGAAAATACTAAACATTTGCTTTCTTTTGATGTATGTAAAACCGACAAGGGTTGGTAATGAACTGAATGCCAACCAAAATGAATACCCGATTGTTCAGCTTCGGTATGGCTCTCCAAATAAACTGGAGTTATACCCGTATACCAAAATATACTTATTTATGAAATATGAGAAAAATTAAATCAGATTAGAAGTTTAATATAATTGAAAATTAGGCAAGCAAAGTACCTATTTCGCTATAATCAATACATTAGACAATATATTACAAAAATATAGACGTGCTTGCAAAAGACGTGAATGTTATCTACGTACGTTAATGTTAACATGGTGAAGAATCACACGAACGTCGAACGTTTGTCTAATAACTAGACACTTCGTCAGGGTTTGGCTAAACTTACGGCAATATATTCTATTATTACAAATTAAAGGAATGAGTTTTTCCAACTTTCTTTTCGAATTATAACTGCATAACAATATTTGATATATCTTTGGTAACACGTAATTGAAACTTAATGAGATGAGTGGATTCCTAAGCTGCAACCTAAAAACTAAATATTTTTAGTTTCCAACTGAAATTAAATATCGGCGAGTTCGATATCAATATTTTACTTCCTTTAACAAAAAATAATGTAATTTATTTAATTGCTATTTCGGATAATTTTTTTTTGCAAAATGGCGAAATATACAAATATTGTACACGACATTGTGAAACGAACTTAAAATTTTCAAAATACATCACCATTGTCGCAGATATCCGGAGTATTGTTATTTCTGTATATCTGTATGTCATATGTTATTTACAAAAAGGTTCAACTTTAGCAATATTCGTATATTATAATCTAATCGAGTAATTTGCGTTTTTTATCATTTATTTTCGAAACGCTATAAAATTTTAAATAATCGTTAGCATTGCATAATCTTATCATTCTCTTTATGCCAACACAAAAAAAAATTGATTTAAAAATTCCAACAAGATTTAATTTAATTATTATTTTACACGATATTCAAATGAGTAAATCTATTAATTTTGTTTGTGTTTGCATAAAGAGATGAAACAAAACACGAATTTTATTAATTAGTGTAGTCAACATTGTTCTTATAAATTTTGATAATAAATCACTGATTAAAGTTACTTTCAGTTGTGATAACTTTCTGTTCACAAATCTGAAACCAATAATTTTTAACATTACATCATTCTGATGCCTCACTTCTCACAAAATGCGAAATAATTAATTAAAAAGACGTGCACGGAATACCATTCTCTAAAAATTAAAAAAGATTGTAGTATTAGATGTAATTTTAGATTAAATTTATTTTTTATTTTTTAAGAGGTAAAAGTACAAAGATGCGTGTGCGAGAAAAATAAATAAAAAATAAATTAGCCATATTTATACATAAGAGGGTACATAAATCAAATAAGGTCATTGAGTTTCACCTTCACTTTTATTAATTTTTTATATATTCTACTAAAGTATATTTCTTGATTTATATTTTCTACAAAAATTTTATTTGGTTTTTTGTTAACACAGCAACACCTATGTCATATTACACAATGCTTCATTTACTTCTTTTCTGTACATGGTTGGGGTCTTTCTATGTTGTTAGCTTTAATATTTCTTTAGTACTTGAAATTGCTTGTTTTGAAGGGAATAGTTTCAGTGAGTGACGCTATTGATTTATCTGCAATTCAATGAAATTGTTCCTATAAAAGAGTATTTTAGATAGTAGTAGTAGTAAATCTATGTTTAATTATTTATGTCATAAATATTTTAATTAAGACTGCATTTCAGGCTACTTACCTGCAATTTTAAATAACTTATAGTACCTACATACAGGGCCGGATTAACCAATAGGCAACTGCCTAGGGGCGCCCAGTTGGAAAGGGGCGCTCAAATTATTTGACCTCGTAATGAAACTGAAAAACCACTTAAAGGCTTAAGCAAATAGATTACTAAAAAATTTTCGATTATTGAAATCCATTGATTATTGAATTTTAACTGAAGTTTGGTCCGTCATTTTGAGTAAATGTGACAAAGTCAGCAAATCTCTTCAAAACATAGAAACAAATTTATCAATTAATTGCTGTTTCAACCAAATTCTCTATGGTTCTATAAGAGATCAGTATACTCGTATGAGAAACTCTTATAAGAAAAGAATTGTCGAATGTTGATGAATATAAAAACGAAGACAGTTTGGCAAAAGTAAGCATGGTGAAGTCGGGTTTGGTGGGAAAGCTATAAAATGAGAATTAACACTTATTTGCAATTATAGACAGATTATAAGAATTGAAAAAACTGCCTATAGCAAAATTGAAAATAATTTTAGATTTTTAAATAATTTGAAAAACCTTGCGCAATTTAAAAAAGAATTGGTGCCTCCTCGATATCTGATTTTAAGATAAATGAATATGTATTTGTAGGACAAGAATTTCAAGTTAAATTTCAAAAATTTAGGAATATCGAGTCAAAGCTCAAAATTTTCTAGAAACATTTATTTGGGGGGGGGGCTTAAAAACTTTTGCCTAGGGGCGCGTACATTAATAATCCGGCCCTGCCTACATATCGACGGTGGAAAGGCAAAAAGTCTTAAGCGCCATGCGAATGCCGTGGACATAAGACTTTTTGCCTTTCCACCGTCAATATATATTCGTATTTTATCAGGAATAAATTAACGTACTGGGCACATGATTTGCACTTGTCGGTTTTGGGGACGTTAGTTTTCTTGCATACACAAAAAGTTAAACAATATTAAAACATATAATTTTTTAATATAATGAAGTTAAATCATATTTGGGAGAATTAACATCATGTTGATATACTTTCAAAAATTAATTTTTTATCAATTTTTCCGGCAGATATTGCACAAGTTATTTTTAAAAATCTTATTGATCTTGAAGGAAAGTTGAAATTTTATTTAAAAAATTGTGTTATGTAATTAATACACCAATACTAATTAGGTGTTTATTACCGATACAAAGTTTTCGCAATAAATGGATTTGTATCTACATTTTTTTTATAATATTTTTTACATTTTAATAAATATTTTATTTACTTCTGATAAATCGTTTTAATATTATAAAGTTCGTACATAAATTAGAATTATTAGATGTTCGCTGGTTTGTTATTTTGATGTTTATTTAATTTTAATGGGTTTACATACTTATTCAATTCGTAATAGTCTGACTTTTACCAAGTTGTAACGTACAGTTTTCCCTTATTCCTTCTTCCTTATAAAATGTAATCTAAAGTCAAGCTCCTTAATTTTACATGTAGCTTTCAGTCTTAGTTCGTTGACTTTGAATAACACCACTTTTAGCATTTATGAACCTGGAACAGTTGAAGGAACTTTGCCCTTTAGAATATTTAGAAATCAATAACAATTATTATAAAGTATAAAGATTCTACTTCAAGACCGGTTGAGGAAAAGAATTTTAAATTTAAAGTAATTCTATGATTTTAAGCAAATATTAAAAGTCGTTAAAAGTTAATAATTCATGTAAAAGGAGTAAATTTTAAGTATTTACTATTAAGTTACTATACCATTAAGTTTGATGAGGATAACTACAAAAAGCTTTCAAAATATACCTTTTAACAAACACATACTTGCATTACAAACGTTGAAAGTATCTACATAAATTATTTACGAATCACCGATTACTACGGAACGAATATTTTCATTTTTTTTGTTATTTTCATTAGTCCATCTTTTTTTATGAGATTATCTTACAAACAACGGCGGATTCTTGTATGCAATGGATTATTTAGTAATACAGTGTACTATACTATTATAGTAAAGTCAATCTAAATTTATAATTTAAGTTAATATTTTTGACTTTGCAAAAATTTAAAATGATCTTATTCGTTATTTCTGTTCTAATTAATGCAGCAATATTATTTGAATCACTTATTTGAGAAACCCCACATCCATATATGACTTTGTTTTACAACCGATTTTATGCCATCTTTGATTTCAAATAATTTTGTTTCTTTGTGAAAAAACTCTTTAACTACTGCCCATTGATATTGAACAACTTTTAAAAAGTGACAATTGAAAATAATTAAACAGTTTTCTTTGATTATCTCAAAACTATCGTTATGGATTCTAAACTAAGTGATTAATTTAAAAACGCTATCTATCTCCGAATCTACTTTTATTTGGACGCGCGGTCCGATCTCTATTTAAAATAATTAGTTAATTCGTGGTTCATCAGTGAAACTCGATAGTATCCATATTTATATGTACGAGTATATTTGAATCACCAAACATGATACCTACGTATATCAACGGTATTATAGTTTAGGTATCTACTATATTAAAAAATTTTAAATATCAAATTAATATTAAATAACGTTTCATAAAGAAATAATTTTATTTTTATCAATAATTTGAATCAATTATAATATTTTTATTATCAAATTAAGTTTTTTGTGAAATACTCTAAGAATAATTTAGAAGTTGAAAGTATACACTTTCATCTTTTTTATTAATATTTATGTATGTAAGTATATTTAGAAAAATTACGTTTAGAAAATTAAATTTTTTTTTATCAATATAATAATTATTACATTTTTAAACAAAAATAAATCATATTAACAGATATATTTCTTAACATAATACTTATAATAAATACGTATATTAAATAAAGTAGCAATTCAAATTCAACTAACATACTTTGATTATTCCTAATTTTAAATAACTAAAACTGACACTACTTAGGGCCACTTGTATAGTGCGAGTTTAAGAACAGTTTAAACCTAGTTTTAGGTAAAACCTGGTTTATTCATTTTTTTCCTTTGTTCAGTCTAAGTTTAAGTATTAAACTAGGTTTAAACCTAGTTTAGCTTAAACCATCAAAATGTAAGGTTTAAACTACTGTCAAGTTTACTGATGAGATAAATTGTCAAGCGTCATTTAAGGTAAAGACCAATTATCGTTTTAAAAATGGAATTTTTGGGAGATTTAACAGACGACGAGGATTTTCTCCAATATGTTGACCTTGTTTTGCGGCCCAGAATACCGCGAGTGTTTAGAGTAAGAACCCTTCATTTCAATAAATGGTCTGAAAGTGAATTTAAGGAAAGGTTTCGACTTTCCAAAAATACGGTAAAATATGTTGTCGATCTGATTGAAGAAGACATTGTTTCAGCTACAAATTGGTAAATTATTTTTTTTAATTACTATAGATTTGTAGCAATTATTCATTTAAATTATTCTTTAAGGAACCATGCTGTAACTCCTTCCGAAATGGTTCTTGTAACGCTTCGATTTCTTGCTACAGGCAGTACACTGCAAGCTAACGGAGATTTTAGTGGTATACATATTTCTACCACAAGCAGAATTATAAATAAAGTATGTCGAGCTATAGCAAAACTACATAGCCGATTTATAAGGATGCCCGAGACGGAAGATGAAATCAGTCGAGTACGTCAGGAATTTTATAACATCAGCAAATTTCCCCGTTGCATTGGAGCAGTAGACTGCACTCATGTGAGAATACAATCTCCAGGAGGACAAGATGCTGAAATATATAGAAACCGAAAAGGATATTTTTCTTATAATGTCCAAGCCATATGCGATGCAAAATTAAATATAATAAATTTAGTCTGTAGATGGCCGGGATCTAGTCACGACTCAACTATTTTCAATAACTCTACAATTAGAGCTAAATTTGAAAATGGTTTAATGGGAGATAATTTATTAGTTGGTGATGCTGGTTATGGTATCAAATCATATTTGATTACACCATTAAATAATCCACAAACCCCAGCCGAACAATTATTCAATGAGGCACAGATACGGACTCGTAATCCAATAGAACGCTGCTATGGTGTGTGGAAGCGTCGATTTCCAATTCTCTCGTTGGGAATAAGAATAAATAAAAGCAAAGTTGAAGCAATTGTTGTAACTACAGCAATTCTTCACAATATTGCTTGTTTTCTGAGAGACGAGCAACCGACTGTAACGACCGAAGAAGAGGCTGCTGTCGAATTGGTCAACGATGAAGATTTATTTCCAGAATTAGAGCAAAGAGGAAATAATACTATAAGACTTTCTCTAATTGAATATTTTAGAACATTATGATAGTTAATCTAACATGTAAAAAAATCATAATTTGTAATATATTTTCACATGTTAATTATAATTTTATTAATTAAGACATTGTAAATAGTTTCAATTTTTTATTTTTCTAAATACACAACAATAATTTACCTATAAAATGTTTTATGACTAATATTACATATTTTAAAACTAACCATTAACACATTCCTATCCAGAAACCTAAAAATAAATTAAAATATAGCAAAACTAAAACATAAATTAAATAAAACGAAGAACATTCCTATCCAGAAGCCTAAAAATAAATTAAAATATAGCAAAACTAAAACATAAATTAAATAAAACGAAGAACATTCCTATCCAGAAGCCTAACTATAAATTAAAATAAAGCAAAACTAAAACATACATTAAATAAAACTAAGAACATTATTAATATTGAATTTCGAGTTATGTACACAGAAAAGAATTGAAGTAATGCAGCAAGAGTATTTAAATAAAATTATAAAAAAGGAACATTTGAAATCATGTACTTTATTTATGCTTAAGTTCAAATGCCAATATTTCCATTCTTAGCAAGTGTTCCTTTTCCTTTTGAATTGCCTCTTTTTTCATATATTCCCTTTTTAGATTTAACTCTTGTTCCATCATTTCAATTCTTTTCTGTGATTCTCTTTCCATAATTTCAATTTTCTTTTTAGATTGCTCCTGAAAATATAATTTTTGCATCTCGGTTAATTCCACTTTAGTACTAACCCACGAGGAAATTTTGTCTTTTGACTGTCCACGTCTATTGACAAAATTTTCTTTTCCTATAAAATATAAACAATTAACATGTGAGTATAAAATGTATAATGTATAAATCACATGTATAAAAATGTGAGAAACAATGCTACAAATTAAAAATTTGAGATTTACCTTGTGAATTAGTACCATTCTGGTTAAGACCAATCTGTCTTAATGGTACAGCCTTCGGAGTCCGCAACATACTTGGAGTATAATCACTCCAGTCTTTGGACTGATCCACTGGAGTGATTTCACTTGAAGTACCTTGTAAATTTAAATATTTATTACATATTAATTAAAAAAATAATAATAATAACAAACCTTCCGAAGCTACACCGGCATTGTCTGCTTGATTTGTTTCATCTAGCTCAAAAATAAACAAATCGGGTGATATCTCTGGTAATGGCACCGGCTCGATTTCATTTATAACATCTAAAAATAAAGTCAAATAGTAAATACACCCAGATTTAAGGCATTAGTATTTTTTACCTTCACTATCATCTCCGAATTCTGAAGGGAACCCAGATAATTGGTCACCTAGAAGCTCCTTTATTTGCTCGTCGATGATAGTGATCTTACTATCTTTAGGGGGGCCGCCTCCTGTTCCCGTACTATAACTTTTTTCTTCAGCAAACTTTCGTTTGCTGGTTTTCTTTAAATTTTCGTACTTGCTCTTTAGCATTCGGGGATCTCGAAAAGTTTCCCCACTGCTACTGTTATACTCCTTTGCCACTTCGTTCCAAGCGGCAGCTTTCGCTTTATTCGTCATAGTGTCGGTTTTCTTACATTCGACTCTATGACGAAACTTACGAACCAAGCTTAACAGTAGCAGTTCCTCTTTTGTACTAAAATTTGTACTTCTCTTTTTCGTTTCCATGATAAATAATATTCTGTTCTAAATTTAAATTAAGCCGACACCAAAGCAACACCAAAGCAAAACAAAGCAAAACCAACACCAAGCTTCCAATTTCCACCAATAATAAAAACTACAAAGCAATGCAAGCACCTGAATTAAATTTTAAAATAGAATAATTGACTTACCTGCGATCAATTTTATTATCACCCTACACGTTTTACTGCTAAATAATTCAAAATAAACAATCTAAAAATGCAAAATAAACAGACCAAACAGACGCGTACGAATGTCAAAATAATTATCATCAGTAAATAATACCAAATTAGTTATTTATAAAATAAAATCCCTAGAAATTTTAGTACCAACCATATAAATTACTGCTAAACTGTAGATTACTTGAACCACTGTTAAACTTCGTTTATACAACACTAAAGTTTTTAAACGTCGTTTATAAATTGAACCAGGTTTTACTAAACTCGAAGTTAAACTCGCACTGTACAAGTGGCCCTTAATGTGATGATTAAATTGCAGAAATTGGTATTATGAAATCTTTAAAAATAGATATGATTTTTACTGCCCAATCTTCACCATCACGTAAATTTTTTTATGTTATTTTACGACACAGTTATTTTTTATTTGCAACATTAAGCACTGAAAATTTTTGTTTATCTAAATAGTAAATATTTTTGAACAGAGTTATTTTCTAGCTTCGTACAAATCTAGCTTACAATAATTTGTTATTTTTTAAATTACCTATAATATATATAGGTACTTACGCAATATTTATATTATGATTTGTAATTCAATATAAAAAAAAATGCCAGTAAGGCCAACGTTTTTGAATTATGTACGTCATTCAAGTAGCTTTATAATAGCTTTCCCTGGATTATATCGATCCACATTACTCTTCCGTCGTTTGTCTTGCTCGAATTACCGTTTAAGTTATATAATGAAAAAGCAAAACTAAGTATTTATGTCGAGAACTATTAATTAGTGAAATGAACATTTACATGAGAAGCCATTGTTTGCATGAATACTGTAATATTTTTATGGAGTATAAATATTTCTGCAAATTGGAATTATAACATATAATTTTTTTTTTATACATAACTTAAAACTAGTGTTAAACATTCTGCAACAACGTCTTGTGAAATGATTAGGTGATTATCATATATGGACCTATATACCAAATTCGTACAATATTCAAGTGATTGTTTACCTGCTACTTATTCTCATACAATTTAAAAAATTTCATTAAAAATCTTTACATTTTTGCTAAAATCGATTATTACAACAACCATAAGGTAAAGAATCAAGAAAAGATAACAAAATTATATCGACATAACTACTATGTATTTATTTTTATGGATTTAAAATTTAAGATTAAGATTCTACACAATCTTCTATTTACAAAACATAATTTTTAAATATTAGTAGGTATATTTAACTGATTACTATAAAACTATTGTAATTGTCATTTTAAAGAAACTTAAATTGCTTAGTCGAAATGATTAGTAGGTATGTATAGTATTCAGAGATAATATTATTATAATGTGAGAAACATTCTTGAGAATATTTTAAATTCATCAAGTTAGAGCAGTATAGTATTATTTAACATTATTTTCTTTGGGTATCCCTACGACCAAATTTTGAATGTAATAGTTACCATAGTTTAATCAAAAAAAGAATTGGAAAGAATAAAAGAGGAATTATTGTAGGTATATACCAGATTTCAGTCTGTAGTTTATCCCAATAGGTTAAAAATTTTTTGAGTATAACAATCTGACAAACTTAAATAAAAATCGAACACGTATCATGGTTTTTAATAAATTATAATATTTACTTAATTATTAAAAAAATGTTTCAGTTTTATTTTAACTTACCTATACCTACTAATAGTTTTGAAGATAATTGTGTTTTGAAATACGAATAATAATATTATAAAAAGTTTGCTATCAAGACGAAATTGCAAATAACCACAAAATTTCTTGTTTTTCATTCAATTTTAAATTATTACCTTCGACAAATTAGTTTCAATGCAGTTAATATTACAAAATTACCTGAAGAAAATGCGAAATAAAAAACATCGAAAATTATTAATAGTAAATATTTTATATTGGCCAAATATGAAAAATAAAGAAAACGAGCATTAAAATTTAAATAGCCCCAAGTTTAAACTAGTTTGAGGTGTCATTTCTTACCTAATTATTTTTGTTTATTTCTGAAGAACTGTTTTATTGTTGTAAAGATTTGCTCAGTGTAAAACTTTCTCTCATCACGCAACCAGTTGTTTTTTAAATTACTTGATCTATACGTAGGTAGTATGAAAAAATATTGTGTTTTTTTATTACTTTTCTAAGTAATATATTTATGGTGCTTATTGCCGACCATATCTTCGAGTACAGACCACAATTTATAATACACTGCTATTATTAGTCAGGAGATTTTTTTCAAGTCACCGTTGTGTCGTCCTTGTTGAAAAATCCAAGACTTTCCACTGAACAGGGTGTTATTAAGAGGTTTTACTATCTCATCTAACATTTGTTGGTAGAGTAGAGACGATATTTTAACACTTTTTTCACGAAAATGTAACTATGCTACTTCTTCGTTAGACACAGCCCACCAAACCATTACAGGAAATGTTATAGAAGCACGCTAACGATGATCATAAAAATATTCTTTTTACAGGCGAAAAAAATTTTACTGTGGAAGAAACATTTCACAAACTCAATAGTAGGACGTATAATTAAAGCTCTTAAGAAGAATCCGAAAAAATGTAAGGATAAAGTGCAAATTAAAAATTTTAATTATTGCTTTGCCACAGTTACGAGTAAGTGATCGAATTTTGTATGCGCTCTCCCTCAAAAAGTAATGGAAATTTTCTAATCAGATTTCGAATTTAATACTTTAATATTGAGACGTAGAGCTAATTAGATTTTGGTTTATCTCGGTTCACGAAAACTTTCAATTTTTTAAAATTTAATTTAAATGAACGTTTTTGAAAGTTTTTTTTAAATTTCTTCTAAAAGTATGATAAAGTCTTGTGAATGGCCATATCAGATTTTTATAGGTTATTTTTGTAGAGTTTTGTTTTATTATTATTGTTATCAAATATTGGCGCTTTAGAAAAATCAGATAAAATCACGAAAATAAATCATAAGTGGTATATTAAAAAATTAATTACAACACATACTTGGCAAACATTCTCAAAAAATAGCAAGAAAATTCTATCTTTCTGGTCATAGTACTCCACATTGAAATATACACTTCAAGAAGTAGAAGCTATAGCTTAAAATACGACTTAATTTTTATTAATTTGGAGAAACTCTTATCATGCGTTTCTACAATTTGATTATATGACAATTTTTTAAGTAGTTTGTCTATAAATTTATTCTTGTGCAAGGTGTAAAAGAAAGTTTCAGAGTTGTAAGTGGATTAGAGAGTCGTCCTGTAAAGTAACTTGGGGATTTTTGAAGTTGTATTAGCAAGAGCCTGCCAATTGAAAGATATATAAATTAATTATGAAAACAAACATTTGACAAGTATGTGTAAGTGTAGAGATTACTTCATGGAGTGCAATGAGCTACTCTATATCTATATTAAAATATAAAAATTATAGATAATTTTAATGCAAGTTAGGGAAAATCCTAACATTATTATTATTAATGGGAGATCCTCTTGCTATTGAAGCAACATCAACCACAAAGCTTATATTTCGGATGTCTTTCTTGTGCTTTGTCTGAAGGACCATAGAGCTTTTTGTTTTATTTAAAAAGAGCCGCTGTAGCAACACTATTTGTAATCACTGGTTAGTAAGACACGTTCCCGAGTAGGCATTTAAATATTTTTTGGATAATACTCATTCAATATTTTTCAAAATTTTAATTTTGTAAAGAAGAAACAACTTTTTTTATCTATAGCAGAAGTTAAAATACGATTTGCCAAATTTAAAATAGTAGAACAAATGACACTTGAACCGCAAAATTAGACAAAATAGTATTTACTTTAACAGCAAAGGTGGATAATAGCATTGTTTATCTATATTATTATCTATATAGATAAACAATGATAATAGACTCTGTAAAATCTACCTGCAATATATGTAGTTTATTCAAAACCCCATGATTTATTCTTATTTTGTACAAGCACTCCGCATTTCTTTCGAGTACCACTCCTATATTTCGTATGAATATGTATAATTACATATTGCCTCCGATGTCAACCGCAGGATGGGTTGCATCTGAAATCTTTTTCTTTCTTTCGACCTGTTGTTTCAAATTTTTTTGTACTTTCTTTCAGGCTGGAGAAAAATTTGACGTTAACTAGCAGAATCTTTTTCCACTTCTCCTTCAGCTTCGTCCTGCTCTGCATTCATTTACTCTTTTTAAGCCATTTTTATTTTATTACATTCACTTTTACTTGAAATCTAGTTTTAACGGTGATAGATCTCAGTTACAACGTGAATTTACTAACAGCAGTCAGTTAATTCTAGTTTCAACTAAACCTATACTACTTAAAACTAGAATTATAACTAATCTAAATTAAAATTAACTTAAGAGGTTTGTTAGAATTAGTGTTTCCTAGTTAGATTGGGTTTTAACTGGTTTCTGATTTTAACTGTAACATTCTAGCAATAAACGGTAGTATGAATCGGCTATGACGATAACAATTGCTTGTTTAATTTAGTTAATTTTTCAAATTTTTTAATTGATGTGCACCTAAAATAATACGTAAAAAAAGTAATGGTGCATAAAATAACAAGAATAAAAAGATGTATTTAAGAAATTTTTTGCTATTTATAACGGAACCCGGGACATTCTCTGCAGTAGCATTGGTAGATACATTATTAAATATGTGGAAAACAGCGTAGGCTCATTACATCGTAAAAGAGGTAACTGAACATTGTAACTAAATTAGTTATGTCTCACTTAAAAATATGGTAGTACCTATAATAAATAGTAGGACTTATGTAGGTATATGTAGTAGGTATGTACATATAGGTACATACCATGATACTATTATAATATCATGTATTATATTCTTTGCTATAATTGAATGGTGTTACACAAGAGGTATCAACCCACATTTCAAAAATTTGAGAAAACGGCGCGTTTATAATATGTTTTTTCACAATTCCGGGAGTAAAGTGCTCACTTTACTCCCTTTTTTTCCCTTTGCAGGACTAAAGTAATACTTTTTTTCCCGTGCCATTATTGCGCGCTATTGATCTGAAATTTTGCATATGGTTTCTTACGACAAATTTCTGGAGGGCTACTGTAACGGGGGTAAATTTTTTGCTCGGTTTTCGATATTTAGCGCCGTTTTCGAGCAATTTCAAAATCTCAAATTTAGTTATTAACCAATGTAATTCAGCATTTTCAGCGAAATTGTGAAAAATAGTATATACACCTTGGGACTAAGGTTCTTTTCATCCCTTGTGCGATTTTTGCACTCGGCTAACACTTCGTGCAAAAACCTTTGCACGCGGGATGAAAAGCAGCACCTTAGTCCCATGATGTATAATATACTATTTCAGATTGTTGTTTTCAATCTGGCCATGCTAACACAGTTAACATAGCCAGTTTGCAAAGAAAAATCTCGAAAATACTACTAAACGCTGTTGATTTCTTAAATTTTTGTAATGTTGATTGGATTCTTCTTGCGTAACAACTTCAATTCTATTTCAGGGTACTTAGATATTTTAATTTATTAAATTTATAACTATTGCATTTTATAATTGCATTTATAATTTATTTTATATTTATAATATTATAATTATTATTATATAATATTATAACATTTATAATTATAATTTAATTTATAATGCATTTTAAACTGTCATATACCTATATTTGAGTTAATATTTTTTACAAAAAAAATTAACTTCTTGCACAGGGCACATGAAAAACTAGTTACGGTATACCGGTATTATAGCTAAAGCCCTATTTATGTCCCAACTAATTTAAATCTACTATCTATCTGCTTAATTTAACCATAACTCTGAAGCAGTACATTTTAGTATAAAAATAATAGAAGTTTTTGTTGAAGTGCAAATTTTTTCTCGAATCTGTATAATTTGCTATACCTACCTATAACTTTTGAATTATGAAACAAACACCTGCCTTTTCAGTAAAGTTTTTCATAAAATTCGTCATTTGGTTGAAACGATTTCGACACACGCTTGCTTTAGAGGGTCTTCTCTTCTCTATCTAGTTTATATTTTCTCTGATGACCGGACAATTCATTCTAGGACATTTCTACTCCTGAATTGTTACTAAAATTGTAAGTTAGGTTCTGAAATACTTAAGTTATTTACATAATTTTTTCATTATTTTTTTTCTGCAATTAGTGTTCTTTTCTTAATTTTCCATTTATCATTAGCTATGTAAAAAAAATTTAGTTCGGAACCAAAAGTGGTAGGTAGTGAAATTTAGCAAAATGTCCTAGAATCCCATTCCCTATTGTATTTAAATGACACAAAGAGAAATATTCAATTGTTTAAAATGAATTTAAACAAATGATTTATCGAATTAATTGATGAAGAGTTAATTAGTCAGTTGTAAACACTCAAACATATGTTACATATTATAGAACCGTTACTTTTGATTATTCACGTAATTCTTTCACAATAAATATTTTTTCTTATGAGTAAGTTACTAACCGATGTTTACTTTTCATGATGTCAACAATTTTTGAAAGGTCCTGTGTATATTTTTAAATCTCGATACTGTTAATAATTCTAACAAGTAAATTGAATCGAAGTCCAGTCATCACCATGAATAACTTAATTATATCATTATTAGTGTAACAAGTGCAACAGTTGAAAGAACTTCACTTGCCTTGACGTTCAGATATGAAAGTACTTAAGAATTTCTTTAAAACAGTGAAGTTTAATAAATTTTCTTGAGCTACAAAACATTATCCAGTATTTTATTAAAATATGGAAACATTAGTTAGTTACCTATGGTATCGTTATATTTTAATTGCTATATACATACGTAGTACATACTTTCATAGTCGACTATAAAATAATAAACGTGTGAATGGTATTCTCATGAATGACTTATCAACATAATTGATTTTCTTGAATCATCAAGAGCAAGCTAATTTTTTTGTTCAACATATTTTCTAGTTTAAGGTTCACTAATCATTACTAAATTTTCAACTTTTGTGTTATTACAGAACACTTACACAAATGCGGATAAATTGCTCGCAGCTGCTGAAGAATTGGCGCATACTGGAGAATGTGACGCCGACGAAATATATTCTGTAGCCCATGAACTTGAGGCTCATGTAACATCTTTTGCCGCAAGGGTTGAACAACGTCGTCGACGATTAGACCTAGCAGTATTGTTTTATACGCACGAGAAGGAGCTTTGTACTTGGGTTGATGAACTCAGGCAGGAACTGCAAGCAGACGAGAGTGTTGCAGAAAGCTTAGAAAACACGGAAAGGCTCTTGGAGCAAACTGCTCAACATAGAGATCAAAGCTTAGATGCTTGCGCTTCGACAATAGCACAAGGGGAAGCTTTACTACAAGAACTTAGGTAGGTATTTTACAATTTTTTAAATCAATAATATTTTTTAAATTAATAAAAACGAACGAAAAAATAATTTGATTTATATTTAATACTAAGTAATTACGCAAAAATTAATAAAGAAAGGATTAGCAATATAAAACGGCAACAGGCAAAGTAACTCTAAATATAACTTGTATTTTTTGACAGTCATTAGTTTCATAATATTTGAAAATTTATACTTTGAAAGTTTATTTAATTATTATTTTTTTAAGTTGGAACGTGCAGTATTGTTGGTATTGTAGTAATGCAAATTACAAAGAAATTTATTAAAGTAATGAATGTACCCTATTATGAAAAAAGCTACTTGAAAATATTTAATAAAGTAACAAATATTTTAATAGAAGTTGACTAATTATATTTTTATTGTTCCAACGAAAATCGAATTTGTTCCGTATTATTATCAGGGACCTTCAAAATAACAGAACATTGTTATGATGTGTTCTAAGCACGTGGGGGTCACATAGTCTGATTAATCCAGCCTATAAACGTGGGGGTATAATTGCTACGTTTATGACGCCAGTTGAACCTACAATAAAGCTGTTAATATTAAAGCGCACAAAAGAAAAACGTTAAAATAATTTTACTACATTTTTCATAATCAAATTTTGCAAGTACATATTTTGTATTGTTATAATATTTTATATAAGGTATATTTTTTCAAAAGATAAATTTGCTACTTATTTATTGATAAAGCTATGTTTCGTTTCTATTTTTTCATTTAGTTTAACATTTGTTTAAATTTTTATTAGATTTTTAATAAAATATACTCATACTATTTTAATAATTATTATATTGTAGCGTTCTATCTTAAAATCAACTTATCCTCTTTTTTTTGTTGTTTTTAACATTTTAATATTTGACTTACACAGTAATTAAGGGGAGGTTTTGGATTTTCAAGTTGAAAAATTCGAATTTTATTAATTTTTTTATGGGTTTGAAATACATGGTGGTCGTCTGAAAACGAAACATACGGGATTGTGCCCAGCAGAATTTTTTTTCAAGAATTACAAAAACAGGTCAATTTTATCATCCAGGGGGACAACTTTTGTGACCAATGTCACTCCCGTATTATTGTTAGATGTTCAAATTGTCAAACATCTAATTTGATTAAACTGATATTTTTATCAGCCTCATCTTTTCATTCAAAATTCCAAGGGTGGTTTGCCCTTTACCTTAAGGGTTGAACTGTCAATGTTAAGAATAGCAGTAAAAGTAGCTCCCTTGAAATTAAAATCAACCTATCCAAGCGTTTTTCATTTTTTTATTCTTAAATGTCTTGAAATATCGGATTTATTTCGCATTTTTGCATCTTCAATTTTTTTGTTGAATAATTGATAAAACTTCAAAAAAATTATTGCACTGAATTTAGGGAAGCAAGACCTTTCAAATGAGGTGTCACTTGCCATATCATCCCTATTAACGTTTCAGGGGTTGTCATCACAGCGCGAAGGGATGAAACAATACGGGAGTGACATTGGTCGCAAAAGTTGTCCCTCGCGATAATAAAATTGACCTGTTTTTGCATTTCTTGAAAAAAAAATTCTGCTGGCCACAACAATCCCTTATGTTTCGTTTTCAGACGGCCACCCTGTATACTCAATGTATCTCAAAGGATTTATTTTAATCCGAAAAATTACTTTTGCACTTAATTAAAAAGAAACTTCTGCTTGGAATAGCTGATCACCCGTAATTTAAAAGAATTTACAATAACATACAGATAATTGATAACTTAAACTTAATATTAATGCACGATTACCCTGAAAGCATTACCTTGAACATTTTTGTCTTAAAGTAGGCATTTCTAGTTTCAGAATAAATCTAAATCTCTCTAATTCTAAGAAATTCAAAATATACTATATTTTTTAGTCAAGTTTGATTTTAAACTCGTTTTTCTCGAAACCATGCTTTTTTACTTTCTGTGTACACGATTACGCTCGAACCAATTAACTGATTGATTGTCCTGGTCACTTTACACACTTGTAGTTAGAAGATGAACCTAAAACCTAATACAAAATTCAAAAATTACAGCATTTTCTGATACGGAAAAAGGAAAACAACAGGTAAAAGAAATAATATATTTTACTTTTAAAGTGCCATGATTTCGTAATTTTCAATTTTTTGAATCGGATCTTTTTTCCTTCTTTCATCCTCCAACTAATTTAATTTACTTTATAAATGTTTGACGGTTTGAATGAGACGAAAACGTATCCAGCACTGAACGGTGCGGCGGGCTTAATAGTTCTTATTTTTGTGTAAATAATACCTATATAATTTTTACTTATTGCAATTTTAAGTCAAGTTTCAAAACTTTAATAATTACAGCGAAAATTTTGCTCAAGATATTAACGCAATATTTTTGTAATGGAAAGGCGATAATAATTGTGTTATTAAACATTTTACATCAGAATCTCACAATTAATTAGAATTTCAAATATGTCGTGTCATAGTTAAACTAACAATCTTTGATAATCTGCATTAAAAATTTAAGTATAACTAATATTATTAGTGTGGGAAATGACGTTCTGTTTCACGATATCTGCAGTGATTTCAAAACTTGAGCCTTGCGAAGCACGTCGTTTAGCTTTGCTGCAGCCAATGAAACCGAATCGTATTGTATATAATTTTATCGATAAACGCCGATTGTAATTAAATTCAGAGTATATACAGTTATGCCATCTATCTAGATAATTTCTTATCCAAATGATAAATCATTTCACCTTAAGTGAAATTTCAATGCACGCAATACATAAAATAAGTGACAGCAATGCATCAATTATTATTGTCCAGTATTGAAAGTGGGCCACGAAACTAGTATATTATGTTATAATAAAGAAAAGCGAGTTTGTAGGGTTGATGGATGAGTGGAGCGAATCCGACAATTACAATCAAACCACAAGTCACTTTTACTACTAATCATGCTATTATTTCTTCAAATATATAAAATAATATTTATAATGTTTGTTAATTTTTTACAAGCGTTTTATATAAAATGAAAAAATCAGTATTATTGAAAAATATTTGTACTTCTATCATTTTATTTATTTTGGATTAACGGTTTTGTATTCACAAAAAATACCAAATTTAAAAAAAGTTGAGTGCATTTGATGTACGCTTCTGTTATGTGTTAATAAATGTGATGATTTTTACAATATTATACTATTTGTTCCTGAAAAAAAAAAAATTTTTAATTGAAACTTTTTGAATCTGACGATGTCGACAGAGCGAAACCGGTAATCCAAAATAAATAAAATAACAAGCATAAATGTTTTTCAATATTTATATATTTTTGCTTTTAACAGAATTTGTTGATTTTACTAAAAAGTGAATCTTGAAATCTGATAATTGAGTATGAGAAGATACTCAAGTCAAACTTTTATATTGTTTGAGGAAAAAGACTATATGTAATTTTCTGTTTTGAAAGACAAAATATGAACATTACAGATAAAAAAAGTTGACAGCAAAAACTAAATATAAAATTTTTTTGGGTAAAATTCGAAAAAATTTGAATATTGGAAAGGTTGTATCTTGTAAACTAGAGCAATATATTTCTTTTTTAGTTTTACGTAGAATTTGATATACAGTAGAAGCTTGATAACATGAACATTCGAATTTATGAACATCTCGGTTCTATGAATACCCAATTTTTTCTGTAACTACTCGGTAACATGAACATTATTACACTCAGTAACGTGAACAGTAAAAGTTAAGAGTTGTTAATGTTGTGTAGTAGATATATTGGTGTACGTACTAGAATGGAATACAGACACACACACACACAAGGAAAAAGTTGGAATGAATGAATTATTAGAAGATGATCATGAAGATAAAGGTTATGAAATTGTAAATGAACTCGAACTGCAAAAAATAGCTCATAATGAAGCTATTCAAGCATTGAAGGTATCGCTAGAGTGGACCGAACAAAATGATATCGACATAACTGATATCTAAGTTTAAAAAAGGTTTATGAACAGGCTGTAATTTTAAATGGAATTAAAAAACAAAAAGAAAGTAAAATACCTACGTTTATTCGTGAACTTTGCATCTTTAATGTTCTAAATTACCAACATTATGCATTATACGTTTTATAAGGAATAAATATATGCATAACACTAGCTTTTCTACATCTCCGTTGGTGTGAACACTTGCGTTAATTTGAACATATCTGTGGATTTTTGTGTTCACAGAATCGAGCTTCTACTGTACTTAAATTTTGCTTAAACCTATTTTAGGCATAGGTTGCATAAAAATTTGCTAACTCGTGATTTTCTCGACTACTGCTAATGCTTGGTAAAGCTTTGGACGTGTTTATGAAAGAACTATTTGTTAATTGATTTTTTCATTTTAATAAACAAAAAGGTTTTTCATTTAAATTTACAATTCTTTCTAGATAGGACCTTCAACTTCAAATACACAAAATACAAAAAAGGAGTAAAGTATTCAAATTCAAAATGAATTAGCTTCGTTTGCCCTATCTACAAGAAAACCTGTTACAAAATGAGTTTTATTATACTTATACATTGCCGGTCAAAAGTTTGGATTTATATATTTATTTTTGAATCTTTTTGAAGATTTTTTACAGATAAAAATCGCTTTTACAGAAATACTTATTAGACATTTTTTCTTGAAAATTTCATTCGCTTCATTTTTGTTTATATTACACATTTTTCTATTTTATTACACCGCTTCCGAGTTACAGTGAGTTAAAAAAGACTCCATAAATACAAAAACCATTGTCATCTGTATCTCTGAAACGGTGCGACAAAATAGAAAAAAAATATGTATTATATAATATGAACAAAAATGTCGGGAGTGAAATTTACAAGAAAAGATGCTTATTTATTTTTTTTATTTCATTGGCGCCGTTTCTGAGATACAGATGACAATAGTTTTTGTCAATAAACAAAAATGAAGTGAATACAATTAAAAAGAAAAAGAAAATGTTTAATAAATAATAAGTATTGCGGTAAAAGCGATTTTTATGTGTCAGAAAGTCTTCAAAAAAGTACAAAAATAAATGAGGACCGTTTCTTCAAAACTCGCTTTGTCCTAAAAGAAAATTTTCAAGAAACGGTTTTTATTGTTTAGTGAATTTAATATAAACAAAATATTAGTTTAAAATAACTTAAGATAATTTTTTCCTTGTATCTTTTAAAGGCTTCTAATTTGAAATTTTCTTTTTTTTTTGCAAGTTTTAAAAAATATTTTACAATAAAAACCGTTTCCTGACAATTTTACTTTTAGGACAAAGTGAGTTTTAAAAAAACGGTCCTCAAATGTATAAATATTCGAGCGTATCCAAACTTTTGGCCGGCAGTGTAAGTCATAGATCTTTGGTCATAGTCATATCACAGGAGTTCAAGTATCAGTATGAATCAATGTAGTTCTCTAATAATTAAAAATGTTAATAAATAATGTTAAAAACGTTGAAGTTGCCTAAAGTGTTCTGCATAAAAAGATGAAAATGTTTTGTTTTACACATGTGTCTGAATATCTAATGTATCTACTTAATTAAAAAATTCATAAAAAAAGATTTTAATTATCATTTCAAATTAAATCGAAATACATAATATAATATAGGTAACATATTTTTGTTATTAGTTTGAAGGTTCACGATACTGCGTTTTGGTTATTGTGGTGTTTTCATTTAAGAATTAATTGCACACATTTGCAATAAAACCCTGTTTAATAGCTTTTTGTATTTTGCATTTTGCATTTCTACAAGATAATTTATTGAAACGGAATGATTATTTTGAATATTATTTCACTAATATTCAAGTCATTTCCTGTTTGCTTATGATACATAATTCTTTTACATCATTCATTCTTAAGGAATGTTATTTTCAAGTTTTTGTTGAAACTGGTTTAAATACCTAACTACTTTGTATATTTTACAGAACGGTGGGGGATATGGATACAACTGGATCTGTATCAGCAGTAGAAGCCGCTCTTGATCGATTATCAAAACAGAGAAGTGATTTAGAAGAACTTTGGGCTGCTAGAAAGATGAGGCTTGATTTGTGTTTAAGACTGAGAGTATTTGAAAGAGATGCACTGGAAGTTTCGTCTCAACTTGAAATGTGGTCTGAAGAACTTCAGCATAGCGAACTATCAAGAGATATAGCAAAAGCAGAACAATACCTTAGGCTACATAACGAAAGTGTCAGTCAAATGCAAAATACAACGTTTCAGATTCTACAGCAAGGCCAAGAACTAGTTCAAGCATTCGAAAATTCTGGAATTTGTATAATGGCGGATTCGCAATATAATGCTCAAACTCGAGTTCAAGTACTTCTTGAATTTTTACATGATCGTGAAGTAGATTTAGAAGATTTAGCCGAGTTAAAGCGAATTAAACTTGAACAGTGCATTCAATTGAGTCAGTTTCAAAATGATGCTAATCAAGTAATAAGTTGGATTCGTAATGGAGAATCGATGCTGATGGCTAGTTTTGCTATACCAAATAGTTTATCCGATGCAGAAATATTGAAAAAAGAACACGAACAGTTTCAGGTTGCTATAGAAAAAACACATACATCTGCCGTGCAAGTAAAATATCGAGCCGATTCTTTAATCAATGGAAATCATTATGATCCACAAAGTATTAGGGAAATATCCGAAGAAGTTACAAAACGTTGGCAACAATTAGTAACTTGTGCTGAAGAGAGACATAAACTTGTTACTGCAAGTTTAAATTTTTACAAAACTGCTGAACAAGTTTGTTCCGTATTGGATAGTTTAGAACGTGAATATAAAAGAGATGAAGATTGGTGTGCAAATTCACATCAGAGTCCAAACGTCGACAAGGCCACCGCAATTTCTCAGCTAATTAACAAACATCAAGAACAAAAGGAAGCCTTTTTGAAAGCTTGTACTCTAGCACGAAGAACGGCTGAAACGTTTCTTAAATATACCACTAGAAGTTTACAATTTTATAATTATCCTCCTGGTAGCGGAAATCAAGAAAGCCGTGTGAAAGCAATATTGGAAAAATTGCTAACTCAAGAAAATAAGGTATTAGAACACTGGACCCAACGTAAGAAACGGTTAGATCAATGCCAACAATATGTTCTGTTTGAGAGATCTGCTAGACAAGCTATCGAATGGATTCACGATACTGGTGAATGCTATCTTACAACCCATGCAACGAATTTAGGAAACAACATCGAAGAAACAGAAAGCTTGTTACGTGAACACAACGAGTTTAAAGGTACTGCTAAAGAAACAAGAGAGCGTGTTAAATTGTTAATACAGTTAGCTGACAGTTTAGTAGAAAAAGGCCATGCACATGCTACTGCAATTAAACAATGGGTTGCTGCTGTAGACAATAGGTACAAAGATTTCAGTTCTCGTATGGACAATTATCGGCAAAAACTTGAGGATATGCTTGGCATCCAAGCTGAAGAAAGCGAAAAGAAGGAACTTTCCATCGATCGAAATTCGGATCCTAGCCTTGAGGCTAAAGTTAAAGAAGCTGCTGCAAAAGAGTTGAAAGAATTAAATGAAGAAAAGCGCAAATCAGCAAGAAGAAAAGAGTAAGTTTTTTTATTACTAATAGTAATACTAGTTGTCTGTTTAATAAATTGGAGATTTAATAATTATAGTCCAATAATTACGTGGTTTTGCATGGAACTTACATTTTTAAACATTTCGAGAGAAAGACTCTAAATTGTATACTTCAGGTTTAAACCAGAACAGAGAAAGATTTATTTAAAAAGATTTCAAATGTCATGAAATAGTATTTTCCTTTGCATGATATGCCCAAAGTAGATATTAGCAAAATTGAACTGTTGAAAACTGTAACATGTAAGCAAAAAAATTGTAATTTTGATTAGCAGCAAAAAAATTGATTTTTGAGTTATTTTTATACAGTCTATTCTTTTCTCCTATTAACTAGAACTAGTCTATTACTTATCTCTTATTTTGAATCTATGATTATTTTTAACTAAAATTGTTCTATTAATTTTTAGATTTATAATGGCAGAATTACTTCAAACAGAACGTTCTTATGTAAAAGATTTAGAAATTTGCATCAAATGCTTTTTGAAAGAGATGCGAGTAACTAATGGTAATGTAGTTCCACCAGCACTTATTAAAAAAGAAGATGTGATATTTGGAAATATTGAGGAAATTTACAATTTTCACAATTCAGTATTTCTTAAGGAATTAGAAAAATATGAAACTATGCCAGAAGATGTTGGTCATTGTTTTGTTACTTGGGCACAAAAGTTTGATATTTATGTACATTATTGTAAAAATAAACCGGAATCAAACAATTTTCTTGTTCAATATGGAGGCAGTTACTTTGAAGAGCTTCAAAAGAAGCACAAAGTTGAGCATCCGATTGCTGCTTATCTTATAAAACCTGTACAGAGAATTACAAAATATCAACTGTTGCTCAAGGATTTACAATCTTGTTGTCAAGAAGGGCAAGGGGAAATAAAGGTAAATATTTCAATTTGATTGTTGTTTGATGTATTAAAAATTTCTTTTTGTATTCAGGACGGTTTAGAAGTGATGCTCAATGTACCAAAGAAAGCTAATGATGCTATGCATTTATCTCTCGTAGAAGGCTGTGATGTGTCTGCACATAAACTTGGTGAAGTTGTGTTACAGGACGCTTTTAGTGTATGGGACCCAAAACAATTAATACGAAAAGGGCGGGATAGACATATATTTTTATTTGAATTATATTTACTCTTTACTAAGGAAGTTAAAGATTCGGCTGGAAAAGTTAAATACATTTACAAAAATAAACTCATGGTAAGTTGCTCACTTAAGTTTATTAAAGCTTATTAAATTTAAATATTTGTAGACTTCAGAACTTGGTGTAACGGAACATATGGAGGGCGATGAATGTAAATTCGCAGTTTGGACTGGAAGAGCTCCCATATCGGACTATCGCATTGTACTTAGAGCCTCTTCTTTAGATACTAAACAACTTTGGGTTAAAAAGCTGAGAGAAGTTATTCAAGAAACCTATTTCAGTGGAGCTCTACCTTTATCACTGCCAAAGAGTCCAGCTAAATTGAAACCACATAGTCAACGTTCTAGCAGGTAATTTAAATTTATTAATTTTTTATAATAGTATTGCTAATATACTGGTGCATTATTATTCATTTATTATCTACATAATAACTAAAATATTGTTAATTGCTTTAACAATTTTAAAATAAATATCTTATCACTGTTTATTTGGATAATTTAGTTTAGTTAATTTATTTAATATGAGTATTTTATTTTAGGGATATGGAAGAATGTAATTCCTTAGATGAAAGTGTGGAAAATTTGGATCGTAATTCTTTAACATCATTTGGGTCAGGAAACACAACTGACTCGGATAAGGTAGGATGCTTTATTAATATTTCTAAAACTCCATATGTTTTTTATTTTATTATGCATATTAGATACATAATAGCTAACGTAACAATTATTCTGTTATAATCCAGTCATTTTGTACGTTTTTAAGATATTTTGCTACTGGAAATTTCACTATCACTTCTGATAGAATAATTTAGAAATAATACTGATTGCAAAAAAAAATAAATATGTCAGATCCTAAAATTATAATTTTAGTAACAATTCAGGAGTGGTAACGAAATTTCCAGGAACGAAATGTTTGGTCACCATTAGGTATTTACCTACTTTGCTAAAAAGGGTTTTGCCTGGAATTAATTTGAAAATGAAAATGAAAAACCTTCAATATTTTTGTTTGGCATCAGGAAAATGAACCTATAGGTATTTGACATTGCATTTAGACTTGAATTAGGGCTAGTTTGCAAAGAAAGGTTTCCAAAAGTACAGCCTTGGGTACCCAAAATAGGTATTAACCTGTAGTAACCACACCTCCATTGAGGATACATACAAACCACACTGGTATGATTTGTGATTTTGTATGTTCAAAATACTATAACAGACTTGTAAAAAAATAACTCTTGTATAAAAATTAAAAAGTGTTTGATTATCATAGCTTCTTGGTTTATTTGGTGGTTCAAATTTGCACAAGTGTTATTACCCCGGGTTAATAAAATTGAACGGCAGATGCTGCTGTCAAAAAAGCTGCAGCCTTGCGATTTTCAAAGTCAGAAATTGGTACTAAAAATTATAACATTTTTGTTTTTTGAAAATTTGAAAAATCTGATAGGTACCTAATATTATTTATTATTATTAGTGGGTTTTTTTATAATCTTATTATCATCTCTCTCATAACATCTCTCTTTCTTACCATGTTTCATTTTTTCATTGAAGGCTCTGAATGGTTTCCTTTAACTTCTTTCACAGCTACTTTAATTTTTCTGTTTTATTTGGTTGCCTAACAAGGAGATCCTCAATGATATTATTTTATTATTTTTTATTTGGATGGTTTCATAATATTCATTCTAATATTCTTGTTCAATGATTATTTCTTCTATAACATTTATTGCCTTAATTTCGCTGCTATATTTTGTTTTGCTGGTTGGATTATTATATCTTGGTAGCATCTCCTTCGGATTTCCTAAATCTGTTGTGATTTTCTCAACCTTTTTGATAATTCGTTTGTTAATTCTTTCGGGTTCATCTATAACTCGTGTGGATTTTGATTTGTTCTTGATTTGTTTTTCATCAATGGTGCCGTTCAACTGTGTTTTTTTCGCATTCTATTTATATGACTTAAATTTTCAATATTTTTTTGAAGTTCGGGCTCCATTCTTCATTACTTTTTAACTGTTTCGTACCAAATGGTTTGGTTGTGATCCTTTTGGCTTCTTATTTATTTGTTTGTTATTTTTAAACATAACGGAATTGATAATCTTTTTTTTTTACATTTCAATGTTTGCATACCTTGTTGCAACTATTTACTTGTGTCATTTAATTTGCTATAGACGAAGAGGAAAATTAATTAATATAAAATCTGACAAATTATATTTTTTTGTCAAAATTTGAAGAATCTAGAGATTTTGTGAACAGCTGCATCTTAGAAATCATAAGGGTAGAACAATATAATGTTCACAATAACCATAGAACATTTCTTTTTCGAAAAAAAGTATTAAATATTATAATATAAAATCATCTTTGAAGATGTGACACTTCGTATCTGCATATTTTAGTACATGGTTTTACTACTTTTCACGTAAGGGTTTTTACAGAAATTACTGAAAAAATCTCATACGAGAAACCTCATTTATCTAAATGAACCCAATAGTGTTTTTTCTCCTTCTGATTTTTAGCATTTAGGCTAGCGAGTTATAAAAATACAAGAGAATCTTCATTCTCTGAGGACGACATTTTTTAAACACAACTGGTGAATCAGCGACACCATTTGCTGTTTGCCACTGCAGTACGCGTTATACCACTTCGCCGCTACTCAATCGCCACGCCAACCATTCACCATCCCCATACCTCTCATCATTCCTCTCATCACCACCACTACACTACTTCAGTGCGCGTCTTGCCTTACATTTCTTTTTTATTTAACATAAAATTATAACATACCTATTTTAAGCAAAGATGGATAGGAAACAATTTGATAACTTTGTGGGATCTTTGAACTTTCTTTGAATCTTTCTTGCAGTTTAAGCCAGATGTGCAGAACTTAGAGACTCATTTCTGATGCCAAATTAAAAGAATATAAGTAGACAAAAAATATTGCATTTCCTATTTATTTATAATTTAAGTTATTTTGATGAAAAAGTAGCTAATCGTAACTTTAAGATGCAATAAATGCCTATATTTCAAACGTTGGGCATTTTAAATTTAATTGCAATAACTATGGGCCAGTCGACACTTTTAAATTAACACTAATGCTTAATAATTAAAAAAAGAATGATATTATGTTTTTGTCTAGTCATATACACTACCGTCAGAAAATTTAAGACCATAGCAGTAAAACGTAAAAAAACAATTGTTTTTAAAACTTTCAAGTTTTTTAATAAAATACAAATACATATTAATTGTTTTCACAAATTGTCAACTAGTTTTGACAATTTTCAAAAAAATTGCAAATCAGGGCATTAAACGGTCAAACTTAATTTTCATCGAAAAAAGAGCCTCTTACACTTATAACTTGTTTCACTAAACAGGGCATCCTATCTAATAATTTTTTTATAGCAGTTGCAGATATGCTTTGTCACTCTTTTTGCGAAACAGTCCACAATGTTGCTTGGAAGTTGGACTTTGTTATCGTACTTTCCTATCAAGTTCATCCCAAAGCAGCTCGATCGGGTTTAAATCGGGGGATTGGAATGGCCAATCCATATTTTTTTAAATAAACCTTGATTTTTTTTATGAACTCCTTACACAGTTTAGAACTATGTTTGGATCATTGTCCTGTTGTAGGGTGAATTCACAGCCGCAAAGTGGAACGCCAGAGGGACTCGTATGATCTTTTAAATTAGTTTTATAGCTTTCTTTATTTAAAATTCTTTCTATTTTAATTAAATCTTCAACCCCGGTGGTTGAGAAACATCTCCACATCATAACGAGACCACCCCCATGCTAAACTATAGGGATAATACAGTCTGGCAACATTTGTTCCGATGCAGAGCGACGAACATAAATTTTTCGCTTTTAACTAAAGATTTCAAACTAGGATTCGCCACTCCATAACACAGAATTTCATTTTTCCTTTGTCCAATTTTTATGAGTTAGTGCCCACTAGCCTCCTGGAGTCGCATTTTCTTGTTTTTTTTGTTTTAGTAATGGTTTCTTTTTAACAACACTGCTATGTAAATTTTCGTGAATTAACCAATTTTTTATTGTGGTGACAGAAACGGGATTTTCGCGGCCCCGATTAAATTCTGAACAAAATTCAAGTGCCAACCACCTTCTAATACGTTTATCTATACTTCTATAACGTAAATACTCAGCTTGGGTTGTGCTTCTTGGGCTATCAGATTGATGTCGGTCCTTATGAATGTCGCTAGCCTTAAAATCAATTACAGCAATATGCACCTCAAGTTTCAAAATGCTTAAATTTTTTGAAATTTCTCTTTGCGTTTTTCTCTGCCTGTGTAAAAAAAGTGTTTCAGTCGTTAAACCTTCATTTCTTCTGATAATTTTTATGAAATACACAAATACTTCTTTTTTAACACTACATCGGCAATTTCACAAGTAATACTAAAATTCTAAACTGAAAATTTTGTTTCTTTATCTAAAAGGGCATAAACACGTGATAGACAAAAAATAATTACAGTTACAGAAATTTTAATATAGCAATAGTTTTAAGAAGTTTTATGGCGGTTTTATGGTTTTACCTAACTCTAATCACAGGTAATTGATTATTGATATAATTATTGATTATTGATATATAATTAATTGATTCTCTACTAAATTTGGTTTCATAAATACTAAGGACATATTGTATTTTGAACTTTTTTAAATCATCCTAACTTGTTAACCATAATCTATTGTTAATGTTTGTATAAAATTTTAATATAAAATCATGTATTGATGGGAATAATATCTAGTTTTAATTGCTTTTACAAGGTGGTCTTAAACTTTCTGACGGTAGTGTAAATAAATAGAAGTAATTTATTTAAACGCGTTTCGATTCATTCAATCATTATCTGGTTTAATTCTGGTAAATAAGTCACAACTATTAGTAAAACATTAAACAATTAAATTTTGATTATAATATTATACTACGTAAGCTAGTGGCAGTTTTTTATATTTTTTATAAATTATATTAAAATTAAATTTAAATATCCTTTCCACTAATACTTCATTTGATTATGTATTTAAATAATCAAAAATTAATTAAATTAGTACGTTTATGATTTCAAATACATATTTTTTTAAATTTTTTTTAACAGTTGTATTTATTGTGTATTTTGGATGTTATGTGATAGATTATAAGTCACACAAAAACAAGTTGAACCTTAATTTTTTATGATTCAAATATGTACCTCATAAACATAAGTAGTTTTATTTTGATAATAGTTTTTAAAAACTATTTTGAAACTTGCAAATTTGAGGAGTTTCCAGATTTGACAAACCATATTAATATGGAACACTTTTAGAACTAAAATGTACCAAGTTTTCTTATAGGTAAGTATAATTTTACATTACACTTTAGCTTGAAATAATTACTTGATCAAAAATATTCATAAATCGTCTGACCAACAGTGTGGTATAAGGCTTAAATATACATGCTACGAAGCGTCAGACCGTGGTTTAATACTTGGTCGCGCTGACTACACTGTTATGATCTAAAACCTAAGTGCTTGTTCACAATGTACGTAAGACATAAGACTTAAAAATATAAATAAAAATACAAGCTTAATGGAGCATCAAATAAAATTAAGATCTTGAACTACACGACGTAGAATATTCTTTTGCATATAACAACTAATTCCTGTATTATTCAATATTTGATTAATGTTTTATTTGTATTTGTAATTCTTACGTTTTATGTATTTCTTATGTTTTATGTACATTGTGAACAAGAACTAAGTTTCACCTATGGGTTATGCATCTAGCTAGGTTAGCACCCTACTAGAACGTATGGAAGTGCTCAGAAAACTATGAATGCCAAGTGTAAATTTGGTACATAGTTTGGTAGTAATAACAGGACGTAGTCTTAAATTAAGAAGAATAAATCGTCTGGTAAAGTCGGCATCAAAGAAATGCTAAAAGGTTCATTTTATGTCCACTTAAATATTATTTTTAACTGGTGAATTGTGTGCACACTTGGTGCCACATTTTACTGTACTTAATTAGTTCCTATTGATGACTGTTAACAGTGTGCACACTGCACACTGAAGCTCAAAACGCCATAAATTAGTCGTTGACACTTGAGGACCTTCAATGTATCTTTATTTCCAATTCTGTGATCTTTATGTTGAAAACAAACTGCATAATATTCCTAATATAAATTTTAAAAGTTTTAGTGTGTTGTACATTATTAAACTTTTTGAATTAGGTATAAGACGCCATAGTCAATGGTCAGAACTTTTTATTCCGATGGTAAGCTACAAGCTAATTTTAATTATGTTTTCTAAATTACAGCTAAAGGCTACTTTTAATAATTGTCAATACCTTAGTACTTAATAGTTACTTTTTTTAATAGGTTTTACTAGGAATGCTTGAAATTGCACACTTATTGACATTGTACAATTATTATTAATAGCCTCGTGTATCCTTTAATTGTAGGGCTTATTGTTAGACGTGATAAGCCACAAAAGAACAATAAATTACAAAAAAATGAATAAATTATGAACTGAAAGCCCAATTAAATCTGTATAATTATTCAATATGATTATTATACATATTGTGACGTCATCGCTTGTACAGCAAGCATAATATTTAGTATGTGGCTTATCACACCAATAATACCAATACAGTTAAACCTAATTTTCGGAAAAATGTGCCTTATCATGTTCTAACAATTACCCCTTCAATTCATGACGTGCACGATTTATTTGTGAATTTTTGTTTTCATGAAAAAATTAAAAAAGTAGTAGGTACTACAGATGTAGGAAGCTATTAACATTCAATCGTAGGACATGGATTAAAAATATTGGGATATAGATTATTTATAGCGGGTACTGAATGAGTTAGCCAAACATGGGAACTTATTTATGCAAATTCTTGCTTTCCGAATTATTTTCGAGAAAGCTACGAATGATAAGAGTATTAGATTTCATCTAACTTTTACTTAAATGTCAAAAACTGTTTTTGAAATTGAATCGCTAAGCGCAGAAAGGAAAGTACTGACAAATTTGTCGAAATTGAGTTATACATCATGTCATATATTTTCGACATAGCCCGATCGTTTAGTGCAGGAATTAAAGTTCTACCATAAAGCGTTAGTTAGTTATTCGTCAGCAAAATATGCGTTTTTGCGACGTCGCGTCGCCTACATAATTAACAGTAGATGTTTGTGGATGACAGAAATACTTATTAAAAACTTTTCGTTGTAAATTTCATTTCCTTCATTTTTGTTTATATAAATTTTTCTATTTTGTTGCGCCATTTCAGAGTTACGGTGATTTGAAAAAGACTCTGTAAAATACAAAATTTCATCTGTATCTCAAAAAGGGTGCAACGAATTGGAAAATGTATAGGAACAAAAATGTAGGGAATGAAATTCACAACAAAAAACTACTTATACACTTTTCTATTTCGTTGCACCGTTTTTGAGATACAGACAAAATTTTATTTTGTATTTTACAGAGTTTTCTTTAAAGTCACTGTAACTTTTAAATGGTGCGACCAAATAGAAAAATTTATATAAACAAAAATGTAGGAAATAAAATTTTCAACAAAAAATTTCTAATAAGTATTGCTGTAAAAATAATTTTTATATGACAAAACACGCCTTCAAAACTTATACTTTACATTGCTAACATAGGACTGGATGAATAATATTGTTAGCCACTGTATATAACGAAAAACAATGTTTATTTTGCCTTTGAATGAATGTATTTTTGTTTATTTAAGTTACGTATTTTTGTTAAGTACTTCAATATAATAAATATTTTTTTTTTTTATTTTTTTTTTCACTTTTCCTATATCTAAGAGCCATTTCTAAATATGTGTAAAAAAATTGTGCAGCTGAAAAGTATGGTTAAAAATTTAAACAGTTTAAATCGATTATCTCAAAATGTAAATTTTCTAGTACTTTCCTTTCTGCGCTTAGCGATTCAATTGTTATTGAATTTATTACGTGGTCAGTCTGATAAATTTTAACAATTTCAAAAGCATTTTTTGACTTTTAGATGATATCTAATGCCCTTATCATTCGTAGTTTATATTTCTAAATTATTTTTGTGCTTTCAATTTTTTCTCTAAAGCAGAAATTTGCATAAATAAGTTTTTACATGTTAATTCCCTATGTTCAGCTAACTCATTCAGCACCCGGTATACTATAGATTACTTAGTTTTCAAAATGAAAACTTTGGTTATAACTAGAGACCGGATTATATGCATTTGCATATTTTGGCTATTTTTTTTAATATTGCATATTTCGACTGAAATCCACTGATCGTGCATATTTGGGCATATTTTATAAAATTTCTAAAAAAAAAAGTTTCTTTATTCAAAGACGGTCTGCTTTGATAATTTAAAATTTAAATTTGGCAATGCCAACAAATTAAATTTTGGGTTGGCAATGCCTACCCTAAAACTACTTTATAAGTAGAATTTAATATAAATACTCTACTGGTGCTTGATTTTTAGTTTTTTGATTGATGATTTTTGTGAATTCCTGATCACGAATATGCATTTATACCACTTTTGACTAAAAATGGACTTGGACGTTATAATTCTTAGTTGACGAATGGTAGAATAACTTTTAATAAAAGAGATACTTGGTATCACTTCATATCGTTATCATCAATTTTCAACTTGACAAAATTATTAATATTCAAACCAATTACTTTTCTTCCGTTTTATTCATATCTATTTTAATTCTTCTCTTTCTATTTAATTTTAATATCTACTTCATCAATATTAAGTAATTAAAACTATTTAAAATATTCTTTAACAAAATCGAAACCTCGACGTTGCGCATTTTAAACAAAATTCTAAAAATAAGTAGAAACATAAAATACAGGTTTCTTCATAACAAAATACACAACACACAACATATACATTATAATTATATTGTGTTCTGTAAGTGGAAAACATTAGGCACATTTTTGAATATAACACATAATATTATTTAGATTTCACAACCGTACCGAAGGGCCTACAATCATTTTGAAAGTTGAACGAAAAAGGTTTGGAATCACATTCTTTCAGAAATTGATAAACTGTTAATGGAAAGCCTGCAAAGCAAAAATTTCAGAAACATTTTAGCTTTTAACTTATTTTTCGATTTCAAAACTTGTTTTTTTTTCATTTGCAAAATAATGATGATAATTAAAGAAATGTCATTATCAAATAAAATTTTTAATAAAATAAATATCCAAATTGTTTTATTTTTATGTTCGTAAATTTCCAATAGTAATAATTATTGAAAACCAAAATGTGGCGTCGCGCCCGTATCTCGTTTTACGTCCACGAAATCAATGCAACTTGAAACCTTGACATCCTAATTAAATTTTTTTTCTTATCAATTCAGTTTTTCAGACAATTAATTAAACAAATATCTTCCAAAACTTACTTATTCAAAAATTCCAAAACTCGTCCAAATCGAGACGAGAACTACCCAAATCATTAATAAAATCTTACTCACATCAACCAAATTTAATTATTTATCAAAAACTACAAATTACACATAATTACTTAAATATATCTGTTAGTCATTTAGGAGATTAAATAACTCGACTACTCTTCGACGACCATCTTTTGCAAAAAGCCCTTTCCTTCCTTTAATATTTCTACCAATTTTATTCTAAGTCACGCAATTTCAAAAATATTTATAAGTTTACAATAACCATCAACAAAATATCAATTTTACAAAATAAAAATAAACGGATTTTGGATTACGATAATATTTGTAAATAAGTAGGTACCTAGCCAAAGTCAAATTTCTCTAACTCGAATTTCAAAGGAAATTTCAATTTGAGGAATTGTTTGGGAGGGAACGGGGAAAATTACACTTATATTATTTATTCTTATACATATACAGGGTGTCCCCGGATAGACTTTACATAATTTCAGTGGTGATAGAGGACACTATTCTAAGAAAAATATTTAACAAAAATTTTTTTCTAAATTTAAATCTTCGAGAGTTAGGCCACCTTAAAGCATTTTTTTTAATTTCCACCTTCACATGACCGTAGCTCAGAAAATATTCATTTTTCAGTAAAAATTATTAAGTGCTTTTCTAAAGACCGTGAAATAATCTACCAACTAGGTTTTAACCTTTTATTGTATAAATTCAACGGCTTTCGAGTTATGAAAAAAAGTAAGTAAAAAAATGTAGAAAATTTTGAACTTTTTTTTTCTTAGTTTTTTTCAAATCGCTGTATCTTCTAAACGAAACATTTTACAAAAAATCTGACGCCCCATTCCGGATAGGAAATTTAACGGACTACAACTTTTGTCTAGTAAAAATTTTTGAAAAATCAACCCATGTCACAAAAAATCAGAAAATAATAAAAGAAACAGCCACAAAACAAAAAATTAAATTCACAAAATTTTAATTTTTATTGAAAACTTTGTATATTAATTAAGGTTAACTATTACATTATTTAAGTAAATGTCCAAAATGACTACTCTCATTTTCATTACACAGTCGGGATCGTTTTAAAAGATGTTGTTGCCCCTTGGTATTATTATTTATAACATTATCTCTTTGGTTAAGAGCTACTATAGCATTCGTTACTCTGTCCATTAATTCCTTTCTGGTATCAGGCTTTCATCTGTTGCTGTACACGAACGCTTTAACAGCTCATCAAAAAAATATATCAAGAGGAGTTAGATCTGGAGATCTCGCTGACCGATTAATAGTTCCACCTCTTCCAATCAATATTTCAGGATTATTTAATTAAAAAAAAATTTTAATTGAAGCCTAAAATGTGCGAATTAGAAATGAGAGTGGCCGTTTTGAACATTTACTTAAATAATGTAATAGTTTAAACTTAATTAATAAAATAATTATTCAATAAAAATTTAAATTTTGTGTATTTAATTTTTTGTTTTATGGCTGCTTTTTTTATTATTTTCTGATTTTTTGTGAAATTGGTTGGGTTTTCAAAAATTTTTACTAGACAAAAGTTGTAGTCCGTTAAATTTCCTATCCGGAATGTGGCGTCAGATTTTTTGTAAAATGTTTCGTTTAGAAGATACAGCGATTTGAAAAAAACTAAAAAAAAAAAAGTTCAAAATTTTCTACATTTTTTTACTTACTTTTTTTCATAACTCGAAATCCGTTGAATTTAGACAATAAAAGGTTAAAACCTAGTTTGCAGATTATTTCACGCTCTTTAAAAAAGCACTTAATAATTTTTACTGAAAAATTATTATTTTCTGAGCTATGGCCATATGAAGGTGGAAATTTAAAAAAATGCTTTAAGGAGGCCTAACTCTCGAAGGTTTGAATTTAGAAAAAAATTTTTGTTAAATATTTTTCTTAGAATAATGTCCTCTATCACCACTGAAATTATATAAAGTGTATCCGGGAACACCCTGTATGTACTATAAATCACAATTGTCTGAATCGTAAACCAACGCTTTCCGAAATATATAGAACTTGTTTGACGGCTTGAACAAATTATCGGAAATATGCCCAGCTCTTGGTATATTATATACGATAATTCCTTACCGACCTATTATAAATAAGCTTTAACGTAAATTTGTATAAACTATAGTCATTCTAATCAGAATATTATTAATTTTTGAAAATCACGTCTGTAACTTTTCAAAGAAAATAGTTTTGATTGGTTAGTGTCTGGCAATTTATAAGGCGTATAGGTTTATAGAGGGAATTATCAGAATAGCACCATTAGCGTTATCTATATTTTATCAAACAATCGGTAGTTATTAAAACTGGCTAGTTTTGAAAAGAACGCACTATTATTTAATAATTTCTACGTCATCAGTTTTAGCTATTTTCTTTTTTTTTCTTCGAATTTTGAGTAATGATTCAGTCTGAGTATCTACTAATACACCGCGTATTTTAGATACATTGTTGGACAAGTGGCACTTTATCTATTAGGACTAGATAAATTGATACTCCTATGAGATAATTATTTATATTATCCATATATGGATAACCATTGAAACAGAAAACAAACTCCATTGGATTAACAATCAATATTAATAACTTGACACACTTGTTCACGTAATGAATTAATTTAATAATGGGAAATTTTAACACCAAGTTTTATTTGAATTATGGTTTCGTATTTTTGATAATCCTGTATTAAGCTCATACCACACTTGCCATTTAGACCGTGTAGGTAGGTATATTGAAATGAAATAAAATAGTTTAATTTAAAACTATAGCGTCGTTTAAATACCAATATCATAACTTTAAACATAGAAAACTTTTAAGGGTTGTCATACGTCGACTCAATTATAATACAAATTAGAAATTTATTACATTTAAAGATGCATATATGCGGGATATATAGGTCAGATGTAATGAAATTTTAATTTTTAGCTTTTCATGGTAGGCACTGCACGTACTTACGTATTAACATATCTAATAGAGTAATCTTTCAACTAACTAACCGGACAAGAACATACATAATTTTGTTTGAAACAATATTATGCAAATCTTTGAAGTGTTGCAAACAAAATAGAATAGCATAGTTTTAGAGCTTTTTGTACATATTACATGATGTTGCGCTCAAAGAAACGACGATTTTAATTTGTACTTGAAGAGCAAAAATAAATTATTTATTTCTATTTCGGTTATCGAAAGTATTCCGCTCGCCAAAAGGCGAATGTCAATTTTCAATCCTGAACTGACAGCTTGAAAAGCCATTGCCGCTAGTCAGGCCGATAGTAAGTTTTTCTGAAAGAAAACAAAATTGAATGCTGGCAAAATTTACTTTGAAACGGTTTATGTGCTATAGATAATAAGATAATATAGAAATAGAAATAATTCACTATATACCTGACTAGTATATTATAGGGAATATTATGGAAGTACATTTTCTGTTTGATTTTGCTCAGTTTTGAAAGGGGCTTAGAAAAAACAGAATGTGTGCTTTTTACAAGGCTTTTTACAATTGCTAACATAACTTTTAATTCATTTAAATGGGTTTGTTTTTCCTACAAAAAAAATTGAATTTATCCAATATCTCGCAATAATAGAGGTATAACTATGGTTTTTTAAATAAGTAAAATAACATATAACTCACTAGTGACTTATGTAACTGATGGGTGGGGTTAATATTATAACTCACTCACATTTTCAATAATTATGCCTAATTATTTAATACACCTACTTTATACTAGTTTTCATAATTTAAATCTGGCATTTTAATACGTCAAATGTCAAAACAATTAATTACATTTTAAACTATTATTACGAGATATTGGATAAAATCTTGTATGCCACGCGTGTGTTAATAACAAATAAGTCACTAAGAAAATAGCCCTCTCGGCTTAACGGCCTCGCGGGCTTAACTTTCTCGCGTGACTTATTTGTCATATAACACACTTGTACCATAAATAGTTATTATTTGCCTAATTGACAACAACGTAACACACTTTTTTGGTTTGACTTGAAGTTTTTCCGTGTTTTTTGAAATACATAATTGTTGAACAATTTCAATAAAATATTTTAGAAGGGTTTTCACAAAAAAAGTTTGCCCACGTTAACCTTTGTTTTTCTAAAATGTCAGTGTTTCCATCCTTGATTTTTTTAAAAGTTTACTTATTGAGCTAGTGTGTAACAGCATTATTATAATATATACTTATTTTCTGAGTAAAAAAAATGTTTAATAGTAAGACTTTGAAGACGTAAGTTTTAGATAGAATCATTGATTCTTTCAAAAGAGTAAACCAATTATTATTTATCAAGGAGGCTAGGCGTTAGAAAAAGAAAAAAGCTTAGGCAGCCATTTTAATTTTGCACTTTTTATCGGTGATCGGTGTTTATTTTATTTGTATTGATATTGCCAAGAAGTGATTATTTTATAGATACTATATGAAAAACTGTTGTAAAATTTGATAGATGACATTAAAATTAAGCGATTTAAGTGAGGATTAACTTAAAATATCGATTAATTTAAGAAATAATTGATTTTAAGAAGCACTCAATTGTTCTCGCCGATTTCCATTGTATTGACGGTATATTTACTCCACGTAAATAGTTACTACAAAGTTTTTTGAAGGACGGAACGGGGTCGTGGTTGTCTTCTAGTTATGTGCAACTAACTATTAATTTCATATCATAAATTTATTTAAAATTGGATTTCGTTAATTATTATATTCGAAGTTTTATTCAAAAATTATTATATTCGAAGTTTTATGTACAAACGAATTACAGCCATTCTAGACCCTTGATTTTCGAATTCGGGCGGTTTCAGGGATCTTTTTAAAGGTGCGTGAACTTAAAGTTCCACGTCTTTGGGGTTGTCCTTTAATCACGTGAGTTTCTAACAGGGGGGGAGGGGTTTAGAATAACATCACGATTGATCACGATGGGGGGGGAGGGGATGTTGTGACAATCACGTGTATATTTTCTTACGACCACGTGAAATCCCGAGCGAGCAAATTTATGCCTAAAAGCAACATAACAACAATATTTGGCTCTCAGCTGGCTTCTGGCACTGGACCTTGTGACTCCACTTGTCGCCCCGCTGCCCGCGCCCTTCTGTCTTGCCGTCTGTACTTGAAAAAAATTTTCAAAAAAAAATACACGTGATGTTGGGTAGGGGGGGTAGGGGTAGCCGAAAACCTCACGACGTATCACCAAGGGGAGGGGGGGTAAAAAAATTGCATAAAAAACCTCACGTGATTAAAGGACGACCCCTAGCTAGATGTTTTAACCTATTAAGTGGGCTTAGAGACCCATCTTTCTAGAATTTTAATTTTTGTTATTTTCTTAAATTTGTCGTAAATATTATTAGAAAATATCGTTAAGATAAGTTAGATAAGTGCTTTGGATCATTACAAATTTAAAACGGCATAATACTGCCTATTACGAATTCTTCAGAAATAAAACCTAAAACCTGATTTTTGGAACGGGGCTCAACTTCTAATTAATGGAATATACGAAAAAAGAGGGTGAAATCTTTTTACCTACAATTGGACTTGCTAAATTTTGTTGTTCTATAGTGGAACGACAAAAATAATTATTATTTTGCTGTATTTTGCTTATTTACAAAGCTACTTGCAATATACTATTTTTTGCATTACCGGGAGTCAAGTATACATGCCGTTGTCTATAGGAGTAAATGTCCTCAAAATAATATTAACAAAAGCTCGTTTTTGATTGGTAGATCATAGATTATGACTGGGTTCTAAAGTGACTTTTTTACCACTATTTTTCTCCTACGCTAGAGTAAGTAACCATTAACCAAATACATTTTGCTTGTTTAAATGTTAAATCAAATTAAATCAATCAATAGGTTTATTTATTTAACAAATTCGCCGCTTCAACATTTTGCATATTTCCACTATTTAACGTCACGTTATCACGACGAAAACTTAAAAGTAAACTAAAATTGTTATCAGTTTACATCCTAGTTTACTTAAGTAATAAATTTGTTTTGTTATTGTAGTATGGGTATGGCCCTAGGTATACCAACATTTTTTTTTTCAAAAGAGGAGCTACTTTTTCTATTTGTTGCAAAATTAATACCTACATTAACTCATTTTAATATAATTTAGTTTAATAGCTTCATTATATTTGTAGTTCGATCAAATGTTTAATTAATATGTACAATAGTGCAACATCGTTATTATTAATAATTTGCATTGTACAAAAACATAATAGTAAGTAATCCATTATTTTTAACGTTTACTAAATAATATAACGATAAAGTAGGTACTTAGATGTTCAATAGAGAATAAAACAGCCCATTTGCTGTATTTATTAAAAATTACAACAGATAATAAATGATGTGATAGTACTTATCTATCTCCGCTCATGTGTTATGCTGATCCGGGGTACTCCGGGCCGGCGCTTTTCTCTCCCGGGTCGTCCGGTGCTTTCAGCAGCAACTTTCAGTTCACTCCTAGCCGGGATTGACCCCGAGCGTTGTTTAACTTTATTTTAAACACTTAAATTGTATAAAACAACTTTCGCGCGTGTTTTTAATTATTATTTAAATTCTACATTTTCTATGATATTCGATTTAAACATACTATGCATTTCATTAAGATGTGCCATGTTGTGTATAAATCTTCATTTAGAAGGGTGATTCGTATTTTAGACTTTATTAAATAGTTTTACAAATAATTATATCATTTAATACAATGATTTTTCATTGTTATTTTGCACTTCTCGACAACATATTCATATTAAACATTTATAAGAAATTTATAACGGATGTTTGACAAATTAAAATTAATTATTTATTGAAAGGAAATTTTTAAGTAAGTACAGCTTTAATTTTGGTGCTATTTCGAAAGACTTAACGGTTACGTATCTGTGTTCTATCTAATATCAAAACTACACACTGTGATCCTCTGTAAAACCAGAAACATTAATCGTAACCACTTCCTATCCAAAGGAAAAATTTAAGCGGATGTGATGTATGGAATTATTAATAAAAAGTGTAAAACGGTATAGGTATTACAAAATTACGGGTATATTAAAATTTCAACTTTCGTTTTTATAAAGACAAGCTAATTTTAAAGTGATTATACTATATTGTTATTAACAATTTACAATACGCGTTAAGTAAAATTATAATAAAATTAATTTTGTAAATTACATTTACAAAAGAATTCAAGAAACATGTCGAATTCAAGTGGAAGTGCAACGGGGGTTATTCCCAAGAGTCAAAAATCTAAACGAAAGATTTCTCTTCCGTGGTTTAGACAAGGTTCTGTTTCACAAAATCATCCTACTTTAACCAGACAACATACCATCGATACACCAAGTTCCTTCCAGGCACGACTCTTACGAAGACAACCCAGCCAAAGTGTTCTGGTTAATTTTTTTTATATTTTATACTATCGTTATATTTTAAATGGTTTTTTGCTTGAAATTATCACTTTTAGGTCCTGAACAAAGTAAATGCTGTAATATAAAATTTTTAGAAATATACACTCGATAAATATAATTTTCATACAGATCTAAAAACGAACTGAATAGATTTTATCGAGTTATTATTGCGACATCTTTAACCATCCGTTAAAGCTTGTATTAGGGCCAATTTCATAATAAAAATTAACAAAAAAAATTTTAAATTTAAAAGGCGACTTAAGACAAAACAGACCAATAAAACTCATCAGTTTTGTTTTAAGTCGCCTTTTAAATTTAAAAGCCCTGTTAACTTTTATAATGAAATTGGCATTTAATATTATTTTTTGGAAGAAAACCTAGTTAGTGAAAAATTAATTAGTTAATTTTATGTTTATGAATTTTTTTTTATTAATAAAACTCGAACTTTTACATAATAATTAAAGAAATTCCGCAAGTTTATAATTTTTTTACATTAGGTATTTTAAAAAAATGCTCAAACAATATTCTTTTGATGTATTGGATTTTAGGGTTACTAAAATTAATACTCGACTTGTTCCTCGTCTATAGTTAATTTTACTTGAAACGTTATTAAATAATATGCATGTGCAAATGTGAGCACTTTCAATATATTTACAGGATACAGTAATATTGTTTTAATTATTATTGAATATGGAATTCTGTTTCGTTTTAATTACCTTAATCGTTTTCCTTTTAAATTTCTCGATATTAATCAAATTCTATTAATTATATGGAATCGGTGTTTATAATTGAAAATTAATTTCTGTTACAATGTGGTTTCATTGGGTGGGTATATAATTTCAATTTTCATAGGTTCTTGTTTGTTGATGTCAAAACCTAAAAGTTATTTGAAGAGATTTATACATAAGGTTCTTTAGTTGAGATTTTAATTAAGTTATATGATATAATATGTATGTACCTGTGTTATCTTACCATTATAGTCAAGTAACCACGTCGAAAAAAGGGGGTTTAGCTCACGAAATCTCGTGTTTTTGCAAAAAAAGCAAAATTTTGAACACCCTATTGATTTTTCGAAAAAATGAATCCAAAAGTAGATAAAATTTTCTGCAAAATGATTTTTTGGTTCATTTTCTAGGACGAAAATTAACGCCGCAGGCCCATTCGCGTTTTTGCCGGTTTTTTGAAAAATTCAAATTCCATGCCGACCAGAGGCTATATTGTTACCCGTTGCCGTCAGTATGGAAACCTTTATTTCACTCGAGAAATCATAAAATATGAATTTTTCGAAAAACCAGCAAAAACGCGAATGGCGCCTGCGGCATTAATTTTCGTTCTAGGAAATGAACCAAAAAGTCATTTTGTAGGAAATTTTATCTACTTTTTTTGATGATACATTTCATATTTTCGAAAAATCAATAGGCTGCCAAAAATTTTGAGTTTTTTGCATAAGAAACGTGATTTGCAATTTTTTTTTTTGGCGGCTTTGGCACAAGGAAATTTGGTTCGCAAACCTCAAATTCGGATTCTACGACCAAAATTACATAGGAACCAGTTTTCAATCCTTTCAACATTTCAACATCATTTCAACAGAAATTTGTCAGATAAAATTACCTGGTTACTGGACTACATTTTTTATTTTTTTTTATTGTCAGAAATAAATACAAAAAAAAATAAAGATTGAGCAAACAAAAATGTGCATCAACAATGTGTTATTAGCACTACTTAATATTATTAACATAATTTTTTATTGAACACAATATTAATTATAGAATAATTATAAAGAAAAAAAAACTAGATAACATTGAATTTTAAATTTTGTTGAATAAGCCGGACGATTTTAGAAATTTTAGTAATTTTTGTATGTTACATTTTGTGTTTAGTAGGATTTCTTCTAAGCTGTCAGGCAATTCGGCAAAATGTCTAGCTGCCTGATATTTTGGACAGTATCTTAATATGTGGCTAATGTTTAGGACGTTGCCACAGAGACAGTTTGGAGGCTGTTCTTTTTAAAATAAATAACTGTAAGCATAGTATGACCAACCCGAAGTCAGCCAATAACAATTTCTTCTCTCCTACTTAATTGTTCTACATTTTTCCAAATAGTTGTGTTTTTTTTGAGTTTTTTAATTTATTGTGTTGATTTTCTTGCCATTGATCTTCCCATTTTGCCAGTATTTTGGTTTTTATTATAAATTTTTTATTTTCTTGATCTTTTAAGGTATTAATGTCTAAATTGTATTTGTTAAGGAGTTCATTTATTGTGATCGGTAAAGGTTTTTTTAATTTTGGAGTGGATCGATATAAATATGTAAATTTTGGAGTAACGATTTTCGAAAAGTTTTGATGGTCTGGGTTTGAAATAATTTTTGCGTAATAATTTAAAATGGTCTGTTCTCTTCTAAATTTTGGAGGTAGTTCGCCCGATATATTGTAAAGACTTTCCAATGGTGTAGTTTTTAGTACTCCAGTAGCTGTTCGAAGTCCTTGGTTGTATACTGTGTCGAGAGATTTGATTTAATGAAAACGTACTTACGGCTGTAACTCAATTGATTTTGCTCTTTTGTAAATTTAGTATTTCTCGGCATTTTAGTTTTCTATTGGAACCAGAAAGTAGAAGATATTAATGCATAACAAATGTGTTTTATTTTGAATTTTGTTTACTCGGAGATTATAATAAATTATACTATAAATAATATACTTTTTGGGATTCTAAGATAAGAACCGAGCTAACAATTTTCTATCTAAACCGAAAAATCGCTATTGAACAAATTTATTTACAAATTTATTTACATTACAATTGCATTGCAATTTACAGTTACAAACAACAGTGTTTTGTAATATTTTCTTTGGAATGCTTTGCAGAGCATATTTTATAATAAAATTTTCGATATTTTTATATTTTTTCAAGATCACTCTTTTTAGCAAACTACAATAATCTATTCTCCGTGTACCGTAAACTTTTTATTATTATCATCTCGGAATTTAATTTTCTGTTCCAGCGTATTAATAAAAACAATACATGAAAAGGACTATTTTAGTTTGCTAAAAGGCCGTTTTCTTTAAATTACAAAAGCATAATATGCAAACTTTAATTGAAAAATATGCTCTTCAAAGCATTTTAAAGATGTTTCAGACAAATAATATCGACCCAAATAGAATTCAGTGGTACCTTATCTTCATACTATATCAGGTCTACAAGTATGAAATGCGGATTTGGGAAACAGAAGGCGCACCAACTGCAATGTGTAGTATAAAGATTTGGCATATATGTCATTTGGTTGTGCCATCAACAAGGATCAAAAGCGCATAAATGATAAATTGAAAAAGTGCTTGCAGAGTGTTGTTTTGCTATATTTAATATGTTGAAATTTGTGCCAAATAAAGATCATTCGCGGACAACATTTAATTTGAAGAAAACTGCTCCTGAATCATATCGATTGCTTCAAAAAGCTTATAGGGAACATGCTCTATGGCAAGATACCTGTGAACGATGGTTTCTGCATTTCAAAAGTGGCGATGGCCAAAAAATTATAAAGATGCAGAATTGCAAGCATTGTTAGACGAAGACGATGAATGAGCTGTGAAAGCCGGGTGAAACGGTTGATACCAAACGCTAGCAACAATAAGTGATGAATTTGAAACGTTTCCTGCTCAAAAAACTACCACAATATCAAAAAAGGCACCACAAGGTCATTTTTCTTCATGACAATGCTCCATCACATACGGCAAAACCAGTTCACGACACGTTGGAAGTACTCAACTGAGAGGTACTATCCTATGCGGCTTACTCACCAAACTTGCCTTCTTCCGATTACCACTTGTTTGCATCGAAGGGTCACGCACTTGCTGAGCAGTGCTTTGGTTCGTACGAAGATGTGCAAAAATGGCTCTATGAATGATTCGGGGTAAAAGAGAAAGAATTTTACTGGCGTGGTATCCCCAAATTGTCCGAAAGATAGAAATAATGTGTAACTAGCAATGGAGCATACTTTGAATAAACCACTGCTTATCATTCTTCCACAGTTAACGTGTTTTTTACGAAAAAAAATCCGCATTTCATACTTGTACACCTGATAATTTCAGTAAGAGTTATCTTATTTTTTTTTCTTTGCTATCGCTCTCATTCCGAAATGTTTTTAGGGTTGTCATTTTAAAATATTTTTCAAATATATGAATTGTTTTTTTAAGAGAAAATTGGGTTCATTATTATAACACATTATAATATTCATTAAAAAAAACTTACTTAAATTAAACAAACACCTTAACAAACGAATCCAGTTTTTCTAATCTTCTACAAGTTCTTCTTGTACCTGAACGCAACTTTTTCTACTAGTGTTTGACAAAGTACAACTTTTAGATATTTGTTTGAGTAAGGTAAAATACGTTCTTTTCATACACGTGCGGAAAACTAATTTTTTCACGCACTAGTGCGTTTTACTTTTTAACACACATGCGCGTTCAAACAGAAATCCAACAGAAACAGAAATTTGTAAAAGATTACGAATATTATCGACATCTATTACAGGTACATCATATAGATAGGTACGTAATCGTATAACCCCTTATACAAATAATAGTAGAAAAAATATTGTTTAAAACACGTATGAAAAGTTTATTATTTCGTACACTCACGCCTCGTACGGAAAAATGTTCATTTTCATTACTTGTTGCACAAATAGCTATTCCTATTTGTTTTACTAATAACTTACTAACAAAATTATATAAACAAAATTATTTTTATCGTCATTCTATTAAAGGTATGTGTTCTTAAAACCTTGCGGTCGAGGATTACAACACAGTGAACATCTTACAGTAATTTTATTTTAAATTGGTTTTTGTTAATTATAACTAAATTTTGTTTAAAAACAAGTAGGTGAATACAGGTGGAACTCTATTTATGCTCATCTCGATCGATACCAGGTACACATATTTTTTGGTTGGCACCTCCGGTCACATTTAAAAAAGACAGACAAACAGAGTTCATAAATATATATTAGATAGACCCCCCTGTGCTTCTAGATCCGTGCCTTTAGGATACCTGTCACATATATAGCGAAGTTTTTTAAATTGAACTTGGTTTTACCTAAAAATAGCTTCTAGGTCCGTGTTTTTCGACTTTGGTCGTACAGTAGCGATGTTTTATGTTTTTTTTAATGTGGAATGGTTCCTCGATTTATTCACCTCAACTTTTGTTATTTTGTTATGGTAATTTCACAAGCAATTTATGTGTGACCGCATATATAACCGGATCACTTCCAAAAAATTTCTGAAAGGGGTATTTTTAGATCGGTCTCTTACATTCAGGCATCATCTAGAGAAGCTATTTCGGAAAGTTCGTACTAAAGCAAATCTGATTCATAACTTAGCCGGAACTTCATGGGGAGTTTGGCTTGGCATTCTCTGCTGCAGAATATTGTTCTGCGGCGTGGTACAGAAGTTCCCATGTTCATCTTCAACTCTTAACAATATAGCACCCCTTGATATTCGAAGGAAAAGCAATATTCCGTTTGGTTAAGAAGACATTACACCTGGAGAACTTCATTCTTTATAACGTCCTTAAAGATTCACCCATACATGGGTTAAAATCTAGAGAGCCCATTCAAAACCAACTCACCCAACTGCTTATATTAATTTGATGAAAAAATAGCATGGAAAAAATATTGGTTAAACTCAAAGGTTTTCAACAATGAACTCATCAAACGACCGAAACCTAAATAATTGTACTAGAGAATTTCAATTAGAGTGGCTGGCGGTTTCCGTTGGGTCTATAGGCTCTAAGCGACGGATTGACCTTGAACTAGAGAATTTTGTAGCATAATGATTTACATGTTATGTTACATAAGTGACTATTTATTAGTGTAAATTGGCGAGTAATTATTTCTGAAACATTGATGAAGTTATAAGTTTTTATTATATTTTTAATGCTAATAATAATTTTGAAATATTAAATCAGAAAAGAAAGTACTCGTCTGCCTCAAAAATACTTAATTTTTATTATTATTTTTTCGTAAGTTATAATCAATTTTTTTGGAATTGTAATATAAATTTTGAAGAAACTTGCTGCCATTTAAAAATTATACTTTCAAATATTTGAATAAAATGAAACAATTCCTTCAATCTTTTTTAATATTACTCATCTTTAGCCTATAACGTGCACTACTAAATATGGTCTTATTTACCACATCATATATGCTCCTCGATGCCAAGGTTGAGTATGTACCGGTACGAAACTAGTATTATTAAAGTTATTATGTTCGATGAAATATTTTTTATGAGACCACGCGTATTTAAAAATTAATATTGCGATAACTATTTAATCGAGACAAGCTTTGGTAGGTTGAAAGAATACTCAAGTTAAGAGCAAACACGTGTTTTTCTTAAAGTACCATGAGCAACCGTTCCTGAAAAAATACCGTTTAACAGTTTTTAATTGAAATATTTCAGCTAATTTATGCAACAATAACTCCAAGGTCTTCTATCTGATGAGGTTGTATCGCGTCCGCAAGTAGTTAGGAAGATCACAGGTTCGATTTCTGGCAAAAATAGTTTTTAGATATTTTTATCTTACCAAATACTATACAGAATATAATAGTCTGCTACCCTTACATCATGGTATACTGCAAGAAATAAATCTATTACTGATGGAAAACGAACCTGGACCTTCCAATCCACTTGTGCACGCGTTATAATCTCAGAAGATACTTGGATTTTTATATCATAAAGTAGCTGAAGTACCTACCTATTGCATTCAAACTTTTAAACGCTATTTTCTCAGAATCGGTTGCTTATATACTTATAGCACTTGAAAAAAGGTGTTTGCTTAATTTTAGTGCTTTAGTATTAATATTATACTATTAATTTAATTATTAAAGGATAATATTAATTTAATCGCCCAAGCTTCTTCCGATCCTACACAGAAAATTTTTTTTTTAGAAAATTCATCTAATTTGCATTAAATAATGATTAATTTTTAGATGATTCACCTAAATTAGTACTAAAATCAACCATATGGAATTGGGTAAATCATCTAATTTAGAAATATCGAAATCATCTAAATAAATCTGTTTGAATCGCCTAATATAATGGCTGTTTTAGCTAAAATATTTATATAATTTGTTCAGATCATTCAGACAATCAAGTTAATTGAAATATCTATTCGAATTAGCTTTTTTGATAAACTTTTATACAAATCTGACAAAACATAGCGAAAAATTATTTTGTATAACTTTTAGTCGAATTAACTAAACGAAATAGTGTTTGTATTTAAAATTACTACTAAAATTCATCTACATTTTAAAAAAATTTATTTGAAATAATTATCATAATCGTCTAGTAATAACCTTGACGAATTAGCCTTAATAAAGTATTTAATTTGAACTAAAATATGAGTAGTCTTTAGCATGCTGACAAAATAATTTACAGTCGCCAGCTACAATTTTTCTAGCACTTCTTTCGGTAAAGATCGTATAAAAATAAATTTTATTAATTTATAGTAGGTATATGCGGCCTATCGAATCTTCCCCAAGGAGGTAATTTTTTTTTATAAAGGTTTACTATAAAATTATTCCAAAGTTTATTACTAGAATCGCATTATAAGTAATATAAATATAAATCCATGTATTACTTATTGGTAATCGACCAAAGTTACATATTATTCTGCTAATCTTCATTTCAAAAGTAAAGGATATTATACAATTAATGTGTAACACATTAATACAAAAATCTGATGTGGACATCACATAACTTCCTTGTAACTTTTATAATGATTGTACAAGAATCTCGTTAATCTATTTGTGAACGTCATGAATTACGACTTTTGGCACGGACAATCGCAACCAAAAATAAGAGGTGCACAACTAGATGCTATAAGTGTCTCAAATCCAAAATTTCAACTTTCTACGACCTACCGTATTTGAGTTATGCGACGTATAGATTCAGGGAAGGTCAAAACGGATATTTCCGTCAAAATCTGGAAACCGAAAAAAATCGGGATTACAATACTTCCTTGTTTTACAAGGAAGTAATAAAAGTGTTAAGATGACAGCTAGAATTGCTTACTGCTCTAAAAGACAACTACAAGATATGATACAGTCACATTGTAATTATGGGTTATTAAGAAAATTATTCGCGAAAACCAAAATTCCAAGAATTACTAGAAATATATCGAAGAAGTAAAATCGGTAGATCTGTGTTTGGCAGTTTGTCGATGCCTTGCTTCAGATAGTTCTGACGTAAACTTCATTATTCGTGATTACGACTATAGTTTACTTTCGAATAAGAGAATTAGCCTTTAGTTTGCCTCTATTACGCAGGATCTTAACAAAAGGAAACACATCATCATAATTTTCCAAGTTTTAATGTATAAATTTGTAATAAATACCAATAAATTTGTGTTATTGGCATTTCATCTAAGTGCTTTAATATAGAATAAATTGATAATAAGGCATCCAATTTCTGTGTTGATTTTCTAACTTTATTATCCTTAATTATAATAAATTGATCTTACGGTAAATTATAGAATAGAATTTCATTTTAGAAAGCGTTCTATTATTGCAAAGAATGCAATTTCAAGGAAGTGATAAAATCTACGAAATATCTACAGGAATATAATATATATTAGAAGGAATTCTTAGCAATTTTTGTAAATATGAATAGGTTTAATTTGTAACCTAATATCTATATTTGGTTTCAAATTATTCGAATTATCGCATCTTTTTTATAAATTAAACTAATATTGGATTTTTTTTATTAAAAATAGTAGTTAGTATGTTGTAGTACAAACAAACTTAATTTTAATTTTTTTAACCTAATTTATTTAAAATTAAAATTAATCTTGCACACGGTGATAACAAACATAAACTTAATTTTCTTAAATTTAAATTCTGCTTGATAAGAGAGGATTTGTATGCTCTAATATCACGGATTTGTAAGGTATTCTCGTGCCACGTACTGGCACGTAACGTTACTTGACTTGACTTTTCTCTTTCTAATTCTAATACGATGAAAATGTTTGCTATAATCAAGTATAGTACTTCCAGTGTATTTTATTTGTAAAAATTTAAAAACATTTTAGTTCTAAAAAGTGTGTGCATTTTTGGAGTTTTCTAAAATATTGATATGGTTAATATCGAGTTACACTACCTAAACAAAGTATCTATCGATTATTATTATTAATATCTTTAGTTTATAGTAATATAAAAAGCTCACTCATTTTGTTATGTGTCTATCTGGTATTTACAGTAGTGCATATTTGCATTTAAATCTATTGTATCACAGAAATGAGTTGATATTGTTTAATGCATAATTAAGTACGTATGACCTCTTTACCACAAAATAGAAATTTTAAAATTTGTTTGCTTGCTTTTTTGAAGTAAAATATGTAGTAATTATTTTTAAATACTAATAAAACATGTTTCTCAAAACCGGCGAAAATGGCGTTGTATTTTGCAAAAAAAACAAGCAAAAACAGTTTTTAATTTTTATTTTCTGGTAAAAAGGTGATGAAAAAACTTAAATAATATGCATTAAATAATACTTCTTTTTGTGATACAATAGATTTAAATGCAAATTAGTAGGTACTGTTGCGGTACATATAATTCCGTAGTATTATATTACAATTCAAATTATTAAAATTTGTATATGTGTTTATTTCCAAATATATAATAAAAATTCCGTATCTAGTATTGCCTCTACTACAATTTATATTGGTATACCAATACAAGATACATAACTGTTTTAGAAATCCATATTTAAGATATTAAGTTGAATAATTTCTACTTAAAGAAACTAAAAGGCAGTTTAAACAGCCATTAAATAATATTTTTTTAAATATTTTTTATTAGCATTTTGTTTATTTTTCTAAAATAATTTTTATTTTTAGGCCGGTGTAGTCGAGATGACGTGGGTCGTAAGTGACTACGTTGCAAGCAGTTCACAAGAATTGACCGTAATGAAGGGGCAGCAAGTAGAAGTAATCGAAGTGTGTTCTTCCAAATCTGACTATTGTTTAGTTAGAATGCCTACTAGAGGCACCGATCACGATAGTTCTGCTATTCCTGAAGGACTAGTTCCGTTAGCTGTTTTAAAACAACCACCAGCTCCTAAAGGCTCACCTTCTAAACGAATTCCACTCGACCATGACGGTAAGTACTTACAATTTAAAAAAATTAATTCAAATTATTTAAACACCAATTTATTAGCTTGCACTCATTACAAAGTACTCCACACTACATAATATTATAACAATGCTGCGTGGGCGAGCGATAGAAAATATTGATGAACCAAAACTAGCTGTAGATATTTCCAGTATTCTCTGTCGAATTCCATTTTCACAATGCGAAATAAGAAACATTGACACAATGATAAATTATAATTCAATTTTCGTTAATAATAATAAATTGTCAACTGTGGAACTGCTATTAAATGGAATACATTTTGTCAAGTATATCAGTAAACGGGCGATACAAAGGAAATCAATTAGAAACGGAACAAGCTTTTACAAATTAAAACAAATAACATTACTACTTTTTAAAAGCATTTGAAGTGTCATTATGGAAAAGTAGAAGATAATTTTTGTATAGTAGGTAATAATGAAATTAAATAATCAATTTTCATTGTCAAAAATTAACAAGTTTTTCATAAGTGTTTATAGTTTCGTCACACAATAATATTTGAATTTTAAATTTAGATTTTATCAAGGGGTTGACAACTTCGTTTTTTTTTGTGTAAACCAAATACGGAACTCAACGTGAATACACCAGAATACAGTAGAATACACACGAATAATATGTTGAATACTCGTAATACTGTTCAATACAAGTGAGTAAAACTGAATTAATGAGAAATTTTAAAATATCAATAGAATACCGGAAATCACTCTAGTCGGTTTCATCCAAAAACAGCAATTTAAAAAATTTTCAGATTCCCAAAATTGAAAAACCTACCTACCTACCCTATTAAATACCATAATTTTTTATTCAAAGCAAGATTTTGCGATAAGTAATCTATAAGTACTGTTATATACCTCAAACCGTTTAGCTCGGCCGAGAAGCCTCGAGGTGCAGTCAATAATAACGAGCTTTCTGTTATCATACAAAAGAAATAATTATGATGGAGTGTGCTCAAAAAGTGATAGTATGTGTATAACTGAATACGTAAAAAGGAATTTGAATACGAACGAATACGTATGAATACTAACGAATAGGAGTTATATACATATGTACGTGTCGACTAGACTAAATACTCACTGAATACACACGAATGCAATATATGTATCGTATATTAATACAAATAAATTCAAACTATAATTACTTATGTGCACTCTGAATACACGAAGTTGTTAACCCATCGGATTTTATAAATCTTCGAATTGGAGTTGAAGTAAAGTTAAAAAGTAGCAGAAATAATTTTGTTATAATTTTATAATAATACAAAATATTATGTAGTTTAATCTACATAATACATACGTAATTTTTGCTTTTAATAACAAAGCGGGAATTCCCGAATGATAAGCTAGAATTGAAAAAACTGGGCCGTATTCCAGGTATGATTATTAGTTGTCTCTGTTGTCTAGTAATTTTTATGACTAGACAACAACTAGCTACATATTCCTTTAATTAATACAGAACGTCATAATAACCTTTGAGAAACAATATTAATCGTACGATTATGAGAGTAATAATTACTGGTTTTCCCTAAAAAATAGTATTTTTATTTTATTTTTTCAATTTTTATGTAGTACCTACTTCATTAGCATACTCTATAAATCTGTTTTAAGTCTAAAATATTTCTGAACGCTGACTTTCTTTGTCAAATTAATATTATCGAAGCAAAATTAAATAAATTTGTTATACAAACAAATTAAAATTTCCATTCTTTTTTTTCTAATTTTTATTAATTTTTATTTTTCATCTGAGCTTATTAAACTAAAAAGTTCCACTTAAGTCTATGTACATACATAAGATTTGTGATGTATTATCGATAATGTAAATTTTAATTTCTAGAAGTTGGAAAATTTTGTATTTGTACTACTATTTTGTACTTAATAATTTGTTTAATTTCTTTTATATTTGCTCTAGAATATCTACAATTTCTAATTTTCAAATCTGATCCCATCTACTACTTATATTGGTATATACCAAACACAAGGAATACTTTATATTATTATGCTCTGAATTTAATGCAATTACATTGAGAATCGACACAACTTGACTGATGCATTATTCAAGGAAACTCAAAAGCTTTATTAGTGAATTGCTTAACTTAGAATTCTATAAAGTTTTGTCATTTTGTATCTATTAAGCCAAACATTATGAAAATCCTGCCATTGTTCATACTAGAAGATAGTTGGTGCTTACGTTAATCCTAACTAATGTCGTATTCTATAAATGTTAGCAATCCATAGTATTTACGCTTACCATCCACGTGCGAGCACTCGCATCAGTCTAAAGCACCGCGACTGCGGCGTCGTCCAGGATCAATAGATTGGTTGTTTGCAACCTTGACCCGACCTCACGTAAAATTTCGTCTCTTGTTGGTTCTTCTGCCAAAAAACATTTTTGAGAAATGCATTATTTCTTTGTCATTTTATTAGTTTCACCATGTTGCAAACGTTTTTATATGATACCTTTCTGGATCAAGATTATAATAAATTTTAAATTGTCAACCTAAAATGTATGAAAATGGCTTCTCACGCTCACGTTATTTTGTGAAATTAAATATTTTTAATATATTCGTAAGTAGATGCTAGATCGAGAACTCATACATATTCTCACGAATTGAATTCTATGATCTCACTTTATGATCATCACTTTCGCGTTATTTTAAAACAAGAGCTAAATTTAACATGACTTTCAGCATAGATTAATATTAAATTATATAATGTATTGATCATAGATATGTACAGTTGACGAGTTTTACTTGACACCCAAATGGGAAAAAGAAGTAAAGAGAATCCCAAGAACTAACTATTGCACTTTAAAACTTCAAGATTATCTTTAAAATTTGATTACAAATCTTATACGAAATTCTTCATAATAATTACAGTTCTTAATTATATTGCTCTATAGATTGTTCTTAAATTCAAGTATTTTATCATAAAATATAACCGATACATAGCATATTGCAATTTATAAATAAACGAACCCTAAAAATATTAATATCAAGACAAGTATTTCTCAAAAGGTCAAAAGTACCAAGGACTTTCATGTCACTTATCAATTATTTACTGTCGGCAACTTTAGTGCCTTACGTGGAAATGTAAATAAATATTTTTCACATTTCGAAAAAATAACATATTATTTTATTCAGAGCAAAAGTAACTTTTAGTGGTTCCTTTGTAATTGCTTTGTAATTGTAGTACTCATCCGTCAACCCTACAAATTTACTATGAAAAATTGTCGACTTTTGCTTCTTATAAAAAAATATGCAATTCAAAAGTAAGTCATTGCAATAAGTTAAGTAGATAGGGTAAGACTCCAATTGTTGGCACATTAAGCGATGCTACATTTTCAAAAATCTATAATTTCTGTTTGGGCTAAGTGAGTAAAAATGTTATGATGCTAAGGGATTAAAACCTTTTATCTTGTTGCCAATTCATAAGCCACATCAAGAAATATCAAAGTTTTTCTATATTTATTATAGATTCAAAGAGTGCGCTTGATCTAGTTATTGGCACTAAAATCTAATAGTTCGCATACCTACGTAATTTCCCAGTCATTGGCACTGAAATCCAATATTTAGTACCTATACTTATTTCATCTCGATTGTTTGGCATCTTTTCATGATAAAAAAAACTGATTTTTTCATTGCAATAAGGTTAAAATAATTTTGATAATACTAACTTGAAAATTGGATGTTTCATTTTGCCAGACCCTGTATATGGAATTGACCCGATGTATTTTCTGCTTTATACCGTGGGTATTGAATTATACCATATAAATTTACCTCACCTAAATTGATAAATAATTATTTACGTATGCTATTACCTATATAATATATTATTATACCTACATATTATATAATTCTTATAAGGACTATTACTGTAGGTTTATCCTGGTGAATAGTAGGTAGAAATTTATTAAGACAGAATAACTAGGAATATACTTTAGGTTGTAGGTAACAGAAAATTGTTAAAAAATTGATGTTTTGTTTCTTAATTTAAGGGAGTATCTTTCGAAAAGTGTTAATATTTTATTCGTATAATTATAATATATTAATAATAATTTACTTTAAAATTATTAAAAACAAATACAGTTCATATATTATAATACCACCATGACATAATAAATATAGCATTATTTAAGATAAGATGGTTTTACATATACCTAAATACATTTATAATTTTTAAAATGTTGTAATTTACTACCCTCATTTCCACCATGTGCAAATAGAAAACCGATAATAGCATCAGTTTGTTCTTTTATGTATCTTTTTAGCGAAAGTGCACAGCACGTACTTTTTAGTTTGCGTAATATATTTTTTAATTATTATGTAGATACTCGTTTACGATAAATATCAACCAATAGCATAAAAACTAAATCAATAAAATACATTTTATCTGTATTTCAGAAACGGTACAACGAAATAGAAAAATGAATAAGCTTTTTTCTTATAAATTTCATTCCCTACAATTTTGTTCATATACATTGTTCTATTTTGGCGCACTGCTTCTAAAATACAGATGAACAAATATTTTTTACATTTTGCATTTTATCACTGTAACTCAGAAACGGTGCGACGAAATAGAAAAATGTATATAAACAAAAATGAATAAAGCAATGAAATTTAGAATAAAAAATATCTAATAAGTATTGCTGTATGTAAAAGCGATCTTGATATGACAAAATATGTGTTAAAAACGTGCAATTTACATTGTTAACATCGGAGCTTTCGAATTTTATATACTTTTTTTTATATTTTTTTGTACTACCTTGTTTTATTATCATTTTCATTTTAAAATACAATTTCCTATTCGTTTTGCATTGTTTTATATTTTATAATCGCTTACATTTTAATTATGTTCATACAGTACAGTCTCGGTAATCCGAACACACGCTAATCCGACCATCCAGTAATCCGAACACAAAAAGAAAAACTCAGTAGTCCGCACAAATAGTTATAATCCGAACACAACTAATAAAATTTTCGGATTATAGAATAATGTTCGGATTGCAGAAGTAAGGATAAGATGAAAGATACTATGTACTTGTAATACAAGCACTATAAACTGCTGAAACTAAGTAATAACTACGAAAGCTGTCGATAGTTTTAACGTTCATTTAAGATGGGCATGTTAAAATGATATCCCATCTCATAATTTTTTTTTTATAATTAAGAGTAGAAGCAAGAAAAAAGGAAATGGATACGGAGAAAAAAACCGTAATTACAAACAATTTTTCTAAGAAATAATTTTATTTGTTCTAAACACAATAGAATGAGGTTTGTTTATTTCTAAAATAAAAATTATTCTAAAAATTTCGTTTTTAACTTGATCCAGCAATCCGAACTTCTCTGTAATCCGAATGAGGCCATGTTTCTATTAGTTCAGATTACTGAGACTGTACTGTAATTATTTTTCATAATAACAAATTTTGACTTTGTGATGTTTCTAATGCTGACCAAAAAGAGTACGTAGCTGTCAAGTTTTCCTCGATAATATTCATTAACAATGTTTACAACTTTTAAAATAAAACGAATTTGCCAACTAACTTTCAAAATTAGGATGCAATAAGGGCTTGGAACGGTGTTTATTCAACGCATAACTACAAGAAATATAAAATATACAATTTTATTAACAAAGCACCCACTTTATAGTGAAGCTAGAGTAACTCACAAGATTCTAGAGTTTCAAACATTTCTGTGAATAGGAAGGAAACTGTAAATAGGAATTTACTGCATAATGACAGAAAACGTTCTGGCCTTTCGTATTACAAAAAATGTTATTAATTTAAATTAAATATATTTTCTCATCAAATTTGACAAGATCAACTTCTCTTGCTCATTTTAGCCAGGAAGAGACAATCAATTCCTATAAAATATTAAAAAAATATCCAAACCGTGAGTTAAATCTGATTCAAGGTCTTAAAGGTTGTCATTCAAATTCGACAAGTTCAATTCAGCTCAACATCAAATGAACTAAAATTGTATTACAATTAAGGGAATCACACTAACATAAATCTCAAAGATTTATTTTAAGATTAAGTCTGTTATCTTAATAGTGGATGTATAAAATAGGCAAGCGTCTAGGTACACCATTCGCGTTGCAAGGCTTGTGACTTTTAGATAAGTTAGTGGTTTGGTTTGTCACTAATGTCAAATAACAATGTAATAAATTACGAATAAGCAGGGAAATTATAAGAAAAACATTGTTATAATTTCATATTAATGTTAAATTGTACTTGTACTTACAATACGTATAAGCAAGACTCACCAATTAGCAAGTAACTACCTGAAAATACTTGACGTTTGCATGAAACTTGAACAAAATTCACCATCACATAAATCTAACTTTCAAGTGTTAATAGTAATTAATTTAAGTCCAGCTGATAAAGATAACCACACACAATATATTTGAGAATTTCGATTGTTTTGGAATAAATGTGTGGTGGGGCACAATTTTAGCAAACAGATATAATTTAGATACCCCCATAACTTAATCCGACATTAATTAGACGGGCAAATTTTTTTTAATTACAAAATTTTTAAATAAGTATATTATGTACAATTTTGTTTTTTATTTCAATTTTTTCTTTTTTTAATTGGTATTTAGCAAACAAAATTTTGAAGTAGAAGAAACTGCAGAGTCTCCGCGATCATATAATTTTTCTAGTTGGAAAAGATTTAATTACTTTACAAAGCGTTTAAATGCCGCGTTTCAAACGTATAAGTGTGAAGGTTCCCTTAATCATTGTTGTGCCGACCAGAATACAAATTTTATTCTCTAAAAAAGTTATTTAGAAATTTGTTAATTTAAAGTTGATTTTTATATTTTAAATAATTTATACCATTAAATTTTCTTTTAATTTAATCTATAAAAATGCGTGCTTAACATTTTTTGTCTTAAAACCAGAAAACCACTAGGATACAAAGTTTAATTTGTTATCTATATTTTCTATTTTTATTTATTTTATTTAATAATTTTTTATATAAAATAAAAATGTATACTCCGGAGTTATAAGCCCTTGATGTATTACTACTGAAAATCTTGGACTAAATTTATTAAAATTAATGTGATTAAAATGGACGTTTTTTCTTTTATAATATGAAACACAGGATTTTATTGCATTACCTACTTTCCTACTTGGGATGGAATAATATTGATTATAAATTTGCAATAAATATAACGTGTGCTTAATTCTATAAAACTTTTTATCTCGATAGGATTTAATACCATAATCATATCGATGACGATTGCAGTGAAAAGTTAATTTAAATATAGGAATCTATACATTATAAACCAACAGATCTATTCGCCAATAGACAGTAAAATTCATTCTGCGACTAATTTAATAAACGAACTTGTACGGGGTTATTTATTTAGCTATATATATTATATTTATAGGACCATATTATATAAATAAACACGAGTATTTTTAAATTATTAACGTGTGATAATATTTATAACAAGGAGCTTTAATTTTTACATCTTAAATGAGTTACAACTCCTTATATTCTATTATAGATATATAAATATATACGTTATTGGTATTTTTATTTATTAGTAAGTCGGTGTATTTTTAATTAAGATTGTCTTATAAAATTATAATCGATGTGTGGAAATATTAACGACAATATAAAATTATCCTTAAATATTCTTGATCGCTGATGCGATAATCTAAGGACTTGTTAATGCATTGAAAATTTATTATTAAACAAAACATTCACTTTTCAAGTCGCGATTTTTTTAGTCATAGTTTTAGCTGGCAGAGAATTGTGTGGCTATCATCGGGCTCAGTAGTTTGTTTGCCACTTAACGGTTATTACCTACCTATCTATCGCCCAGTGATCAATATGATTTAGATAGTTAATTTGTTCTACAGTGTTTGGATCAATAATAATTTTGTTTGACGAGGAATAGTGGAACTAAACGTGCAAAGTGCGAAATAATTAAATAATATTGTTCGGGAAGTGCAACCCTTATTTAAGATACCGCCATTCGTTGTTTTTAAATCTTAATAATTATTAATTGTTACTGTGTCTACGTTCAGATTTACACAAGTCTTTTAGGTTAGATTATAAAATGCTCTGCCAAAAGAAATGAAAATTCTATAAACTCGCTTTAGTCTTTTAATATTTTTAAACCAATAATATGCTTCACTTTTTATATATTAATATAATAATTGTAAGTGCAACTTTCTGAAATTGAATTTTTCTTATCTTTCGACGTCGTTTGCCAAATCATCTGTTGCCAAATAATTTTAGTTTAAAAATGTAGTAGGAATCTATTTTTTTTTTCAAAATATCAAAACGTACAATTACAATAACACTAAAATTTGCCCAAGTAAATGTTAAAATTATTATAGAAAAGAGATACCTAGCTAACATAAAATTATTTTTGAAATCATATTATTTCTTGTCTGGAACTATCGGTTTTAATACGAATTTTTTCTGTACGTACTTGTCCTAGGAACTTGTTTTCAAGTTGAATTCATAACTAGATCATGGTCCCCTAACGATTTTGCAACATCAATATGTCGTGATTCTTAAATGATACTTGGGTACTTGGCGATTTATACTATCAAATAAAATACAGTCGCTTAACCAATTAACTAATAGAAGGATGCATTCAATTTAACCAAATTAAATTAAATGATTAAATGATAATATTAAACTGAAAACAAAATTAATTTGATACTTCATTTCTTTATTCGGTGACGATAATTATTATTTCAAGGGAAAAGGCATTTCCTTTTAAGTAGATAATCAAATTTCTAACAAACAACGCTATTCTATCTATTCGTACATTACTTTTATAAGAATGGCTAAATGGCTTTGAGTTAATTTGTTCTTTCAGCCCTCAACTTAGAGGAGGGCAGCTACAAAGTTTTCCCAAAGAAGTCATCCATTTAAGTGTTTTGCTTTATAAAACAACTATACCTGATAATTCTGCTTCGGGAGGGATATGAAACTAAGTATAGATGAAGAGAGAGGAAATGAAGATTACTAAATGTTCTACATCAAATATTGTACAATAGAATTATTGATCAATTTTGATAATAATTATTAAACAGTTGCCTGACATAAAATAAGATTTTACTTGAAATTCTGAAACAGTAAACAATTTTAATAATTAGCCTATTTTTAGCGGTACTTGGGCTTTTTGGTTAAGAATTTTTCATACACGAGATCCGTTTAAACAACAATAGCTACTGAATAGTTAATTAAATATTTTTACCTATTTTTAAAAAATAGATATACGTTTTTTGTTTTTTTCTCATAAAATATTTTTATAAATTAATTATAGGTAATCTTTGTTTCTAGTGTTGAAATACATAAACAATACAAAAATTAAACTATGATTTCCAGCTGCTTTTGTACGAATAAAAAACTAATTGAAATAAAATTATGTCCAGATTACAGTACATTGTATACAGTACAATGTATAAAAAAAAATTAAATTAAGTCATGTAATTTATTATTGAAGTCGACAATATTCCATATCTTTTATAATGATTCCTTATTTGAAAGATTGTTACCTGCGCGTATCGAATGATACTATTGACAAATAGGGCTTTGTGTGTAGTAGTTTTATTAAATAATCTGAAAATATATCCGTTGGATTTGGATTATCATAATTATGTTGTAATACAGCAGGATATATATGAATAATTTACTAATAAAATACCTACTTAATTTTTATTTTTTAAAGTAAAATATTCGTTTTTGATTCAGATCGAATCGAATGGATTGCTAATCCATTTTTGTATTTTAAAGAATAATTCGGTTTTTAGTAGAAATTGTATTACAAGTCTACATACGTATGCAACGCTAAACTGAGTTTATGGATCCCATAATGTAATGAAAAAGCCAAAACACTCTGTGTTGGACAAACAACGTAGATATATTCAAATAGAGATTCGTTGATTGTGTTTATTAGAAAAAAAAAAAAGTTGGAATTTTAAGAGAGCTTATTCCGGAGATATATAAGTAGCGTAAAACGTAGTTTTAGAATTAAGTAATTTCGTGAGCATAAAATTTCAATTTAATATTAATTTGTTTCACTGACTGTACATATAATAGTTATTTTGTGACAAAATTACATTGTAATATCCTAGTTGTATCACTGTTGTTTGTAGTACAAAATATATGTATTATACAACCAACTACCGCTTCGAACTTGTCATAATTTAATAGCTGAACGTACATACAAGTAATATTATAATTTTATAATAATATGTCTGAAAGATAAATTATATGAAATATTTTAAAATATATTAACAATGGATGATAATTCTTGGAAACCATATCGGTATTTTAGAACAATGAAAAAATATTGATACGGTTATTATCCATTTTTATTACCTGTACAATTAATCAATGAATTAACTAAAAATTAGAAACATTTGTCATATAACCGAAATGTTTAGGAAATGGATTTAATAAGTAATAACAATTAGTTTTTCAAAACAAATTAAAATAGATCGCGTGAATTAAACTTCATCGGTCGTAATCAATCATAATTCATAACTTGATAAACTACAGATTTTCGCTCATAATGTTTGTGTGCTGACTGTTTATTGTAGGACGATTTGTACGAATTACGATAAATCGTTACGTATGTGGACGGTTTAACAGTTGTTGGTATCTCTTTTCCAAATTTAGTATCGTGTCAGTTTTACGTAGGATAAACTTGCACACAAAGTAAAACTTGATTTGAACTTGTATATTTAAACGATGTATAACGTACTTATTTTGAGCTTCATAATATAATTATTGCCAAATAATATTGAATTGTAATGACATTTAGCGTCATATAATAATTATATTTAGTGGGTATAGTGTTAACTTCTATTCCTAATGTACCTATATCTTGTATTAAGTTTTATCCACCTTTTTCATGAAAATAAATGATTTTCTTTGCGATTGAACAAAAACGTATTTGCAATAATTAAAACTTCTTAATATAAACATGCATACAATGCAACTCCTACTCCATTTTTAGTATAATTATTTATTTTATCGTTCTGGCAACATTATAAATTTTCGGTTATTTTATTGAAACGCGGGAATTTTCTGTTGTTTTTTTTATTACGTCATAGATATATAAAATTTATATTATAGTAACTTATCGAAAGATGTGTAATAATTGATATCAGTTTTATAGCCTTATCTCTATCACTTCCCAACCTAACAGGAAAAACGTAACTCCCTCATTTCCCACCTTAATGTAGAGATAGTAAAATCCACATTATTTTTTCGTTAGTATATTGAAACGCTTTTTTCAAGCAACTTCCGTAATTCTCATTAAAATAATATTTTTTCAGAAATATTGATAAATTAAATATTTAAACTTTGAAGCAGATTATTTTTTGACTAACTTCCACAAATAGTGTAATGCATTTTAATAAAGACGTGTCGAGAACAGTGTAAACGATGATGGTGATATTAAGTGCTACAAATGAAGACAGTACTGATAATAAATCTTCTTCGCCTTCTTCAAGTTCGCCCATTCCTAGAAGAAAATTATCTGTTCGTCACGTAGTAGACAAAGTTCAAAAATATTTAAAACAAGGTATTTTTCATCTATATAATGGTATAATGTCTATAGAGAAATGATAGCTGTTTTCAAGTCGATATTAATTATTATAAATAAAAAAGTTCATAACATCATGCATACATATTCGTGTAATTTCGTTCATGTTTATTATCAATACATAGGTACTGCATTATCCATTGTATCTCGATAAAATCAATCACCTTATCGTCGTTATTTAACTTTTGTACTTTACCTTTCTTAAATACATTTTGTATTTTTAATTAGTCAAGAAGCAAACGTGTTATTATGAACTTTTTTACCATTCCTAACTTTGACATTCGGATATTACGACTATTATTTTTTCAATAATTTATGGGAAATGAGCTTTTTGTATTATCGTAATTCTAGATATTTGCCTATAATTTATTATGATGAAGTTTAGGTTTTTTACATGGCGCAATATAATACGACTATTTCTAATAGTGGGGAGCTGTTCGTTCTTTGTGGTTAAATAATATTAAATTATTTCTCAACCCTTATAAATTCAAATGACTTGGTGTAAGTTATAAAATTAGCCTCAATTTCTGGTTTTCTGTAAAATTGATTTGTGTTTGTAAAACTTTTCGATTAATACATTTGGGGATTTTGACATTTCTTTACTTAATTTAATTCATAACTCAATAGCTTTTGACTTTATGCAGCCAAGGTTAGAACACAGTTTGTAGAAAATTTCACACTGCGCTCTTTAAAAGATATCTTAAACATTAACACTCAAAAATCGATAGATAATGGTTATTTGAAGAAAAATATTGATGTTAAACGGGCTCTTTGCTTCTAGGATTTGAATCTAGACAAAACTTTTAAGGGGAAAAGCACTTTAAACTGTAACCGATCACAAATTACTAGTACCTGCAAAAAATCTCCCGTTGGACTATAAAGACGTATTTTGCGAAGAGAATTATTTTTTGGTCATATTAATTAGATGTATAGTATTCTTGAGTGGCTATCGACCAGGTTAAAATTTGTCGTTTCGTTTTATTATTTATTTTCAATGTTCTTTCAACCTGTATGGTTAAAAATTTTGTACCTTATTGTTTAGTTCATATGCACGCTGGTTTCCGGACTATTATGATTGTACGATGTTTGTCCTTGGAAAGTTCCTCCTTCCTAATTTACTGATAATTATTAGTATCAAATTGAACTACTAAGTCATTTCTGGAATACCCGAGAACCCCACCAATATAGATTAAAGAACACACAATGGATAATTAAAAATATCAAATGTCAAATGTATAAGATGGGAAAACAAATCTTTTTCGGTTGATATTACTTTCATTCTCATCCCTTAAACACGAAATAAACGTTCAACTTGGTTGACAACCTAAGTTGTCAACTTGCCATGTTGACAACCAATAAGTTGACCGTGTGTAGACTGGTTGATGGTTGAAAAGACAAGTTGATGCCCAGGTTGAAGAAAATCAAAGCTCAACCAAGTTGAACGTTTATTTCGTGCTTTACAATGAGACGCAAGATTTCAATTTATTTAAATATTTACTTGTTATTTTCTTATATGCTTGTATGTAAAGCTTCTCTGATGTAGATATATTCATCAAATAATGAAATGCATTACAATCTTACTTTTCTTCCGTAGCGCTTCTCCGATTGATTTAGTAGTTACCAACCTAAAAAAAATTGGAAGGTTGCGGGAGAGAGTCGGATCAGTGCAATCTTAATCTGGAAAATCTAGTTTCAAAATATTCAAAAATTTCACACTGAAACTGTACTGAAGGTGTGCAGTACTAATATCTAAAGAAGTTTCCTTAAGCTACTTGTAAACTCTGCTTGTAACTCAAAAAACTCCTGAACTAATCTATATTAAACAGACAGTTGCACCAGGTCGTATTATTGACTAGCTATCATTAGACCGGTCGGTGTGAAAATAATCATTATAACTTACAGCTATTGGGCTTTGCTTCTTTGTAATTTTGATTAAACAATCTATATCCTATACCTATACTATTATTTTCTTTTTTTCTTCTGTGTCTATTTTCCTAGCTTTCTTCACTGCAACTTTTTCTAAAAATTTAAACTTGATTTATCAATTTAACTTTTTTTATCTTTACAACAGTATTTTTCAATAGATTTCTTTCATTACTTCAACATTCAAACAATAAATACTAAATTTACTAACACGAGCTTAGTATATTATGTACTACTACTAGTAAGGCATATCGCTATTTTTGTAACTCGGTTTTGCAAAAAGAATTAACAAAAAGTATTAAATAAATATAATTATTATTTAAACAAATAATAAACAATTTTACATATTATCTATTGGAAGTTTGCTTTTACAAATAAATATTAGAACTTATAATATTGATTTTTAATTTATTATATCTTACTTGCAGATGCAGCGACTAGCGATAGTTCTGGTGCAATTAATACTTCATCTCCTGTTAACAAACGAAGAGGATTTAGTGGGTAAGTAATAAATCTTAAATGTCATCGTAAACAATAATTTGAATAGTACCTAACGAAATGAACAAATAATGTTTTAATTGCTCGGCAATAATTAATAGTAGATTTATGAAAAATGATCTGATTAATTTGATGACAAGGATATTCATCGTCATTCGGTTAATTTATTTCAAGAATAATTGAAAATTATCGCTAATAATAATTATTCAATACCAATATAAAATTTAAAACTTATTCATGTACAACTGTTTTTTTATTATTTTATATTATTCTTTCGTGCAGTAATATGCAAATCAGGCTAGCGTGATTAGTTATCGGAAAATTAACACTGCACGCAAATGGCGATAACCTTTTTACGATGTTACAGTCAAGTTGATGTAGTTTTACAAAAGATAAAAAAGAGCAACAGTAGTGGGAAAACTGTTTTTTCTTCACATATAAATTATATACAGTGGCAACTAACTAATTAAGAATGCTGTCTATTAAATTCTTTGATAAGATTTTTGGCAATAATTATTAGAAAGATATGGGAATCATTATATTCTATGAAATGTGCATAGCTATTGATGAAATACACGTTTATAATGGAGATTTAGCATATAACATATAAAACAGCAATAAGATGTTCAAAAACGATATTATTTAATGCTACATAGTACATAGTATGTATCATTTTAAAACTTCAAAATCTACGATCTCGTAAAACAACATTATAAGCCGGAAAAAAATTTAATTTGTTTTGGCAAGAAAAAAAATCTCATCCTCTCATCAAATCAGCAGCGGCTATAGAAATTCACAAAGGAATATTTATTGAAAATTCAGTTGAATTGATATTTCAAAGTGTTAGAAGCGCCGTTTAGTAAAAGCACAATTGTTTGAAGAATTGCACGTAAAGCACCAATGGCGTCAAGAACAATTTGGAAGCCTGAATTGAATTTACCAATAATTATTGAGGAGCGTTAATGCAAAACAGTACATGCAGGTCCATAGTGATTTTTTTGAATTTTAGATAGTTTCTTGTAGGTTTTCTTGAATTGCATACGAATTAAATGTCAAAATATATCTTACATGGGTTGTTTTGTGTTTTATAATAAATCTTTAAAAAAATAACAATATCATAAACTTAAAGGTCTTCATTGCAGAAAAAATTTGCATTTATCTCTAAACTAACTTTACTGGACATGTATTGTTTTGCATGGACGCTCCTGAATTGTTATGAATCCTGGACTATTAGGGATTGGAAGAACGTCTTGTGATTTGAGATCTTATACTGTTTGTGGTAACTGAAATGGCCAAACCTGTTTAATATAATAAACACGATAGCTTTTCTACCCGAAAGTCTGTTATTAATGATTCGTGATGACTGGAAAATTTTTACATAGCATTTCTGACAACCAACGAAAGGTGTATGTTTTTGCTTTTTAACTAGAAAATTAACATCAAAACGGATATTTTATATTATAAAATACTTTCTTAACGTTTTCCACCACCGTTCACACTAGAATTTCTCAAACGGGAGTTACAACGCAAAACAAATTAATTAATTAACAAATTTTCGAAATGAAGTTTCTACAATCGCTAATTTTCTACTAACCAAGTATAATATTGGAATGCTCCCAATTTGCTCCTTATTTCCTGTGTAGAATTCTTATAATATAATATGTATGTACCTATATAACCTGCATTATGTACCTACGTTTTTCTTCAATCTAACGAATTTTTAACTCTTAAATCTGGACTAAAAAAGTTATTTTAATAAAACTTTTAATGCTTCCAATGTAGTTTGTTTGTCTGGCTTTATTGTTTGGAAATTAATGTCGCCGTGGACTTGGCGGCAAACAGAGAGGGTGTGATTCGACTTGTATTTCATCAATTTAAATTATCTGGTTAAAAATTTTGTTTTGAAGATTTATTTTTGTGTAAGTAATGTACCTATTTCTAATAAAATCACATTTTATTAATGATTTATTTTTACATTTAAAACTAAATAATATATTAAAATTCTACCAAAATTGTTTACTAAAATTAACTTGAGGATAAATTAATTTCAAAGTTGCACTAGGTTGAATTCTTATGATATTCGTGATGGCGCAGAACACGATGTGTTGCATGCTTATTATAATTATCAGCTCGACGTAATTTAATTTAATCAACGGATGATAAAATTAAGTAAAATATTTCTCACAAGGAAAATCCTCGTTGTAGTTTAACTGCAGTACATGTTGCCATTTTGCTTGTGTGAAATTCTAATCAGAATCAATGTCTAATTGTAAGTGATGTTGAGTTGAATTGTTAATATTAATTATTATTCTAGTTAATTAAATGATATCTTTTTGACAGCAGACTTTTTGTCGACGAGTTCACCGACATTTATGTATGTAAGAAATGTGTAATATTAATTCGTATCGACTACCGCAACGACTAATAGAAAAAACAGAATTTATTTTTAATAGGATCAATGTCAATATATTTCTGGTCGACAAAAAGTCTGTCGTGTGTATTCGTACTAAAGCACTGAGAAATTGACAATACTGTCGTTGGCAACTTGCAAATTTTATCATTTTATTTGTAAATACAGTACTGACTGCTTCTTCAAGTGCCTTATCCGATTCCGGACGTATGACTATCATTTTATTTATGGGGTGGTTTCCCGTTGTCTTCCCCATAAACCTAAAGATCGAACATAAACTTGAGACCACGCCAATATAGTGTAGTAGGCGCGATCAGGCTTTGATCCGCGGTTTACCGCTTCGTAGCCCGTCGATTTAAGGTACCGACGCTGATTGCTAATTCATAATACATAATATTGTCAATACCCGCCAACAGTATTGAAATAACGATAGACTAATCAACCAAGGTGTTAAAAGACTTGAAGAGAAATAAGTTTAGTATTTTACGAAAAACACGGCACTAGCCTGTTGGTTCAACCCTTAATTTTGCAATTATGTACAATAATTTATGTTGTTGAAGGAAGAGTAGTTTTCATGAATAGCTAGCGAGGTTTTTTGGTTTTTGTTTATATTTTGTGCGGAGATCTTGGATGTTGGTAACTTACGACATTGTTCGATCAATTATGTATAAGTCTTTGATATTGTATCTTAGTTTAGTTTGTTGAAATAGATTATTATTATTATAAATGTGCAAACCGCGACTACATTGCTTAACACGGTTCTGATAAAAATAAGTATACTTTCATTGCGTTCTATTGCTGCATGTCATTAAAATTTAACAAAATTTATTACTAGTTACTTTATGAATAACTTGACAAAGGCTTACTTGGCCATCATCCGCAGAATTGGAAAAATAGCGTTCTTATTATTTATTAAACGCCAAAATATAAGATTCCAAAAAAATCAGGACATATAGTAATTCTACACATTTTATATGTCTCCTGTCAAATTATTCATAATGGAGTTTGATAATTAGGGCGAGGAATGGGGAAAATTAGATTAAAATTGGTTACGTCTGCTAACGATTTCAGGCTGATGAAAGATGATGATTGCATGTTGATGAAAACATGCAACACGTGTTCTGTTACGATTTATTATCTAAATTAGTAATGTTATACCTCAACTGCAAGGTCTTATTAAACATTGACATGATTTTACCTATTTTGTGGTCATTTTGATACTATGTTTGTCACTAAACTGATCGAATCGAGGATTAAATTTATTTACATCAGATCAATGCTGCCTAACTTTTGACTTTTGCCATTTATAATCAATTTTTAAATGAATAATTTTTTATTATTACTGTTTTTAATTCTGAATAATATTTTTTAATGGTTTCTTATCATGCCATTTTTCTTATTAGATATTACCTATAAATTTCAATCTGATAGTTAAATTCATAAATGAAAGAGGTGCTCTTGACTACAATTTAAAAATATAATTGCAAGATTTATAGTTAATCCATTGAACCGTTTTTTAAATGAGTAAAGAAAATTTCTAACATTATATTTTATCTCTTCTTGATTTGAATTTGTTGCTCTTTTATTGCTCAAGTCACGAGCCGCCACTGTCCATATCTACATATTACATATAATATACACATATTATGTAATCTAGTTACATTATATACTTACTATTACTCTGAGTATTCTAAGTACAGTAGAACCCCCATTATTCGACACTCCCTTATTCGACAATTCCGAGAATTTCTCATCCTAATGGACAGATAATTATGAGGTGATGACTCACAAGTTGTGAGCTTATCTCGCCACGACTAGAGTTCAGGACGTAGGCAGACAGATTGATTACCTACCTTATAATGCTTGAAACATGATAATAGCAAAATAACAGCATTTTCAATAAAATAAAGAGTATTTAAATTTGAAAGAGGTTATTAGAAATTAATAAAAATAAAATATTTACATTCTAATAGTATAATAGTTTTGTTATTTTGTAACGCGTATCGTCACAATTTTTTCATTTAATTTATAAAATTTATTCGTAAAATATAAAGTTATTTTAAAGTTTATATTGTGTATCTAATAACATTTTTGCAAAATAATTCTTTTTACAAAATTTGTATATTTAAATTAAATCATAAAGTTGGCTGGGTAAGGCATAGTGTAAATAAATTCTTATCGTAATCAAGAATAACATGATATATTTATATCATATAAAGATATTTATTTCATTATTCGCCACATTCTATGTTTGGACAGGAAATGGGTCCCGTTTATGTCGAATGATGGGGGTTCTACTGTATTATACATTTATACTCTAACTGCACTCTAATGTTCGTTGGGTTGACATGATTTCATATCAGTGACGGTACCAGGGAGTGATCATGATCAGGGTGGGCACGTGTACGTTCCCACCCCGGCGTTGATTGGAGTGCTCACCTAAATTTTTTAGAATATACATACGTATCAATTTTAAGAACCTACTTCAATAATGTATGTTTTTCAATTTAGTTATAAATTTTGTGCGCCCCTGCCCACCTCAAATATATTAAGCCGAATTTGTACCACGCACTTAAAAAATGCTGGCGCTGTCACTGTTTCATTTACCCTTCATTTCAACTTAAAAAATTAATTTGTGCATTAACCCTAACTGTGCATAAGTAAATAAAAGTCACATCAGTGCCTGTCAGGCCTATGCTTTATGATAGATATGTTTGGATATTTTAGAAAAATAAGATAATTTTCTATATAATCTATTAAATTGTATAAAAATAAAATATTAAGAAACTACTAAAATTGTTGAAAATAATGAGCATGTTGCAAATAAATACATTTGTCACACTTTTCACAGAATTTACGACTTTTCCTTCATTTGGAGCAAAAGACACCGTCTCTTCTTGTATTGGATGAAGTAGTTCCAAAGCCCTTTTATTGGCTATCAATTCAAGTTTTTTAAACACATGTATATGTCTTTTTTATATTTTAGACAGCTACTAAATAATATGCTGAAAATTTAAACGGTTCTTTTCTTATCTTCGTTGAAATGTTCACTCGGGCCTGCTAGGCCCTACGTATGCATTGGAGGGTTAAGAACCCAAAGCAACCCATTGGTAGATAAAGATGACGTTTCGCATAACATAGTGCGACAATTCTACGAGAGCAAAAGTACTATTTTGCTCTCGAATTTACACAAAATTTACAGTTATATTTTTACACATAAACAAAGTGAAGGTTGTTTACATATTGTCATTGGATACAAGCAACGAGTATTATTATTTGATCCACCAAACTAATAATTTAAAGAAGTGAAATTTTTACTTTATTGGTTTAAAGTGATAAGGATCGTCAGAAAATAACAACTCTGTAAAACAGCCTAATTTTGCTCGTTTTACATTGCAACATGTAAACTACCTTCACTTTTTATACGTGTAAAAGTAAAAAATTTTTAACTGAATATCGAAAATAATAGAAATTATTTAAAAAATTAAATTTTTAAAATTTACGTGTAAATCGAGCAAAACAAACCTTGCTGGAACACGTCTTGCAGCTCTCAAGTAGCAAACAAATAGCTATTAAAACTTTTCTTAACGAAAGTAAGTAGCCTTCGATTTCTAGAACATCATTTTGAAAATTGTTTAAATTTTTTCAGTAACATTCTATTTTGTCATTTTTTATACATCTAATAAACAAAATTACGAACATATCGATGTCGTCTATTTCAAATACTGTTTTGCAGATTATTAACGAGGGTGAATAATGTTTTTATGTACCAGATGGTTAATACACTCGTATAACATGATGAAGAACCAAAATTACACATATCACTCAAGACTATTCTGTGTGTAGGTACTTTCACTTATAAACATAATATACCAGGCATTTTTATATCTTCTATAATAGTTGCCCATTATGCAATGTGAATCAAATATACTTTTTTTAAATAATTTTTCTATACCCATATTAAATTAAAATTTAAAAATTAACAAGCTACAGTTTGGACATATGAACCGCAACACTTTTAATTTGCATTTAAACCTATTTTATCACAAAAATGGGCTGAAATTGTTTGATGCCATTTAAGTATGACCTTTTTACTACACAATAAAATATTCAAAATTTGTTTGGTTGTTTATTTAGTAATAAAATAGTAAACATTTTTAAAATCAGAATAAAACAAGTTGCTCAAAAACGGCCAAAATGGCGTTGAATTTGTTTTAATAAGTTAAATTAATCTTTATAATAAATTAGTAACCTGTATAATTTCCCAATAAATCTCATAAGTCATAACATTGAATTAATTAGTTGATCATAAATATTATTACATTTGTATGTACTGTTGCTTATTTTGTTATAAATGTAGTGGTAAATGTTCAAATAGTAATTTATAATACTATACTAATACAATTTTATAATAATAATTAATTAATTGATGATGATAATAAAGATGATAAAAGACTCATCATCAAATCCAAAGGAGACCAAATTGAACATTGAATATTTTCTTATACTTGCTACAAATAATGTTAAATATATAACTATTCGGGCAACTTAGTCATGAAAAGCGGCATTTTTCCGCACTAAGCGTGAGCTTTTTGATCGATGCTTTGTTGATTTAACTATTACAAAGTATTGATTTGAAAATTATATTTGTTTGCAATAAGCGGTTATATTATATTAGACTTCCGTCCAACGCACTCGTGCGTGAAAAATTTTCTTAAATATCAAAAAGTTGTACTTTTTAAACAGTAGTAGCAAAAATATCAAAAGCAGACTGAAATATTGCGTATTTTCTTAGTAACATTCTCTCGCACTCGCATAAGAGTTAGAAATTTGTTCAAGTGGAAATTTGATCTAGTTTTACTGATCTACGACCACAATTATTACTTCAGATGAATAGAAAAAAAAGTTACATCAAAAACTGAAAACCACATCTTTTTGAGAACAAAATTTGAAAAAAATTCGGGGGGTTTGGACAGTCGGATCTGGGAAACTATTGGGATCTGATCGATATTTTGTTTTTTATTTTAGTTTTATAGAAGTTTAATTTTGTTTCTATGAATTTTGGATACTTCATTTATTTAGGGATCTTTTCGAAAAATGAACAGTTGATAAACTAAATAGTTTAAGCATAACAATTATATTTTCGGATTATTTCCTCAAAAAGTTTCAGATGGCGGAACTACCTACGTGTATTACTATTTAAATTTTAAAACATATTATATCCAATAAAACAAAATTGGTTATCGTTTATTTTCATATTATCTATGGTATTGCGTATTTTGTATAATTACTTTTTGCATGGAGTTTTTTTAAGGCTATGTCGGAGTAAAATTTAACAGATTATTCGTTATTTCATGTTATCTGCAAGTATCAATAAAGGTAGAATTTTATTAAATTATTAGGTACATTTATTTTTAGATAGTAAATTTATTTGTGTCACGTACATTACACGTTTTCGAAAGATTTTTATATAACTTGGTATTGATTCAGTTTAATAACTAATATAGCTTCTCAAGTTTAAGTTAATTTTACCCTATTGCTTAAATAATTTAATTTCCAGCAAAATATGGTCATAATATAGTCGAACGGAATATGTAATTGTTGATCTTACACAATAAATTTTTAAAATGAAAAAAATATAGGATTTATTGTGATGCCAAACGGTTATAAATGCTGAAAATTTCAAACCAATCCATCGATGATATCATCAATGTAGGTATATAAACTTCGCGAAACATTAATACCATTATTTCATCAAGGCCTTTAAGGTAGAACTAATGTGGGAGTTTGTAGGTATAAGAGTTTTTTTGAACTTTGTTTACAGACAACAAGTAAAAGTTTTATTTGGCAGATAAACATCGATAATTTTATTATGTAAAATTAAAAATATAATATATAATTAATCGATAAAAATTGGTACTTATAGTTTTCGTTCAAAGTTTACTCGATTTCAAATATCTCATTACTAATTGGAATTCTACATACATACATACATATTATGGTAAATGTAGTACTTACCCATCGTTATTATGTGTAATAAAATCAATAAAGGTGTATATTCGTATTTTCAATATTTTCTGATATTGTAGGTACTTATAATAATTATGTAGGTATTGGCAGAAAATCGAAAAAGGGTCAACCTGGTTTTTCGAATAACGACATCATTTTTCTTTTCTTCTGATTTTATTAACATTGGTATTTAATTGTAAAATGTATTTGATTCATAATTTCGTAGTTCTTAATCTTATCTTAAAAACAATATGCATGTCATGTGTCGTTGATAAGGTGGTTTGTCTTATACAATAGATTAAATTATTTTGTTCGTTTTGCTGTGTTAACGACTCGCGAAATCTAAAAAATTAGTGCTTTTTTTTCAATTAAAACGGATTATGGGGAGATTTAAAAAGTTTGTTCAAAGACACTGTTCGTGTAGAAGACGTAGCTTAGGGTAATCACGAACCCAAATCAAAATATCCATGTGTTTACTATTAATAATTAATTACCTTATCTCGGCAGTCAGTGGCTCGGTGTGATCCCTGGTTGATACATAGAGCAAAAATTCTGAGTACGAATAGGCGACTACGGAATTTCTTCGCTCGATCCTCATCCAGTGGTGAACATCGACATTGTGTGGATTTAAAAATTGGTTCTTTATTTACATAAATACATAATATTATGATTGACCAATTGACATAACGTCAAGGTCACAAACAAATAGAGAATAATCTAATTAACCATGTCGAATCTAATATAATTTTTATTTTTAGTCGAAAATGGCTTCCACCTCCTCTTCGAAAATTGTCACAGGGTAAAGTTGAAAAGTCTCAAGCACCTTCCGATCGTCCGCCGTTGAAGAAAACTGGATCAGATAAAAGAATAAAGGTAAGCACAAGTTATCTCACTATAAAATAGGTTAATATGATTCATTTATCGTGTAAGTTCTTCACGTGTCAGTTAGTGTTTTTATTAAAATATTTTCGAGGTCGACTAGGGACTGGCATAAATGTAGGCAAATTGTGTTGATTAGTTTGTGTTGCTAGCTGTGGTTAAGGTAAAGTGGCCAAGCTTTGCTGCTTTAAATTTCAGTAAGAAGGTAAATTAAGATTTTCTTTTAATAATATAAAAAAAGAAGATCACGCCGACTTTTCATTTAATTATGCAACATTACGTATTGATACCTTAATATCTTCATTTATACATAATATTTATAAACAGGTCTTGAAATTGCACACATGCACACTAAAACATGACAGTATCTTATAACTAGTATTCGATTTAAATTAATTTTTGAAGAATAATATCAATTTAAAAATTAGTTTATTTAATTCACCCTGTGCGCATAATAATATCTAGGTATTCCTGCTACGTTACAGCTTCATTTTCGATAATCTCGAATGGCTTGAAAGCAACATCGATTATTAATCTAGTTTTACTTCAATGCTATTAATAATAAATAAATACAAATAATTTAAAAGGAAGTCTTGTATTTAACATTAAATTATGCAATCTCAACTACAGAAATTTTATATTTATAGTACTTAAATATTGATTGCGTAAAGTTTATTATTTACCATCAGCGGAAGTAATTTAAAATGAATGAAATTTAAAATCACATGATTACAATAAAATTTCTATTGTATTTATTTATTACGCAATAATATGAAAACTAAAATGTATACTTTTTAACAAAATAATATAAATCTTTATAGCTATTTTATTTCAGACAAATTTAACACTGACACTAATTATTCGTTTTCTTTCCACCGTACAAATTGATGTTATTGATGAACAAATAGTACCTAATGAAAAAATCATTGGATTTATGAATTTGTTCATCAACACAATGAATTTTGTTCATTGGCGTAAAAATGATAAATGCTTTATCATACTATATTCTATATTGTACTCTTTTTTTTTCGATGCAGCCATAATATATTTACTTATAAAAAAACTTTGACAAAAATATAAAACTTTCAATCAATAAATTTTAACAAAGAGATTTATGTGTGCCGTGGTGAACATTTGGCCATAATATTATCTTACAAACATAATTGTTATCGATCAATAAGCATGATTCAATAAAGAAATCAAAATCATTCCAACGTAATAATTTTTTATTTACTATTCATATGGTAAAACTCTTATTGACCCACCCTTTACATAAAATAAAACAACTCATTAAAAATATAAAAATTAAATACTCACCAGGGACTTTATCAAGTAATAAGCTCAAATTAAAAATAAAAATTAACAAGATGATAGTATAGATAAAAAAAACAATTTTGTCGTATTACAGGACCGATGCAGTATTTGGTCTCACTTTATTTTTTGGTTTAATTTTTATCACGATGAAATTTAATAGATAATTGATACATATTTGTTCTGTAAAAAAAATTAACTCAATTTTCTTTGAAATGTAAAAAATTATAATACTTGGAGATGACCAAAATTTTTAAGGGCATACAATGTCAATTTTAAGAAAACTAAAATAAAATCAAATTGTTAAAAAGTGACCGGGGTAAATTTTAAATATGAATTCATTAAATATAAATAGTTACACTTCTAAAAATTGTAGGTATTCGATTTAATTTACTAGTCAACTATTTTACAATCTGATATCAATAATAGTTATTATTAACAAATTGTCTAGAAGAACTTACAACTTAACGTGGAATCCGAATCGCGGCACAAATAATTTTGTAACAACTGACCCTATGGTGCAAAGTACAACTTCCTATCCTATGCAATGGTACCTATAGTTAATTATCTTTACGATCGTTTTTAAAATTCGATAAAACAATTTAATTACCTACGCTGCCTATCACTTCATTAATTTTTATTTTTAATTTGACCTTATCGTTTGATAATGTTACCTTGACAATAAATCCAATTGCAAAAAAATAAAGTAATCCAATAATTCGCGGACTGCACAAACTGACGTTGAGGGTTGCAATGCGGTTCTGATCTGTTTAATTGATTATTACCTATTATTATACTAACACTATTATACTGTTTTGTTATTTAATAATATTTTATTATATAGGTGAAGTAATAGATAACTATAATATTTAACTAATTTATTGTATAGTATGTATAGTTCAATGATTTAAACAGGAACATGAGGTTTTATGATTAGTCTATTATCAGTTTTCGCAAAGAAAGGAGTGTTATTGAAATCAAATGTACTATTCTGGTAATGGTAAGTTATTTACGGATCTTTCAAAATTAGATAAATTTATTCGAAACATTGTTTATAAATAATTTCAACTTTTTTAATAAATTGTTCTCTATATCGCTGTGCTGTCAGTACAACCAAGCTCAACATAATTACATTTATATACTTACAAACTTTGTTGGACGATTGCAAAAAAGAAAATTGAAAAAGTTTTATAAGTTTAACCTTTGAACGCATAATGAATTTACTCGTGTTTTTCATATTTTAATTGAGGCGTGTGGCTAATTTTTCAAGTATATACAGTCAGTACTGAAAGTAAAAAAGAAGATTTTAATTAATAATGTTCTAATTTATTCCTTTCAGCAATAAACAATTTTAAAAATAATTTACAAAACATTGATTTCCTAACCATTATATTAACAGAAGTTAGCAAAAATTGTAATAATTAAAAAAAGAATTTTTACATACACTGCATTAGAAGTCGCGCAAAAAGTATTCGTACAGTAATATTATAAAATTAAAATATTGAACCTATTGTTAAGTTAAACACCACGAACAAGGGTGTTTGTTGTGATCTCTTGAAGAAAGACTTTCAACAAAATTTAGAGAAATTAAGTATTTTCAATTTATTTAATTTTTATCAGAATAAAAAAAAACTTTAAGACATCTAACTGTCCAAAATGTTCTGGAGACTCTTGTACAATCTTCTTTTATTTTGCCGCGGGCCACTAGTTTGACCATGCCTGATGTCCTAGACTAATGACTAATGAGTAATGAAATGATCATCTCTGACATATCTTTGATCTTCATAATTTTATAAGATAATAAGCAAAGTAAGCTCTCCCAGTGTTTTACAACCAGTTATATTTTATGATTGTGATAGTGATATCTATTTTGTATTTGTGACGCCTAGGTACTTTGGGCAAAGTATGAATGGATAAATTGGGATTGGGATGAATTGCGCACATTTGTATTTTTTGAGTTTGATTGTAGTTGATTGTTTTTGTAACAAACTCCCAAGTCTTCCTAGTGTAATTTTAAATTGATGTTTACCAACTGTTTTTTCTTTGGATTGCTAGAACAATATCATCTATATGTACATAAACAAACATGCTGGTCAGTGGCACGATATCTGCTTCCCTTAAAACTTCTACGAAATTATTTATGCTTTTAAGACAAAACCAACTACCACCTACTTCTGTTTTATTTTGATTTTTAAGTATGGCCAACAAAAGTAATTTTTTAATAAGTCAGGTTCGAATATCGGAAACCATTAAATTAACAATGTAAAAAGAGAATTTCAAATATCGATCTCCACTTATATAGCTTTTATTGAAATTATACAATTGGTTGAATTCAAAATTATTTCTATCGCATTTCTATTTATGTAAATTAAATAATATATTTTATAAATGAAGTCTAAATTACTTGATTGTTCTTTTATTTTTCATGTTAACAATGATTTTATTAGAAACAATTAATTTTGATTTCTTAAATATATTATACCTACATAATATACATCATGTACGAACTACTTTTCTTTTTCAACTTCAATAATCAATATTGCACTAACTTGTAGTTCGTGCAATTGAGGTGGTTGTCAGATCTTCAGTGGCACTTAGGAGGATTGATTTTTCTTAAGTTTCCAATTTTTTTGTTGCGTATGTTATTTATCGTTTTTCTTTCAATATCGCTCACCTAGATCGAACATTTCTGTATATTATATAGATCGGGGGATTTTCAAACTTTTTAGCCTAAGGGCCACACTGACTAATGACTAAATCTAAACCTCTAGTAAATCCCAAGAACCAAGATCTTTTGTTACACGAAGTTTTTAGGGTAAATCATTACAGTTAGTGTGTATAGAAACATCGGATTATTATTTTGTATGATTTACTTACATTATAAATTTTACAATATAATCAAAATAAACTATGGCGGACAGGATGACTTGTGGGCCGTAGTTTACAGACCTCCAAATACAGACCACAGATAGCATACCAGAGGTCCGGTTTTTCCCGGACAAGTCTTTTTGGCGGCTGACTTTTTGTCCGGTATATATTTCCATGTTTCAATGAAGATGTCCTCTATTTGATCAACCCGCGGCCCGCAGCCCTCCAGTTGGTCGCAAAATTCAAGCGTTTTAGTTTTTTTGTCTCATTAAGGCAATCTTCATTGAACAGTTAGCAAAAGTACTACTAGTTGTTTAGTTGTTACCTCACAAATTATGGGGCTCCTTGAAACTTGAAAAATAAACGTGAAAAGCTAAAAAAAAGCTCATTCCTCTGTAACTTTTAGTTTTGTTTTGTGCGTGTCCTCTTTTGCTCAGAAGAAATCTGGTAACCCTAACTACAGAGGAACTACTTGAACCTAACTTACCTGCCATAAATATTTTGCGTACTTTTATTGAATGCGATAGATGGTTTTCCTATTGGATTTACTAGTAAAACATTTTTAACATAATATGGCTGATGGCCTTCTATAATGTAGGTACATACTATAATACTATGAGCATTCGATGTCATATTTCGCCTTTCTTAATGCAATTATTTTTTTGTAGTTTCAGAATAATATCAAAACTATTTTAAATTCGGAAAGCGCATATAAACCATTCATTAATTTGAACAAAATTCTTATATTATACATATTATTTTTATTATAATGTTTGATAGAAATTTATGATTTGGCAAGTTTTAAAATTATACATCCCATTTTTTTCGTAAAACCAGGATTAGTAGTGTTTCATAATCGATTGTGTGCGCTTTTATAAATTTGCATTCAATTATTTTTTATTAGTTTTATTCGATAAGAGAGCACATTTCCGAGAGTGTGATCATCTTCAAACTATTTATAGTTTGCAAAACACAAACAACAGAATTTGCCAACGGAATGCCTATGTAGGCACCTACTTTAATATTTTTCTTCGGTGCGATCGTACTAGTGCGTGGGTATGATTAGTGAAGTATTTTTATATTACCACCTATCAAAAATAATTTGGACAACGGAATTTGTTAATTTGACATTTTACCTAGTGGATCCATACCACGAGAAGACATTATTTGTTGGGTATGTTTTTCTACTTAACGATGTCATCATAATTTTTTTCATATATTTTAATCGACTGTTCTCCTGTGCAAGATTTACCTAATTATGATCTTACATGAATAATTTTTGAAATTTTACGTAGTACAAAGGAATAGCAAGCTTACATTATAAAACTGTTTTTAATGTTTTATTTATTACCTATAAATTTTAATACAATTAACTATATCGCGAGAGGTGATGATAATTAAAAGTGATTTATCGCTACGATATTGTATAGTACGGTTTCGTTTCTTTTGTTATGATTTTTACTATTCCGAAGTACCTAAATATAGTTTATTAACTTACTTATAAAAATTAATTTAAACACAAAACTTAAACTTTTTATAGTTATTTGTTGATTTTCTCAAGGTTATATTATTACTAATAATATAACAAAATAAAATTTAAATAAGTTTGCTATGTAACGAATACTTAGCCAATTTTCCACAATAGATTAAAATTAAGATAATGTTACCGTTTTTTGTTCAACTCGAATCTCGGAATTAGAATATTTTTTTATTTACTGCTGGATATCATCTTTCACGATTTTTAAATAAATCGTATTTAAGTTTAATTAAAATAAACTCGATTTGTTTGAATAAAACAAAAAGTAAAAATAGATGGGATACCTAACGTACAAATGTATTACTTTCTCTCGATTTCAATATTATTCTGGTAAAATTGCAACTACAACACTAAAATAATTTTGATTATTACATTTAACCAAACATTTTTGCATTTTATTAAAATTATACAAGTAGTAGATAGACTCTTAACTCATGTTTCAAAATTACTGTCTAATCGGGCGGAATGTTTCCAGTGACGTAGTTATCTGAAATAAACGATTGTTTTCTACTTTTTTACATTTTGTTCCAAATGGATATTATGGCTATCGCTGGAACTAAGAAAATTAATTTTTAAAGAAAAATAACAAAATAGCGAAGCTTTGAAAAAAAAGCTTCGATATTTACAACAAAATGTTTACTTATTACATACCGGAAAATAGTAATTTTAAATATCTTGGATCCAAGATTAAATATATCTTGGATCGTTAGCGCCAGCCATAGCCTGAAATGTACTCTAAATGCCTTTAAAAAATCAAGTAAATCCACCAAATAGTTTGTTTAGAAAATGTGCGCCAGACTTGAGAAATGTAGTTTTGAGATAAATCGATTTAAACTTTCCCGTGTAGTAACGAGGTGGATAATGATTGATTTTCGTATTCGTTATAACTCGGGTAATTTGATAAATTTCAATTTAATATTTTTTGAACACATTTTCAAGGCCCCTATCTATAAGAATATGTACGAAAAAAAATTATCGATCACAGTATAGAACCGCGTTAAAATTCAAAGCTGCATCAGTACCTTAGTTTTACTTAGTTTGGGAACTTCGACGCTCTTGACATTTCATTAATACCTCCTTTTTATATTTTAAGATTTTTAAAAGTCTGAAGGTTCCCAAAATAAAACGTAGGGTCTTATAGCGATGCTACTATTTGCTACAACTAGTTACGCCACTGGCTTTGAATTTCAAAAAGGCTGATAGAGGCTATCGCTGTGGTATAATTAAAATTGAATTGAAGTTTTTTTGGTATACTTATATTATTAATAAACCATGTTGAATCTATTATAAACAATAAATAATAGAAGTTTTGTTTGTGATTTTTTTAGATAACATTTGACTATCACTGGTTTTATAAATTATACACTAATTGCATAGTTAACATGATCATGCCCAGTCGACCAAATTGATGCCAAAAACTGGGATGTCTTAGCGTAAACAATAGTTTAGTAAACGAAAGAGAAGACTCCTTGAACGCTAATTAGCTCAAGTGGCGCAGCCCTATCGGCCAAGTTAAACGTAACTGGAATGCCCGAACGTAAATCTTAGTGTAACTCATTAACACTGTGATCGTTTGATAACGTAAATTATCATTTAGAGCTTACGTGATCAAGTGATCACGGTGGGCGTTAATGGGTTAATAAAACGGTGGAGATGGCGCGTCGAACACCAATCGGAGCTACACAACTAGTGCATATATGTTTTTTTATACAACTGACATTAAAAATGTCACTTTTAGGTCAAGTTACCCGGGTTAAAAATTCAATTTTATAAGGTAGCACGTTTAAAAGATATTTTTAACACTAGTAAAAAAAAGACTTTTAACACTAGTGCTTATTAGTTTATAATTTATTTGTAAATAGTAACATACACATTTATAAATATATAAATAATAATTAATAACACATTAGAATTAGAACAATTATTGATATTCGTTCCTTAATGGGAAGTAGTTAACGAATTTCTTGTTGCCAAATAGTACAAACTGTTTTAAAAAATATGCAATTTTCTGAAGTTTCTAATAATTTTCAATTGTCACTGCATAATGTGACTGCATAACGTGACTGCATCACGACACAGCTGATTTTTGTAAAACAATTTAAAATACTCTTAATAATTATTTTGAATTCGTTTTTAAATTAAATATAAACAGTGGTATAAAAAATATTGTACGATATACATGTTAAAAGTGATTTTATTTTGTTAGTGGGGGTTGCGAAACGAGCGAGAGTGAGTTGAGCAACATTCCCCACTAACAAAATAAAATCTCACTTTTAACACTTATATCGTAAATAGCTATTTTGCAATATTTCATGACTAAATTTTATTATCTGTTTAGATATTATTCTTTAATTAAAAATAATAATATACTTAATTAATAATAAAACATTATCAATTCATATATTACTCACTCTTTTGCTATTATAAGATAAACTTTTCACTGTACTTGAACATTTGTCGAACACCTTTGTCTCATTTGTTGACGATATAACACGAAAAATGGATTATTTTTGTTATTAGAAAATTATAACTTCTATTGTTTTAATAATGCTGGATTAGGTAGCTATTTAAATTAATAATAAACTTATAGAAGTGAATTTTTCCGATTTTTGTATTTCTTCTAGTTTAAGAAAAATAGTTATTACTTAAGATATTTATTGTTATTTTCTGTGTTTTAGGTACCAGTAGATATGGGCAATAAAGCCTCGGTATCAGAAGGCGAAGATGATGAAGAACGAACACCAGTTATATTAAGGGGAGTAACGACTTTGGGAACTCCCGAATTTACGAATGGCGGTGGTGAAGAACCAGATGATGAAGTCGAGCTACCTCCTCCTATGAAACCAATTCAAGAACCTATTTTAGTTACCAGTGGACCTCCCGGAGTACCAACTATTGACGAAAATTCTTGTAAAAGGGTGAGAAAACTTTAACTATGGATTATATTATAATTTTCGACAGTGATTGTTTTCCAAATTTTCATTTCAACACATTACTTTTTCTAAACGGAAGATAATTTATAGTACCTACCTAATATGAATTTATGTTATGTTTAGGTTCAATCATTATCTGCATTATTAACTTTATAATTATAATTAAAATATTTCTACAGGTGTCTAGTTTAACGCTGAAATCATTGGAAGGTGCTACTTCTGCAGATTTAGCAGAGATAGAACAAATTGTTAAGGAACGAATGGTGCGAGGTTTCATTACTAACACTAGTGTATATGAGTTTTTCAGCATGTTTGAATTTTTACACTGTAGTGATTGATTCCATTTTAAGTTTTCATTATTTTTTGTTTAATTTTTAAACTTAAGTGCACCTTTTTACGTTTCTTTTAAATTTTAGTAAGGATCGTTTTCGTGACATTTCAAGAATATTGGTAAACAGAATATTTGTAATATAATAAATAATATAATACTGATTCTGACTACTTTGTCTACGAATCTATTAATTTATAATACTTGTTTTCATTTGGTTATAATAATTAGTCATTGCAAATAAATTAAATCAGAAAAATGTTGTGCTACACTGGAATAACCAATTATCATAATAATATTCAAATCATAACCTTGCAGAAGCTATAGAAAAGAGAGAGACAGCAATAGGTACTGCATAGAAATTCGTAATACAAAAGCTGTTCAAGTTTTCCATATGCAGGCTCTAAATTATGTTTTCTCGGCTAGCTTAATAATGTTGATTTTCTATAGAATATCTATCATAACTTCGTGAGACATGATTGGTTTCTAGTAAAACAACTATAATATATTATTATGGTAGTAAATAAAATTAATTAACATGGATTTAAAACGTTTTAAAAATTTTGTTTCGATCTTCTGAAGGATTTGAACATCCTGCTTAAATTCACATTGTTATTGCATTATTTTTTTTTATCTCGAAAATATAACTTTACCACTAAGAAATTGTTCTTCATTAATATCCTCTTAGGCTTTCTTTGAAATTGTTTTATAAATTGCGAGCAACTTGAAGTGACACTGATTATTATTTGTGATTAATGAAGTGTAAAATATATAATATTTTTTAATTAAAAATTACTAACATCCCCATAAAATGATATCCTTTTTAGATCCTAACATCAAACATTGCATAAATGCACGATTTTTATAAATTTAATTTTTTATTATATTGATAATAATATCAAATTTAAAAGTTAAATGGTATATCTCGTAAATAGAATACATTGCAAATGTAAAAACCTATGCTAATAAATCGAATTACAATTGATATAATTTTTTAATTACGTTTCTATGAGGAAAATCTTATCTATTATATTATTGTATGCAATTTTGTTTTTTAGAACTTTTTTCTTAAAATACATTTCTATTAGTAACACCTACATATTAGAGTTTATTTTGTAGTAATTTTCATAGTAGTTGTAATTTATTTTTATTTTTGCACAAAGGATTCCCGCACTAATTATAGGAGTTTTGTAGATATTATACATCTATCGAACAATTGATCTATTATTTTATTGAAAATTATATATTTTCAAATATGCATCTTTTATTATTAGTTTACAAATCTATTGGTACACATAAAACCCTGTAATTAGTGCTTTGTCTTTTGTAACAGCATGTGTTTTTATGTCCTGTAATTATATACTTTCAGCATGAATTGAATTGATTCTATTGGATTTATTTTCTAAAATTTAATTGTTTACTTTTAGGAGCAGCATACAGAAAATTTAGAACGTAATTCTTTACACCGTGATACAAAATCTTCTGATGCTATAGCAGAATGTGGGGGAGTTTCCAATTTACATCAGGATTTATCGACACAATCCTCATCAAACGATGCTGCAGCCTTAGCTTTTAGTGGTGACGAAAGTGATAAACCAAATGAAGATAGTGTGGACAGTGCTAAAGTAATCGAGAGCCAATTACGTAAAAGACAATTTGTGTTAAAGGAACTTGTTGATACGGAGGAAGCATATGTTCGTGATTTATCTTTAATTATCGATGGTTATATTGCAACAATGCGTGATTCGACCTGTGACATAGTAATGCCTGATGATTTAAAAGGTGGTAAAGATAAAATGGTTTTTGGAAATATGGAAGCAATCTACGAATGGCATCGAGAGTAAGTTTCTTTGAGATTGCTTTTACTTGTTTTCATTTTATTTTTTGTAGATTTTTCCTCAAAGCTCTCAAAAGATGCATAGAACATCCTACGGAATTAGGTCCACTATTTAAACGTTACGATAGAAAGTTTCACATGTATGTGGTGTATTGTAAAAATAAACCAGTGTCCGAATTTATTGTGTCTGAACATTTAGAAACGTATTTTGAAGAACTGAGAATTAAGTTAGGTCATAAACTTCAATTGTGTGATTTGCTCATTAAACCTGTTCAAAGAATTATGAAATATCAGCTACTTCTAAAGGACATTCTAAAATATACAGAACGAGCTGGTTTAAAATCAGAAGCCGAATCTCTGAGAAGTGCTTTAGAAGTCATGATTGTTGTTCCTAAAGCTGCTAATGATATGATGGACGTCGGTCGTTTGCAAGGATTTGATGTAAGTTTTATTGATTTTTTGTAATTAAAAATTAAATTATCATTTTATTTGATTTAAAAGGGAAAGATAACTGCTCAAGGAAAATTACTGCTTCATGGTCCATTAATGGTATCTGATGGATCCGGCAGTAGTGGTAACTCGATAATAGGAAAAAACAAAGAACTTTTAGTATTTTTATTTGAACAAAGTATGATTTTTTCGGAAGCAGTTGGAAAGAAAACTCAATTTATTAGTCCACAGTACTTCTATAAAGCTCACATACAAGTAAGTAACATCATTGACATTTAATTTTAAAAAACGCCAATCCGAGTTTGGCAGCTTTTTATTATGAATTGAAAATTACAGCTTCTAAGCTACTTTTCGAATGTATCTCAATTTTTATTTAAGAAAATTAATAATAAAAGTAAATTTAGTATGAAATACTTGGGAGGTGGTTAGCCGAAATTGCGTGTGAGATTGATCACCTTTCAATCCAGAATCTATGGTGGTATATTATTTATTTATTAGCAATTTACTTTAATGATTAAATTTATTTTCACCATCAAGAATTACCTTTTAAAACATCTTATTTAATTAGAAAAGTAATATCTTATCTTTTATCTTCTTCTATTCAGAATCCATTACCCATCTTTACAAATCTAATAAATAATTTAACATTTTCCTCATGGTTTCTTTAAACATTTTATATAAAATATTTTAGTCAGTACCTAATGTTATACATTTTCTTTAATTTACTATCGTTCGATATATATTTTTAATATTTTATTGGTTATTGTTTATTTACTGGACATTAGCAAAGTCTTCTCCAAATAATGTAGCCAGGTATAATGAAAGTGGTTTAAGTCCGTTTTCTTCTTTCACAAAAGATAAAAGGAATACATTAAAGTTAATGCAATTACATGATACATTTTCTGTGTTTGCATTTTTGTAACGTTGATCACTTTTAATAATTGAAGAGCTCTGCGGAAAAACGTTACAAGCGACAAAATCTAAATTGTTGGAATACAACAAGAAACGATTTATATTAACTAACATTTCTCCACTAATCACAATTTTAAATGTGTAATAACTTGGATAATAGATAAGTTATATAAAGCAGAGGTGGCATACACTTTCAAGCATAGATCAAGGAACGTTTGCACGTAGAAATTCCAATTTTAGAAAAATTATCGCTTGCAACATTTTTCCGCGGAGGTCTTCAATTACCGACACAATAATAATTATATTAATTGATTTGTTATATCTAAAATAATAATTCATTAATAATAATAAATTATTAATATTCAAGTTGAATAAAAATTCATAATTTCAAATTTAATTTTAATTTTGTTGTTGTTTCTAATAATAATTATTATTTTAATTAATAATTTCTAGTCAAACTCTACTATTTATTGGTGAATTGCACTACATATGTTTCGGGTTTTGACCCATTATCAAGTGCTAAAAATAAATATATACAAAGTTGTAAGAAAATATTTGAAAAAAGTCAAACTTCAAAAAACAAATTTATAATGATAGCAGTTTGACTAGAAATTATTAATTAAAATAATTAAAATGATTCACCAATTCTACCACATCGGCCAAAACCAGACTAAATATAATTATTATTGTTTATATAAGAAAATAAATAAATAAATAGAAAATAATAACCTAGCTAATTGTATTCTTGTTTGGCTACTCTTGGCTAAGAATAAATCTTTAAAAGTACAAGTTGAGTGCATTAATTTGATTTCACCATATAAAGGACGATTCAGATACACCCGGCATGCACAGACCTGCAACAGCACGTACCGGACCGACAAATTGCCGAGTGTTCACATTAGCACAGACATTTTTTGAAACGTACATACATAATGTATGTAGAAGCTGTGTAGGTATTGTAAAGATTCCGATGTGAAAATGTTTAAACATTTATTTTGGGAAGATTTCGCCATAGTAACTTTATAGATATGAAGAACAGAAGAAAAGAAAGAGAATATGCGGGTACACGACATATTACACATATGTCATAGACATACAATACATACAGAAACGTACCGGCACCTGCAAAACATTCCTAAAAAGTATGTTCACCATTGTCAGTCCATTTCGTGCTGTGTCGGTCGACCAAGTGTGAATTACACCATTTAAAATGCTTGCTTAATATTTTGTCAGTCCGGTACGTGCCGTTGCTGGTCTGTGCATGCCAGGTATATCTGAATCGTCCTTAATTGTATTCTATAATGATCGTGATGCAAAAAACGATTTTATTAAAGTTGTAACTGTTGTTTTTTTTTTCAAGGTAAACAAAATGATTTTGGAAAAAAATGTTGGTGAAGAAACCTTTTTAGTAAGATCAACTGATCCAAACAAGCCAAATCTTGCTTTTATATGCCAAGCTGCATCCCTAGAATTACAAGAGCAATGGCTGATGACAATAGGCAACATTCTTCAAACACAAAAAGATTTTCTCAAAGCTATTCAGAGTCCTATCGCTTATCAAAAAGAACTTACCAAAGATGCGTGAGTATAATAATGCGGCCTAGTTGGGCTTGGGACTTTTATCATTAATCTGTGCTGGTTGTGATCTTTTACCAATTATTACTAATTATTTATTTCATTTAAAATTAACATTTTATGTAAGCTGAACAAAAATGAAAAATGTGGAATTTTGCTTAAATTATGTTTAATATTTATTTTAATTTCAAAGTTTTAATCAAGTCCACATTTTTTATTTAGTTTTTGTGCTGGTTTGGGGACTAAAATGGTGCACTGGTGCCATCTTGGCAATTTTGAAATTTCTAATTCTTTCAACCTATGTGAACTTTGGCTTGAATCGAGTTGCATGAGAAACGTTTATATAATCTACTTAGATCAAGTTTATTGTTGGACACAATAATAACGTTTTTATGTTTATCTTTTTAAATTAAGTATTACCAATTTTAAGCAATTTAAATAATCAATCACATTTGAAATAGTAATTGAGTGAAACAATTTTGTTAGGCACAATAGTAACTATTTTATATTATCCATCACAATTAACATTTCTCACCGAGTAGCTGTTAGTTTCTTTATAAGTCTTCACGATATTTACTAAAATTACATATACCTACTAAGCTCATTTTATTAATAAATTCACTAATAGATATTTTAAAATTTAATTAAATTGTTTGAGACCCAATTTTTATTTAAATAAGCAATTGTACATTTTTAATAACCAGATGCTTTATTTTTTATAAGTGGAAATATTGTAACTGTAGAAAATTGTTGTTGTAAATATTTTATAGGTGATTTTCTGCTATATCAATTCCATATTATATCTCATAAGAGATGCACAAAGTGCTATATAATATAATATATTTATTATTGTTTATTAAAAACTTTTTTACTTACAATCTCATAAATAAACTTAAATTAACTTGAATATTTTTGGGTCTTAAGCAAATTAATGGTTCTTGTTTTTAATGAAATACTTTTTAAAGAATTTATATTTTATATTGTTAATTGTCAGCATTGTTGCTCAAAATTGTGGTAATTCAGAAAGTGAAGTAATTAATAATGTAGAAAAAATGTAAGTTAGTTTAATTTTTTTCCAATGTTGAAATAATGGAAACTTTTACGCGTTAGAAACATAATTTGCATTCAATAGTAATTTTGAATAGTGTACCTCAAAAACTTGATAATATCCATCTGTCTGAGCATGAATATAAAGCATTTAAACCTAATTAATATTTGAGTATATTACATGAAAAATATATTAATTAATAATCAAGAAGAAGTGCTGCTACTTAATATATAAAAATTTTGCCAATAATACTCTTTAAGATCTGAACTTACACACGAGGTGATATATGTCGTATTAGTTGTATTGTTAATTGTATTACATACTTTTAAGTTCTGTCATGTACATAGGAAGATGTATGTTTGTACATATTATATAAAATTATATTGATTGAATAAGCAATGAAAATGCAAATTTTCAATAGAATAAACTATTAAAGACATAACACTTCTTTTATTGTAACACCTTCAGATATGTCATGTGCATCTATCTATCTATACCAACACCTTTGTTTTTCTTTCGTTCTCCACTTAAACTTACGCGACTATTTTAACTTTATTTTTATATTATTAGCCTAACACGAAAGAAAAGTTGAGCATATTAACTGGCTTGTTTATACAAATTGTTGGGCACTGTAATGTTTACTAATAAAAAAGCTTGGGTTTCAGGTGTCGGCATTTAATTTTCATTATTAGTATTACATTATTTTTGTTTTTATTATTTATTGCTTACCTTCTTCCGAACAGTCCTTTGTCGGATCTATCATCGATGTGGGATCCAAGTACTTTTAGAAAAACGGTCTCCATACCGCCCACCACTTCGACAACACCCATGGTAGAAAATAATAAACAACATAGAAAAACAGCACACACACTACATAAAGCAAACACAATTGGAATTCCTTCAGAAGCTGATTTAGTTGAAACCAAACCCCAGGTACCCACAAACAAAACAAGACTGAACCTTTTTGGTTTTCGTAACACTCTTAGAGCAAAACATAAAAGTGACACCGCGGTTTTGGATACGCCTAAAGAGAGCGATAAAGCTGATGTGCAAAGAAGATGGTCAGAGGCCAATCAACCCACGGTAACTTTTTTTTTTAATTAAATTTATTCTTACAATATTGACAATTAAAATATTTGAATTTTTACTGTAAATAAGTGAAGATATAGTACTTACAAATTTCATTTGTAAATTTCATATTGCGATAGGGTGCGACTTCAGATATGAGCAGGACAAATAATTTTAGCGTTTTGTTAAAATTTAAATTTTACAATACTTATTACTAAATAATATTTAGTAGGTATTTAAAAAAAAATAATTCTGATTTATTGACGAAGTTCGTTGGTATAATATTAATTGATTTTTTTAGGTTGTTTTAGGGCCAATTTCATAATAAAAATTAACAGGGCTTTTAAATTTAAAAGGCGACTTAAGACAAAACAGACCAATAAAACTTATCAGTTTTGTTTTAAGTCTCCTTTTAAATTTAAAAGCCCTGTTAACTTTTATTATGAAATTGGCCCTTAGTTTTTATGCAAATCATGAGTCATTACAGCTTTGTTAATTCTACAATAGCTGAAAATTAAATTTTTGAAATTTGTAGCCTCTCGGAGCGCTTACGTACCTACTTGACCTTATTGCCAAACGCGACTTCAGTAGCTTTAAAATATTCGCCAATGTAACTTATATAATAACATACCTTATACAAAATGTACTTGCGACTGTACCGAAACCTCTTAGGTAGTGATGACATATTTCTTAGGGTTAGCCCTCTTGAAAGCAGTGTTTTTAATTTTGAACTTCAAATGGCAATACCGCCAAAACTATGCAGTTTTGATTAATGTTAATCAATAATAACGAATTTCGATAATTTTGTGAATTTATTATTATGTAAAAAGCTTCTTATGCATTATTTTAAGTTTTTCTGTAAAATATTTTTCGATATTTAAAAAAATTACTTTAAAGTGTTTAAATTTAGGCAAAAATAATTGTAAAAAGTTTTCTTGATAAGTATCTTCTATTACCACTTCAGAAGAGTGCATTAGTCGCTGGGACACTTTGTATACTTATTTAATATTAGATTTATGCTACATGTTTAATAATATGTAATATTATTTACTTCTTAGGTCTCATGATTTATGGAAGCCTCAATATAATTAAACTAAAATTATCTCTTAACTAGAAACGGGGGCTGTGATAATACTCTGAGATAAACAATTTAGTAATAATAATAATAACAATAGTCATTAATCAAGTTCGTATTATTTAATAATCTATTATAATAAATATGAAATGGATATTGAAGAAATTTTTCAGCAAGCATAGTAATGGTGAGCATGATGAGCAAATTGGTTGAGTTGTTGCTTTTATAAAAAAATTAATGTGTATTGAAAAATGAAAGTAAATTTAAATTTGTTTCAAGTTGAATTATTTTTGAGCAAAATGACAAGTCAATCTAAAAAAGACTTGATTTAAATTTCAGTTTACTTGTCTTGTTAAAAATTGCCTATTAATAACGGTTGTAAAGTTTTTATTGGATTTCTTGTGTTTGGTGATGGTTTACTCTGTTTGATTAATTTGCAAATTGTCATCATTTTTTGTAATCATATTAGGTTCATTCAACATATCGATTTAAACCAATTTTATTTGATGTATCCATTGTTTTATTGAACTGCATTGTTAAATCTTTATCATCTAAATCATTCATTCCTTTTATAACCTTTTAATAACTGCGGACGTCCTAAATATTTTCGCGGCCTCCTATTGGTGGTTTTTTATCACTAGGTATCTTCCTAAGGAACATAATCTCAAAAGTTTATATTTTCTGGGAAAAATATGTTTTTCGAAATTTTATAAAAATGTTTTTCCAAGTGCAAGTTACATGATATTAGAATATGCCATAGGGATACTATAGAGACTTTAAGTAATAATTTTTTGTGATTTCTTTTGTGCCTTTGGCTGGAAATTTCTTCTTCATCAACATCAAAAAAGGTGTAAATTTTGACATCAAAATTGGTAAACATCATCGTTTCTGTAAGAGTTAAAGGAATTCACTACTGAGCTTATGACAGCTACCAAATCTTTCAAGCTTGCTTCGTGAGCCTGAAGTAATTTATCAGCATCCTGAATGGTTTCTAAAATTGTTTTTATTGGAGCCATGCAAAATTGAAGCTCTTTGGATCGAACAATTTTGAGCAACTCTTTACTTTCTACCACGTAATCGCCATCCACTTCTCTGCTTTTTGATACTTTTTCCAGTGCCTGGATTATTTGCACATAATTATTGAAACTATGCGGCGTAACATACAAATGCCCACTTCAATACTGCTCCAAAAGACAACCTAGCACATTCCCATCGTAGAATTTCGAAATACTTTTTTTTTCAGAAACATATAATTAAAGCATGCAGCATTGATTGAAATATTGCGGAATTTCCGATATTTCTTTTATAGCTTTTAAAAGTTCCAGGTGCAATCTATGATTGTAATAATGCATGTATGGTATTGTCCTATTCAGACTCTTTTGGAGCAACGCTTGCACTTCGCCTTTCTTACCACTCATAACGCCATAACAGCTGCTCCGTCAATAAATTATATATAATATATAAAAATTAAAATTCATAAAAAAACGCCTCGCCGGCGCCGTTGAAAACCTTAAAAAACAAATGAATCAGATATTAAGTATAAATAATAAAACATACACCAGTTTAGGCTTTAGATCTATTTTTCACAAGCGCGCCAATAAAATAATATGTTCATATTATATCATGTGGGGCTGGTATATTATGTATGTTTTTGGGACTTGTAATAGATACTTATTTAATCATGGATAAATTATTAACGATCAAATGAAATTTTTTTACAGCTTGAACATAACTTAATGCTACCAGGAACTCTTGCCCGTTTAATATGTGAATGGCCTAATTTGTCCTTAGGGGATATAGTAACAATAGTAAAATACGATAGCATACAAGGATATCTTGTGCAAACTAATACTCACTTAGAAGAAATTTGGTTACCAGTTCATGTTTTATCTATGTACAATAGAAAACCTTGGTCATTTCGTTTTCGCAAACCTACTTTTTCTCCGCACGGACGACGATCGTTGGATGGAAATTTTAACAACGAGAGAATAATTAGCGAAGTTTCTTGTCCAGAATTTATCGATAAATTAAAAAATTTAAGTGCTCAATGCGGAACTAAAGTTGTGTTTAAGTGCAGAGTTAAACATTGCGGTGGAAACGTGAAAATTAGTTGGCGTAAGACAGAACCCGATCAGTGTGTTTTGCGTAGTACTGGTCGATTTGTTATAAGTAAAATTGAAGATTCTGTGGGGACCTTGGAAATAAATAACGTTCGAGCATCCGATTGCGGCAGTTACTTGTGTACTGTTTCAAATGAAATTGGTTCTACGCAATGCTCTGCAGTATTAACAATTACTGATTCTTTATTACCACTCCAAGAACCAAAAGTTGATGTTCTGTCGTGTTCCAGTGTAAGATTAGAATGGAACAATGATTTACAAGAACAATTTATTATTGAATATTGTAAATTTGGTAGCGGCGAATGGCTCTCTCCTAATAATTATGAAAATATTGACACTTCCACCTACGTGGTAGAACATTTAATGCCAGACGAAACTTATAGCTTTAGATTAATTGCCGTTCAGAATCATTTGATTAGTTTACCTAGTCTTGCTGTAACTTTACCAGTTGCCGATAATATTAGGTGGCAGCAGGAACAATTTAAACGGCGGTATTTTGAATTAGAAGAAATTGGAAGAGGTAGATTTTCTATAGTTCGTAAAGCTAAAGATCGAGGAACGGGTCAAGAAGTAGCTTTGAAGCAAGTTTTAAGAAGAAAACAATCTCACTCAATTACTCAAGCAGAATACACGTTATTAGCAGGAATGCAACACCATAATATTATTCATGCTATGGCTCTTTTTGATAATGCTCCAATTCCTGGAATAGACACAATCGTATTGCAATTGTAAGTAGTACAATAATTTTGCAAAAACTTTATTTTATTAATTTCGTTGCAGAGTAAAAGGTTTACTATTGTTTGCATACATTTGTCAAGAAAGTTATTACACCGAATCGGAGGTACAGAATTATAGTCGACAACTTATGTCGGCTGTTAGCTGGCTGCATCATAAACATTTAACTCATTTAGATTTAAAGGTAAACGCTTTCGGACTGATTGTGAGTTATACAAATGAAATTTAAATAATCTTTTATTTTAGCCCGAAAATGTCATGGTTGAAGTCATAAATTCTTCACCAACTGTCAAGCTAATTGATTTTGGTGATTGTGTAAATACATGTACCGATGTTATTCTTCCTCCTTCGTGTTTAGAGTTTGCTTCACCCGAACTTGTGTTGGGTCAACCCATCGGTCAACATACCGATTTATGGGCAATTGGTGTGTTTCTATATGTTTTACTTAGTGGAGTGTCTCCATTTTTGGATGACTCGGTAGAGGAAACTACAACTAATATTCTAAAGTGTGATTATTGTTTTCCTGAAGAACATTTTTGTGACATATCGGATAATGTTAAAACATTAATTAAAAATTTACTGGTTATTGTTCCTGCACAACGACTCACCATGGATGAGTGTTTGGAATCTTCTTGGCTAAATAATGTACGTATCCTCATAAATACTGCAAATTATTTATGCTTGACTTGATGATGCTAATTAAAAATAAATTTTTGATATTTAATTATAAAAAATTGTTTCATACTTACAATTGTATTAATTTTCAATGCCAAAGATAATAACGGTAGTAAACTTTAATAGCACTAGAAAATATGTACTTATAACTGGTTACATAAATTATTACGTTAATTATTTTACAAGTTGATTTGATTATATATGTATCTCGAAAACAAAGGTGTTATTATTTATCAATCACCATTGTAAATAATCATCCGTTTTTTGCTTAACGAAAAATTTCATAGGTCTACTTTGAATTGAAAGTTGTTTAAAAATATATTTTTATTTTTCAGGCTATCGGAGACAATAGTTGCATATCTTCGACAAAGCTCCAAACATTTATGCAGCGTCGTAATCCTATAAATATACCAACTACTCCTACTACACCAACATACTCTATATCGACTGATTTATTTTAATTTCTCAATTTCCATTTTAATTAAAACGTAAATATTTAACTATATCTATATTAAAATATAATTTGTATATTATTTAATAATGATTGTTTTTATTGATATTGTGTGACTGTTATTTATTATTACGTATTTAATAAATATTTAAATTTTTTGTTTTAATTATTATGCTTCATTATGAACGAAATAAGTACAACAATTTTAGAAATTGTGTGCAAAATGAATTAACTACAAGTGACCTATTCTTTAAATAGCTTCAACTTATTAAAAATTAAGATTTTCAATTTTCTCGACTAGTTTGGTTATTATTACTGAATTCAGATAAAAACAATAAACATGACAGCCTATATCAATTTTTCAATCTATGTATAAGCTGCGCGAAGGGGTTTGTATAATAATTTTTTATCAAATTATACACCATTATTGATTTTTTTCTATTAGAAAGATTGAAGATCATTGTATTATATACAGCCGCCGCACCCAACGCCAAAGTTTAGAAGGCGGCAAAATTTTACATTTTTAATTTTCTATAAAATATTAAATTTTGAATAAAAGAAATATCTGAACGACGAGCTCCATACCAAATCAATAATAACTCACAAAACGCTAAGTGAGAAATCACGAATTGTGATTTAATTCATATTATCTTTGATTTAATTGCTAAAGTAAAATACATGTAAAGAAGGAGACGTCCTGAGGCGATTTTTGGACCCTCCCCCACTGCTGAGATGTCGTGAAATTTAGTTTAACATTCTCCCTCTAATCTCACGTAAGATTGTTTGTTTTACTTAATTTAACCCATAGTCCAGGGAAATTAGATCAAAAAAGGCGTTTATAGGAAATAAGTGGCGGAAAGCTGAATTTTTGCAGAAACATTGTTTATGTGGTTTTAAAAAAATAAGAACTGAAAGTTCCCCATCAATCCGAGTGCCACTACAATTCTACGCAGGGCCAAAGGTTGTTAAAATAGGTTTTTTGCGAATATCTTTTTAACCGTTACATTTATGGAAAAAGTACAAGAGATCAAATTTGTAGCTCTCAAAATTGCCTACAAAAAATATTCAGATCTTTTTTCTGTGCAATTAACTGTTTCGACAATAATTCAATTCCAGAGTTAAAAAATTTTTTTTCTTGAAATGTATACTCCTGTTGTCACCACCTTCGAGGTTGAGTAACAGGCGCGTTTTTTTAAATGTTGTTTTTAAATGTGATAAAAAAACGAATGAAAAAATAGTAAATGATCGTCATAATGCCTTCAAAAAGCAGTAGAAAATCGTTCAGATGAAATTTCAAAGGCAGTTATACAGCGAATTATTATCATTCTGATTGTTTAAAATCTTGAACATATCTCAAGAAGGTGCTGCAGTTCAATACTTCAATATGTTTTTGATAATGTATAGACACCATGGATGGTTTTTGATTTAAAACAATGTGGATCAGGTCTATCGGAAAAATTAGATTTAAAAAAACGTGCCTTGTACTTAACCTCGAAGGTGGTGACGACAGAAGTATACATATATTTCAAGAGAAAATTTTTGAGAAATTCTGACTACGAATTGAATTATTGTCAGTTAATCGCATAGAATTTTAGGCAATTTTAAGAGCTACAAATTTGATATCTTGTACTTTTTCCATAAAAGTAACAGCTAAAAGGATATTCGCAGAAAACCTATTTTTACAACCTTTGACCCCGCGTAGAATTGTTAGCGGCACTCGGATCGATGGGGAACTTTCAGTTCATATTTAGAACCACAACAACGTTTCTGCAAAAATTCAGCTTTCTGCCACTTATTTCCTAGGAAAAGTCTAATTTCCCTGGACTAACAGTTCTTTCGCAATTTTTCAGTTTTTTGCGAAAAAACATTACGTGATATTTTTCGCGTGGGGGTCTCCCTTTCACGCGAGATTGGGTGAGATTTAGCTCGACCCCCTCCTCCCCTAAACGTCTTACATACACATAATTAATGGACGTCCCCTAATGATAACACTGGTCTGCCCTGATATCATTCCTGCTGATTCTTATGTAAAATAACATCCGAATACGACCTCCGTTTTTCTCCATCACCCACCGTACCCGGGAGATACTCCCCCATCTATTTTTATCACTTTTCGATAATTTGGAGGGATTAAAACGATTATTTTAATTTAAATAAATTATTATTTATTTTTATTTTAGCCTATACATTTCTTCTGGTAAGCTATAAAGGTGAAAAGTTAATATTTGTAGCAAGAAAGTAGATTTGAGAGAAGATTATGAGGAGCATTCACGCAAAACTTAACAAATCCATTGTATTCAATTTTTTAGAAATTAGAATTTATTAATAATTACTGTTTGTTATTTATCTGAATGTAATGTACAATACAAGTATAACTTTGTATTGTTTTGTTTTCGAAGATTAAAATAAATAAAATAAGAATAACCATGTCGTTCCTAATTCAAAACCTTAGTTATTAAGTAGGTAAGCTTGACGGAAATGTGAACGTTCAAGTTCGAAATTCAATCAAACTGTCAAAATTTAATTTGTGAAACAAAATTGTTGGCGCTTTTTCCAAAGCACTCTTCGCAATAACGATTTTTTCCCAATTTTGAATAGCATAATATAAGATTCGATCATATCGTATGATATATCGTTGTAATCAGAAAAAAAAGGCTTTTCAAAAATGCAAAAATCCAATATGACGCCCATAAGAAAAACCAAAATTGAGTGTTGTAACTTTGGCATCAAGAACGCCTTGGAAAATACGATGACAGATTTAGATTCCTTATAAAAAACTGACCTAAGACTGTCCTTGTTAAAAACGTCTAGTTCTTTTGGTTTTCGCTTGAAAAAATAAAAACGAAAATTATAAATTTTCCTTTTTTTCTAATAATTCAAAAACTAAAAATGACACATCAAATTTTCTTTCAGGTAATTGTTCAGCATGAAAATGCGCAACTTTGTCCTAATTTAATCGACCTCATATCTCTTATAATAACTGAGATCCCCATCATTGAGCTCGAAAATCGGGCACCCTGAATATCATATACCTACAATTTAAAATAATGCATAAAGATTTGAAGAAGCGGCAGAAATAAACGATCTAGTCACAAAATGAAGTTTCTTAGATATTAGCGATTCTAAAGTTCCAAGACTTGTATTTTCAAATTTTGTGAGTCGTGACAATCAAGTACCTACTGAAAGTTTACGATAAGATTTATAAGATAATAGGTACTCGTGAAAAATTTCGAGTGGACCACGATTAGTTGCAAACAGCGTTACAACCCAGAGTGGGTTTTGGCTAACCACTTCATTTTATGAAGGGTTTTCAAGGCAGATTACCTCGGTGGTTTGCCATTGCCCGCCGAGGGAGGACAGTTAGAATAAAGTTCGGGCTCGAACCAGGATTCTTTGCTTAGGTATCAGACCGTAACCGTCCCCGCAACGATTAGTATTCCATCAAAATTAGTGAACTTGGGTCGGTTTTTCGAATTTCTTTTCCAAGGCGGTTTTACTGAACTTATAGGTTATTCTGTAACTCGTCTTTTATGAAAGGGTCCTTTACTTATGATGCTTTAAAACCATTGGACGATATAGCCAAAACAATATCATTAATTTGGAAACGGATACCTCGGTTGAACCAATATTCAAGTTGGCATCAAGCACTAGTGTCGACGTTGAAAGAAGCTTTTCAGCTTACAAAATCTTTTAAGCGATAGAAGAATGAATTTTACTCCCAGAACATTTGGAACAATATTTAATAATCAATTGTTTTACAAATCAAATGGTTTTACGTATATACCCGGTAAGTATTATACTATCACTTGCGGCTTTCCGGTTCGACAATACCAAATATCACGATTAAATGCATCTTCCCCTTCTACCTGGTAAGCCAGCATTCTTTCTTTGGTGCCATCTCTCCACGATTTTCTTGGTTGACCCCTCTTGCGTTTACCCGGAGGAGTTCATTCGAAAACTGTGACCGTACCACTTAAGGGGAGCAATCCATTTACATTACTCAATTTCACATTGGACTACATCCGTTGGATTTTTCATTGGATTTCTATAAATCATACATGTAGATTAGGGTGGTCCTTAGTGCTATGGGTAAAATTTTTTTTTTGAAGTTTGATGCTCCCACCCACTAAAATTATTCCTTTTGGTGTTTTATCACATAAGAAAAAAAATAGAAGCCATCCAGCAAAGTTTACTGGTCGCCCAAGACATTAAAACTTTTTTTTTGTAATGTTTTTCTTACTTTTCAAACGTTTGAATGTCTTGGGCGACCAGGAAACATTGCTGAATTCCTTCTATTTTTTTTCTGGTATGATGAAACACCAAAAGGAATAATTTTAGTGGGTGGGAGCATCGAATTTCAAAAAAAAAATTTTACCCATAACACTAAGGACCACCCTAATGTAGATGTAATATATTGTGATCTAGGAGTGCAATTTTTTGACTCATGGATCATGGTTGAGTTTGTTAACTTCAAATTTCAAATTGATACGCTAAATACGTACCGATCGGGATTTATTATAATATAATAAATAAAATAATATAATAAATAAATCCAATACATTTTTTTTGTCATGTTATTATATTTGTCATTTGTCATTACAAATCCAGTACAAAAAAATATTTAATAATGTAAATGTGTTTATATTCGAGCATTGGATATGGAATCCAATACAAATCTCGAATACAAAAATCCAATACAAAATTCAATTTAATATTTTTTTTCAAAATGGTAGTTCTGTAGTGTTCTTTCAGGCGTCTTGTGCATGACACCGAAAAGTGCTGCATTTATCATTTCATTTCTATTGATCTTAAACAAAGAAACAAAATTTTCCAATTGTTGTCTCTTTTTACTAAATATATAAAATAATATTCCAAAACTTTATTAAAAAATACATATACATGGTTCGGCTTTTTTTTTAATACAACCTTAGTATATTTTAAATTGTTATACTGATTGATGTCTTTATAAGCCGAAACATGTATATGTATTTTTTAATGTAGTTTTGGACTATTATTTTAAATATTTAGTAAAAAGAGACAACAATTGGAAAATCTGTTTTATTAATAATGAACACATTTTACGAGATAACGGCTGCACAAACTAAGTTTATACTAATAAATGTTAAAAATAAAAATTATAAATCTATAAATTTGTGCAAAAAATGTTAATTACCTATAAAATAATTAGTAATAATAAAGAAAATTATAAACTGCAAGTATAATTTTATTTTTTAAACTTATAAATTTAAATTTTAAATTTTTGTTACCAATTATCACAAAAATGTTTTTAAATTTCGGGACGTAAAAGACTTAAAATAGAAAAAATAGTACATATAGAAAACTTATTCAATAAGACGTTTTATCGCAAAACGGATTGCGTGTGAAAAAGTTACGCTTTTAATTATTTTTTTTTGTTATTATTTTTTTTGGATTATATAATTTTATAAATTATGTTTAATAAAAAATATTTTTTATTTTTTTTAATTTAAGAAAAGCATTTTTAACTACAAGGACGTTACGGAAAATTTACAGTATATTTTATAGTTAATTGTATTCTTATAGTATGCTAGTATGGCATAATTTAAATTTGTTGGTGCTGTCCACTTTCCATAATGAATTTTAGTATTCTTTCCTTTTCATTATGTATAATATTATGACTTATTTATGACCCATTGAGGATTATTTAAAATTAAATACATAGTACCCTTCAATAACAAAGACAAAATTAATTTATTGGATAAAAGCGGAGTAGGTATACTATATAAGATTAATTAAGCAGGATGCAATGCAAAATATGTTGGTCAAACAAGACGAAACTTAAAAACAAGACTAAAAGAACACCAAAATAAAAATTAATTTTTGGCAGTCTTCCAACATTTAATAAATATTTTATGTAGTGAACCGAAAGGAAAAAAGTTGGATTTACTTGAATTCTTAGAATTTTTGAATTAAAAAAAAATCAATATCTCCATTTATAAAAAATGTTTTTTAAAGTATTTAAGAGCTATTTATGTGATGAGTACATAATATAGGTCTTCATCGGATGAAGCCTATGGTTTATAGCAGAGCAAGCTTTCGAGCGAAGCCAATAAATAGGCTGAGTTCAAAATATCTAATTATTATGTGCAAATGACATGCATATATAACTAACTTTATGTTCGACTGCACAGTAGAAGATTTTCTTTTATATTTTGACGTAATATTAAAAAATCCACTTTGACATTTATAAATTGTATAATTTCGAAGAGTGCTTTTTCTATTGCTCCTGGTTTTAAAATTGTGTGAAATTGTTTTGGGTTGAATTAATTTCTGGGTGTAATAAATAATGGAATAGATAGCTGAAAGAGCGTCAAAAGCTATAAAGAATCGCTTTTTTAATAGTTTAATTTATAGATTTTCTGTTTCAGTTACATTAATATTTCAAATTTAAATAAAACTATGTCATTAATTTAGACGTTTACAAATGTTTCAACTTACAAGGAGGGGACTCGTCCTGCGGGTCACGGATTTTAAAGCCCTTTTGGGGGAGAAAAGTACTTTGTAATAACAAACTCTAAACCAAGCGGCAGCGCCCACCTCTCGAAAAAAACAAAGTTTTTGAAAAAATTTATTACGTTTATTCATATACATTAGGGTGTCCGTTATTTCCCAAGTTGGTTTTTTTTTTCGCTACCGCCCCATGAATTTTTAGTTTTTGCCTCCAAAAAAAAATATCCATCCCAAAAAAACTCTAAATTTTGCAATTAAACCGTGCCGAAATCATTTAAATATGCCCATTTAAATAACATGGGAATTTTTGAGTTTTTGTTTTTTAACTGAAACAAATAAGGTTACAGCAATGAACAACATACATTGGCCTAGAGTTTGTTATTACGAAGTAATTTTCTCCCCCAAAAGGGCTTTAAAATCCGTGACCCGCAGGACGAGTCCCCTGCTTGTTAGTCGAAAGAAGCGATTCTTTAGCTTTTGTAGCTAATTCAGCGATTTCTTCCATTATTTCAACCCAAAACAATTTCATACAATTTTTAAACAACGAAAATTGGTGACTTTGTATCTGAGACAATAGATGTTCCTTTGGGAGTTCCTCAAGGATCAATTCTTGGTGTTTTGCTATTTTTGCTATATATTATTGACATGAATAACCTATTGAATAGGGCAAAATTGCGTTTATTTGCAGATGATGGTTTAGTTTATATCGTTGGAGATAATATTGATTCGTTCATAAAAATAATTAATCTGGAATTAAAGAAATTATGTGACTGGTTTCAGATGAATAGACTTAGACTCAATCTAAATAAAACTAAATGCATGATTATTAACGGTATAAGGGGTGTAAAAATCTCGATTTTATGATGGAGGGTGCTTTGATTGAGGTAGTAACTGAAATTAAATATTTGGGTATTATCGTGGACGATAAATTGAATTTTAAAGCGCATTTTGATTATATTTGTAAAAAAATAGCAAAAAAACTGTATTTTTTTTAAATCAGAAAGAACGTGTTAATTTTAAGTGCTGTAAAAATTTTCAATACAATGTTGAAACCACATTTTGAATATTGTTCTACTATTTTATTTATGGGTAATAATAGTATGTTAAGTAGATTACAAAAACTTCAGAATAGGGGAATGCGAATCATTTTGACAGTTAATAGATTTGTGTCGAAGATTGTTTTGCTGAGACATTGCGGTGGCACAGTGTATACCAGAGAATCGTAATAAATGTTTTGATTTTTGTGTTCAAGTTAAAGAATAATATGTTACCAGCATATTTGTGCAATAGCGTTTTATGCATACGTTGGAGCAGGGCCTATTTTTAACTGAGTTGGGCCCTAGGCTTTAGAGTGTAACTAATAGCATCGAAGGCCCAATTTTTGGGTTATTTTATCAGTATTTGATTTTTATTTTTATTTTATGTTCTCTTTTCGGGCCCCTCTGGCCATTGGGCCCTAGGCACGTGCCTAATACGCCTAGTGGTAAAATAGGCCCTGCGTTGGAGATTCTCATGGATACCCTGTGCGTAATATACATGATTTTACATACAGTAACTCTACATACAGTAGGGCTCAAAGTAATATGGTTTTATACAGTGATTTGAGATTATTCAACGGTTTACCGTTGGAACTCAAATTGGAGACTGAGCTGATATCCTTCAAAAGGAGAATTAAACAATATGTTGAATTTGAATTTATATAAGAGATATTATGTGGTATTAGAGATTTTGTAAATTATATTAATTTGTGTTGTAAATAGTGGTTTTCTTTACCAAATAAAGTTATTATTATATATTATTATTATTAAAAAAATATATGTATACAATTTTTAAATGTCAAAGTGGATTTTCTAATATTACGTCAAATTATGGGTTTGTTCCAACAAGCAGTTCTCTCCAGTTCTTGGACTATACGCATGCTCTTTAGTTAAAATTTTAACGCAAATGATCTTTAATATACTCAAAAATTTAGTTAAAGAGCATGCGTATAGGCCTAGAACTAGAGAGTACTGTGTGATGGAACAAACCTAATATAAAAGAAAATCTTTTACGGTGCAGTCGAACATAAAGCTGTGTATGTCATTTGCACATAATTAGGCTTTTTAGACTCAGCCTATTTATTGGGTTATTGGTTAGCCTATAAACCATAGGCTTATAGATCCGGCTTATATAGGTCCGATAAAGACCTATAGTCGTCATCACGAATAATAAACTTACGTCACAACCATCTGAATGAAGCATCGACAACTGCCCTCCCAAATTTTTAATCAATAACACAGGTGCAACAAGGACACATTTATATATAAGACACATCGAAAATTGCGGAAGCTTTATTTTTCGTGCTATTATAATTATTATATAGAGTGTCTTTATGTTGCAATTGACGGTAAAATGTCAGGGTAGTTTTTAATGTCATTTTTTGGATGTGCAGTTATTTGAATAGATGGCACACCTATACATATTCTGAATTTAGTTGCAATTGTCGAGACGGTTAGATAAAGGACTAATGCCCGATTTCTTCACCTTGAGATATCTATCGGATAAGTATAACTATAAGTTAGTATAACCAATCAAACAACCGTAAAATTTTGAATTACCCTCCCCCATATGTCAAAGCATGATTTTTCAGGAAGCGCTTTTTAAAGTTTATGAGGTCACTGAAATTCAGATTTTATATCAATAAGCAATAATAAGACAAAACTCGTCAAAGTGTTATCTACCATCCTATACCGGGTGCTGAATGAGTTAGCCGAACATAGGAAATTAACATGTAAAAACTTATTTATGCAAATTCCTGCTTCCCTAATTATTTTAGAGAAAAAATGAAAGACACAAAAATAATGCAGAATTAAAAACTACGAATGATAATAGCATTACATTTCATCTAACTTTTACTTATAAGGTCAAAAAATGTTTTCGAAATTGTTAAAATTTTCATTTATCGCACTGGCCATGCAATAAATTCAATTTAATTTCTACTTTCAAATATCATTACCATGGAAACTTATGGAAACTTACCATGGCCAGTGCGATAAATAAAAATTTTAACAATTTTTGACCTTGTAAGTAAAAGTTAGATGAAATGTAATGCTATTATCATTCGTAGTTTTTATTTCTGCATTAATTTTGTGTCTTTCATTTTTTCTCTAAAATAATTAGGGAAGCAGGAATTTGCATAAATAAGTTTTTACATGTTAATTTCCTATGTTCGGCTAACTCATTCAGCACCCGGTTTATGGATTATTGAAAAATTTTTACGGATAGTAAAAATAATTTGATAAGTTTGACATATCATACAATTTTTCATTTCTTGACATATGGGGTTCTGCCTAAGTACCACAGAGTTATACTTATCCGACAGATATAGCAAAGTGAAGAAATCGGGCATAATTATTATTTTAAAAATAAAACTTGACATTTTGGATTTAAAATATACAGTCACTACGTCAAAAAGTAAAATAATAATTGTTAGATAGACCGGGTGCCACCCAAAATTTATCTTGCCCACCTTTCCGACCCAGTTTGGAAAAATAATATTTAAAAACAAAGGCTAAGAATATATTACATAAAAAGAAACGGTTAATCACCTATTGCAGTATGAACAGTGCCAGTGAGAGTGATACTTCAAATTTTATGAAATAGTGTGATGATAATAATTATTATATTCTCATGAGGAATATAATGCAAAATGGTAAAATCTAATTTTGGCCCATCTTATGTAAATTGGGCTCACCCAAACAAAAAAGTCTGGCGATGCAGGGCTACTCCGCTGCTAGAGGGTTGAATTAGTAGCAGAGTGGGAGTTATATCCGCGATGCTATCCTGAATTCGCTACTGCATTGTAGCAAACTGACTGATAAAATTAACAAAAGTAAAAAATTTTAAACAAATTTTTGTTTTTGTATTAAAATAAATTAAAATTTAGCAATTAAAATGGAAAATGTTAATATTAATATAATATTTCTTTAATCGTTTGCTCAATTTATGAGTAATAGAGTCTAATAGATTTAAACTACTTTTAATTAATAAAAAGTATGGACGTACTATGTAGAAACTAACATGATAACTTTGATAATGGTTGTGCATACAGTATACTGCATATTATTTACAAACATAAGTAATAATAATCAACCAGTAGTGGTAGTTTTACAGAGATGCATCAAATTAATACAAAGAGTTGTAAAAATCCCTTCTCTAATTTAAATTTTTGTTTGTAGTTTCAAGGTTACGTTACACTTCCACATTAATACGACCCTGGTTTAAATTGGTACAAACAAGGGCTGCTTGGATCAATACAGCCCAAAGTAGGCCGGGCTTTACGCCTGTTGCCAGGCAACCCGTTATACCGACGTGACACACTGACACCCTGAATTATATAAACTGGTGCTAGTTAATTCCATAGCATCGGTTTGATATAAATAATATTGCTAGGTGTAACTCATTGGTTTATTTTTATCCTTGAACACTAATTCTTGACCATTTAATTAATCGTCAATTTAAAAAATGTAATACCTAGTGATACTGCCGTGTTTGTTAGCTACCTACATACTTACACTAGTATGTAACTAACTAAACCACAATCCAACTGTTAGCGCTGATTAAATTTTAACCATTTATGTAGTTATTATTGTGTTGTATAATATATAAAAAGTTTATAAAAGCTAAATTCGTAACATTTTTTTTTAAATTGGGTCAGAGCTAAAATAGAATTAACTAATGTTTGAAATTGTGGTTTATAAACCGCGTATGCAATTGAACAACTAGATTATTTTAGGTTAACTACATAACTGTAAAAAAGTAGGTCATCGCACAGTAACATTCATATTGCATTTTAAATACAATAAAATGAACATTAGATTTTAATAAAAACAATGTGCTTTGTGCTTATTTGATTTTGTACATTAACTAGGTACTCAAAAGTTTCTGGTACTCTACCATCATTACTACATAAACTGAAAATTGTAGTATACTAACTTGTGTACCAAATTATTTCTCATTTACAACGAAATTTTCTATGTGAATTTGGACAAAATTCATAGCGAACTAAACAATATTTATTTTTTTTTAAATTGATCTGGTAGTATTGATGAAAAGTGTTTACTTGACGTAGTTGGATATTATCGCTTTTGTTCAAATTTACACAGTAAAATCTTGAATAAAAATCCGAAGTCGCTTAGTACGTATTTGAATTATTTATTTGGATAATGTTCGTACCTGTACTATAGATACTATGCAATCCGGTAGAAATACTTCCCACAATTAAAATTACTTTTTATTTTGGTTTGGTTTACTTTTGTGGTTTAGTGGGATATTCTCTTAAAAATAATTTCTCGTGAAAAATTAAAAAAGTTTGTTTAGTATCTACTTACTATATTATAATTTACGTATTTAATTTTTCTTTTTGTTTTAAATGCTTTTGTTTTCGAGTTTTGAATGTACCTACATACTTAAAATAATATAATACATTTTTATAAAAATATGATTATAAATAATTTTAATAAATATGAATATCAATTACGAGCTAAAGGGTACTAATAAATCTTATTATATGGATTTCGCAATCCTATACAATTAAATATTGTAAAAAAAAAAATTATTAATGATTGAAAATGCTTACTGTTCATTAATCCGAAAAATATGCAAATTAAGTGAATTAGTTTGCGACACGTATGCACAGGTGTTTCGAATTTCGGATTCTCATCAGGCAAACCTGGAAAAAATTACTAACGCGCACAGTATTCAATTCAATATGATAGAATATAATATAATATAATATAATTGATATTCATATTTATTGTATTTTCAAGAGCTAATAATTATAATTTATAAATAATTTTATTGATTTTTACAGTCAATGAAAAACTTAAACATGAAGTGATTTCGTTTTGCAATATAAACACGAAATTTTAAAATTTTCCACACATAAACAAGTAACCGGTACTAGGTACTAGCAGGGACGGATTAAGGTACCTCTATGCCTCTACACACACGTGTATGGTGCGCCCAATTTCTTGGTAGAAAACATAAAACGTTATGCCAACTATTGCGCTCTTCGCATGAAACGAATGAGCTTTATTTCAGCTTCACTGTCTTCAAGTGACTATATTTTTATTAATTATTATTTTATTTTTAATAATAAAATTTATTTTAAAATTATGCATTTTGATTGGTACCTTGCGCCCCTTTTTGTGCGCCCCTAGGCACGTGCCTAGCTAGGCTAAAGGTTAATTCGCCTTTGGGTACTAGGAAACTTCAAAAATTGACACGAAATTATACAACAGCCATCATAAATGGCTAAACCTTTTCTGAAAGATTTTATTGATAAACAAAAAACGACAAAATATTTAACATTGTTGAAATTTATTTATAGTCGTTTTCTGAGTTTGAAGCAATGCTGTCGTTCCCTCAAAACAAAATTGTAATTGGATTTTTTAAATCAAATTTATGATTTTTAAATGATCCGTTTCGGCACAGACGAGATTCGTACAAGTAGGTACAATTTTGTGCAGAACTGATTTGACTGATATAATCTTTTCAGAACGTGAATTTTAATAATTAACATAATGAATTTATATTAACCGGGCCTAGAGGTTTTAATAAATATTTGAAAAAATGCGATTTTTGGAAATAATCAATATTAATTAATGATTATTGTTATTATACAATCGATGAATTCGTGATTTAAGCAGTGTAACTCGATATTAACTATTGGAATATCAATGAAAATGTGTTCTAAAACTAAAACCACTGTAAAAAATTATTTACGTCTAAAGAGGTTTACAATATTAACATTGTTGGCACCCCAAGGATTAATGTTTAATGATCCCTGAAAAGTAGAAATTAGAAATTCTAATTTGTATTAAACGAACGAAACTTGTTAGCGTCTTTTATTTGTTTTTCCTATCCATAATCCAAATATGAACCTTATCAATATAACAGAAAATCCAAGAAAGACACACACACACACTTTTTAGAACTAAAATGTTTTTTTAAAAAGTTCAAATGTCTTACAGTGGAATCCTTGAGATTATTTCTGTATGGGTATAACTGGTGCACGGGTATGTTATTTCTTTTACTTATTGTCAGTCAACCTATTCTAAACTTTGTTACATAATACGTACATACTTCCATACATAAGTACATTCCTTATAACTATAAGCCCATTACCCTACAGGTGCTAAGGTCCTTAAGGTCCTTAAAAAAACATTAATACACTGTAAAAAAATTTTATGTAAATTTACATAGAAAGTCATTGGCATCAACTTCGTGACTTATGATAATCTATGTAAATATACATAAGGATGTAATTTTACATACCCAAGTAATATGTACTCACATGGGAAGTGTAAAAATATTAGTTATATCATTGTGATTTCACAAAATTTTTGTAAATTTACAGAACAGAAATTAATTTTACATTATCTAAATCAGTAAATTTACATTGTGCTATTATTTTTACACAAATTTTTTAATTTTACACGAACGTTACCGTAATTATTTATTTACATAGATTTTCAACGTAAATTTTACAATAAAAATTATTGTAATTTTCCATAAATTTTTAACACTGTATTAGAAATAATCGATGGATAGATGGTTTTCACAAATAAAATACACTGCAAGTATAATAAATTATCGCAAACGTTTTCACCACGCTATGGCATCATCAGCCAATAACCTAGTTTAATATAGTTTAGTATTTAAAACTTAATAAATGTATCATTAAAAAAAAAGTTTTTATAATAATATAATTATAATTTATTATTAACTCAAATTTTTTAATAAACAAGATTAAGGTTTATTTGATATTTACTCGTATAGGCATTCTTTAAACTTAATTATCATCTTGAAGAACTCGCCCTATTTATTATTCTGGTTTATAGACATCATTATCCTGTATTTACACAGGATATTGATGCTATTTTTTTCAAGATCCGAGGTCAAGTGAAATATCTAATAAATTATATAATATTTTAAAGCGCATACTTTCAAGGAAATCTTTAAAATGCTACATCGCCTTGGAATTGAATGTATAATAAAAATCGTTCCCATTAAACTTTTATAAATAGAATTGATTTTAAAAATAGCTTATGCCCCATATTTACATATTTTTTAAACGGGATAATCAATTAAATACAATTTTAATAATTAAAATTCTTATTTCAATATTTTTATTTATTTATTATGTTTATCACATAATTAATATAAAATGATCTAGTTTTGGATTAATAAATTTTGTATACTACACTCCTGAGCCTGCACAAGACATCGCCATCGGTTCGTAAACAAGATACAACTTATCTATTATATCTAGATATAAACACCAAATTTATAGTTATCAAATTAAACGTCTGTTTCTACATTGTTATTTATTCGAATCAATGTTTGTATACTACGTAGTAGTTACCAGCGGGAACAAGCAGCTAAAATTATTTTGAGAAAAAATTCGTAGCTGCCCAAAAGATGGTAAAACTACTACATTTTAGTTTCAAAGCTCATCCAATCTGAATATTTGTGCATAGAACTATTCTTTAGAGCTAGACTCATAAATAAAAACTATTGAATTAAAATTTTAAAAATTAAACAAATATAAAAAATTTGAAGATAACAAAATAATGCTGAAAGCTTCTGAAAATAAAAATTATCGCAACCTTACTGCCCTGTCAGAATCATGTTAATGTTAACGTAATGTTAACGAACGGGAGCTTTGGATTGGTAGATCAGCAGAAACATGGCTTTTGATTGGAGCGTTTGTTAACATTACGTTAACTTTTCCTATATTATTTTATTAAAATAATATTATTTGGAAACACATTACACAATTATACCATTACAAAAGCGAGTGCCAGTTTAAAAAAAATAAAGATTTATATTTCAATAAAACAGAGGTGCGCTGTTGTAAGAGATAAAACACGAAAACACCAACTTCCTGTTTCAATAATTTATTTTTGTAAGGAAACCAAACAGTTATTGACAATTTTCTTAATTTGCTATCACAAAAATAAAATTTTTCTTTCTCATCAACGAAAATAAAATAAGCGAGCAAACATATTTAAACTTACGAACCTAAGGAAGTTTTCTCTACTCTTGCAAGATCAGAGCGATACCAAATTTAGGTAAGGTGATTTCATTTCGAAATCATAATAATATATAAATTATAAACAAAATTAAAGAAAAGTAAATTTTCAACAAAAAATGTTTAATAAGTATTTCTATAAAAGCAATTTTTCTGCGTCAAAAATGTCTGCAATAGTATAATTACAATATAAGGTTGTACAAATACTTTCTTGAACCACTGTATCTAATTGTTTTATAAATTTAAAATTATAAAAAAATTAAATATACAAATAACATGTACGACTAAAGAAGTTTCACTTCCAGCGCGAGCTTACGTGGATGAGCCTCACTGCGATTTTTTATAATTTGCTCGAAACCAGACAATTTAAACACTTAGTTATACATAATAAGGTTTGTTTTTCATCCATGATCCTTGACTTTCTGACCACTTATATGGATATGCCACTTCTTTTTATAAACAATTTTTAACTCTGGCCAATATGTAGTATGTACCTACATAACTTTTCTATGGCAGAATTGACAAACTCTCTTCTATTATTATTAGAGAGTAATATACAGTTAGTCTCATAAGTAGTGGGGCACTCCTATGTTAACAATGTTAATTTCACTTTTTCAAGACCATTTTTGACGCATAACAATTGATTTTACAGCAAAATTTTTTAAACATTTTTTGTTGCAAATTTTATTGCCTACAATTTTATTTCTATACATTTTTCTATTTTGTCGCCTCCTTTCTGACTGACAGCGCCTTGAACAAGACTCTGTAAAACACGAAAAATATTTTCATCTATATCTCGGAAATGGTGCAAAAAAATATAAAAATGTATATGATCAAAAATATAGAGAATGCAGTTTACAAAAAAATATCACCTATTCGTTTTTTTATTTCGTTTAAGTCGCTGTCAGTCAGAAACGAGGCGACAAAATGGAAAAACGTATAGAAAGAAAATTGTTGGCAATGAAATTTTCTACAAAAAATGTCTAAGAAGTGTTGCTGTAAAATCGATTGTTATGTGTCAAAAATGGTCTTGAAAAAGTGAAATTAACATTGTTAACATAGGAGTGCCCCACTACTTATGAGACTACTGTACATAGAATTGGAAGGTGACAATATTCTCTGAAGCTCTTACAGTATGACAAATTCAGCTACAAGATTGCACGTAAATTTTGTCTGCCTACTAGCGACTCTTCATTTTGAGTAAAAGAAAAAGTCTAAAAATCAAGCTAAATCTTGCTCAAAGCAAGAAATACTATATAGTACATTCATCAATGATGCTAACATAAATGTTCATTTGATTTCTTTCTAGATTAAAGTTTTGGTATAGTGTGGTAAAGTTTTCCGCGATATTTGAAATGTGATTTTAGATAACGATGCCTAGGATATAGCAATGGCGTGTACTTTTATGATAACGAAAAACCAAAAACAATAAAAATTTTCTTCGCGTGTGGTTTAAATTCTTCAAAATTTAACTACATTCCAAATAAATGTGTATTTTTAACGTAGCGATTTTTTCCTACACACTGACGCTCTTTGCATGTGCGCTGATAAATGTACAACCATGTTTTAATTTTTGCACGATCGTGAGTAGAGGTCTTTTAGCTCGCACCGATTTTAATACCAACAAAGCATTCGTGTCTCCGTACAAATTTTTGGGAATTGTCGATGCACTGGTAATACTACTAATAGTACTCGTATAATATTGAACGAACATTTTTTTGTACTGCGAAATAATTCAAATAACATATTATCACATATTAAATCAACGCGATTCAACGATATTATTTACCGCAATGACGATAGAGCTACTGACATCATCACGAGTAGGAAGCGTTGCATTAACATGTGCCAAACAGGAGAAAATTAACTAAAATTATGAGTCATCGGTTTTTTTGCATACCAGTAAAATTTAAAATTGATATTAAAAGTTTTAAGTTTAAATTAATGTACGCATTATATACATTTAAATACTGTAAATTTAAAGAAATTAAACGGTCAACCTTATAACAACCACCTACTATATATTATTCTTTGTACTGATTGCATAATAAGTCGCGTGGGTTAATTCTTAAGAGTGACCATAACAGTTTGCAAGTAAAATGGACAAAACTTCTTTCTGTACCAAGGTCGCTCTACAAATAAACAGTCAGTCTGTCTTTATTTTATAATAGCTCTGTTTCCATATTACAAAGAATTCAACATTCATAATCATATTATTCATAATGAATCTAACTACTCATTTAGTTAGGTATAAACTACATTACTACATCATAGTACATACATAGTACATACATACATAGATATACTATATATTATACAGTGCAGATAGTATTTCAATCCTTCCTAAATATATTTTGACAATTAATTGCTGTGCAATGTAATTAACTTTAAAAGAACACAATTGATTATTAACAAATTTGGTAGTAAATAAAAATAATATTTTGATGTTGATAGAGTTTTTCTTTGTATAATTTTCAATACATGCACCATATATTTTCAGTTCAATTTAAGAAAAAGTGCACTTTTACGTACTAATATACGTACATACGTTACGCCACTGATTACATTCAATTGAGATAACTTTACATTATTTACTGGATTTAATCTAAAAACCGTGCCTAAACAAACAAGAAAACATAATATTATACAATTTATTATCATCGTCATCGTTAATTTAACGGAAGTTTATATTATTTCCTCTAAATTGTTATAATTTAAAATATTGGTAATGAATGCTTCAATAAATGAATTTTTGTATATATACTGAAATTTTGACAAAAATGCATACTGTGAGCTTATTAAATATATAAATTTTATATTGATACAATAACCTACTGTGGTGTTCTTAAGTATAACAGGTTTAAGTTTAATATTAGTTGATTAGTTAATTGAGTCAAGGTTAAATCATAAAGTTTTTGCACCTTGAACCATTTGAACATGAGTCATAGGCAGAGCAGACCAGTGGGGTGCAGCAGTTGCAATTCTTCTGGGGTACGTGGACGCGGGGGGCTTCGGTTTCGGTTGTGATAATGATGCACATCGTAATGCGCCGGTTGTGTGGTTTATTATTAAGTAGGATAAGACGAGAATTATTAATTATAATGTAGGTAGTAGATATCTAACATAAGTTGTGAATTTCTAAGCATTTCAGTTTAAACAAACGAAAACATTTTAAATTAAGGCTTAATTGATTTTTTCTTAATCTACAAAAGTTACGATCCAACTTAATTCTTACAACTAGCTTTCGATAGATCTTTTGAGAAAGACTGTAACGGACGGTAAATCCGATATGTGCAGATGACGATGAAGCAAAATTATTGCAACAAGCAATTACGTTCTATTACGTTACGTTATCAGCAATATATTTACCATTGGTAATTATGCCAATAGCTATGTATGCTATATATGTATAATATACCGGATGCTGAATGAGTTAGCCGAACATAGGAAATTAACATGTAAAAACTTATTTATGCAAATTCCTGCTTCCCTAATTTTTACCTAACTTTTACTTACAAGGTCAAAAAATGCTTTCAAAATTGTTAAAATTTTCATTTATCGCACTGGCCATGCAATAAATTCAGTTTAATTTCTGTTTTCAAATATCATTACCATGGAAACTTACGGAAACTTACCATGGCCAGTGCGATAAATGAAAATTTTAACAATTTTGAAAGCATTTTTTGACCTTGTAAGTAAAAGTTAGATGAAATGTAAAGCTATTATCATTCGTAGTTTTTATTTCTGCATTAATTTTGTATCTTTCATTTTTTCTCTAAAATAATTAGGGAAGCAGGAATTTGCATAAATAAGTTGTTACATGTTAATTTCCTATGTTGGCTAACTCATTCAGCACCCGGTATAAAGTATTATAATAAGTTATGTGTTATACGATACTAATTATTGTTAAAGATTTTCAAAAGTTCTAGTAATTACCTAGGGTGAATATAGGTTTTATGCCCCTGTAGGATAGACGACTCATTACGAAAAAGTGCGGGTAGGTATGATGCACTAATTGCATTTTAATTGTTAATATAATTCAATTATAGGCAGTTTTTTGCGATAATCTTGAGTTAAATAATTATTAAAAATAATTGCACTGTTTTTGCTTATAATTACTAAATTTTTACAAATCAACTTAAGGTATTTATGATGTTCAATGTATTTTTAGTAATTATTTTTGATCCAATTGATCAGTAAGATGCATAACCTTGCATTCTATACGTTAAAATACGTGATAAATTATATGTGCTGATAATTATACGGTGGAACGTATATCCTACAGCAACGAGGATTTATGGCAGTAGCTTATATGGGATATATGGCACGCAATACTTGAAGGGGCTAAGGTTAAAGTGCATTGATTGTTATGGGTGGTTGTATGAAACCTGCACAATGTACGTTTGTCGCTGTAATACCTGCGGAATAAGAAACGAAAAAAGAAAAAGTGTTGTTAAAAGAAGGATATCTTAAGTGATTTGTAATGATTACATTCTTTTTATTATATTTTATATCAATTTTTATATTATATTTTAATTTTTCTATTTAATATTACTATTCAATAATTATTAAATATTAGAAAATTAATATACCTATTAATTTCATATTGATTCAAGACAGGTTGAACTTCTATGGCATAAATACCTTATGGAATTAAAAGGTAGGCATATATACTCTTATGCTGGGGCATAAAACCTACTAGTGGGGGTTATATAGCCATTTGCTCTTTCTTTTTTTAAACAAGGTTTACTAACCCAAAACTTTATAAATACTTATCTGAAATTATATTTATAAGTGGTAAACATATTAAAATATCCATTAGAAAAAAAAAAAAAAAAAAAAAATTATATTGATACTTGAAATTATATTGATACTTCCATAGGTATGCCATATATCCCACATTTACCCTATAGTTAATAATACATTTAAATTGGAAAACCGTAAGCATTTAATTCCTAAACTATCTTACTATTTTAAACAACGAAAAGTAGATATAGTAAAGAACATGACTTAGTGTTTATTATAATTATTATTCATACATATAATATATGTCTTAGCGTAGCGTAGTGTAATGGCATTGTGTAATGTAGCTGAATGGCATGTGAAACATAGAGTACCGGAGGTACTGATATATGATGGATATGATGATGGTGTGGTGGCAATGACATTTTTTGGAATTACGCTGATGTGGTTTCCCACATCGATCTGGGTGGGTATATTATGTCTTAACCCTGGAACCAAAAGGTGCGATGTTGTTGGTGCATAAGTTAACAAAGGATTCCGTGTCGTCGATGTTGCCACCTTGTTTATCTAGGATTAAGTACTACCTAAGGTACGATTATAACACAATGAAAGTAAAACATTTTGCAAACATTTTTCTCAGACTTTGCACTTTGATATCACCATAAGATTACTAATAATTGTGATTAATTACAATCTATACAATATTATGCACGGTTATAATAAACGATGCAATTTGAGAATATTATATGTATAGTATGTTGTGATAGTGATTGCCTGAACTCACGAGTAAGAGATCTCGACTTGCAGTTAACAAGCATTAACGTCATTTGATATGGATACTGCACATATAAACTTTCACAGTTTTGGTTTGGTTTTACAGTTTTTTCGCAATATTTGGAAAATATTGAATAACCACTGCCACAGTGGCGCGCGTTTATGTAAGAGTAAAAAATGTTATAAAAGTTGTGTTGGCTATTTCTGTTAACCAAACCGAACAAAGTTGGATAAATGGTCATCCAGATAAATTTTATTTCTGGCTCCCTTTAATTATTATTTTAAAGAAATTTTAAAAAAAGCAACTGTAGAGGATTAGTGTGATCGCTGGTTGAGTTACAGAACGACAAAGGAGTTCGAATTTCGAATTTTATAGAATTTAGCTCGGCTTTCCTGTGCGCATCAACACGCTGTCGATTTAAGAATTAGTTCTATATTTACATAAGTCTGGCCCATTGCCAGAACGTCAAGGTCAAAAAAAGAAGAAAAGAAGGCACGTAAATCCGGCGGCCTGGTTAATTCGATTGTACCTGATATATTTGTGGGATATAGAATTCCCGGGGCTTCTAAGCTATTATAATGTTTGACGGTGAACATCAAGATGTTGTGGATTTTCACAACAGAAGATTAACATAATCTTGTTCTCATCATAATAGATGGCAGTCTCAACTACCAAAATTCAATCGATGTAATTGGTGCAAATAATAAATGAACTATTTTGGTTGGTGGATGCACCGGTGACTACAGTAAGATTGCGACCTTAAGCGAAATTATGGCTGCTTTTGTCGAGGTGAGGAGGAGCAAAGAAGCAAATTGTATTTCATCAGCTAATTGAGGAGATGCCTTTTTGTTTAACTCGACATGTTTTTAGGCATAAAAAGATATCACGAAACCTTAAAATAAATGTCCGATAAATTTTTCAAATGGCTACTATTACTGTTTTACTCTTTACAACACAAAATAATATTTAGAATGGTTTTTTAACTATAAGTATTTTTGCGGCGTAATAGTTAAATTTAAATGATTAAAATTAATTTAAAAAAAAAGATTATAAAATTTTTTGTTAAAATTTAATTGTTGATTCAGTTAGAATTCTAATTGATGTGTACCGTAAAAGTTTGTATTTTATAATTTTTAACAAATTTTGTAAATTTTTTTTTGTACTGAAGATGGAGCTATAAAATTCTGAAACTAGTAGGTACCTAATAAAGAATAAAAAAATTGAGAAAATAATTAACGTATTTTATTTGAGTTTATTTTAAAACTTTCTAGAAAGTGAGCCATGAATAATTTTAACGGCAAAAATAACTTGGCAGTAACTGGGATTCGAACCAATGACCCTACACCTACGATTTCAATCTTTACTCTCTGCACCGGGTACCTACAACGTGAATAGATTATGTCTACTTGTTTCTAATCTTAAAGTTTCTACGAAACATCAATAATTCAGCAAAAAAAAGCTATCGGAATAGTTCATAATTAATTATTAATTATATTATAGTATGTTTGTATTTGGTGGAAAATAGAAAAGACTACGCTCGAGATACTATAGTACATTGTAAAACATATCCTGTTTTATAGTATATTATGTAGTAAGTATAGTATGTATTATGTACTTAGTATGTATGTAGGTACATATATATAGTATTTGACATGAACACCACGGATTTACATAATAATATCTATTATAATATTAATATACTAGAATAAAAACTTTTCCACAAAGGTAAATGCTCATTCATATTGCATTATATGCTGAAGGAAAAATTAAAAAAAAGATTATATATATTTTAATTAAAAGCTTACTATATGCAATAAGTACTTTATATAATACACAAATACAATTTTCAACATTAAAAATTAACCAACACGGTATTATTCTATGCGGAGGTATGACAAACACTATGTATAATAAGCGACGATTTGGGACAAAGGTCACTGACTGCTTCTGACAACGAAATCAACGGTATAAACATAATGTCTAAATTGGAGGATTACATTTTCAACTGATGTAAATAAATTAAAAAATATGTTTGAAATCAAGATTTAAAAATTATATATTAATAACAGACGATTTTCCTCATTCTCTTCGATATTAATGTGCAATATTTTAGCCTTGGTATGTACATTAGAATAATCTAATCATAAATTCATATAATGCATCAAATCATTCACGGATATAGAATTTAAATGATTCACGTTTCTACATTCAGTCCTATTCGCGAACAACTAATATTGAAACACTGTTAAACAAATTTTTTTAAAATTTAAAACAAAAAACACGTTTTTAATTCATATTATTTTCTTAAATATAAAGTTCCAACTTTAAAACATAATAAATATAAATCAATATAAAAATCATAATGATTACGGTAGCGATACAAAAACTTGGCTCTTTGAATCAATCGTTTTCTAATAAATGTTTCAGGGGATATACGCGCAAAATGTTTCTTAATCCAAAGGATCGCCTTGTGCATTCTACGAGGAAATTCCGCTTTGGTGTGCTAGTGTTATAAAATAATAATAATGTGATAATAGATAAAATCATTGTGAACAAGATAAGTCGATTGCAAATAAATAAATTGAGTTGCGGAACTTAAATTGATTTTAATTTATTGACAAGAATTAGGTATTTCTTTATTGTTTGTTGAGCAAGTTCTCTTATAATATATTCTTAATATATTTAAAATATATTTTTAAAACAGTTCTTAAAACATAAACTTTTTACACCAACTAAAACGAATTATTGCTAAATTACTGCTACAGGACCTTTTACAGGATATTTTAGTTTTACCTGTGGTTTTACTAAACTAAATCTACATCAATATATCCACTTTTAAACCATGAATATTGAAACAAATTAATGTATTGAGATGATGACAATTATGTGTGACTGTAATTTAATAATATTATTACTTAAATATAAATTGATATCATAATTTAATAAAATCACAGTGTCTGAAAAGTGTCTAACAAAATTTTTCCAAATTTTGAAACCAAATATGTCTAGTAACTGAATTTTACCTCTAGCACCAGTAGGTAGTATGTATGTACGTACGTACAGTTAGTCTCATAAGTAGTGGGGCACTCCTATGTTATCAATGTTAATTTCACTTTTTCAAGACCATTTTTGACGCATAACAATTGATTTTACAGCAAAACTTTTTAGACATTTTTTGTTGCAAATTTCATTGCCTACAATTATATTTCTATACATTTTTCTATTTTGTCGCCTCCTTTCGGACTGACAACGCCTTGAACAAGACTCTGTAAAACACGAAAAATATTTTCATTTATATCTCGGAAATGGTGCAAAAAATTAGAAAAATGTATCTGATCAAAAATATAGAGAATGCAGTTTACAAGAAAAAATCACCTATTCGTTTTTTTATTTCGTTGCACTGTTTCCGAGATATAGATAAAAATACTTTTCGTGTTTTACAGAGTCTTGTTTAAGTCGCTGTCAGTCAGAAACGAGGCGCCAAAATGGAAAAATGTATAGAAAGAAAATTGTTGGCAATGAAATTTTCTACAAAAAATGTCTAAAAAGTGTTGCTGTAAATTGATTGTTATGTGTCAAAAATGGTCTTGAAAAAGTGAAATTAACATTGTTAACATAGGAGTGCCCCACTACTTATGAGACTAACTGTATGTATGTACCTATACCGGGTGCTGAATGAGTTAGCCGAACATAGGAAATTAACATGTAAAAACTTATTTATGAAAATTCCTGCTTCCCTAATTATTTTAAAGAAAAAATGAAAGACACAAAAATTATGCAGAAATATGAACTATGAATGATAACACCATTAGATTTCATCTAGCTTTCATTTAAAAGGTCAAAAAATGCTTTCGAAATTGTTAAAATTTTCATTTATCGCATTGGCCATGTAATAAATTCTATTTTCAAATATAATTACCATGGAAACTCATGGAAACTTATACCATGGCCAGTGCGATAAATGAAAATTTTAACAATTTTGAAAGCATTTTTTGACCTTTTAAGTAAAAGTTAGATGAAATTTAATGCTATTATCATTCGTAGTTTTTATTTCTGCATTATTTTTGTATCTTTCATTTTTTCTCTAAAATAATTAGGGAAGCAGGAATTTGCATAAATAAGTTTTTACATGTTAATTTCCTATGTTCGGCTAACTCATTCAGCACCCGGCATATGTAATTTTTACTATTATTTCTTTGTCGGATTTGTTTTCATGAACTACAGCAGGACAATGCCCAGTCCAAGAATCAATTAATAATTTACTATTAGATCCCGCATTAGGAAAAAAAACTTCCGTTAATCATCTTTTGAAATAATCTGCAATAAAAATTCATATGTGGGCTCAGATAGTAAATTTTAGATTATTTACAATATTATGTAATAAAATAAAACAAAACATAACTGATGCTATATAACATAAGTATGTGCTATTGTAACTGATGTGAACGCTCTAGATCAGTGGTTCCCAAACTTATTTATGTCAAACTTCCCTTGTACCTAAAAATATTATCGGCGCCCCCTTTAAAAAAAAGTACTTTTCCACAAAACAAAACTTTTCAATTTTTCAAAACAAGTGAAGAGAGTTTAGGGAAAAATAATTTTTTTTTTAACTACACAGATACAGAGATAACAATTTACTATTTGCTGATATTGTTGGTTGGATAGTGTAGCTATCCAGTGGATAGTGTAAGACATTAAGGGTCTTACAGAATGGGTATAAAATCGACCAACAAAATCCCTTTCCGGTCTCAAAAGATAGATGCCAAGATCTTCTTTACCGAAAACTGGACTTGAAGACGTTTCGACGCCGGAATGTTTCGATCTGGAAAATAGCTGCAGTATTTTTTTATGATGATGTGTTCTATGAGCTTTTTAATGGGCTTACAGATCTCGTCTTTCTAGTTTCGAAAATAATATAGCTACGAGGGAGGAAAAATACTCCAGTCTTTGCCCAAATCGTGGTGATGTTGGGCCGGCTACAGTAAGTTTAACTTATTTTTTTTAGCAAAACCGTCGTCCAAACAGATGGTGGATTTTCCGATGGATATATGTTGAAGACTTCAACATCGACAGCATTAATGCCTACAATTAATAATTATTTAATTGTATAATAACTTAAGGAACCGTATATTGATGAGATCTGAGTTTTTAGCTCAGTAAATATTAAAAATGGAATTGATTTAATAATTAGTTACAGCCGAATTTGACTTAAAAACAATAATTCCATCTTTCTAGATCATTAATTTTCGAGTTCTGAGCTATTAAAGGGATGTTTTTAAAGATTCCATCTTTTAAAATCCATAAACATCAAATTTTCTTAATTCAATGAATTAAACAAATATAAACTTGTCAATGTAATTTTAACATTAAATTATAGTTGTATGGAATCGATGAATCGTTTTGTTTATGTATCTTTTTCTTAAATGTGCCGTACCTTCAATGGGCATTCGGCGATCAAACTTGGCTAAAGCCAAGATGACATACTAGGGAATTTAATTAATGGGGTGGTTTCCTGTTCCCTTCCCCACAGCCCACAGATCTATCTTGGGCTTTAGATCACAGTAGTGTATTCGACGCGACCAAGGTTTGAACCGCGGTACCCGCTTCCGAGTCGGTCGATGTAGGCTTTACGTCATACTGCTGGCCTAATCATAGTATTAAACTAACAAAAATACCAAACCAATAAATTTCGTAGTTTTGCTAAATGTTTATGCAAAACTTGATCAAAATTAGTTAAGAAATGCGAGCTGTAGGCCAGCAGTATGGCGTAAAGCCTACATCGGCCGACTGGGAAGCGGGTACCGCGGTTCAAACCTTGGTCGCGTCGAATACACTACTGTGATCTAAAGCCCAAGATAGATCTGTGGGCTGTGGGGAAGTGAACGGGAAACCACCCCATTAATTAAATTCCCTAGTATGTCATCTTGGCTTTAGCCAAGTTTGATCGCCAACGCCCATTGAAGGTACGGCACATTTAAGAAAAAGATACATAAACAAAACGATTCTTCGATTCCATACGATTCCATGTCAATACGTCGAAAACAAAAACGTCGAAAACAAAAACGTCGAAGTCAAAACGTCGAAAACAAAAATGTCGAAAGTCAAAAACGACGAAAACAATAACGTCGAAAACCTATAACGTCGAAAAACAAAAACGTCGAAATCAGAAAGGTCGAAAATGAAAACTTCTGAAGTACAATTAAATATATCTAGTTTTACACTTAAAGTATACCTATGTGATTATGTAATTGAATAAAAAGTTTTATTACATTTTTTAAAATTAAATTGCCAAAAAAGTACATTTTTGAACCGAATTTTTAAAATACAACATGTATTTTAATAAGCCGTCCTAAAAATGTATTTTATATTTTTTATCCCACCCCTGATTATAATAATGTAAAAGTTAAATTCAATTTATGAATTAAACATGATCCTTTCAAAGAGTTCGAAGTTGTAGATGATGCTAGGCCTACGGAAGAATAATAATTTATAAAAAATCTAATAAAATTAATAGTAAAAGTAAAAAAAAACGTTTTTATTTTCAACGCTTTGACTTCGACCTTTTTGTTTTCGACGTTTTGACTTCGTCGTTTTTGTTTTTCAACGTTATTGTTTTCGACGTTTTGACTTCGATGTTTTTTTTTTCGATGTTTTTGTTTTCGATGTTTTGACGTGCTACCACTATGGAAGGCTTGACTTAATCTTATTAGTTTAGTTATAAGTAAGCAATAATTTAGGTTTTGCAGTTTCGTTCATTGAAGATATTCCAAGAGAGTCACAGAGTTTTTCGATATTTCACCTCAGTGTGAATAAAATTCTGGTGTTAAAAAGTTAAGTTGGTGCAAAATCTACATATATTTTAAAATATAATGGTTAATTAATTTAATTGAACTAGACCAAGTGATTTCAAAACTTTCAACTAATTTGGAAAAAAATAAAAATGAAATGAAATGTTATTTGTCGTAAATAAGCATTAAAATGCTATTCACGGAGATTGTACAAACACGTTAATTTATCCCCGAAAAATAAAACAGCTGCACTTAATAAAAATATTCTTAACAAATTTTTACGAGCAGCAAAGATTTGTTACTGTGTAAAAACTATATTACAACAATATGACGCAAGAAACTTCATAGTAGAATCTGGTAGAATCCATATAATATAGCAAGTCGCCAAATAGATTTCAATTAGAACTCGAACATTTTTAAATAATAAAGCTTCTTCGAAATCCAAATGCACCAAACTATGTGGATACATCAATACATGCTACAATAATAATAGGTCATTATACTGTGCATGCTATTAATTCTATGTGATTAGTCATTTAAGTTTAAATTTCTCATGTTTCCAGTTAAACCATGCTTTAATGCCATGGCAATCAATAAAGCTCAAGGACGTGGTTGCAGTAATTGATTTGAGATCAAACACGCATATTTATTGGTACATATACTTAGTCTTGCCATAAGTTTTGATATTCAAATTAATCCAACTTTTGTCTCCGATTGTATCTCCTATACATCCTTAAAATGATGCTGTATCTCAATTGTAAATTAAAAAAATTCATATTTCTTATATAGATTTTATTAATAATATTGTAAACAACTAATTAAAATTATTATATTCAACCAAAATTTCGGCATTTTAACTTGTCAAATTCTTTCAAACGTAACCGCAAGTAATCGGTAACGGCACGCACGGCTTCCAGCGGTGTCGATGCTGCTAGTTTTACTAAAACGCGTTTCAGCAGCTCGATATTTTTATGGGGTTAACTACAGACCATTTCTTTAAGTACAGGCTACTTTGACTATTATTTGTCAGTAAACTTCCTACAAACCACCGCTGTCTCATTTTTGCTTGCTGCCCAATCTTATTTGATAATCCAAGATTGTCACTAAACATGATGTTATTGAGAAATCTTTCTACCTTCTCTAGCGTTGGTTGATAAACTAGAGAGTAGAGACGATGTTTTAACACCTTTTCCACCGAAATGTCACACCCAGCAAAACCAACAAAGACGCTGGAAATATTAAAGGCAATGCTAACATTAAAGCACGACAACCACAAAAATATTATTTTTACAAACGAAAAACTTTTTTTCAGAAGGACAAATTCCTTAGCTTATCGATATAATAAGAACCAAAATGTTATATTTGAAATAATATAAGTACAAGCGAGAAAAATTAAATTTTATTTCTATATATTTTATTTATAATTAGCGGTTTTGTTGTAAAATATTTGAGTGTTTCAAGAATAACAAGTATCATTAAATTTGAGGGTGGTTCACGTTACATTTGTGGTTTCGTACTCTATGGTCTTACTAGATAAATACTATAATATAAGCCTGATTTAATTTTAAACCTAACATTGAAAAGCGATTTGTTTCCGTTGAGGGTTTCAAACCAATTGCTTACACTTTCATTTATATCGGCTAAAGGTTCATTTGTTTAGTTGCAAGTTAAACCAAGAAGTTGAGGTTAACCAATGAAATATTTTGAATAGCTATATTTTATGCAACAGATATTAATGATTTAAAAGTTACTTTAGGTTCTAAATTATCATAATAATTGAATTTGTTGTTAATCATAAAGTTGTTAAAGTTGTTTAATCATAAGCAACCAGTTAATAAATTTGAAAGCTAAGCAATTTAAGGGGAGCAATCCATTTAGACGCCCGGAAATAAGAGTCATTTTTTGGTAATTTTTTTACAAATGAAAAAATAATCACATCATTTTAAAGTTTTAACATTATTTTATTATAGTAGGTAATACCTACAAATATTAAAGTGTAGAAAAATAAATTTTTGTGACTATAGTGTTCTTTCAGGTGTCTTGTTTCAAAAACTGCTCGTGCTGTAACTCAAAAAGTTATTGATCGATCTTGCTCAAATTTTAGGGTGCTACTGTCTAAATTGTTATCGGAAGGATAAACCTAAATTTTTAAAGATATCGTGCAAATAAATAGTTTTTTTGGGGTAAAAACTGTCGAAAAAATAGTCGAAAATTTGAATATTTAGTTAAACAGCCTACTTTGTTTTTGATAGAACATAATGAATATAGATGATAAATGCAGCTCTTTTCGATACCATAAACAAAACGTCCGAAAGAACACTTTAGAGAACCGCCATTTTGTTAAAAAATATTTAAAAAATTTTTTTTTCTACACTTGACTACTATACTAAAATGTTGTTGAAACTTTAAAATGATGTGATTATTTTTTCATCAGTAAAAAAATTCCCAAAAAATGACTTCTTTCCGGGCGTCTAAATGAATTGCTCCCCTTAAGGCAGTAGTCTACTTTAGAAGCCGAAAAAAAGCGTTATTTTCAGAAATTTTATTTAAAGGGAAGGAAATGATTGGGGTAAACGAAATTTTCAGACGATTGTGTATTATATTTAAGCTTTAAAAAAAATTTTTTATTATTAAAAAATATTGAAATTTTTCAAAGTTGTAATGATATTTCTGGAGTCTGCACTTGTAAATCGGTGCCGGTGATGGAGGTCATGCGATTCATCTGAAACAGTCGAACCAAATTTTTTTTTAATTTTTATAAGTTTTTTTTCTATATGAACTACAAAAATACCGAAGAAAGTATAAAATCCCAAATATTTTCAAAGTTTGAAAACAATTTTTCTTCTTCAAAAAGTGATTTTGTTTCTAACTTCAAAAAAATTTGGGATTTTATACTTTCTTCGGTATTTTTTTAGTTCATACAGAAAAAAAACTTATTAAAATTAAAAAATAATTTTTGTTCGACTGTTTCAGATTAATCGCACGACCTCCATCACCGGCACCGATTTACAAGTGCAGACTTCAGGCGCTCCAGAAAAATCCTTACAACTTTGAAAAATTTCAATATTTTTTAATAATAAAATTTTTTTTTAAAGCTTAAATATAATACACTATCGTTTGAAAATTTCGTTTACCCCAATCATTTCCTTCCCTTTAAAAAAAATTGCTGAAAAAACGCTTTTTTTTCGGCTTCTAAAGCAGACTACTGCCTTAAGAGGATTGAAGAAATTAATAATATTAGGAGTTTCAACAAATTTCAAGTTTATATGAATGTACGCATAAAAAACGGTGTTTCACAAAACATTATTATTATAAAATAATAAACTTTTAAATTTCATGACCGGATATTTTATACCGGATATAAACGAAGACGTATACATAGTACGTAATTTTAGAAGAACATTTTCAAATTTTTTTTTATAAATACATACATATGTGTTTAAAAATGTATTTAAACAATTTTCCATATTAATAAAAAACCGTAACTAATTTTTAAATTTCTTTGTCGTTTTCATATTTAGCACCATAATTTCTATATAAGAACGTATTTTCATCAAAGTAGACGAAATGTTCAAATTTGTTGTCCAGTGTTACCTACATAATCTAAAACTATATGTTTTGTAAAAAAATTACCACTTGTATGCCACGAGAGAACCAAATTTACGGCTTTCCATTTCTAGACACGGAATAACTCAAATAATCAATATTATAAAATCTAAATAATAAAAATCTATATGAAAAAGTGTGTTTTCAGTTTTTTATGTGATAATATTATTATTTATCGATTTATGAATATGTATTTGGCATAGTTAATACTTTATATCGACACAATCTTTAAATATTAATATAATTTCTTTTGCTTTTCTAATTAATTTTTATTTTCAGAACACATTTTTTATTTCGCTAATTAAAATTTTTTGCAATTTGAATTTCATTTGCTGGTGTTTTGAGCTTTGAATTAAATAAGTTTTTACATTGTATAATGAGGTACATAACTATCTGCATTAATGGTAAAAAGGAATTGCCCATATTTTTGTAACGAATCATCAATGACCAAATTTATGCACATAATTTAATATGCTATACTGCTATACGTACATTCTATGTGTAATATGTATACTACATACCTAATATATAAACTGTTTTACTAATTTAAATCCCTGAAGTTTTAAGAAGCGATTTTTAGAACAGTTTTATTTTTATAAATACCACATATTATACTAAATAGTATTTTATGTACCATGATTATATTTGAAGTTGGCGTTACCATAATTTCATTTTCTAATACAAACATATAATATGTATCGATAATAGATACTATTAGCATTATTGCATTCGCGAGGGCAATAATAAAATGTTACTACTATAGTAAATATAAACTGAAACTAAAAATATTTAGTTCAAAATATCATCAATAATGCAATCCTTTGACGAACTGAGAGTTCAGGGGAATGTAGAGGGGAAGAACTCACGTAATCTTCATGGAATTAGACCTTGAAAAGTGTTCCGGCTAAAACAGCTGCCTTCCCGCCAAGCATTTGGCATGGTATTAGCGAGCCTTGATGTACAAGTTAGCATGTATAAAATAATTTCAATGCTAAATATAATATAATATAATATACTACACTAAAAATTGCAATTTTTCATTTAATATTTTGTAAAGAAAATAATTTAAATTTTCTCTTGAATGTAGGTGTTGAAAAATTTTCCCCTTTGTAAGTCATACAATTAGTAAAAATAGTATACAGTGGCCGTAAAAAGTATTCGTACAACCCTATCTTAACAATGTAAATAGTACGTTTTGAAGCCATTCTTCGACACATAAAAATCGCTTTTACAACAAAACTTTTTAGACATTTTTTGTTAAGATTTCATTGTCTTCAATTTTGTATCTATACATTTTTCTATTTTGTCGCCCCGTTTCCGACTGACAACAGCTTAAACAAGACTCTGTAAAATACAAAAAATATGATCATCTGTATCTCAGAAACAGTGGGATAAACGGTGTAAAAATAAAAAAAGATTAAAAGTTTATTATAGTAAATAATAATATAGTAAATAATAAAAATTAATATAGTAAAATTAAACAATAATATAAATTAAATTAAGTATTCAAACTAATGTCCATTGTTTGCAATGCATAAATTGCACCACCTCTTTCCTAACATTCTGAGTTGCATTGCGTATGTGAACATTCGTTACTGAACTAGCACAATCTATAAAATTTTGTCTGAGTTCGTTAATGTTCTCCCCTTTTTTTTTATGAATAAGATTTTCTTTTAATTTATTAAAAATTCGATTATCGGGTTGTCTTCTTTCAGGATAACAATTGAATTAAGTTTCAGATGCAAGAACAGCACTATTGTTACTTTGAATGAAATGTTAGGATTTTGATTCATCGAGGTCCCCTTGTATATATGTATGGGAAAGAGCCAAAACTTTAACTTGTCTTTGTTTTACTTTAATAAAACATTGTTCAATAAATAACAATATAATTATAACATAATACATAAACTTTTTGAAATTTAATAATTTTATGGAATTGCAGTACGTGTTGTTTTTATGGCTCGTTGGTTCAAACTGATTCTGTTCCAGTTAACAACAAAAACCTTAACAACGCTCAGCATTTGCTTTTTGTCGTTAACCGGAAACATTATCCTTATGTTCCTGGATTTCCAAATTAATTTCTAATGGCCAAGTAATGCCACGGACTGTTCCTGCAGTGACATTGTCCTGCATGCGTGTGCATGCATGACTGTGCCACCACAGAAACATTGTAACATATCATATTTTTCATAGTTTTCATACGCCATTTTACACTTTTATGAAATGATTTTGTATATTGTTTTGTTCTTACACAGCCAACATTTAATTTTTCAATCTTCTTTTATTTTTATTTAACATTTTTTGATATAAAGAGTAGAAACTGAAATAATGGACCCCACATGTTATATATAATTGAAAAGAGCATAAGGAACTCTATTTAAATATGTCATAGCCAACTATGGTTTCTATTTAAAAAAAACACAAATTTATATTATAACTCGGAAGAAAATGAAGGTATTTAAAATTCCTTTATCCCAGTTTATTCTCCTTGAAAAAGTGTCTGAAAAAGGTGTAAATATTTTTTTTATAACTTTACAAACAACCGAGATATCAACATTTAACGAAAAGTCAAAAAAGCGAACTTTTGGCCATAACTCGAAAACGAAAAAAGATATCGAATTCCGGTTTTCACCATTAAGCTTTTCTTAAAAAAAGAGATCGAGGATGCGCCATCCATTTTTCCATATCTCTTATGGTTACCGAATTCCCCATAAGAACATTCCAATTTGAACCACCCTGTACATAATATGCACTATAAGGGAAAGTATTGTAATCTATTCAAAAATCAAAAATCGAAATTGTGGTATTAAAATGTTTCTTATTTATGTCATGTTAAGTTTTTGATGAATTTTAGTTGGATGTTCGTCTGAATGTCCATATGTGTGTCTGTCTGTATGTCAGTGTCTAGTTAGGATATGAAAAGAAATAGTATATCAATTGCACCAAATGTCATTAAATTTGGCATACATATGCATCATAGCTAAACTTAAAATTCCAGTTGAAAATGGTGAAAATTTGTTGAAAATTGAGGAACTCAACTCAGTCTCCAATTCAAGATACAACGGCAAACCGTTGAATAATCTCAAACCACTTTACAAAATCATACTTTGAGACCTACTGCTTCTGAAAAGATTTAACCTAAAGTCATGTTTTCCAGCAAATTAATCACCTGTTTTTATATCTATTTCCATAAGTTTATAGACGCAACTGATATAAAATCGTATAAATGAATCAATAGCATTAATTTTCCGAAAATCACTTTTGACTTTGTTTTAATATGAAATGCAAGTGAACTAAGTATACAAATAATTACTTTATTGCAGAAATATTTTACAAATATTACAGACATTTTATGTGTTTTTTAACTATTTCGAACATTGTATTTTTCGTTTAAGTTATTAAATGATATTATTGATATTATCATTATCACGCCATCTAGATAATATTATTAATGTTTTGGTAAAGGCTTTGGGAATTTTTCAGAAAACCGTAAGAATAGAGCTTAATTATAAAAAAATTAAAAAAAGATACTAACAGGTAATGCTCACATCAAAAAAAATATTGGCTATTAAACACCTGATTAATATATAACTGGTAGGTATAGTAATCACTAATAACTAATTAAATATACATAGTATTTACAATTATCACTTTTTAAGATGCTTACAATTTTACAATCATTGGTATAAATAACAAATATAATAATAAATTACTAATTAATATTATTAATTATCTTATTAGGATTATGTTAGCAAAGAAGAACTATGTGCTGTTTCTTTTTAATTTCTCATAGAAGAAAATAAATATGTCAAGGCGACACATATGCATTGAAATGTTAGACCAGTAAGTTTTTCTAATATTTAAGTGCTTAGCTAAATTTTTTGCACTATAAAAAGTTAAATTTAGTTGTTATTAGCTGATTAGTTCAAATTATATAATTGCAAAGAAAAATATATAAACAAAATAAAAAGTTAAAAAATAGGTAATAGTTTGACAATTAAAATAGGACATTTAGGTACAATCTATTTTATAGTTATTAATAAATTAGGTACAAAATAAAAAAAATTAGCCTGAAATATACAGTTACATGAAACATGACCGTAAGACCACTTCACACAGGATAACTATTGATTGCATCTGCACTAAATAAATAGATAACAATTGTAACAAGATGGTGTATCTTTATCAACATAAATATTTCATCTTTCTGTAAAAGCTCTAGCTTGTAAACATTTAAATTTTATACGAAACTTATAAAAGGGGATGTTAACCCAAATACTTTAGTTAGTAGTTCTTAATGCTTCAGCTTGTAACTATTGTACTCGTAATTTGTAAAATAAATCTTTTTTAAAATTGAAATAAATTCGTTCCGAATTTAACTGGCGCTGCGAACAGGGCAGTTTCACGAGTATCGGTGGCTCTTATTTGGTAAGAAAACCAGGAAAATCTAGTGCAACGGCTGAACATTTCCACTTGGTACAGACCTAGAGAAAACCGAAGTTGGCGTGTCTCCACACCTCAGAAGCTATCCACGAATCTACCACATTATGAAGGAGTCATCTAGGAGTCATCTCCTATTGCTGTAAGTCTTTGAATCCATTTTAACATTTTATTATTGTGGTCCTATGTCTGAAAGCGACATAGAAATTGAATTATTAGAAGAAATTACTGATACCTCATCGTTATCCGATGATAACGTACAAAATGAACGCGAATCAAAATATACTTGCACCACCTGTTTGAAATTTAGGTAATACGCTAAACTCTTTAGCGACTTTTTCTACTGGGGAACAGACGGCATTATTTTACGTAGGGAATAATCTCTCAACTGTCGTAACTAGTGTAGATAATTTAGTAAAATATTTAGAAATGAAATTAAATCAATCGCAAATATGCAATATATTCAATTACATGAAACTGATCCCCACGTGTTTGCATTTAAAAAATCATTATATCAGAAGCAGACACTGCAAATATTTTGCTCTGGGTTACTAGAACCTTACAGAGCGTATGTAATGAACTTCGAGCTACTTGACCTAGACGAAGCTCTAAAGAAATGTAGAATGTATGACAACAAATTGCAAGAAAACAATTACACCGATTACGTACGGCGACTACAAGAACATAAACCTCCCAAACCTCTACAACAAATAAAATCGACACATGTAATAAAGAGCGATAAGTGAAAAAACTTACAATCACAAATGCTTCAAGCTCAATATCAATCAAGACCATTTTCTAAAAATCAATTTCAGTTTAAACCATTTAATCAACTTCAATTTCAACTTAAACAATTTAATCAACCTCAATAGCAATTTCAACCCAAACAATTTAATCAACCACAATATCAACCAAAACCATTCTTTGGACTAATCAACAAACCAATTGCACTATCACCTAAGTTTCCAACTAATTGACAAATCTTTGGAAGCAAACCCGAACAACAGAATCTCAGTATTATAAACCAACAACTAGTCAGTACAAACATAGACCTTTCAAAACAGAACGAGACCAAACCACTTTCAATCTACAAATAAACCGAGTTTATTTAATTAGAGTTATTCAATACTGAAGTAGAAGAAGAAGAACATTTCGACGAAAATGCATGGTGCGAAAATTACGACGAAATGGAAGAAGAATCGCAAAAAACAGAAAATTTTCAGATAGAAGCCTCACAAGACCTGTAACCGTAGATTTAAATTCAATCTGCTCCAAACCCAAGTAACCTGCATAGACTTACATAGACTCAGGAGCAACGGACTCAATAATTAATACCGAAGTCGCGTCAAAATTCAGAAACTATTTTTACTCAAAACCTTTTATAATTTCAAGTTTAAATAATCAAATTACATCAAATCAAAATTTGTTCTATCCGATATTTTTAGAATTAGCAATAAACGAACCCCTAAAATTTAGAATTATAGATTGGCACAAAAAAATTGATGTTCAAATCGGAACAAAAAATCTGCAAAAATTTGAAGCGAATCTAAACTACAAAACCCAAACGCTAACATTAGGTAATATTGAAATACCCTTCTTTTTAGAATTTAGCAATGTCAAAGTAAATTTAAAAACAACGAACAAATTATCTTAATGTTCCTGTAACGATCGATGAAGATGTATACACATCATTAAATCATTTCCAAAAGTTCACAAACTCATTCGAACCAAACATCTCAACGACGAAGAAAAGAAAGAAATTATACAACTGTGTCTAAAATATCGCGATGGATTTTATTATGAAAATACCGACCTGTGCTTTACGGACCAAGTCAAACACGAAATTTGAGTAATGGATGAACATCTATTCTTTACCAAATCTTTCAGGCATCCAAGATCAAATACAAATCAACACATAATCGAATACAAAAACTACTTGACAACAAGATCATTAGGCTTTCTATTTCTCCCTACAACTCACCGGTTTGGATAGTACCAAAGAAGATGGACGCTAGCAATAAAATAAATATAGAATGGTCATAGACTATAGAAAATTAAATAAAAACACCGTGGAAGATAAATACCCTCTACCTAGAATCGAAGAAATTCTAGATAATCAAAAAAATTGGATCTGGCTCAAGGTTTTCATAAAAAAACAGCATTTACTGCAAACAACGGTCACTATGAGTATTTAAGAGTGCCTTTCGATTTGAAGAATGCTCCAGCTTTATTCCAGCGAATGATGGATCGTGTCCTCAAAGACTACTTATATAAATTTTATTTTATTTATATGGACGACGTGGTAATATTCTCTAAATCACTGCGTGACCATTTAATTCACATCAAGAAAATATTGGTCTGCGACCAATGAAAAGAATTCTTTAATGAGACATTCAAAGAATATTGTCACATATTGTTACACAAAATTGAATTACATTTCACTACTGTAAATAATTCTAATTTACAACCAGTTGATTCACTTCGAGCACGACTTGCCTTTAGATTTGACCATTATAGGAAGAATATAACAATAAGAGAAAGAACGAATTAATGCCATTCATTGATTAAATCTAGAATAAAAATAGAAACAGAGAAGAAAAAATTTTAGACAAAAGAAATGAGAATCGGGAAAATCACACACAAATAAGCTTGTAACTATTGTATTCGCAATTTTCAAAATAAATTTTTTTTTAATTTAAATAAATTTGTTCCGAATTTAACTACATAAACTGTCAATTAAGCTGCCAACTAATTTTTTGTATAAGTAGATATTAGCTGAAGAAGATACCATATTGTGCAAATATACCTACTTAATTACAATACAATTTATTGATCTCTGAAGCTGACAAGTACCTCTATGATTTTAGAAATGATTTTTAGTTTTGCAAAATCTATTTTTATATTGTATTTATAATATATGGTAGTCGTTATGCTTCTTGATAGAAGCGTCGTGACCTATGTATATATTCTAGACTTTCTTGGAAAATTACCTCGGTGGTTTTGCCATTGCCATCCGAGGGAAGCTCACAGATTTATCTTGAGCTTTTTAGATCACAGCAGTATATTTGACGCGACCAGGATTTGAACCGCAGTTACCCGCTTCCCAGTCGGCTGATGTAGACTTTCGCCATACTGCTGGTATTATAGTATAATATAGTCTTACAGTTTATATCTCTATGCTAATATATAAAAACCAATTTTGCTCTATAATCACAAACTATAGGTTTTTGTATAAGATTTTGAAGTTATTTTTGTTAGCTGTAGTTTTTCTTAAAGCATGAAATTCGAAGGGTCTGTTCAGAGTATATTTACTCGTAAGGATGTGTTTTGTATATTAAAATATATAGGATTAAAAACATATTTAAGGGGTCTAACCTAGTTAAAAATTTCAAAAATTTGATTTTTTTTATTATATTTTCTGAAAATTTGGAAAATATTCTCAAGAAATGTTGACGAAGTTTTGACAGCTCAAAGTTCACGCCTCTCGAACTGGAAGAGCATAACACGTCTTACGCATTGCCACGTAGTTAAAAAAGAGCAGGGTTTTTGGCAAAAGGGAAAAGATTACCCTTCTAGCTAGTTCAGCAGCAAAAAAATATATATCTTTCGTACAGAGAACGCGGAAGAGCTTACGGTAAGGTAATGGTTTATGGGCGCCACGCAGTTTAAATTACTCTGTACGGTATTAATAACTGTAACCACGGAATCACTAATTATTCCCAGAACAACAATAAAAGACAAATAAGCGGTTGTCTCAGATTTAATAAAAATAATAATTGCAACGCAATATTGGGCCACCTATCTTAATAAATGCACAGATAAAAGTGTTCAGTAACTGTGAATAGGTTGGTTGGTACGTTAGTAAAAATCTTGATTAAAACTCTAGGTATACGTATACTTAGCTTACAGTTGTAGTACAAGCCTCCGGAATAACCAAGATATGACAATAATAATAATAATAACTGTGACTTTAAAAAAAACCTAGTGTAATAATAATGACGGCCCAATATGATTAACTCGCAATAAAATATAAATAATAATAACAAACAAAAACGCATATCTGGTATCGTTGTCTTCTGGGAAGGTGTCCTCTGGAATGGGAAGACCAAGTGAAACTTCAAAATGGTATGAGGAACATTCCACGGCAACGTTATGAAAAATATGCAAATAGATAAACGGAACGAGACATAAGATATAAGTATCCAATCCTCCTAAAACGAAAGTTTAAGATATTACGTTCGCTTACAAAAATCAAACATACCTCAGTTATACGAGGGTCTCAATAAAATAGTCATTGGTTAAAATAGTTAATTGCGGTAAATTTGGTAAAAATATCGAACAATTAATTTCTTCAAATTGAAGATCGAATAAAAGAAACATATGCTTCACAAAAAATGCCGGTACTTCCAGAAACTTAAAGTTAAACAAAAAAATTTTTTAAAATTAAAATTCAATAAAAAAAGAAATCGCCTACGATAAGTTCCACAATTAACTGAAAATTCTAATTACCAAATCGCATTTAAATTATTAGTCTCCTAGATAGTACCTATATTTAAAATATAAATATTCTAATATAAATTCTTGTGCTTCCTTTAACAAAATTGATGAAACTAATGAAGAAAACTTTAATGAATTTCAAAAATTATTCGAAAAGAAATAGGGACCGTAACACATTTCAATTTTAATGAACAGTTTTTTGAAAAAGTTTATTGATCTCAACATACGTGAGATCGATTTTTGAATCCCAGCTGTGGAATCCATATCACAATGTTCACAAGAACCGTATTGCAAGAATCCAGAAGTGTTTTGTGAAAAATGTTATGAGACACAGTCTATCATATGATTATGAATTTATTATCTAATATTTTTGGCTACCCTCTACTCAACTTTATTATAAATACTTATTATAAATATTGATTTCCCTACGTATTTCGATTTGTTTTTCAGTTACTTCTATTATTGTCAAATGTATTTTTCATTTTTGATTTACATCACCATTAAAGTAATAAACATGTAGTGTGAAGTGAATAAAAAAAAAAAATAAATAAATAGTACAATAAATTATTAAAGTGACTATAATATTTAAGAAATTACAGTTACTCTAATAATTAAGAAATTACTCCAATTTAACACTTCTTAAACACAATTTATTATACAATTATCAAGTTTTCTTAATATCAACTAACGAACAGCTGTCGAGAAACTAAACTACTAGCGCTACTAAAAGGAACTAAAATCGAGTCACATACTTATGACCGCTTTTTATATTTTCGCCCATTGAAGTTTAGAGAGCCTGTTATGGTTATGTAAATAAATAATGTTTAATAATGGTACTAGGATGACAATTTTCAATCTTTTAAAAGTCCATAATTGGTTGTTGTAAAACATAATGTATCTTAGGTACCTATCTAAAAGTTTACTGGTTGTTAAAGTTTACAACAGCGTAACACCCGCTTGCAAGAGTTGCAAGCCATTAATCTTATGTGTACTCTTCCATCTGATTGAATGCTTTCCAATTTTCACTGCAACATAATTTATGCATCTAAAATGCAATGTCTTATCTGAATAGGATGGAACTCTCCGTTTAAGTAGTTTTTCCTTAAATTCTTAAATAAGTAAGTATAACTAATGCAATATGAAACTTGTTAAAAACCCGAATAGGATTATTTTTAACGAATTAATGGTTCTGTTGCTGCAGACATAAAACAATAATGTAAACATAATAACTAGATCTAATAATAACCATATGTGATACTAATCCGCACAATAATTGTGTAAAAAAATTACACAAGTTTGAATTTGAATTATTTAATAATACTTTGTTAACAGTAAGCGTCGTTCTCAGCCAATTAACCACAACATAGCATAGCATAACTTAACATAGCACTACAAAACAAAATGGTATCGATTTATTTGATATAATTAAATTAACTAATTATATAATAATAAATTCGCGATAATTGCACTAATTATGGTACAATACAAATTATTATTACCTTCTGATGTTTACTTTCAATTTCTACCAATTAATTCGTTGGTATAATAGGTAAATTCATAATATACCTAAATCGTTAATGCTTTGTTATGTTATGTTATGCCAAATTGGTCATTTGTCAATTTGAACACACACATAAGTTTCAATGTATTTTAACTTCTGTGATAAGCTATGCTATGCTATGTTGTGTCACGTTAATTGACTGAGAACGCTATTTAAGAGTAAATAATTTGTTAAATTTACTAGCACAATAGATAATTTGCATGATTTTCAATTTCAATTTTAACGTATAACTATTTTATATTAAAAGCTATGTTATACATATTATGTGCCTTGATTTTTTTAATTTATTTATTTATTTATTTTACATTTACGATATAACTATACCATTACCAGATAATACAACAGAAACAAAATAAAACAGTATAAGACAACATGCAAAAAACAATAAGTGCACCGCAACCACATTGTACAAGACTAAACTAAATTTAGTGCACAATTTAGGTCAGTAAAATATATTTGAATTTAAATGTATTTCTGTATCATTGCTTCATTGCCTGTTTGCTTATTGCATTTTGACGTCAATATACGTAGAAACTAAAGTAACAGGTAACATCATACGGTGCTAAACACTTCTTTAAGGTTAATGTTTTTTTAAATGTATTTTGTTAACTAATTAAGTGAATTGTAGCCTATATGAATTCAGTTTTTTAAATAATTTAAATAAAATTAATGTAAACTAAAATGTCCATAAATGTATGAAAAATAAAGGTAATGGAAATTTTAATCTACATATTTTGTTTGGCGCTATACCTGTATCAATTTGAATCATGTGATTTTTTAAAATAAATTATTTTAATTAATTAATTTTTTGCGGGCTGATAATACAGATTTTTAGATAATTACCGAAATATTCTTATTACAGACAAATTAAATTTTTACAATGCGTTTTTAGGATGTATTTAAAAACCTCATGTAAATTTTTTATTGTGTTATAAGGTTATACTGATGAATCATATTGGCTACTCATTTTACAACAATTATTTCAAATGGTTATAGTATGTAGTCAATAAAGAAATAGTCAGATGCAACCTTATAGAAACATATATATGTATAACAAATTATAATTAGCTGTTTTTGCTATATCCTAACAATTGTACAACAAATTTCTCCAATTATACATTGCACAACTTTGTGCAATATTTTTAGAACCACTTCCTCTATGTGCGCATGGTTATAAATGTATATCAACATGCTATATATGTAGTATAATTAGCTTATTTGTAGTGTATATACTACTTTATTACATTTTTTCTCTATTTAAGAGGAAGTGGTAAACCAAAGAACTGAACAAAATATGCACAGAACAATGTGTATTTACAATACAAAATATATTGAAAATAAATATCTTGATACCTAAAAACATTCAAAATTCAATTAAACCATTTGATGGACGTGTATGGTTTTGCATGGACGCTCCTATCCACCATATTCACATCTATTTGAAATGTCAGTATTTAAAATCAAAAAAAAATTTATTCGTTAAAAAATTGTCGTTTTAATATTAGTATTATAATATTTGTGTTTTAAAATTTTCAATAAAAATATCTTAATAAGTAATACTAATACTGAAAATTCGTTTTTGAAATATTACTATACAATTTAAAGTATAAGTTAGAAAATGAATGAAAAATTTGTATTTAAATAAAAATACAGAATAGAAAATGTATTTTGTTATACCGGGTGCTGAATGAGTTAGCCGAACATAGGAAATTAACATGTAAAATCTTATTTATGCAAATTCCTGCTTCCCTAATTATTTTAGAGAAAAACTGAAAGACACAAAAATACTGCAGAAATATAAACTACGAATGATAACACCATTCAAAATGGTCAAAAAATGCTTTCGAAATTATTAAAATTTTCATTTATCGCACTGGCCATGTAATAAATTCAATTTAATTTCTATTTTCAAATATAATTACCATGGAAACTTATGGAAACTTATCATGGCCAGTGCGATAAATGAAAATTTTAACAATTTTGAAAGCATTTTTTGACCTTTTAAGTAAAAGTTAGATGAAATCTAATGCGATTATCATTCGTATATTTTATTTCTGCATTATTTTTGTATCTTTCATTTTTTCTCTAAAATAATTAGGGAAGCAGGAATTTACATAAATAAGTTTTTACATGTTAATTTTATGTGTTCGGCTAACTCATTCAGCACCCGGTATATTGTGTTTGAGATCTTGAATTGTTCTTGCATTATTGGCATAGATATAACTTTTCAAATAAGTTCAAAAATGTTCTTTGTTCAAAAAAAAAGTTCTGGGCTAAGCAATCTAACCGAAATAATGCGATTTTCAAATTTCGTGAGCCATAAATTGATCGATTGATGGCCTGTAACTGTAGCCGTGGTATGGTCACATGAACGATGTTGTATATTCATATAATAATTGACATAAACCGAACTTCATTAATCAATAAAAATCTACAATGACTACTAATAAAATGTATGTTTTATTCAACAAAAACTTCTACACTAGCTGTTGGTTTACCCTTGTATATCATAAGATGTAAGTATGTTGTAGTATGTCGAAAATGTATTTCCGATAACAAAAATATAAAATCTCAAATTTTTATAAAAAATTTAAAAATCGGCTATTAGCGATTGCATTTATTATCATCACAAAATTGTACATTTTGTTATTTACAAAATTTTGTAATATATGTATTATTTAACTTTTCTAACTATATAGTAACTATGTATATTATTATGAAATTATTGAAGTTTACATGTACATACATACTAGGTAGGTACTTGGCAATTATTTATTAACACACCAGAGGGGTACAAAATGCGAAATGCGTATAGTCACATGCATGCTATTTCCGTTAGTAACGAGGTCACTTGCGTAATTTTTGGGACAAAAATATACGTACAAGTTGCCTAAAATCATAATTTGGATAATGTACTATAGAAGTTAAATTATAGGGGCAATGACCGGTTTCTAGCTTACTACTATATAAAATTGTATCCTATTCACTATAGAACGTGGTATGTAGTTATTTTACTTCTTTGCATCAAATTGAATACTTTCTAAAGTACCTACTTCTAAAAAAATTTAAATACTACATCTAAAACTTATTTAGGTAAAATAAAATGTAATAATTAAATTTTTAACTTGCAAAGTTGTTATAGTTTATGTGTATAAGTGTAGTAGTATGTACCGTACGTACTGTAATGATACTGATATAATAGGTAGAAGCAAAAACATTACTTAAACTTTTGAAAGTAAGGCTGAAAAACAAAACAGAAAATTAAAAATTATTTGTTTTGGATTCTGCAAATCTTCTTTTATATAATACATACTCTAAGTTAGATGTGTCTTACACTTAATATTATTTATACATAGATATTATTTTAAATTTTTCAGTAATTATCTTAGTAGTATTATACATGAAACTAATGGATCTACTTATAATTTTAATAATATAAACATAAAAACATACATAATATTATACTACTTTCGATTTAAGAATGCTGCGTAAAATAATTACGTCATAAATTATTATCGCACATAACGAGGGGTCATTGTTAATCACAGTTATCTATAACGAAGACTAAATTACTTTTATAAAGATATTATGTAGTATGTATACTATAAAACATTTTCTGAAATTTTCATTATCGACTCTAATAGTAGAGCGCACTCGTGGTAGGGTAATAAGTCAAAATTTTAGTATTCAGTTTTTCTACGCCAAATTCTGTAGGTTTAATTTGAAACGACCCACTTATTTAATTAAAAAAAGCGCGAACATTCTGTGCTTTGGCTTTGGCTAGCTATGTCAAACATAAAACTTATCCAGGCAAAAGTGATGTATCGGTTGAATTTTTGATAAAACATAAAAAAACATAAAATTATGGCAAAAAATATATATTTATTTACACAAAATTAAGTTACGTAGATACTTTACTTTCGGAATAATCAAAATAATTTGACTGGACAGAGGGACAGATATTGTGAAGAAAAAAAGTAATATAAAAATTAAACAAAATTTTATAAATTATACAAAATTTAGATGATAACCTAATAAAAATCCTAAAATTAAAAATTAAAGAATAATGATAAACACAAACATAGTACATAGGTAAAAATTATAATTCTATCTTATGAGACCTTACCCAAAACTTTAATGATAAAAAAAGTCACAATCCTTTACAGTAAATTATTTTGTTAATTTTTAAAACTATATTTAAAAGTTGGCACTATAATATTTATTGATGAAGAGAAATGCTGTTTTTTTTATAATATATGATTTGATTTTTATTCTGATACAGATGCTCAAAACTGTTATATATTATATATAATATAACTTGTTAATGATACATATTTAATTTGGTGGAAGTTTAGATGAATTAGATGACAATTAATTTCGCTTATTCGGAAATATATAAGATATGAATTAGGTACCACATCTGATATAGAAATATGGCCGAATTATGCACTTTTTCTAACATCGAATAATTGGTTGTTTAGTATCAACTCAACAAGAACTTGAGCAAAACTGACTTAAAATTGTTAAAAAAAAACACTTATACATATTTTAAAATGTATCAATTTACATTCGCGAGTTTTGTACCAAATTTTAATATCTACATTATAGTTAGGAGCGGTTACTTTCAAATATTTTGAGTTACATATAAAATTAAACGAAGCGTTTCAGATGGGATTAAGAATCTTAAAACTAATACCGGCATATAGATTTTAATTACTTAATGACCGTTTTTGAAAATTAAACTAATAAGGCAGGTGTTCACAACGGCTTGGGAACTTATTTTTATTGATTTTTGGAAATGCGCTAAAATCGGCAGTTTTGTGACATTTCATATTTTGTAAATTTACTGGCATTGTTGAAAAATAAGATTGTAATAAAACCAAGGAAGGAAACCATCTTTTGAAGGAAAAAATAATATAAATTAATTATGTAATTTTCAAAAATGTGCCTATCAAGTTAGTGCCTAAGCTGATGTATAATACGAGGTGTGGAAATTAAGTTCCGGGAATTTATCAATAAAACAGAAGCAAATTATGTTGCCAGCAAAATTTTATTATCGACCTTCAAAATAGTCTCCTTCAAACCTTCACAATGATTCCAACCCTTCTCCTACGATTGAAAGCACCCTTGGAAATCCTCCAAACTTAACTCGTTGAACACCGTGGTTACAGCTTCTTTAACCTCCTGTACGCCGCCACCATGGGTTCCCTTGAGGTGCGACTTCATTTTGGGGAATAAGAAGAAGTCGCAGAGGGCGATATTGGGGTTATAGGGTGAGTGCGGCAACGTTGGAATGTTTTTTTTCGCGAAAAACTCTTAGATAATGAACGAGGAATGAGCCGGCGTTTTCTTGTGGTGCAAGAACCACACGTTCTGGGCGAGTTCTGATAAAATGCGTACCCACAACCGCTCCAGGACGTCAACATAGAACTATCCAGTCATTGTCTGATCGACAGGAAGATATTCACGATGATGATATCGAAAAAAACGATAAACATTGCCTTTAGTCGCGACTTGGACATCCTCGCTTTCGTTGGCCGCTCTCCACCCTTTTCCACCCCCTGCTGACTTTGTTTATGGGTCTCGGGGTTATACTCAATTATTCAGCTTTCATCTCCAGTAACTACCCGACTCATTCAATTTCTGCCGTCGTTCTGAATGCGGGATAACACATCCTCGCAGATCGATTTTCACTGGTTTTCACGACATCACTAAAAAAGTTACTTTCGAAAAACACGCATAAGACACAAACCATACGCGGTGTCGACTTCAAATTTTGACTGGGATTAAAGGAAGGTCCCCGCTTTTTAGACATATGTTTATAAACGATGTAGTGTTGCCAGTTCCCGAGTTATAACTAAATTCCCGGAACTTAATTGCCAGACCTCCTATGTATTATTACTGTAATTAACTTTTATTATCTATTAGAGAAGGCATAACTTTATTTCTTGAGTATAGGGTTAAACGGTACAGTTATTCTTTTGTCTAGTAGTTATTGGACAGTAATCGTTTCAACCAAAAAAATTAAAATTTTGCTGAATCTTATTGGAATTTTCCGATTAAATGCCACAGAATTAGTGCACGGTGAGTCAAATGACTAAAATAAGTAGCATAAAGTATAAAAAAAGACTATGCTTTTTTGAATATTATTTAAAAATAATGTACTAAAAATAATATATTTAATATAAATAATAGGTACATAATTATATATTTTTAATACGTAATACTGTAATATCTTACAAAAATTCGAGTAAAAGCTAGTGCTTACGATAATTCCCATAATATTTTACCACCTTGGCGTCGCATCGCTGCAATTTAAAAACTATTTATCCAACAAAAAAGCAGATATTAGGCAAAAGTTGTGGGAATTTTTTTATTATAATATTAGTCCAAAGTATTTTGATCATAAGATCGATAATAATGTAAATATAGTAAACAAAAGCAATTGTACCCGCCATTTAGGTATTAGGTATTAAAGAGTATAAAGAAGTTGAAACTTAAAAAAATATTTAAGAAACCGAACTAGTAAATAACCCTGTCAAAAATCAAAACTACTTAGATTTTTGTAGGCAAATTGTCTTTTTTGTCTCTGGGTTACACATAATACGTACACGATCGTAGGAAATTAGGGATCATAGGGAAAAATCACATGGGAAATTGATTATTTCTCTACAATTATGCTTTTATATTTTTGAAAATATTTAAAATAAAATATTTTTTTAACCCATCGAGAGAGTTATGTATAAATGAATTTTAAATGATAGTCATTTACCATATTACATTTGTGTAATATAATTTTGTAATCTTATAGTAGGAGTTTTTGAATGAAATAACAATACATAAAGAATCTGTTAATTATTACATAGCACTAATTGATTTGCCATTATACTTACTAATATTTACTTAGAATAATTACTTATTTTATTTTAACTACAATCAAATATTTTACAATTATCACTGCTATTATCTCTAAAAGAATAAAATTTTATCTACAAAAGCTAATTTGCTACTACATGGTAAGCTGTTTGCTGTTGTTATTTTATCTAAATTTATTGATAATAATATATTAAAAATCGCAAAAGGTCTTATTAATTAGTGGTAGCGAGCTGGTCCGCGGCTAGTTCGGCGGCACCGCGTTGGTCGACGGCTAGATGAGCTCCCAGCATCGCAGCAAGACGGCTGCGGTGAGCTGTCCAAATCCCAGTCAGATATACTTACGGCCGGTTTCACAATGTCTGGTTAACTTGCAGTTTAGTGCTAACCATAACTTAACCTATGAAAAAGTGTTTCACAATCGCTGGTCTGAAGGGAACCTTAGGTTAAGTGCTGGTATCTTTAACCCACAGAAGTTCCTTGGGTTAACTCGAGGTTAACTGTCAACTGTCAACTGTCAATTTTTTAAGGTTATTAATTTGTGATTCGGAATAAACATAATAATATATTGTATACAAGTAGTATACAACAGTACAAACTCAAAAGTTTTAAATATGTCAAATAACAGACAAATAAGAACGGAATAGAGCTGACAACATTTCTAAACCTATGTTCAACTGCTGGTAAGCAGACCAAAGGTTGTGAAACTGTGCCACATCTCAAAGTTCAAGTTAACCTGCAATTCAACCTTAGGTTTTGACTATCGATTGTGAAATTGGCCGTTAAGGTGACAATTTTTATGAAATGTAAAACCAGTACATAGAAAAACGGACGACCTTTTTTTAGGTTTTCACCTTTCTTTTGATACAACAGGTATAAAACAATACAAAGGTTTCAAAACCAGTACTGTCCTGGTAAAACCAGTACGAATGGTCACCTTAGGTATACTACGACCACGACACATAAATGGTATTTAAATGCCGATATAATTATTTGATTTGTTATTAAAACTTCTAAAATTATTTTAAAAATTCGTCGAGTTTAAGATACTTGAATAATAATTTAAAATTTTAATGAGGTGGTAAATATCGGGAAATGCATTTTTATTTCAACTTGCAACAGGACTGGGTTACAATTTTACTTGGTTTTATTATTTAATTTTTAAAAATGTCTAAAAAGAATGTAAAAACTTCTAGAATTTCAGACGCGAAAATAAAATCTATTTCGTTTAATACCATTTCCATTTTCTTCTGTTACAAAGGCAGGCAATGAATATAATCTGTAAAAAAACTAATTTAGCAATTATTTCCTTATACATATATTCGGATGTGATGGTTGTCATTCTGTATGTAAATACACATTTATTTTAAACTACATATTATGTAAAAGAATCAATATCAGTGCTTGGGCCAAGTAGGGTAGCAAACTAAATTTTAATTAAATTAAATACCAAATGATAATTTTTTGATTAAAAACCCGCGTCGAAATAGCATTTTATATGTATTCGTATAAAAATTGTAGAAACAAATTTTATATTTAAAATTATAATTAAAATATGTACATTATGAAGTTGACAAACAAGTTTATGCGAACTTTTATTTGGGTACATATTATTGTCTACTTTTTTTAAGTAGAAATATTGATTTCTTCAGTTCTAACCACCAACAGGGCCTATTTTACCATTAGGCACATTAGGTACGTGCTTAGGGCCCAATGGCTAGAAGGGCCCGAAAAGAGAGAACATAAAATCGTAAAATAAAAAACAAATACTGATAAAATAACCCAAAAATTGGGCCTCCGATGCTATTAGTTACACTCGAGTATTATAAGGGGCCCGAAAATTTGCTAGAGCCTAGTGCCCAACTCTGTTAAAAATAGGCCCTGACCACCAATTGTATTGAACAAAATGCATAATAAAATATTGTCATAGTAATACAAACTATTTATCAAGAAAGAGTTGGAAAAATTAACACAGTTATGACTTTTGGCAATCATTAGAATTTTATAATCTGTGGTTTGTGGTTTATTGAAGTTGTTGATTAAATGTATATTTTTATAACTTCGTGACTGATTATTTCGAAAACTTTATGATTCAAAATCATGGCGTTTTTACATTTTCATAACTCAGAAAATTGTGTTGTAATATTCATATTCGTACAGAAAAATAAGATTTACCAATGTCATTGTCACAGCTCAAAAACAAAACACGATAAAAAAATGTCAATGGAAGAAAAAAGTGATATTTTGAAAAAATAAAGTTTACGTGTCCGAGAATTTTATGAAAAAATTCTTTTAAAATGTTTTATCAACTTTGTTCTAAACTTTGCGAGAGTCCTGACTGTATGAACCACATCTTCACATTCTTATTTTACATCAAATCTCAATTATTGTACTGGATGTTGGATGTAGTAGAGGATGTAGAGGATCTTTTAAGTCTTGTATAAAATTTTATGAAGTTATTCAGTTAGATGCAGAATGCATGTATTCATATTATGTTACATACATACATACAATTTCTATCACACATTCATCGGGAACTAAACATCTAACCTGAAACGAAATCAGTCCGTGTGAATAATTACTTTTATTAATTGCTCGATTATATTGTTAATTATACTCAAGTATGCGAATAAGAACGTCAAGTTATTATGAAAACAGTTTCTTTCATAGGCACATAACTATAGATGATGTATGGTATAAACTACTATCGCGCAAGTTTATGCACCTTGATGTACTATACTTGAACAGATTATTTTCTTGCAGTGAACAGTGACGCTTGACAGCGTTGAAATTTGACTCTACTGACCTCATTCACTGAATGACCCGCCACTGGGAGTTCAAGCCAAATGGATGCTCCAAGCGGTAAAACTTTTGAGGCTCTTAAATTCAAGTTAGAAATACTATAAGTTGCGAGCTATATCCGTCACTGATCTCATTAATTATTAAGAATAATGCAACAAATAGCTGTAATTGGTAAAAATAAAATTTAATCAATTTATCACTTACAGATTGATGTATGGATTATTTTGCATCCATCCTCTTTGCAAATTATTATGAGCTGTTATTTAATCATTATTTAAATTAATATTATAGATAGTGATGATAACTTAACCCTTACTTGCCACATTTCTATGAAGTGACGTACTTAAACACTGGGGTGCATTGCACCCCAGCAATAAAACGTGTTATTTCAAATAATCTATTGAATATTTTAAGTTGCCAATTTTTTTATTACTTCTCAAGAGCTAATTTTTTGTAGTGGGCTTGGGGTATTCTACACCCCAGTGTGTCAAGTAAGGGTTCATACAACTTTTAAAATGCCAAATAATTTTTTTATTACAAATTATATTTTACTTTTAAGAAATGCATTTTTATTTAATTTTTATACTACATAGTATTTAATTATTTTTCTGAAAATCGAAAGCGACAATAATCTGAAACATTGAATTCTCGACAATATGCACCGATCGTAAAACTTTTAATAAAATATCATCGAAGACACTTTAACCAACACTTTAACTTATCCGGCTATGGCTTTTCGACAACCGTTTTTCTAGATGTTTTGCCAGTTGCTTCCTGTCCTTCGAAATCCCAAATTCGAACAAGTTTTTTGATTTTTCCCTTTCACAAGAAGAAAGAAAGGAAGAAACAAACACTTTGCTTTACTTTATAAAAAATTCCTAGATTATTTTAAAATTTTGATATCATTTTTGGGTTATGTTTGATTGTTGAGATGTTTTATTTGAACTCAAAGATAACATTTTCGACGGGCAACGAGGCAAGGAACGTATTTTTTCACTTTTCACGATGTAGGTAGATCTTATTTTTGGTTTAAGAAAAAGTAATGTCTCATTTGAATTAAAAGCGTTTTTTAAAATGGGTAATGGTAAATTTTTGCATATACTACATACACAATATAGTATATTATACCTACTGGTTTACTCTGTGTTTCGCCTCGCTAATACAAAAATTGATTGTCAAACCAAGTTCCACTTTTTATCTGAGTGATCAATGATACAATAATATATTATTACTAATAAGTATGTATATAATTTTAGCAAGTTAATTGTACTATTCTGATAATTCCTAATTCCTCTCTATAGACCTAGGATTTTTTATTAGAGATATTATATAAACTAGTCAGAAAACTATTTTTGAAAGTTTATGGACACCAATAAAAAAATGGATTTCTGATTTTTTTATTAAAACAGCAATATTGTTTTGTGATTTTTTATGTCATGTAAAGAAAATTTACATCATAATATGATGGATCAAATATTATTTCGGTACAAAAACTTTTTCTACAGTTTACTTATAAAATAATTAGGAAAGTAAATAATTAAATTTGAAGAATTTGTTATTGATATCTCTATTTTATTAAAAGAAGTTCTTCCACCGGTATATACGATAGATAGCGTGTTCATACTTAATAATATATAAACAGATTTATAGTTAAATAATAATAAATAGACAATATTACCTAAAGCTTAAATTATTAAAAAAAAAACAATCTTATAGGATTTGTGACGTCTCGTCTCATCCGAGACATCTGTCACTAACTTTTAACCGATTGTTTTAGGTTTTAATGTATCTTACGATTTTTTATAATTTACATTATTATAAACTAAAATTAATTAACACAATTAAGGCAAAGAAAAATTTTAGTTTTTAAAACTGTTTATGCACAACCTGCAAGATTATTTTCTATCAATTACATTATTATACAGTAGAATCCGCTTAATGTGATCACTTTGGGCCAAGAGCATTTTAATAGTATTAACCGATAACAATAAGCGAAACTTAGAAAAAAGCGAATTTTAGAAGACTTGGATTAGAACAAAATAGAAGAAAAAAAAGAAAGAAAAAGCGACCGGTTTCCAAAAAAAATGATCACAATAACCGACTGATAACATTATCCGTGATCATATTAAGCGGATTCTACTTATTAGAATATCAATAAAAAAATAGTTTTTAGATTTCTTAATTGTTTATATTATTATTATTATTAATAATATTATTATTAAATAATTATTAAATTGACATTGACAATTTTAGCTATAAACAATTGCAGAATTTTCTTACATTTAAAATAAAATAGTAATAAAAAATTAACATTTAGATAATAAACTTTTACCAAAATTTTTTAAAGGGGTATTCTACTCTAGAAGCCCGAATATCGGGCGTTTTTTTGAAGGTCGATAAAGCAAAAACACTTAATATTTTAACTACACATATTTTACAGTTTATTTATTTATATTTTAAGAAGTTCACAAAAAAATTTTCAAAAAAAAAAAATATATTTTTTACAAAGTTACACGCTGTTGAAGTAAAGGGGAAAATAAAAAACAGCTTGCCTATCTTGTCATGATTCCCACCCTTCTGGTTATCTCAAAAATAAAAACATAAAAACAAAATAAAAACTGGAATTATTTATCAATACAAATGTCATTATGGTAGGAACCAATAAAAATAACAAAATAAACTTTTCTCGCAGAATGGCGGCTACTCAAAAAAGAATTTCATATTTTTCAGTTATTTTTTAACTTTTCCGAATTTTTAAAAAATAGTAAAAATTGAAAATGTTGATTTTTTGTTGGTTCCTACTATAAAAGGATATATAAAGAAAATTCATGCCAAATTTCAAGAAAATCGGTCAATTAGAACTTGAGATTTTGTGACAAACACAATTTTTTTCCCCTCTTTTTCAACAACGTGTAACTTTGAGAAATATATATTTTTTTCTTTGAAAATTTTTTTGTGAATTCTTAAAATATAAATAAATAAACTGTAAAAAAAAACGAATGGTTAAAATATTAAGTGTTTTTGTTTTATCGAACGTCAAAGAAACGCTCGAAATTCTGGCTTCTAGAGTAGAATACCCCCTTAATATTCTCATAATACTAATTCATTGTATTCACATTTACTAATTATTAGAAGCACTGGAATTAGTTCACATTTACCGCGCTGGTATTTAAATTAATATGGATACGTACTTCTTTTAAGTACGTAAATACGTAATTGTAATTATTCAATAATTTTATGTTGACCCAGCTTGATTGAAAATTGATTGAACGTGAAAGATGCTTCAAAATTATTATTTAGTTTTTATCTACATATATTTTACACATAAAATAAATTTTAAAATACAACCAGAACATCTTCAATCAGAAATGTCGGTAGACAAAGAAGCGTCCATAACTGCGTTAGAGCGCAGTAAAACCACAGCTGCACAGAAGCAAATATTTTGCATAAGGATTATCATCATAATATACAAAGCCCTATTACCGTAAGTAACAATGCAAAAAAATCGCAGTGATGCAGCATTTAAAAGAAAATATCTACAAAGTTATCTTAAAAAGTATTGTAAAATACTTAGTTATATTTTATGTGAACAGTCTAGAAAGTAAGCCATTTTAGAACGCGCTTGATATATACTTACGTGATAATTACGGAAATACAATAACGTCACGTTTCTACATATATGTCTAATACAAAATTTTATCTTCTATCTTATTTTTTTGAAAATCGTTGATTTTCATTTAAATTTAATTTAATTAAAAAATTTAAATTAAAATTTAAGTTATCCTTATTTATAATATGTATAAAGTGATCAAACTATTCAAATATTCATATTTTTTGAATAGTTATGTCAACAAATGTCAATTTTTTGCAACAATTTAAAAAAATGACAAGCATATATAGTGAATTTACTTTAAACATGGTGTTTTATCTTTTAAAATTATTTTCCATACGTGTGTCACGCACTAATACTGTCCTCGGTCTTTTTCTCAGCAAACAAGAAAAAATTAACCTCCCTCCGACTCCTAAGCCTGCTTACGTAATACTTGAACGCCGCCTGAGTTTTAATATGTTTTACGCATATGTAGATATTTTATTTTATCTTTATTTTTCTGAATTGACCTATTAAAAAGTCATGTGATAGCTGTCAATAACGCTGGCAACCGTCGAAATTTCAAAAAGAAGAAAATTTTTACATTGACTAGACCATGGACTAGACATTGCCACAGAGCGTTATTGACAGTTGTCATAGATCTTTTTTGACATAGTATATAATATCATGTTCAGTGATTCCATAGTATATACAAGTTTCAAGTTAGCAATTTAGCGAATTAAAGTGTAAGCCCTGTATCCCACGGTTAAAATTTTCATCAATATTTTGATAAAAACAATATTTTGATCGTGGGACAAGTCGTTTTGATAAAAATTTACGATCTGTTAAAAATATTTTTATGGTGATTTCATGTTCATGTAACGACATGAACATGTCGATCGAAAATTTTGTTTAAATATTGATAACATTTTGACCGTGGAACACGGGCATAACGTATGTATCTAATTGTTTAAAATGGTTTTAACACATGCCGAATCCCATTAAAAATGCAAAATGAGAGACACCCGTATTATATTGTTCAACAAATAACAAATTATGGATTCAATATTAATATTTCTTTTCTGACAAGAATAGCTGTTTTTAAATTGGTAGAACACAAATGAAGGAATCTTAATAGATTTTGATGATCATATTATTATAGAATCTTCAAGATCATGTGGAAAGTCACCAAATGTTCTGCGTTCCCCAAGTCCGTTTTAAATTTTCTTCTTGTAAAAAAGTCCAAATTTTTCTATAAAAATAATTTTAAATTTAAAAAAAATTGGGGCAAGCTGAGAAAGCTTGTTTAAAAAATTTTAATCTAGATTTTCGGGGTTTACTTGACACTTGTGAAAATCACGATATTTTTTTTCAGAAAGCTGAGACTTTCTTATACACATAATTCGACATGGTGATTTTTTATATATTTTTAAAGAAACCGATTTTGTTAACGCTGCAAAATCGAAATTACAAAATTCAATATTTTCAACTTGCTTATAACTTCGGAACTCAACGATAGAAAAATTTGAAAAAAATTGTTTTTCGGCATGTACTTACTTTTCAAAAATTATATTTGTTATTTAATCATCTGACCCTCCGGTACAACTTCTGTTAATATTTAGGAAATGACCCATATACTATTAATATTTAATATTTCTGGAAATCGTATACATGTTTTATTAGCCATCTAAAACTGAACACAAACCCATGATAATTGTTGATTTTTATTTATTATTGCAAAACTGACGAGTCCTTAAAAAATATGATTCGTTTTTAATGCGACAAAATTCTGGAAACTTTCAATTAATGTTGTGTAATCAGCTCATCAGTTCTGATATGAACTTGAATAATATGTTACAATGGTACAACGTAAATGTAGCGCATCATCTGTTATAAAAATTATTGTAAAGTTGTGTGATGAAAATAAATCAACATAGATATACAAAATTGAAGAAGAAGTAGAAATGCCATTTTGAAAATTTGAAAATCTTAGGGATTCTTTTATTTACTTTCGAAAATACTAGGGAGACAATGCCAGGTTAGTATATTAACAATCGTACAATTATTGAATAAAATGAGAAAAATTTTGAATTAATATTATTTATAGAATGGATAACAGGCTGGTGATAGCTTCTAACAAGGTGGAACTCTGATGACCGTAGTTCTTATGCTTCTATACTTCTATCTTCCTGATGGTTAAACTTAAAAAATATAGATTAGAATATAAGGTAGATACAGAAAAATTCGAAATAAAGTTTGCATTAAAATAGCGAATTCGATAATCCGATAAAGTACCAACTTAAAAATTTTAGTATATAAGAACATTAAAAGATGAGAAAAGAAAATAACGGTTATCTATGGTAATTATAGCGAACCTATGTTTTTCATACTATAGCAATAAACACAATACACCAATAGTATAAAACACAGAAGTACGTGTCCGTCCGCATGATTCAAATTTAAGAACTATGCCTATAGTTTAAATAAGGCCTCTTGCTATACTTTGTATGGAAGCCTAAAACTGTAAAACTATACTGGAATAGTTCTTAAAGTTGAAACATGCGGACAGACAGACAGAGCCAGATGATAAGACTTCTTCCTATACGATGTATAGAAGCCTAATAAAAGGAACCAAAAATCAAGAACTTCCAAGAAAAGAGCAATAACTGGGGTTATCGCAGTAAGTGCCAGAGGTATTCAGCATCATTTAGTGGAAAAAGGACTTTATGGAAAGATTATAGCAAGAAAACCGTATATTTTACAAAAAGATATAAACAAGAAAATTAAATTCGCTAAGGACATTTGCATTGGACGGTTGACCGATGGAAAAATGTTTTACAGACGGATGAATCTAAGTTTAATTTGCAATATATTATGTAGTATTAGAGATTTTGTAAATTATATTAATTTATGTTGTAAATAGTGGTATTCTTTACCAAATAAAGTTATTATTATTATTATTAATATTAAATCATATAGTGATGGTGTTCGTTATGTAAGACGAGCAAAATTGTCTGATATAATTCGCACTATATACTGTTGTTGCAGTTGAACATCATTCTGGAAGAAACACAATGGTTAGGGAAGCATTTCATTATTGAGGTATAGATCCGTTACATGGAATTAGAGGCTTAATGGACGAAATTAAATATCACAAAATAATGGAAAATATAATGCTGCCATATGCAACTGATAAAATGCCTCAAAATTGGATATATCAACATGAAAATGATCCAAAACATCGAGAACGGTCTGTTCCAGAGTGGTTTGACACCAATAATATAGTGTTGACTGTAGCAAAATGTAGTGTAGTGGTATGGAGAGATCGGACGGTTGATCAAATGTCAAAAATTTTAGAATTCCGATGAGCTGTTTGACGCAATCACCGAAAAGTGGAAACTACTCTTCATCATTCGAGCTTTTGCATCGATTAATGGTATCAATGCCACGAACATAATATATAGCACACAAAATATTAAGCTTATTATAACAATATGTAAATTAATATTTTTATTTTATAGTATTTAAACAGCTTTCAAATAAAAGTTTCCAGAATTTTGTCGCAATGAAAATGATTAATTTCCTTCCAAGGACTCGTCAGTTTTACAATAATAAACAAAAAGCAGCAATTATTGTGGGTTTGTGTTCAGTTTTAGGTGACTGATGAAACATATATAGGATTATATATTATATAAAAAATAATAGAATTAATATGGTAGTTTGAAAAGTTTCCAGAATTTTGTCCGCTACTGTATAACACTGTTTTTCCTCGTTCATAATTTTTCACAATTATTAACCGTTTGTAAAGATTTAAAAGATAAAATAACAAAAAATCCATTTCTAAAAATATGTATGTAATGCGAAAAAATGCTAGCTTGTAGCGAATTGTGCCACGGCGAATTGTACAACTCGCGTCTATCAATTACTTCTTTTGGTGTTTTATAATAAGTTGGCAGAGAATGACATACAAGATTGTCCAAAAAGAGGTAAAAGAAAGGTCCTTTCGAACTTACTGTTGTTATAAAATTTATAGAGATATCGGTCATTATTCATTTAATAATACGAATTGGTGATTCCTGAGCTAGGCAATACAGGAAGGAAACGGGAAACTACTTTAGTATTATATTTTTCTGCTACTGTAGTCATCTTGGCTTAGCTATATTCTTCCAAGTTCTAAATTGAAATGAAACTATGGAAACATTTATATTCTTTAATAAACATTTTGTTTATGCTTTATAATAATATAAATTTTAAATAATATTAATCGATATACTATTATTATTAAACGTTCATTCTGTGATTTTCTTATTACTAATTGTAAATGTTTACCTAATGATGAATGAAATTAACCCTCTATTGCATGAATTTTTTTAATTCCATTCAGGAACACCGTGGAACGTATAAAATTGTAACGCACATAGGAAATCTCATAAGAAAATATCAAGTTTATGTTCCCATTTTTTGGGAACACTATGCAATAGACGGTTAAGCATTCACATCTAGAGATAAATCTTGTAACATATTATTATGTATATGTATATTGTAATCGTTTGTGAGAACCAATCAAATTAAAATATTTAAACTCCTACTCCCTGATAAGTGATAACTGCTGTAATTCGATTAGATCTTGCAACTGTTTACTGTATACAACACTGATCTCTAGGTGAATGTAACTTTAAAGTTTCAACTGTAATTTAATGGACAATTTGCATGATTTTTAATTTTAGCATATTACTATTCTGCATAACAACATATGTAATGTGTCTTAATTTTTTTAAATTTGGTTCACAAATAAAGCCAGAAAAAAATATTGAAATTTAAAACGTCATCAAAATGGCGAATAGTAACTAAAATTTGTTTACTTCATAACTTCATTACCGGTTGGTACTTGGTAGATACTTTAGTGGAAATTATACTACTGGTGTATTGGCACCAATTGTTGAGGCTCATGTCGTCACATCCTGATTTCCATCACGTGATTTTTTCAAATAAATTATAACATTTCATTAATTTTTTGCTGGCTGACAATACAGAATATTGATAAATCACTCAAATATTCTGATTATAGGTATATTGAACTATCAATAATTGCCATTTTGAGGTGAATTTAAATTTTATGCAAATTGTCCATTGAAATGTGTAGTTTCCACCACGGCGTAAAAAATTTAGGAACTTATTGTAATCACTACACCTAACCACACATAGGTACAAATATAATTTAATAGATGTTTATTTACATGTACCATATAATATGGTAATAATAGTGAATAAACGTTGATATTATTTAAACTGTGTGGACTTATTGAACAAAATGTATTATAAACATTATAATTAACACATTACCGTAACAAATGTGATTTTTTCACTCACACAGCACATCAGGTAATTAAATTATCCGATCTTAAATTATAACTTTTAAAGATTTCAAATATATAGTTAGTTATATTAAGACAAAACTTCAAGTTATTAAATTGTATATATGCAGTTTAAAAAAAAATAGTTGTTACTGTGTAGTATAAATTAATTTTTGTCACCCGAGGACCTGTGCAGATAAGATTTTATAATTCCTTGTCGGACGGTAATGTGTTAAGCGGTATTAGATTAAGTTATTCATATTATTTATGTTGTCCTCTATATAATATTCTATATCCTCTATAACAGAAAAAGTTTCGTTTCGAGTTATTCACATAGATAACTTTAAGCCTGTAGAATTAATGACTAAAAAATTTTATTTTGAAAATTTTGTTTATAATTTTATAAAATAATTAGTCAGTTTTATTTTAACGGTTCCGGTATAATTTTAAAAATAGTACTTTCTGATGTTTTATAAAAATAATTTGTTTTCATAATATGAGGCCAATTTCGTATCTACTACTTTTAACGTATCACTTCGAAATAAATATTTTCTATTCCTGGATTTTATTTGCTCTTTTGATTTTGTCTTGTTTCTTTGGAATTTCGCTATTGTGAGTATGTCCGTCAAAATATTTAGATATATGGGTAAATACAGTAAATATATGATAAACATGGGATATTGGATACATTTTCTCATTGAGTAAAAAACTACTGAGCATTCAATTGAAGAAACACAATGAACTGATGCTAAAATTAAAGAGAATCAAAATTCGAGATTAAAAATAGAGTGAATATTAAAGTGATACCTGAGAAATAATTTTGTAATGGGGGCCAGACTGTATCATAATGGCCGATATTACTAGATTAGCATTTTGATCATGATATTACAGTAAGTATTCACTGCTGATCATACCGTCGAATACAGACTTTTTAAAATTAATTTATAAAAAAATATTTTGAATGTTCATTGATAAAAAAACAAAAATATAAACTTCACTTTAGTAATAATGCTGGTTAGAATGAAATTAAGTGCACTATTCTTTGTCATAGGTATAAATCCTGATGTATATAGGTATGTTGGAAATAATATAGATATACAAATAGGTCAGAATGCCTATAAATAGATTATTAAATTAAAATTCACAAGTTTATGAACAATAAAAATAAAACATCCGATGAGATAGCAATAACCCATGGTTGAAAGCTCATAAAAGTAATTTCATTATTACTGTTTAATTAAAATTATAATTTAATATTACTTTTAATATATGTTGGTATATATATATATATGAGATTTAAAAAAATATAGATTAAAAATAATTTTTTATAACGAAGACAGGTATAAGAAGTAGGTACCTATATTACGTATGTAGATATTATTATATACGAGGTATATTATAAAATATTTATGTTCTCACAAATAATTATTGTATTGTATACTTATTAGTTATTATATACCTACTTATATAATTTTTATACTTATTACTCAATGCAAATTTTAGAATAAGTAATTCTTCTTCATTAAAGTTTGAATATAGTACATTAATTATGTCGAAACAAATCCTAATAGTCAATTAATGCAATGCATAATTATGGTGTTTTTTAATCATCGAAAAGCCTTTCTACTGTGGGTACTCACTACCTATCGCAGAATAAAGTTTGGTATAACAGAGTTTATAATTAAGCAATTAATGCAGATGAGTAAGATGATGTTTAGATAGTCTTTCAAAAGTTGTGAAATTTTTTTGTTTATCGTTGAACCAGAGCGAATCCAATGTTCGTTTTAGCAAATAGAGATCATCAAACGAAAGGAAGACGGCACTTAAACGTAATCTCGTTATCTATTTAAACTTCGTTAAAAGTTTAAATAACTTTTTAATATTTACTACAAACGCGTTATTTATTTGTGAATGTAAATGTAAATAAAATTATCTTATGCCATTGAGTAACGGACTAGATTTGCGCGCGTTTTAGCAGTAAATATAACCTTGAAATTTTTCAATATATGAAAGTAGCAAATAAGAAACGAATAAACTAAACCAAACCGCCAAAAGTTGTTTAACGGTTTACGCATTATCTAGCTTGCAGGAAATGGAATTTGCAGCGAGCTTTGGTGCGTGACAGACCTTGTTGCTATGGAAAGTTTGGGAGTGCCAGGGCCTCAATTCTGGCTTCTCATTGGTCTGTCCAAAATTCGAATATATATTGGAACCAACTAATACGATGCTAAAACTACTATGGCTAGCACATCGGGTTCTATTATGTTGCGCTATTTTTAAAATACCATTACCTATTATAAACAAATAATATTAACAACAATCTCTATACTGACTAACAATAAAGTTTACGCTATTTAAAATAACACGTCATAATTAATACAATTTTAAACGCTAATATAAATTTTATAACGATTACGTAACAAGTAAATATAAATAGTACTTATAATATTATAAAAATAAAAACAAGTGTCGTTACATACATAGATTATCCTTCTAAATTATTTATTTTGTACACCTAAATGACGATTGAACGAAAACAAAACATTTTTAATTTGCCATTGAAAATAAACATATAGTAATAAATGATAAAAGTACAAAAGTTAAGGTCATATAAATTAACTATCGTTGAAATATCCAATAAAATAAAAAACTATAATGGACGACGCTTTTTCAAAATAGTAACAGATGCAGGTAGGTATCTCTCTACAGGACTTGTCAAAATCAAACACCCTTTTCAAAAGGTGTAATCCCTCCCTTATAAACATCAGGGTCAAGGGGCCGTTCCAAATAAGGGCAGCCAATCGATCCACCCCTAAATAGTGAGAAATCGCCATTGCAATATAGTTTCCAGTATCACACGTTAGTTAATGTCTGCAGATAGGAAGTGCGACTTTCAAAATAACTTATGCAAACAATAAACAGATAACAATAGACAATGTAATTCATATTTAATAAGAATAAGTTTACATTATCAGCGTTCAATAATTGAAAATTCAGAAAATTGTTTGCTTGTACGATGCGGTAGTTGTATGGTATACATTATTCACACTTTGATGCCCAATGTAAATAAAATTAACTGCGGTTAATAATATTAGTTTTGTGAAAAATCGAACTTCTGATGAAGATGGAAGTTACGAATTGATACGTCGAATAAATAAGTTCACTAACGTGATTGTAGGTCTTCTAATGGATTAATAGGAGAGAGAAAAAGACTGACTAGTTATAATAAAAGTAAGCCTACTTCCTCTCCCCTGCTCACCCATCTGAATATCGGCCAAAAACCTTCCAAAAATTTTAAAATAAAGGAATGCCGATTTGAATTATGGTATAAGAGTTATCGTCGAATAGATTTAAAAAAAAAAGAAACCGCAAATTAAAATTAAAGTTTCACATCACAATTATTGTGTTGCAATCACTTGATGTGGCATATCCTGTTGGTAAAATTATAGAAAAATTAATCCATTGCGTCATCTTTGCGCGTCATCATCTTAGCAAGAAACCGTTGGGTTACATCGATCAACTAAAATTCAACAAGATGGCGGATTACATTTGAAATGCGGAAGTTACGAAAGTAGGTCGCGCTAAACAATTTAAAACTCGAATTTTTAATAAATATTTATTATAAACACTGGATATTGATAAAATTAACTGTGCACTAACTTACACTACAATCCAACCAAAAATGCACAAAGAAACGCAAATCTATTACGAACCAATATATACACTCGGAAGATATCTGCAGGAATAAGAAGCCAAGAAATTTCAGGAACACACAGCAGGTCTTCAAGAGTGGGGAAATCTATTAGGAGTTTGCATTGGTCGGGTAAGCTATCCCTACTCCCATATAAAGAGTGGTGTCCGTAGTTTAGACTGTGATAATATGCGCACTGAAATATGCTCTACGACGCTGCGAGAATATTTGGCTTTTGTCATGCAGAGGCGCAGGAAGAGCGAGAACAATACACTTTGGTCCTTATCTATCGACGACACGTGGCAGTTCGATGACCTCGCCACACGTGTACTGTGACTGCTATTGTTGCGCAATGCAATTTGCAATAAAATGCCATACGTCATTTATTTGTAAAAAATTAATACAATACCTAGGTATTTGTTATTATATTTAACAATCGAAATCGACAACCGAACTCGCACAGACCGCCGAAAACTACACGAAAACCTTTGTTATTTATAGAAGATAATAATTATTATATTTTAAACTTAAATTTATATATTATCTCCTTTAATTTTAAACTCCGATAATAAAAATTATGATAAAAGAAACACTATATGTATGTTAGAAACAAAAAGTTTCACACTAAAATTCTAAAATTATTTCTTAATTGGAACAATAAAAAACTTAATACTGTGCAATATAATTAAAACGGCGCAAGTTTGTTACGCGTACTTGTGGCAATACATACGAACTAAAACGAACAAAGATCACTTTGTAGTTGTACATACCGTGGTTGTACTACACACGTTACTAGTATCGATTAGGCACCGTCGTATGTCCTCGTATTTTATCGGTTACATGAATTGGGTCACCAAACGCATCCACGTGCCGAAATCGTCCTTGGCTTCGATGCAGTGAAATGATATTTCAACTGATATAGTTGATTATTTACTATTACGTTACACTTATCTAGTATTAATATATAAATTATACCGCTATACGCCCTAAATTTTATTTACTTGATAAATTGAAGTAAAAACATCATATAAAATTAATTATTAATATGGAAAAACCAGCAATTCTTTTTTCTATTATCCTCCTTGCGCAGTTGTTATAATTTCGGATATAAAACCCCAAGTCCCAAGTCGTAAATGTTAAAACTTTTTCGAAATCTAAAATAAATTATGAACATGATTATGGAACTTCTATAATATTATCTAGTATTTCCGGATATGTTCTCTCAATTCCAATTTTAGTTTTTTATGGTTTGCTCGGATTGGGGCAATTTTTCCGAAAAAGTGCTGAAAGTTAGATTCGAGATTAAAAGGAAAATGACCGATGGGAAGCTTTTATTGAATTAAATTGTACCTGTACATACTATATATAGGTATATGTACATATGAATAAGTTCAATATCTTTTTATGAATCTACAACATGCACAAACATGTAAAAGTTTTAAAATATTACATTACGTATTTTATAAAATCCAACTGATTTGTAGCGTCGAACAGCGCAAAAATAAACTGTAACACAGTCTATCTTAGTCGGGGAGCTGTCAGCATCCATTAACACAGATAAAACGTCAACATTTGATTTCCGTATATAAACTCGCACTTGCAAACTGTGTCAGTATAAACTGGTTCAAGTTGATAGTTGGGAGTTCATAACAATGATTTTCGATTAGCCTTCCAACGAAATGTTTTTTTTAATTAAAATCTTTAAAATAATTTATTTTTCATGTTTCGTAATATTAAGATATGTGTATTTTTCGTTCATTTTTTTAGTTCATAGCCAGCAAAAACGTTCACTAACCCAATCCACAGCGATATACAACTAAATGCTCGTCTCGACTTATCGAATGTAAATTCAAACTTATGACATCGGCCGTTGCGGCTCTCAAAAGGCAAAAAATAAAAATTTTTCTAACCAGTTGAAGGAACTTTAGAACCGTTAAGTTACTGAGATGATTCTAACAACTGTTGTGTATAGTATATATGAAATGCATACTTTCTACCAATAATAAAAACATGTAAAAATTTCAGTTGCAATGGAGAGTTTTTCTTTATTATCATTCTTGTGAGATCGAAATTTAAAAATTCCTATATGTGAGCAGAATCTTATTTGGGGAATATTTCATAACATTACGAGTGAATTTATACTATACAATACACTGAAAAAAAGGTACATCAAAAATTCATCATTTTTCAGCCGATGAACAAAATTCATCATATTGATGAAATATTCATAGTAGTGATGAAATATTCATTGTATTGATGAAAAAATCATTATAAAATCATTATGAAATTTGTTCATCAATATGATGAATTCTGTTCATCGGCTGAAAAATGATGATAAACCATTTTTTTCAGTGTACAGTAAAATCCCTCGTATCCTAATCGCGTCAACCGAAAGCCTACACGTGTAGGCAGACGGATTGATTACCTACGTTATAATGCTTAGTGCTTGTTCACAATGTACGTAAAACGTAAGACGAACATAAGACTTAAAAATATAATTACAAATAAAAGCTTAATGGAGTATCAAATAATATTAAAATCTTCAAGTTCACGACGTAGAATGTTCTTTTGCATATACTAAAATAACTCCAGTATTTTTCAATATTCGATTAACGTCTTATTTGTATTTGAAATTCTTACGTTTTATATATTTCTTACGTCTTATGTACATTGAGAACAAGCACTTACATTATAATAAAAACAAACAGCATTCTTAATGTCATAAAAATAAATAGTAATTTAAATTTGAAAGAGAGTTTATTCGCAAAATAAAATATTTTTATTCTATTCGTATAGTTTTGTTATTTTGTAACGCGTTTGTGACAATTTTGTTATTTATTTATAAATTTTATTTCTAAAATATAAAATTATTTTAAATATTATTTGTATCTAATAAAAGTTTTGCCAAAAAGGTGTAATTCTTTTTACAAAATTTGTATATTTAAATAAAATCATCAAGTTTGCTGTGATAAGAATAAATTCTTATCGTAATCAAGAATATTATGATACTATGTTTGCAGATTTGTTATATTATTTGTAATAGTTATACTATGTTATGGTATTCATTTCAAACTTCCATTTATCCGAAACATTCGCCTATCCGAACGGAAATGGGTCCCGTTCATTTCGGATACGAGGGCTTTTACTGTAATTCTAAAAAATTTAGGCAGGAGGTTAAAAAAGCAGAAGAACCTACATCTTGTACACGTACCCTCTAATAAGTACCTACACTTGAAAAGACATTTGATTTTACAAGTGGCGCGTATGGTAACATTTTGGGGCCTGAAGAATGAGAACGAATTATAAAAATAATGGTACGTAATAATCAGGGCTAGGAAATTTCAGCTCTTTTATTTAATATGCACTTCAAACCACCAAAATTAGCGCCACAAACGGCACCAAATAATGAAAAATATGCAAAATAAAATTGTCAATCAATTTTATTATTTTTTTTATAAATGGATCTTTTAAATATTTATTTAATAACTGCAGATCTTTCAAATTTAATATTCTAGTTTTAAAAAAACCAAAAAACACGCTTTTATGACGCTCTAAAACGCACTAAAAACTAAAAAATAATTAAATTTAACCCTTTCGGACACCTTGTAGTCAATTGATAATTGGTGACTGAAAGGGTTAATAAACTAATTCAAAAAGCTTGGAGCGCGTTTTGGTTATGTGTCTTTTAATTAATTTAGTCAAAGAGCTCCACGCTTTTTGAATTAGTTTATTAACCCTGCCAGTCACCAATTATCAATTGACTACAAGGTGTCCGAAAGGGTTAAATTTAATTATTTTTTAGTTTTTAGTGCGTTTTAGAGCGTCATAAAAGCGTGTTTTTTGGTTTTTTTAAAAGTATAATATTTTATTTTATACTTTTCAGTCTTAAAATAACTTTAACATAATTATTACTGATTCAGAAAACATTTAAGGTTCGCTTAGTTATTTATTTATTTTTTAAACCTTGAATAGTAGTGTCGATAGGAGATCGTTACATAGCTAATCATGCATTGTCATCTAAACTATACGTGTATGCAAAATTTCCGCTCAATCGGAAAACGGGAAGTGGGTCAAAAAAGCGTTTTTTTCAATTTTTTTTTCGAAAAATGTGAAATTTTTTTTGCAAAGTGTATTGTCATCAGGGACGAATCTATCTGCAAAATTTCAGCTCAATCGGAAAACGGAAAGTGGGTCAAATTAAGCTTCCAAGATTTTCTTACATATAGTTAGTTACAAGTAAAGCTAATTAATAAAGCATATTTTTCATTATTTTTCATTTTCATTTTAGGTACTGTTTGTGGCGCTAATTTTGGTGTTTTGAAGGGCATATTAAATAAAAGAGCTCCAATTTTGCATTTTTATTGCTATAACTTCCGAGAGCCCTGTGATAAATAATAGGTACATGTCGCTGGCCCCCCCCAAATCGAATTTTTGATTAAAATTGTTGTCAAACGTTTGAGCTTCGTTTGAGCCTCAATGAGCTTCTATTTTCATCGTTTGAGCCTCAACCGTCGCGGAGCTGTTCGCGAAATCTTTCGGGGGGGCTGTAGACATGATAGCCCCCCCCAAGTTGAATTTTTGAGTAAAATTGGTGTCAAACGTTAGAGCTTCGTTTGAGCTTCAATGAGCTTCCATTCCCGCCGTTTGAGCCTCAACCGTCGCGGAGTTATTCGCGAAATCTTTGGGGGGGGGCTGTAGACATGTTTTTCAATTTTTTGTCTTTTTTAAATTTTTTGCGTAATTTTGGTGTCAATCGATAGAGCTTCGTTTGAGCTTCAATGAGCTTCCATATTCATCATTGTAATTTAATTATTTTCAAAGCTATAGTTTTTTAAATTTTGTGCACCTCCGAGCAAGTTGCGCTGGAAACCTTTAATTTTAATTTCGTAAACAACTTTTTATTGAATTTGTAAACTAATGAATTAAACTCCAAAAGTAAATTTTTACAAAAATATGTTTTATTAGTTAATAAATTTTAGAACTTACAGTAGGTACTTATTAGTCAGATCTTATTATTATTAACTTAAATGATTATACAATTATTAGATTATTGAATTTTCCATTGCGATTTTAAATTTGCTACCACTATTATAGTAGTGCAATACCCGTTTGCTTAATTATTTTCATTTTACCTGATTATTGCGAATGGATTGGGTTGAGAGCTAGTTTTATTATTTTATTATCGCTCTACAGTAGATTTATATAGAGTTAGTCGTAGACAGTTCTGTAAAAAAATTGGTTTTACACAAAATTCTCTTTACAAAGTCGAATTGTTAGCTGAAATTTATAAATTTATGTTTAAGCATGAATTATGTTTGATTACCGTCATGCGAGCGTCAGCTGCCCGAAGAAATGTCCAAAATTGTTGAAGGGGGGGGGGAGAGTATGAAATGAGATGTAGATTTTGTACTACTTTCCTTTCAAATCATCAAATTTCCTTCTGAAATCGAGATCTTTATTTAAGGATTATTTAAGATTCAATGAGATTTTAGTTTCATTTTTTAAGTTGCCAAGACTTGAAGATTTTTCTATGATACACTCGCCCCCTCCAATTTTAATATACACAGTAAACTAAAAAACTATTTTTCGGTGCCCCCCTTCCCCCGGCTGTATGTATCGAGTACCAATGTTTGTTTACTAAAAGAGACATGTTTAATTAAGGGAATTTTAAAATACGGGATTTTTACACTTTTCAGGCTTTTTTGGCGCCTTTTAGAATTTGGCGCCTCTTTGAATCAAAAAAACTATTTTGCTTGAATAATTTGTTTTGAAGCAAACAAAATTTAAACAAAAATTTGTTTAGATCAAAATAAAATTTTTTATATTTTATTGTAGTTAACCAAGAATTTAGATTCCTTCAGTTAAATGTTTTTTTGATTTAAATAAATTTATTCGAACAAAATAGTTTTTTAGTTTACTGTGTATATTCAAATTGGAGGGGGGGGAGTGTATCATGGAAAAATCTTAGTCTTGGCAACTCAAAAAATGAGTCAAAAAACTCATTGAATCTTAAATAAACATTCAATAAAGATCTCGATTTCAGAAAGAAATTTGTTGATTTGAAAGGAAAGTAGTACAAAATCTACAACCCATGTCATACCCCCCCCCCTTTAACAATTTTGGACATTTCTTCGGGCAGCGGAAGCTCGCACGACGGTAATCAAATATAATTCATGCATAAACATAAATTTATCAATTTCAGCTAACAATTCGACTTAGTAAAGAGAATTGTGTGTAAAACCAATTTTTTTACAGAACTGTCTACGACTAACTCTATATAAAAATAATTGAAAAATAATGAAGAATAACTTTCTGCTATGCTTGTAGAATATGTTATTTCATGAATAAGTACCTGAAACTACGCAGCTAGATGTTCAGATTAACGATTTGAAGAGTATTTAAAGTTACTTGTAACTTGTAATATTAGTAAATTTTCATTATGAAACTGGGCCCTGTAAGTTCTAAAATTTATTAACTAATAAAACATAATTTTTTAAAAATTTACTTTTGGAGTTTAATTCATTAGTTTACAAATTCAATAAAAAGTTGTTTACGAAATTAAAATTAAAGGTTTCCAGCGCAACTTGCTCGGAGGTGCACAAAATTTAAAAAACTATAGCTTTGAAAATAATTAAATTACAATGATGAATATGGAAGCTCATTGAAGCTCAAACGAAGCTCTATCGATTGACACCAAAATTACGCAAAAAATTTAAAAAAGACAAAAAATTGAAAAACATGTCTACAGCCCCCCCCAAAGATTTCGCGAATAACTCCGCGAAGGTTGAGGCTCAAACGGCGGGAATGGAAGCTCATTGAAGCTCAAACGAAGCTCTAACGTTTGACACCAATTTTACTCAAAAATTCAACTTGGGGGGGGGCTATCATGTCTACAGCCCCCCCCAAAGATTTCGCGAACAGCTCCGCGACGGTTGAGGCTCAAACGATGAAAATAGAAGCTCATTGAGGCTCAAACGAAGCTCAAACGTTTGACAACAATTTTAGTCAAAAATTTGACTTGGGGGGGGCTATCATGTCCACAGCCCCCCCCAAAAGTTTTCGCGAATAACTCCGCGACCGTTGAAGCTCAAACGACGGGAATGGAAGCTCATTGAGGCTCAAACGAAGCTCAAACGTTTGACACCAATTTTAATCAAAAATTCGATTTGGGGGGGGCCAGCGACATGTACCTTAAATAATAGTAGGTAAAAACCAAATTTATTCTTACTTAGTAACAAACAAAAATATCTAAAGAGAAAGATGGCATTTTAAAAGTATAAAAAAATATATTGTCGAAACAATACAGGTTAATGAGGAATTCTCATGCATTAAAAAAATTTTTTTCTGACAGTTTGTGTTCAAAGAATGAGATTGTGTTTAATTTTTTTGTGCTATTAATATTAAGCCCACAATTAAATGTTTAGCAACCCAGCTACGACTAGAAGGTGTTACAAAATGAATAGGGATTTTACACTACCGATGGTGGCGCTAGCGACACCTTCAATATGTCTGCCATAGCAAGTATACCTCGGTAGAATGTTGGTTTAAAAAAGACTGAAAGACTGGTTTTTTTTTAGATTAAACACTGCACTGAATTTAAAAATCTCAGGAAAACTAACTCGAACACTGTTGAAACACGTTAAAGACACTTAGGTATACTTGATGGACTAGTTACAAAAGCTGCGTGTGGTGGCGTTTGGTTAATGTAAAATCCCTATAAGATATATGTACAGTCAAACCTCCCTAACTTGAATCCCAAGGGAAAAAAGTTTGAATTAGAGGAACTTCGAGTTATGGAGATAAAATTACACGTAAATATCTGACAAACCCATATATTTTTCAAAAAAAAATTTCACTGTAAATCCATATTGCAGTGTTACCAAATCGGTATTAGAAGATATTTTTATAATTTAAAAATTTGATTTTATGTATTGCAAATAAAAATTGTAATTGGCTTGAGTAAAAATTTTGGTTTCATTTTTGATTGGGAATTGTTCAAGAATTGGACAGAATTTGGATAAGTTGAATTTTGGATTTGGACGATCGTTGATTTGAATTTGGAGCCGTTAATTAAATTTGGATGTTAAAATTGCATTTTGGACAAATTTATTTATTGAAGTAGAAAGATTTGTGCATGGCGAACACATGCCACGATAAGCCGCCTTAGCAATCGCCGTTCCATTTTATGAATGCGGAAATTTGTTTTAAAAATTGAATTTAATAATTTGAATAGGAAATTATTTTATGGAAAATTTTTTTATTGTCTTTGGATAATTTATTTTGAAAATTTGATATGAAGTCGCAGGAACCGACTCCTCATCGACAATACGAGTTAGCCGTGGTAAATTAAAGTGTGGAGAAGGCTTCTGTGGGAAAATATTGTTTTTTCCCAAAATACCACTACAATATATTTTGGTAAGACAAAGACAAAAAAAAGTTAAAAACGTGAAATTTTTTAAAATTTGTTCTAGTGCAGTCTTAAATGTCTCGAAATTACGAACCCCCAAAATTAAACGCTAGTATCATGGGAACCCCCCAAACAAATCAGAAGTTTTAGGTTCCATATATCACTAGCAACCGCTTGAACTAAAATTTTCGAAACCAATACTAAATCTTGGCCATCAATTTTAGATTTATGGATTTGGATATAGGTTTTTTTTGAAAAAAGGGCAACACGCTAAGATCAGTAATTTTGTATAATTATTATCTTCGAAATCATTGTTGAAGTATGCACTACTTTTCATTGTAAAACGGTACGCAAAAAAAGCGCACTCCTCCGTTTCACCAACGATCCAACGAATTGCAATTCTCCATGTTGTGAGCGAAATCTAGTCAGTTAGTTGATGCATACGCCGCGCCGTTTGTTTAGCGAAATATTCTTTAAGCTGTAAGAATATTTAAAAAATTTTTTGGATATAGCTAAATGCGGTTGTGAGACGTTTACGTGGAGACCTAATTTTTCCATTTTTAGGAAAATTGTTTTATACATTTTTTTTATAGTCGATAGTCGGTAGTCGAACGGATTATTGCAAATGACAAAAATTTAAAAATTAATACTTCGTAATTATTTAAATGATAACATTTTTTGTTTCTTATTTAAACAATAGTAGAAAAAATATTGTGTGAAACACATATGAAAAGTATCTTTTTCCGTACACGGCGTATTTTTTTATCTCGGCTAAAGCCTCAATAAAAAATCTCGGAAAAATGGCACTTTTCATTACTCGTTGCACAAATAGTTATTGTAGTTGATCATTATTTGTTGTTATATTATGTGCTGAATTAACGTTAATTGGGTTGCCTATCGAGTTCTTCGATTCTAACGTGGGATTTTTTCACGTAAAAAGATATTATGTATTGTTTTCGGCTATTATTTGATTTTTTGTTTTAGTTTCTTGATAATTCGTCTAAGAAGTATTATTTCCATGTTTGATACATCTTCTGCGACACAATTTGAAGTTAGTGGGTATCACCTGCCAATTTTTATGTCTGTCTCTACAGCTCTCGTGGAACGGTTGACTGCAAACTTTTAAATCTACTTCTTCAGTAACCGATTTTTTGTGTAAGTGTGGGAATTATAGAGAAATATAGTACCATTGGATACTCAACATGAGCCTAAAGAAATAAAGAATAGACTTCGAGGTTATACCGATGGAGTGATCGGTGAGTATCAGTGTTTGCATACAAGGTAAATAATATAGATAGATATTCTTTATTCAATTTTAAATATATACTTTATACAATGCTAACAAATAGTTATAAATATATCATCTATTATTAGGTTAAACCCTTTGTTAGAATTAATTATTTTTTACAGTCGTTATAAGTTTTACGTGAAATACATTTATTATAGTTTCAGGACAAAATTTTCAAAAACCTGATCGATTAACTTTTATAATTTGATAAGATCAAATAACGAAAAGGAATAGGATTAGGAACGGGGGACAGGTTTTTAACATAGGTAAGGTGTGGGATTTGCAATTAAAACTAAGGTATTACAATCAAAATTACAACACTTCACATTGTCAGCACTATACATCACATCACATCACAGTAATGCACTTTAGTTCCTGGAAGGATCGATTACGCATAGAAATTGAAACGGCGCACTAAAATTGATTTCAATAATTTGTTCTTCTTTCTCGATATGGTTTCGTCAGCCAGGTCATGACTTCCAATGCTTTGGATGCTTGGATCAACTTTTTCAGAAGCTTCCCTGTAGTTTTTTTTATAAAGTCTCCAACAAAATCTATTGTGTTATCGTCGTGCATAATATGTTGGATGGTGGTATACGTTGGATAGTTTTTAATAATTTTAAGAAATTTGTTTTGTTCACGTTGTAATGCAATTAAATTACTTTTTGCCGCAGTTCTCCAGATACTACAACCGCAAGTCAGTACCGACCTAGCACAAGTCAAGTACTACGATACAGGAGTAATTTGTATTCTTTCGGCAGGCTTACGTCATGCTTTATCAGTGGATATAGAAGATGAAGTACGAAATTTGTTTTCTGAACACGTTTGTTTATCGCTTTCTTCCATGTTAATCGCTGATCTAGGATTAACCGAGATATTTTTTGTTTTTTTGCAATTCGACGTTTACACCATTGATCATTATATTGATTGTTGGATTTTTTCTGCTGTTGCTAAACATCGTGGCTTCGGTTTTGTTCACTTTTAGTTTTAGCTTCCAGTTGCTGAAAAATTTGTAGATTAACGCAAGATGTTCATTAATGTATACGACAGCGATTTCCTTAATCAAACTTAATGAATAAATTGTCATGTCATTAGTATGTAACCCAGATTAGTGTGTGGGTGCTTGAGTTTCAAGAGAATAACCGATAAATATACTACTAGGCAATAAAACCGTTAAGTTTGAGCACTTTTACGTACATGGGAACTGTAATAACAAGAAAATCAAGGTGCAAAAGGCAAGAATCGGCCAGTACAAGTAATGCATTTGATGTTGATTCTCAATAATAAGGTGCTTGCCAAGACAACGACAAGCAAACGACTACCTTGTCGTGAGCTTACATATTATCTGCGGAACGATCATAAGGCCATTGTGATGCTGGAAGTGTGAGAGAAGAAGATTTTGAGGAAAATATACAGTGGAAAGTACAACATGTGTATTTAAACGGACAATGGATATAACCGAGTTATACGGAAAACCGAGTATAGTTGAATGTGTTAAGGCACAGAGGCTGCGATGGTTGAAACATTTAGTGAAGATTTGGGGCACAAAACAAATAGGTAGACCAATCAACGCAACGGTTGAAGATTTAAATAAAATTAGATTGGATGATTGGAAAGGATACGCTCGTGACAGAAAAGAATGGAATGCGGTGACAAAAAGGTCATGATCCTACTAGGTTTGTAGCTTATTAATAGCTTATTAAAATAGCTTATTAATCGTGAAGTAGATTGTGTGTCACGAGGCGATTAGTCGAGTGCTATACAATCCACATACGAGCCATTAAAATGCATCTATTAATATGTATTTTCTAACAGAACTTAAAAATGTGTAAAAATTTACATGAAACATGTTATCCAAATAAAGATCACTGAAGAACAAAAGTTACACTCATTTGATAAAGAAGTATATAAAAGTGGCTTCAAAAGTATTCGTACAATCTTATGTTACCAATGTAAATTGCACATTTTGAAACCGTTTTTTGAAGTATAAGTAATAGCTTTTACCCCAAAACTTTTTAGACATTTTATGTTAAAAATTTCATTGTCTTCAATTTTGTACCTGTACATTTTTCTATTTTTAACCGACTTTAAAAATGGAGGAGGTTCTATGTTCGTCTGTATGTATATTTTTTATGTATTTTCACGCAAAACTTATTTGTTTATTTAACCGATTTTAATCATTCTTGTTGATTTGGATTCAGCATAGTTCTAAGGTGGTCTCATTTTAATTTCGTTGGTATTTGACCTTGAACTTCGAAGATGCAGCTGGAAACTTCTCATCATTTAATAAAAAATAGTGATTAGTAACAAGGTAGATACCCAATTATGGCCAATGACGTGCTGGTCTGGATTGGACCTTCAAAAAGCAGTGTTTGCTAGAGTTGTAATTTTAAAAGTAACACTTTAAAACAAACAAAATTTGCCATTACAATACGGCCATTGGCCGTAAATGGGGAGGTTACTTTAGGTTTATGACAATCCCAGAATAAAGTACATAGGTACCTAGTGCTTCTGTCTTCATCTACCGTTTCAACTAGCCATTGTTCCCTCATTAGTAAGGCCCGGATTTTTAGGCACTGAAAACTTTCAAAATAGGCAGGCAAATAGGCATCAAAAAATTAGATTATAAGCACTAATATAGGCAGTCCAAAATAAAAAATTTAATTATTAAAATAAAGAATATAAAATAAATATAAAATTTGTACAAAAAATTTAATTTATTCAATTTAACTTTTAATTTAACAATAAACATTTACATTTTTCAAATATTCTGGAGTGATAAGCAGCAGTGTGGCGTAAAGCACACAGGTGCAGACTACGGAGTGTAAAACCGTGGTTCTAGCCCTGGTGGCGCCGAATACACTGCTGTAATCTAGTGGCTATTTACTATTTCTAGAGTTTATAGGATATATCCTCAACTTTCTTAGTATTAAATAATAAATAATAATAATAAAACTTCTTATGTTGTCCGTTAAAATTTGTTTGTACGCAGAAAATGACCGCTCCACGTCACAAGAAGTTACAGAAGCATATTTAAAATTTACTTATTTTTTTATATTTATTATATATTCATATTTAGATGGAGCCATCTAAGCTTCTAATTTTATTTGGTAACTCAGGTTTTTCACCAAAAGAGCATCCAATCGTGCAGAAAAAAGTTGTACAATCCTACCCTTCTTTCGATTGTTGTTGCAAATTTTCAAATTTGCTAATATTGGTATGCAATGCTTTTCTCTTAGTTTTTTAGCTCTTAGGAAGATAATCTTTACTAAATTTTTTTCAAGATTAGAAGCTGTAAACGCCTCTTGTGCTTTCTGTATGCAGTCAGCAGTATTGAAATCAATAAAACTATCAATGACTTTTCTTACATTTTCAAAACTTTTATGGTAAAACACTGCAGCCCTGATCCATGTGCCCCATCTCGTCAGCATAAGCTTTGGAGGCAATAGAATACAGTGAGTAACGAACATATCCGGACACTCCTATATTAACAATGTAAATTGCACATTTTGAAACCGTATTTTAACCTATAAAAATCGCCTTTACGCAACAGTTTTTGGACATTTTTTGTTAAAAATTTCATTGTCTTCAATTTTGTACCTATACATTTTTCTATTTTGTCTCCCCATTCTTAACTGATAGCGACTTAAGCAAGACTCTGTAAAATTCAAAATATATTTCCGTTTCTGAATTATTATATTCCATGGTTAAAATTAAGAAATAATTGAAATAAATATTCATTTAGACCAGTTATAGGATAAAATCAATTGGGAAAAGCCATTTAGACCCAATTTAAGAAAAAAAGCACTAAATGTAGAAAATAGGCATTTAGGCATTTTAAAGAGTGGTTTAAAATGATCGCAAAGTCGCAAAATACATTTTGCTGCAAAAAGAATTTTAAAGCCTGTACGGAATCAAAATAGGCAAATGCCTACAAATCCGGGCCTTATACTCATTATAGAGAAGCATCCTTATTAGATCTACCCATCACTTACAATTGTAAAATAAAAAATTTTTAATAAAAAAGAAAACCGACTTCAAAAAGTAGTTAACTAAAAAGCAAAAAATAAATATTTTTTACAGTAGAATACAGTAGAACCCCGATTATCCGTGCGCGCACTATCCGTGAAGCGGATAAGTTGTATAAAGTCATATTAGATAGCTATTAACTTCATTATCCATTCAAAGTCTATATTTACGCCAAAAAAGAGTACCCAGCCTTCTGTTTATGCAATTGATGGCTCTAAAAACTTTTTAGATGTATCATAATCACCGTCGACTTTTCTTTGGATTTTCAAATTTTAATATTATTTGCCATTAAAAAGCAGTGTTTAAGCGTGAGTTATACTATTTTATCTGTTTCTGAAAAATTGTTCGAAAAAATGTAGATGTTTGGTTGTATGATCTATCATTGAATATAGATACTTCTTGTAACAATTTATTGTCGAACAATAATTGTTAATGCTACGCCAATGGTTTTTACTTCTGCGCACCTCGTAGCGCTTTAATTGATCAAGTCTATCTACTTATAAACGCTTAGGGCAGATTTGATTAAACAGTGAAGACAGACGTAGTCAAATTTCGTTCCGATTTGATTGTGGCTGAATATTTGTAAAAATAAACCTACAAGTTTTTCCAATCTCAACGTAAAGTCGGTCGTTAACCGAGTTGAAGAGCTGCGCTATACTTTTTCAATATTACCGGTTGTCTTCTTGGGGATTTGCAAACCTGGAGAATTCAATCCAATTCAGCCAATGCCAGCAAGTTAAGCTGTATTATTCATTTGAAAGTACGACAGGTGTCAGTCGTATACAATATTTTTGCTCTACCAACCATCTGTGATCGACGGCCACTGTGTGTTTGTGTACATCAAGTTTGTGCTACAGAATAGTGTTGGTCCCCACATCTTGTTCGGGTTCCAGTCCGACTTTCGCCCGCAGCAGTGTGCAGGGAGCTTTTTTCCAGCAAACTGCAAGTGGCCGACTACCAGCAAGGCTTCATACCGACGAAACAGCAGGTGGGTAGGGAGCATCATCTGTCGTTATCTTATCTTGTAAGCAAACTGAGTACTCGGTGAGTATATTTTTTGCCTTCCTTTCCATGCTGCGTGGTTTTGGCAAAACGCCGGAATTTCTCGTGTATTGTGAAGTACTTCAAGCTGGTACATTTGTGCTGCCGACATCAATTACATTTTGTTTGGAAATTGTCGTACCAAATATTCAAAGTCAATATACAGTTATTTGTGATTTTGTGTTTCATTTAGTAAAAGGAAGTAATTTTATATTTATTTCAGGACCAGCACTCTTTGCCTCCATATTTAATTAGAGTTAGTTTTACTATCTGGGCATCGCCACAAATTATTACTGGAGATCACCTATTCCAGGTGTGGTGAGAAATTGCCGTAAGGCAAATTTCATTACATCCTTCTACATTGCACATACAAATCTTAACATGAAGTTACTGTAAAAGCAGCTTCTTCAGGCGGAAACATAGGTATACACATGCACATAGCAAGGCATGGACGGTGAGGTTTTACTGTCCTACTAGTTATTCGAAATAACGCCGAACAGATTTTTCATCATCAGATACACATTAGCCTGCAATGATTCATGTTGCGACTAAAACTTCCAAATCAAAATATGCACCGGAACCTTTCAGATATGCTTAAGGCTAGGATATTGCGATGCGCTCTTGTATAACCAGCTTGCATTCAAAAACGGCTGAATAGATTTTCTTCAAATTTTTAAATTATATTAACGATAAATTAACGACTGTTGTAAAATAATTTTTTTTTTGCAATTTGTCTAATTTAGAATGAATTGTGTTTAAATACCCCATTTGCAATTTTTTTAACAAAAATTAAAATAGATTAAATAATTACTAACAAAGAATTATCAATTAAAAAAAAAAAAAAATTGGCCAGGTGCAAAAAAAAATAGTAAAGCACCTTGCATTAAAAAACGGCTGAATGGATTTTCTTCAAATTTTGAAATTATATTAACGATAAATTAAGGACTGTCGTAAAATATTTTTTTTTGCAATCTGTGTAATTTAGAATTCATTGTGTTTAAATACCATATTTGTAATTATCAATTAATAACATTTTACTTATATAAATAATGTACACGTCTAAAAGAATTCATAAAGACATTTTTTGAAAATTTATTTCATCTATAACACATTATAAATGAAATTGCATATAATTGTTATATTAAAATCAGGCGGGAATAATTTGAGATGAAATGAATCATTATAGTTCAGTCATTATCACAAAGATGGGTACGTGTTGTGTTCAATTTAAAGCAAATTTACAGTTGCCTGTTTTATACAGTCGCCCAAATAAATCGAAATGATAATTTGTAACTCATATATATTTTGAGTTACAATGCTAGAAATATTTTAAATGTTCTCCCGTCTTATCTTATCTTATCAACACAAAAATATTTTGCGGTGTGGATTTGCGTTTCGTTTCAAATCTACCACCAATGTTTTAATACCTATGTTTACTTTTTAGATGAATACAAAAATATTTTATTAAATAATATAAATTCGCATAATTTTAATTCGATTAAAATAGCATACAATATAAGTGTAGGTAATAAATGAATGTAATTTTCTATAATCAAAATAAATAATATAATATTATTATAAAAATATTCAAATTTTTATTTTCTTCAGTATTGAATTATTGTACTAACAAAAGAGTAAAACCCTTCAATACACTTCTGAACAATCAGCTTCTTTCTCTTTCGAAAATGGTTAAACATGGTTACACGTACAGCATTAGACATGATTAGACCCAGTGCCGGATTACACTATTACAGATATTAAGGCAGAAAAGGCGGCTGCCTAGGGGCCTCGTTAATTTTAGGAGCCTCGTGAAAACGGAAAAATATATTTATTTTAATTATAAATTTTCATTTTAAAGTTTATCAAGAATCTGTGTTTTAAAGTACATAGTAGTAAATATAAAAATATTAGGGGGGGGGGGTCAAGCCGAATCTCACCCACTCTCACATGGGGGTGAAATGGGTCTCGGCAAATATCATGTAATTTTTTGTATCTTACTAGTCCTAAATAAAAATAATTAAGGGGTAATGTCCACCAAATTTTTATTTTTTTTCCAATTTTTTTGTATTGGCTTAAATCATGCTAAAACTATCATAGAATCAAAATCTACAACGCCCAAGTACTGATCTAAACTCAAAATTCGTTTAAATCAATTTTAACCGAACAACTTTTATGCTGCAAAATCACTATCAAAATCAATCGGTGAGCAGTAGAACTGAAAAAGTTTACATCCGATTGACTTGAAATTTTAACTCTAGCTTTTTCATTAGATTATCTAGTGAAGTACATACGATTTTAGCGATTGATTAACAACAAAAAAGTTATAAACAATTAAAGTTCATTTTTTTTGTCGAAAAAAAATTTTTTTTTTCAAATATTTTATTGAGACTGTTTATTTTAATTATTGAGTAGTAAAATTAAAAACTAATTACGCAAGTAATAATTTTCTAGAGGACCCCGAAAATTTTACTACCTAGGGGGCCACAAATGTTTAATCCGACAGATTAGACCCCACGGCTGCTTAAAGGGGTAGGTATTCTAGTTTAGAGGCATGCATTTCGGGCGGTTTTTGAAGCTTTGTACAAACGAAACAAAAAATATTTTTACTATCAATTTTTTTATCATTTATTTATGGATATTTTAAGATTGCATAAAAATTAACCGAGAAAACCCTCAAAATTCACAAAGTTATGAGCTGGCAAAGTGGGAGGTCCAAAAAAAAGGATGTTCTAATGTTCGAATGTACCGATTTATTTGAAATTTGGTGTGAATGTTCTTTATCGATGCCGTTATAGCATGAACCGTGGAAAAGTAAAACAATTTTTTTTTCACGAAATGGCGGCCGTTAAAAATTTTTTTTTTTACTTTATCATACAAAATATGAAAAAGTATTGTTATCGTGCAGAAAAAGAAATTTGAGATTGATTTTGATGAATTTAGGCATATTGGGGTTCCAGAAGCGGAAAATCATCATTTCCAAAAAATGTCTGTAATCTGTATGTGTGTGTGTATGTGGTCAAATTTACCTCAACCTCTAGTTCAAAACGTAATAGGATTTTTTTAACAAAATTTTGTATTTAGTATTACTGATATATTGGGACTTAGAACTGATTAGATTTTGGTTAAAATCGGTACACGGAAACGCAAAAAAAATATTTGGCAAATTAAAAAAATTATATTTTTCTTTTTCTCAAATTTTAGATTTTTATTAAATTCTTCTCTATAATAATAATATTAAAAAAGTATTAATCAATAATCGTGTAAATATCCAATTTTTTTAATTATTCTTTTTTCAAATGTAAAAAAAGCTTTTTTCTTAATTTTCAAATTTTATTTTTTTATTATACAGTAAAACTTCTCTATAACAAGATTTTTGCTATAAACAGTTAGTTTAACATGTAAACAAAAGTCAAAGGACTAAATTTTTACTCGTTATAGCCGATTCTTCGTTATAACCGGACTCGTTATAGAGGGGTTCTACTGTATTTTGCACCATAATAATAAGTATGATAAAGTTATGGGCATGGCCACATCCGATTTTTTTACATGTTTTAATTAACAATTCCGAATTTTTTAAAAATACTAAAATTAAAATATTTGATCTGAGCGTGGTTGAGGCGAAAATATAAAACGTATAGGTATTCTAAAAAATTTGGGTGGGCACTTGGTTGGGCACTCCAGTCAATAGGGATTGGGCATGTGTCCACCCTGTTCCCCCCTCTGGCGCCGTCACTGTGTAATGTATAATTATTTTAATTACTATTATGGTATGGTCGTACGGTCTTCCTAAACCAAAAACAATACACGTCAACACTGTATATCTTGATTATGTATACATTGTACAGTGTTGCGTATTGCTTAATCATAATCGCATTTTTTACAACGCTGGTCTAATGTGACCTCGTCAATGCTATCGTATTGTTTTTGGCTTTAAACAGACCATAGCTTAAAATTTAAATTTTTACTTTTTCAAATACTATATGTATTATAAGATTATTATAACATAAATTATAATAATAGTGTTGTAAATCAAATACAGTGGCCGTAAAAAGTATTCGTACACCCCTATCTTAACCATGTAAATTGTACATTTTGAAGCCATTCTTTCACACATAAAAGTCGCTTTTACAACAAAACTTTTTAGACACTTTTTGTTAAGAATTTTATTGTCTTCAATTTTGTATCTATACATTTTTCTATTTTGTCGCCCCGTTTCCGACTGACAACAGCTTAAACAAGACTCCGTAAAATACAAAAAATATTATCATCTGTATCTCGGAAACGGTGACAAAATAGAAAAATGTATATAAACAAAAATGTAGGGAATAAAATTTGCAACAAAAATTACTTATACATTTTTCTATTTCGTTGCACCGTTTTTGAGATACAGGTGACAATATTTTTTGTATTTTACAGAGTCTTGTTTAAGCTGTTGTCAGTCGGAAACGGGGTGACAAAATAGAAAAATGTATAGATACAAAATTGAAGACAATGAAATTCTTAACAAAAAATGTCTAAAAAGTTTTATTGTAAAAGCGACTTTTATGTGTGAAAGAATGGCTTCAAAATGTACTATTTACATGGTTAAGATAGGGGTGTACGAATACTTTTTACGGCCACTGTATATGTGTATTCATCATTTTGAACATAATAATATAGTAATCTTCAATACAACATAATATTATAATAAATTATCGTTGGATAACTGCAAAAGCAAATTGGAATACTTCAGTTTTCTGCATTCGTTATCTTGCAAGGTTAAATCGCAGATAAGCACTGTGCATGGTTTTATACGATTGCAAATTTTTTTACAACAGATGCGAAATTATAATATTATACCGAATTTATATTATGCATTTATACATATTTTAAATTAAAAATAATCAGTACGTAAATCCAATTCCTAATTATTATAACTCGTAAACTAATCTTTGAAGTTTATTCGAATTTCCTATGCTTATAGTTTATAGTTCGAATAAGGTTTCTTCCATTTTATTATAAAACAATTTAAACGATCTTATAATATATTTAATGGAAACAATAAGAATTAGATATTAAAGTAAAGTGCAAAATTCCCACCCTTACGATTGATATAATTTTTAAAAGGCGGAGCTTATATTTCAGCTTAAACGTAGGTTTTAAAAGTAGATTCCTGTAAGTTTGCTATTGAATTACCCATTAATGCAACCAGACTATTTGTGAAGCTTGTTGCCTACCAACGAATTAATTAATTAATTTATTCACCATAGCTTGTAAGCCCCCTCGCGTTCGTGAATTAAAGCTAGATCGACATAACCACTCCTTAAATACCTCACCTCCACTGTATGTATGTGAAAGCTGTATATCTGTATATATGTTTCTGAACTGAAGGAACTGCTTTTGCAGTAGCTCACTTTAAGCTTTGAACGTGTATTGTGGAAGGAGATCTATTTTCAATTATCACACGACCGAAAATTCACACTTTTTAACTTTTTCGATTTATCAAACAAAGTCGCTTTGATATATTGAAGTTTGAATTTTCAAATGATTTTGTTTATGCTTTTCTAAAACTGTTCTTATTAAAATAATGCCTATAACTATTGCTTTCAAAAGAAATCATTGGGCTTGGACGCGTTAAAAATTGAGTTATTTTGTGTTAAAGCTGATGACAATATAAACGATAAACGACAAAAATTTTCTGAAATAAAACCATCGATCGCCGTTATTCCGGTAACATCAACACGCAACATGAAGTGCGCCCCGCTCGGTAATTTACCATGGCATGATGGTAGTTAATAATAAAAAGCACCGTCTAATCTAAGTGTCATCCACACTTTTAGTGCTTCTACTTCGGTTAATCTTATGCTTTCTTGCCAAAAAGTGTAAAAGTGTGGGACAAATCGATAAAAAGAAATCTCACATTCTAATTTAAAACTAAGTCCTAGTTCTTGCAGAAAATATATTTTCTGAAACTGTTATTAGATAGTTAATTAATTAAATTTTTTTCTATGAACAACATACACCAACTTAATCATATCATATTATTACGTATACATGATACAAAATATGTAACAGTGCACTCGAATTTCCGTATCTGTATTATTGTTAAAAAGTCTTGGAAGAATGAAACATCAAATTGTTTTAGTAGTATTAAAATAATCAAAACAATGACGGATCCAGACATTTACCATATTGGGGGGGGGGCAACAAAATTAAACTTTTATTGAAAAAGAAAAATAAAAAGTAGTAAAAATAACAAAAATAAATTTACTTTTTAATTTTTAACAAATTAAATTCAAATTAAAAAAAATTTAAAGTAAAAGCTTCAAGTTCTATAGTGTAAAATTAAATTTTCGATTGCTACTTTTGGCGATTTTGTCAATAATATTATCGTCAGCTAGTTCAACGCAGAATACTAGTTAAATTTCACTTAATTCTAAATTAATTTTTAAAAAGCCAAAAATGTTCTAATATAATAATTTTATTCAAAAATAATAGCTAAAATTAAACTTAATAATTAAAAAAGTAACTACTCTCTTCCATGCAACTGGGAGAATATTCGTTAATAACATTAGATAAAGAGGTGTTTGCACTTACTTCAAAAATCTTAAGAAACATTTATCTAATGTCATTATATTTTTTATCAAATCATACTTACTCAGTCTAGTTTTTCCTATTTCCTATCTAAAAAAGCTTCTTTTACAGTTTTTCGATATTTGGTGTAGTCCACGAGGAATTTATGGTAGATCGTTTCAAATGTACACCATGTATAAGGACAAAAAAAATATAAGTATTTAAAGACATTCTTCTAGAGATTATTAAAGAAAACTCTAAAATTCCGGATTTTTCAAAATTGTAACGAACTGAAACAACTTAGCTGCATTTTAGAAGGTGCAAATTAGGTAGCTTCCGGAAATTCAGATTTAAATTCTTTGAAGTACAAAATGTGGTCTTGGGTTTTGTATAATAATATAAATGTAAAAATACAATACCATATTTTTGTTGTTCACCAATTAAAGCATGACGTTTAAAAAATACAAAATACTCTTTAAATTCTTAAATTGATTGTTAAATTAAATTGATGTTTTTGAGTTTTAGGGAGGGGTTGAGCGCTTTTATCGCCGCCCTCTGGATCCGCCACTGAATCAAAATAAGTAGTTTATTTTATGATCATAAGGAAATATAAGGGAAATAGATATTTTTGAAATTCCAGCTTTCCATTATAATGGATATGAATGAAAAAGGTATAAATTTAAAGAGTTCTTTTTAATTTCCTTGTTTGAATTTTATTGTCATTGTTTTACATTGTTTTACATATACATGTAATGTAAACAAGCCAGCTAATAAATAAAAATTTTTTTAATATAGGTATTTTTAAATTCTAGTATTGAGCTTTTAACAATAATGAAAGAGTAAAATATCAAGTGTTGGGCATCTTTAAATGCATAAAAAAAATCTCTTTATCAAATACCTGCAGGTAAAATAATTTTACATTGACATTTTCAAACAACCAAAGTGGACTTATTATTTAGGCTATGAAAAATGTTTCAAGCCGGCGAAATTCAATTTACTCATTATAATTTCGAGATAAAACTTTATAGAATTTATTTTAAAAAAACACGTAGATGGTCAAAGATATATTTTTTAGAGATATTAATTGAATGGACCGGATAGCCTTCTCTAATGATCAGTGGCGGATGGTGAATTTTTGAGGCCCAATGCTAATTAGATTTTAGAGGCCCCTGGTAGGAATATTATGGGGAGGGGGGGGGGGGTTCTTTTTGTCTAATATCAAAATAATGGTATGTAATAGATAAAAAAAATATTCTGACATATCAAAGAAAGAAATTTAATATCATTTTAAAAGTATAGAAAATATGTTGTTACGAAAAATGTCAGACGGAAAATCAATTAGTTCTATTTAGACATTAATTACAATTGTAATTAATTACAACCAAGGGGTATACGAAATTTTACATGTAGAGACAAAAAGTAAAAATGTAGAATTTTTGAAAAATAATTAACTTCCTACCCTTAATAAATCATTTTCCGAAAAACTCCCTTCTGTTTTCAAAAATACCTGCTGCCACCACCCCGAACAGCATTTAAACGGATTCTCTTTAATTTTTTTCTAGTTCATCGCCTGATGATGCTCTAATATAATGAAAACGTTTGCGATATTTTATATTTACAGTGTATTTTATTTGTGATATCTTTAAAACATTTCAGTTCTAAAAGTGTGTGTGCATTTTTTTGGTTTTCTAAAATATATACCTATTATTGGTAATATAGAGTTACACCACCTAAACTACATATACATCGGTTATTTTATAGATTATCTAAAAAACAAAACAAAGGTAGCTGAAGCTCATAAAAAGAGAAAACAAACTAAATTCTATAAAATAATGAGTAAGGTCTTGGAGGCCTCTTTGGAGCTCTCAATGATCAGGGGGCTAATGTTCCAGCATCTTAAACATTCCTATAAATTCACTCCTGAAAGTTATAGTTGTTTTTGCATTGTATTTAATTAAATAAGCAAAAATTTATAATTTTCATCTGCTTTTATGTTCTTTGAAAAGTGTAGAAAATAAACAAAATTAAATTTTATAAAAAAACAGAGTCTGGAGGGCCCCTCAATGATCGGGGGCCCGATGCTCCAGCATCGTAAGCATCCATTTAAATCCGCCACTGCTAACGATAGGTAAACTGTGAGATTTATAGGTTTTTGTGCCTGGTTTATGTTTGGTAGTTTGGTTGTCTTCTATGTCTGTAATAGTCTGTAATAATTAGAGTCCGGATTTGTAGCTAAAATGCTTTTCCTGAACATTCAAAGCAGCTAAAAAATTTTAAATAATCTACACGATTTATCAAAAAAGAGACCATTTGGCACCATGTTTTATATGCTTTTTTTAAATTTTTTTTTGGGTTTTTGTGCTTTTTTTGAATCAAATTAATGCTTTTGGTAACCAGTAAAATTTATGCTTTTTTTTTATTAAATTAAAGCTTTTTTTGGTAATATTTGATGCTTTTTTAAGCACTTTTTTTTAGAATTTTAATGCTTTTTTATCCGGACTCGATTAATAATCATCTTGATTAACTCATAACAGCGGCAACCTACAGATATACCGAATAATAAAACAACCTACAAAGGTACAAACATTTAGGGATATTAAAAATTCAGTATAGGTTACAAAATACTTTCATCATTACCTAAATATATATCGTTGAATGCATTTGTTCAAAATTGTTCAATATGTTGCCGTTCAAGAATTTTCGCTTTTTTGGCTTATTTGGTTCGTGTTTGTGTTTTCAGGTAACTTATCAGTTTGATAAATTTTGATATGTCCACATTTTCAGGTGTAACTAACGTCGATTTTAACCAGTGGCGTAACAATCGGTTGAGGGACCCGTGTGCGAAGTTGTCAACGGGCCTTGTTTTTATAAAAAACAAAAATTAAGATTTTTTTATCTTTTTATTTTCTGATTTATCGAAATGTCATGGAAAATTTTTATTCTTTGTCTGGGAAAACTTGGAAATGTCAGGATTTGATTTGGAAAATTTAGTGGAAGCACTGAATTATGATTGGTAATAATGGTAATACAAAGTCTAACGTTATACCAGGTTTATCCGACTAAGATTACCATTTTAGAAAAATTATGAGTTAAACTATTTTTTTGCCAAACTGCTTAGCCATCTATGAGGCATCTTAAGTCTACTTCTACTTTTTAAGTGGCTTATGATTAACTTGAATTTTGAAAATAATTTTTCTGGTAAAGCTGAAGTCACAAATCACTAAACAAAAAATTGTATACTTTGGTGCTGCTAAAATGGGAAACCATTGCATATTCATTATTTGTATAATGTAGTGTTGGTAATGTAGTGTTGGTACCCCATTAAGAGAAGACTACCAAAATATAATATTTTATTGTGAATATTTGAACATAAATACTAATACTAGATTATTTCATTATAATTTTTAATTTAATTTAAATTTTTTTTAAAAGATTGAGGAAGGTCACAGTAGAACTGGGAGCCCTTTTAGCCGGGGGCCCGCGTGCGTCGCACCCACCGCACCCCGCTAGTTCCGCCACTGATTTTAACATTGAATATCTATTCCACAAAGATGATATTTTATATGTTTTTATAAGAATCTTGAGCCTATCTTGAAGTTTATAATTAACCCATTTGCAGAAGGTAATGTTTCGAAAAAGATCAAAAACTATTTTGGCATAGAAAATTACGATGAATTGGAGCTGGAAATAATAACCAGGAAGAACGACTTCAGCCTGAAATCATACATGAGGGACGAAAACTTTTGAAATATTGTTGGAAGAAAATAAATATCCCAGTTTAAGAGCATTATCTCTTAAAATACACACACATGTAGAGTAACATCATGACGATAGACTGATAGAAGCAGAATGACAAATGTAAATTTGGCTCATTGTATGAGGAAGGCTGCTTCAAATTATGAGCCAGATTTTAACAAGTTGTCGGAAGAAATGCAATGCTAAGGATCACACTAATTGTTGAAATAACTATTGCCCTTGTGTAACATTTTATTTGCGTCAACCATTCATGCGCCCTTCAGGAGTAAATTAGTTTAGAATGAGCCCTCAGCCTGGATAAGGTTGCCGACCCCTGGTCTAGAGTGTTAAATTGATTACTGTCACAAGCAAGCAATATAATACAAAACAAAATCATATACCTATAAGTATATAATTTAAAAGTTTTGATTGTGAAATTTTCATTTTACTTGCAGGTTTTGTAGTCCAGTAAAATAAGACATTGTGGTATGCAAACGGTCGGATAGTTTTGATTTTTGGATATGTTGTTAGTATTGGGCTCATAACATAAAATCCAAGTTTTTCACCTCGAGGTGCCATGGCGCGCCACGGGGCGCGCCACTTGTTTAAGAAATATCAAAAATTAAAGGAGGATAAATTTGTGACAGTTTAAGCCCAACACCAGGCATGTAGCGTAAATAATGGCCGAAATACAAACCTTCAAAATAAATTAACTAAAATCAATTGGATGACAATATTTTTGTTGTTGGTAAAGATATTGATCTTTTAGTTCTTATAATGCGGTTAGTTCCAATGAAAGAAAATCTGTACTTCCGAAAATGTGGAAAAGGGAATACGCCTGATGTGTTATACTCCACTATATCATTCAAACACCAATTTAGTCGAATAATTTTTTTCATTCACGCCTTTAGCGGATGTGATACTAAAAGTGCACTATTCGGTCATGGAAAAAAAAAAGTTTTGCTCTCTTATAGAAAAAAAACGACACTTGGAAAAAAAATGCAAGTGTTCCTCAACCCTGATTCTACCAATTACCAAGTTGCCAAGGCAGGCGAAACTTTTCTAATCTATTTATATGGAGGTAATCTCAGAGAACCTGAATGTGATCTCAATCACTTGCGCTACACGCTCTTTACAAAATCAGCAATTAAAGCAAGTTCCAGTCTAGCACGTTTACCCCCAACCGTAGATGCAGCACAATTTCATGCATTTAGATCTTACCTTCAGATACAGAAGTGGTTAGGTCATGAGAAAAACCCTCTTGAATGGGGCTGGGTACCTACTAGATCTGGGCTCTCTCCCCGCAAAATGGACAGGGATGCAGCTCCTGAATCCCTTCTTAAAATTATATCTTGCAACTGTAAGAAAGGGTGCAAGAATTCATGCGGTTGCCGTAGAGCCGGTCTTATATGTTCTTCCCTAGGCACCTCTTCTCTGGGAGAATCTTGCGAAAATGTTACAGACATAAATCCATTTGAGGAGAGCTTTGAAGATCAAGACGACACGCTAGCGTCAGCAAATAACTCTGAAGATATAGGAGAGTTAAATTGTCGGCTGGATGAAGAGAACAAAGAACATCAGGCACAGATTGAGCATTTTCACCCTGGCCCATCAAAAATGCGTATTTTCGTTATTTCTAACAACTACTTCCAAAGTTTACGTTAGATATAACAGACTCCGTGAATCTTTCTAGAAAATTGTTTTCTCTTAATAGGGCATGCATTGATTAAAAAATGTTTTAACAATTTTGTTTAACCTCTGTAGCCTATAATATTAAACCCTAAAAACACACTTTATATTCTTTCTGTCTTATTTTTATTCATACTTTCTTTTATTCTTTATTTATAGCAATTGAACTAGCATACTCACTAAATCTATACGGCGTTTGCTTCGAACAACTATATTGTGGAAATATTGAAAAAAATAACCATTTTCATAAATCTTTGGAAAATTGGTTTATTTTAAAGGTCTGTATTTCGGCCATTATTTACGCTACATGCCTGGTGTTGGGCTTAAACTGTCACAAATTTATCCTCCTTTAATTTAATAAAGTAACATTTTCAATAAAACCGATCATTCACGAGATAGAGTGAAAAAACTTAGGAATGGTCAAATTTTTGATATTTCTTTAACAAGTGGCGCGCCCCGTGAAGCGCCATGGTACCTCTAGGTGGAAAACTTGGATTTTATGTTATGGGCCCAACACTAACAACATATCAAAAAATCAAAACTACCCGACCTTTTGCACAGCAACCCCCATATTTTCTAACATATTTACTCGACTATTGGATAAAACGTTGTATGCCACTATTGAGTAAAGATATTTTTAACACTTACGAAAGATAGCACACGCTTTCCGTTAGTAGATAAAATGAATCTTTACTCACTAGTACCATAAATTGCTATTAAATTGATACAATTTTTATTCTTACCTGTTTTAATGATGTAATAAAATTTACCTAAATGGCAACTTCTCACCACACCTGGAATAGGCGTCTTCTAGAATTTAATTAATTTGTGCAGTGATGCCCAGATGTTAACTACCTCTTTAATTGTCGGTTGGCAAGAGCGTAGGTTCTGAAAATAAATGAAATTGCTTCCTCTTTCACTTAATGAAACTCGAAATTCAAACAACTGTAGGTATATTGAAACCAAAATAAGTGGTACAATTTCCAAAAGAATAAATATTGATATCGGCAACACTACATGTAGCAGCTCGAACTACTTCACAATATAAAAAGAACTACAGCGTCCCCACAGAACCAAACAGCATGACTAGAAAGGCAAAAACTTACTCACCGAGTAATCAGATCTTTTACAAACTTTCTATGGACAATGGTTGCTCCCTACCCAGCTGTTGTTTCTTCGGTATGGAAGCCTTGTTGCTAGTCGACTGCTTGCTGCTTGATGGGGAAGATGATAACAGCTCGTTGCACACTGCAGTTGGCGGATGTTGAACTTGACCTAAACAGGATGTTGGCTACCCAACACTTACAGTAGCACGACTCGAATTCACTCAACGCACAATGGCCATAGATCGCAGGTTGTTGGTACAGAAAAGATATTTAGATACGACTAACACCCGACGTACTTGAAACTCACAATGAAAAAAACTTGTTGACAAATGGCTGATAAGAATTGATCTTTCGGTATGCAAATCCTCAGAATGACTCGGTATTGATGATAAGAAAGTAAGCGCGAAACTTCAACTAGGTGAACTACTGACTTAGAGTTGAATCACAAAAAACGCTAATCGGATTGCTATATTCGGCAAAAAACGAATTAGCACTAACTTCCTTAATGAAATTTGACAACTTCACTCTACGACGATTTTATCAAATCTGAAGTTGAGCAATAAATACGCTTGGAGAATGGAGGTGCGCAAAAGGAAAAAACCATAAGAGTAGCATAAACAATTATTGAGAAGCAATAAATTGTTATAATGGAAAGCGGAAATTTAAAAATTTTTAATTTCTCAGGTTCACTATTTTCCTATGATCGGGTGTGATATCGGTCACCAGGTATAATATGAATATAATATAGATACATAATATAATATTTTAATATTCAAAAATTAAAAATTTAGTGCAACCTTCCGTATTAGCTTTTATCGTTTGATCAACTATTCGTTTCGACGTGCCACATTTATTAATAAATTTCGATTGTTTCCAGAAATATTTTCTACAAATTTGTCATATTTGACAGACTATCTTATATTTATGGCACTTCTGCAAATACAGTTAAATCTGAATAAGATAGATAGGTTTAAAAAAATTAAAAAAAATATTATTACTTCTGCCCCAATACCTCCAATCATTAGTACACCAAATATTAACGGAATCTGTTAAACATATCCGGAGATTTCTTTGGTGTGTACTATGTATATTAGTTGTCACTCAAGAAGTGGCAATGTGGACCAAGACTTTTTCAGCAAAATTCCCAATGTTACGGTACTTATGGTTTTTCAACATCATACAATTTTTTTGTTTAACTAACTATGATGCCTTCCGAATACATCGAACGTATTTCTACAAACTAAAGTCGGAATTCTAATCTAAACGGTGATTGATACTATATAAATAAAATTTAGCCATTTTAAAATATTTAATTTGCATTGATATGGTTATCGGGCCTTCCGTTCTATGTTTTAGTAATAATTTATTATTATTACTAACTTATTCATTACAGTATTCTCGGAAGTATGAACAACTAAAATTAAGTTTGTTTTTTAATATTAAATCTACTCAAATTTTTATTTTTTTGTCAAAAATAAAAGATTTTTATAGCATAAAAAATTCCGAATTATATTTAAAAAACATGATCTTTGTTGTTGACTGTTTCGAAACTATTGTATTTATAAATATTATTTGTTAAACTACAGTACAGTCTCGGTAATCCGAACTAATAGAAACCTGGCCTCATTCGGATTACAGAGAAGTTCGGATTACTGGAAAAAGTTAAAAATCGAAATTTTTAGAACAATTTTTATGTTAGAGATAAACAAATCTTAAAATAAATACTGCATACATTCATATTCTACTCTGCTTAGAAAAAATAAAATTATTTTTTTAGAGAAATAGATTGTAATTACGATTTATTTCTTCGCAACCATTTTCTTTTTAATTACCTCTTTAAATTAATCATACAAAAAATTTTATGAGATGGGATATCATTTTCACATGCCAATCTTAAACAAACATTAAAACTATCGACAGCTTTTTGTAGTTAGTAGTATCAGCAGTTTTTAGTGCTTATGTATTGGGATCCGTCAAATGGAAGGAGCCTAAAAATATGGTAGACTTAAGAGAAAGTTTCAAATACGAGATAGAGTTTTACGTGTAATCGTGTGATTTTCAAAGTGATCAATAATGATAAATATAAGTGCAATATGTGATTGGGCTGGTACGAATCCTAAACAAAGGAATTTTGTTGAAACAGAACGGATTCTGCAAGCCGATCATATCATAAAATGTGGTAAAAATAGACTTAAAAATGAGCGGCAAGACTTGGTTATTTTCACGGCGTATTGCTTAAAAACATCAAAATTAAAAAAAATCCCTACTAAATTATCCAAATGGTCCAAATAAATTTTTTGAGCGCACAAAACGATTCGTTTTCATCGGAAAGTAGTGGAAACGTACAGTCACCCACGGTCGTATTCGTACACTCCCATGTTAACAATGTAAATTCAAGCTTTTTTGACACATAAAAATTACTTTTACAGCAAAACTTATCAGACACTTTTTGTTGGAAATTTCAATCCCTTAATTTTTGTTTATATACATTTTTCCGATTTGTCGCACCGTTTCCGTTTTGTAGTGACTTAAAAAAGACTGTGTAAAATACAAAAAATATTTTCATCTGAATCTTAGAAACGCTGCTACAAAATGGGAAAATGTATATGAACAAAATTATACGAAATGAAATTTCCAATAATAAATTTTTAATCATTTTTTTTATTTCATTGAACCAATTTTGAAATACAGATGTAAATATTTTTTGAATTTTACAGAGTCCTTTTTAAGTCACTGCAAAACGGAAACGGTGCAATAAATCAAAAAATTAATATAAACAAAAATTAAGAGGATAAAATTTACAATAGAAAGTTTGCTGTAAAAGTAATTTTTATGTGTCAAAAAAGGTCTTCAAAAGCTTGAATTTACATTGTTAACATAGGAGTATGGATTCTGGATTCTGGATAGAATTTGGAGGGTAAACCGAAGTTCGCATGCACTCAGGCCACAAAGCGGGCCCATTATGCTACCTCCGAGTTTCGTAGCAGCCCACCTACCCCTCTATTCCTCGAGCCATCCCACACTTACGATAAACTCGAGTATTTTGGAGGGCGGTGTGCCGCTAATACTGGCCATGCTAGGCCAGAAGTCCCCCAACATGGATCCTCTTTTGGACGCTAACGCCGGGCAGTTACAGAGCACATGCTCCATTGTTTCGTCTGCTTCATTACATCCTCGACAGGTTGGGCTATCAACTAGCCCCATTGTGTGCATGTGTTTATTTAGCTTACAGTGTCCCGTGATAAAGCCAGCAATAGTACGCAGGCTGTCCCGGGACAGCTGTAGGTAGTATTTTGCATGTTTCTCAGAGGGAGAACGTATTGTTGCCCGCGCCTGCCGACATCCGATCACATTCGTCCATCTTTCCGCATGCCGTTTATGTGTTTCTTTCTTTATGATGGCATCTAACGTTCTAACGGCCGGCGTTATGAAAGGCTAGGGACCACAAGGTGGATCACCCGAGCCCAGCCTCGCCAACTCGTCAGCCCTCTCGTTGCCCCCATTACCTTTGTGCCCTTTTACCCAGCTAAGGGTTAGAGCATTGTGTGTTGATATTACATTCAGTGCCCGGATACATTGCAGCACCAGGCCCGAGATGATCTTATGACGACCAAGTGCCATAAAAGCAGCTCTACTGTCTGTGAATATTTGAATTGTTTTGCCCTGGATATTTCTTTCCTGGACTATTTCCGCACAGTGTAGTATGCCCATAAGCTCCGTTTGGAAGACGGAGGCATATCTACCTAGCGTTAAACTTATATCCAGCTGAAGTTCAGGGGAGAAAATCCCCGCCCCTGAGCCAGTATTACTTTTGGAGCCATCCGTGTACAGACAAATGTCCGATCCGTCAGCTCCTGTTGCATCAGGCAAGATGTTGAACTTCTTGTCAAACATATTTGGGAGAAATTCTGTCGGCATCTAGACCCAAAAGAGGCACTCTTCTTGAGCATTCCTCAAGGATCCGTGCGTGCCCACTAGCTCCTTGTCTGTGAGTCCAAAGACTCCATGCCCGCATCCTAAGAGCAGCTCTCACCGCCTGTTCGTTCACATAGAAATCCAGCGGAGGAAGACAGAGAAGAGTCTTCAAGGCTACAGTCGGTGTTGTTCGCATCACTCCCGTTACAGCCAGGCAGACTGATTTCTGCAGCCGATATAGAGAGGGCGCTGTAGTTACCAGCCTGGTCCTGGGCCACCAGACTAGTGCACCATAGCATAGCATTGGTCTTATGATGGCCGTGTAGAGCCAGAGGGCTATCTTCGGGGAAAACCCCCACGATCTTCCCATTGCCCTTCGACACTGCCAAAAAGCCATGCCAGCCTTGGTTATTTTAGAGGTGATATGTTTGCCCCAATTTAGCTTCCTATCCAGTATAATTCCCAGATACTTGACTTCGGATGCTAATTTAAGAGGGGTTCCTTTTAAGCTAGGCATTATCATGTCTCTTTGCTTTCTTTTTCTAGTGAACAGAACAAGCTCCGTCTTGGTCGGGTTGACCGAGAGAGACTGCTCCGTGCACCATTTCTCTAGGATTCGTAGAGCATCCTGCATCAACTCGCACAAGACATTCTCGAATTTTCCTTTAAGCAGTATGTTTATATCATCAGCGTACCCAATGATATAATAACCGGTTTCATTAAGGAGTCGCAGAAGGCTGTCTACCACAAAGTCTCACAAAAGTGGGGAGAGTACACCTCCCTGCGGGCAGCCCCTTGTAACAACACTTTTTATGCTCACATTTCCCACCCCGATCATAACAGCCCTGGTGCTCAGCATGGAGCTGATCTATCTTACGATGGTACCAGAAACGCCATGACGCCGTAGGGACGTCGTAATGCTTTCAAAGGTGGCTTTATCAAAAGCCCCTTCGATATCTATAAATACTCCTAGAGTACATTCCTGAGACTGTAACGATTTCTCGATACATTCCATCACTTTATGAAGTGCGGACTCAGTAGATCGCTCTGGAGTATATGCATGCTGATTCGGATGGAGTGGGTTATGCACCAACACACCATCACGAATTTCTCTGTCGCACAGTCTTTCCAGTGTCTTTAAAAAGAACGAGGTAAGACTTATTGGCCTAAAGGATTTAGCTAGTGATTAATCAGTTCGGCCTGGCTTGGGTATGAAAATAACTTTGACCTTCCACCACTCTTTGGGTGTGTAGCCATGCGCAACACATGCATTGAACACCCTCACTAGGGGACAGAGTAATCAATCCAGACCCCACTGAAGTAGAGCCGGATACACTCCATCCAGCCCCGGCGATTTGTAAGGGCTGAAGGTTTTGATGGCCTATGCCACTTTGATCGGAGTTACGATCTGGTTTGCAATTTCCCAATCCATCTCGGTCGGTGTCTGGGCTGTACGCTCGGTCCACTCGTAGTCCGAGACGGTTTTTCTATCAGGAAAGTGTGTTTGTAGCAGTACTTTGGCTGTCTCCTCGAGGCTCTCTGTATAGGAGCCGTCATCCCGGAGAATCGCTTCAAGCTGCTGGTTTGGGTCTTTGGATATGATCTTCTTCAGTCTGGCAGCATCCGTAGTGGACGCGATACCGCTGCAGAAGTCTCTCCAAGACTTGCGTTGTTTTTGGTCCAGCTCGTTGCACCATCAATGTGTTGCACGTCTCCCCGAATCAACCACAGTCAGCGGGCACGACGCTTCGAAAGCTTTAATGAGGGATTTCTGCAGTACATTACTGCATATTTCAATCTCCTCAGTACTGTCTAAATTGACCTTCGTGGTAATTGACCTTGGCATATCGGTCTCCAAGGTGCTTGACAGGACGTCCAAAAAGCCTTCCATGTGAAGCTTCCTAGGATTCCTAAACTGCCTAGGCTCCACTTTGGTTGCTTTAATTTTAAAGCATATCCATCTGTGATCTGACATGGTCAGCTGTTTAGACACATGCCAGTCAGTTATTTGTATTGAAATTTCTAACGTCGCCAGAGTGATGTCAATCACTGAATGGCGTTGGGGCGACACATAAAACGTTGGTGTATCCCCTCGATTAAGAATTTCTAAATTTGTACCAATAAGGTATTCAAATAAAGACTTCCCTCTATTGTTGCAATCTCCACTCCCCCACGAGCTATGATGGGAATTGGTACCTATAATGAGGTGTCTCTTATGTTGCTCGCAATAACTCACCAGGTCCACCATCCTTTGTGAAGGTGGCAGATCCTGGGAGTCAATCGGGAGATATACAGATGCCAGAACAACATCTTTCGGACCTTCCCCAAAGTCACAGCGCAGTCGGACAGCTGTTAAGTCACGGTCACCGAACTGTGGTAAGGGGTCTGCCCGAATACTACCAGGTATGAAAATACATGTTCTGGGTTTGTTTGAATGGTTGCCCGTGAAGACATTGCCTTTCAGCTCTGAAAGGCCTGTGACTCTGCCTTTTGCTAAATGTGGCTCTTGTATTAGAGCTATTGTTTCCCTACAACCAGCCAGGCAACGGCATAGGGTAGCCGTCGCTGTTCTGCTGTGTTGTAGGTTTGATTGTAGGAAAGTCCATTCCCCCAAGGCAGCCATTAGACTTCCTTGGTGGGGGGACCCCCTACTATTGGAGCAGTCAAAGCTGCCGCCTGAGATCCCTCTTGGATGCCCAAGAGTTCAAGCTCTGCAGCTACCTGCTCCACTACATAGGAGTATGTGTTTATTTTTCCCTCAACCTAGTAACATCTTTTACCACCAGATGTCAAATGCTCATTTGACGGATCCCAATTGCATTACATACATATCTTTCACCTTATTTTGTTTTCTGTAATCCGAACATTTTTCTATAATCCGAAAATTTTATAAGTTGTGTTCGGATTATGACTATTTGTGCGGACTACTAAATTTTTCTTCTTTTGTTCGGATTACTGGATGGTCGGATTAGCGTGTGTTCGGATTACCAACACTGTACTGTATTTTGAAATTTTTAAAATATAGGTAGGTAATTTATTTTAGTTTTGTTTTCTCTTTAGCTAGTTTAGTTAAAATGTAAATGTTCTGTATTTTATAAATACAGTCAAACTTCCCTAAATGTATTTAAATACATTTCAAGGAACCACCAAAAAAGTTCGAATTAGAGAAACTTTGAGTTATGTAAATATCTGACAAACTTATATTATACTTTTTCAAAAAAAATTTTGGTTTATACAATAATTCGAGTTAGAGCAGTTCGAATTAGAGAAGTTTCACTGTATATAAATTGAACCAAAAGGTTTTATATTCAATAATTAAAAAATACAATCTGTTAACCGAACTTTCTTCAAATAATACCAAAATTCTATCAAGCATGTCGTGAATTTGTTGTTTAATGAAAACTTGAAGAAAAAACGAAATCTGAAACAAAACTTCAAAATAAGTAGGTACCTAATGATTTAAAACTATTTCCTTGTTATTATGATAGCGTGTGATAAGAAATTTATGACATCAGCGTTGAAAAGAAATCATTATTTAACGAGTATATTATTTGTTCTGGTCAAACTCTATTGAATTACAAAATCTCAATTTTTCTGGCAGTATAATCATTTTTTATTATTATTATTATTATTATTATTATTATTATTATTAGGTATTTATTAATATTTGACGTCGAATCGTTACCAACCATAGAAGAATATCATGGAACAGCAAAATGTAAATTACTATATAATAGGTTTGTTCCAACAAGCAAATTTATTATCGTCCGCGACTAATAACAGAAACACGTATTGCGCCTGCGTTACTGCCCTGCCAGAATCATGTTAACGTTAACGTAATGTTAACAAACGCTCCAATTAAAAGCCATGTTTCTGCTGATTTACCAATCCAAAGCTTCCGTTCGTTAACAATACGTTAATATTACCATGATTCTTATAGGGCAGTTAGGAACATTAGTAAATTTAAAAGTAGTAATAGAATAGAATGTTGTGTTGGAACGTTTGCGATTGGTTTCGAACCGAAATTATTAACCTCAAATAATTGACAAGTATATATGATCAAGTAATCTTGACTTCGTCATACGTATGCGGAACTAGCCTAACTGACATTTACAAAATTTTACAGGAGAGCACTTGAAAGATTTAAGTATCTCAAAAGTTTCTCAAAAAATATGTTATAAATTCATATAGGTAATGCTCATAATTACTACAGTGAAACTTCCGTAAATCGAACTACTCTAACTCGAATTATTCTATAAATCGAATTTTTTTTTGAAAAATTATATAGGTTTGTCAGACATTTACGTGTAATTTTATTTCCATAACTCGAAGTTTCTCTAATTCGGCCTTATTTGGTGGTCCCTTGAAATTCGAGTTAAGAAAGTTTGATTGTATATTATTGAACATTGTTTTTCAAAGAATACATAATTAAGTATTTTTCCAAATTATCTACAGTGAAATGTTGGCGCCTGTCGCTTAAAACATGCTTACTTATATGATGAAAAGCTTCGTTTAACATCCACTGATTGGGATGGCATTTGGGATGGTAATTGGGGCATTTTTAAATTTTGGTATTATTTGATGATATATAGTATATTTGATAGATACTTCGGCATCAAATTCTCCATTGAATTTGTTATGCAAAAAAGTTTGCTTTTAAATAGCTTTATTCTTTGGATAAATTGGGATGTTCAGAATTTGTTGGTATTCCTTGATGGCAATAGATGAGTCCTTATTGAATTTGTTTACCAGTTCACCAAAGTTTTCTAAATTTTCTGAATAAAAATCTGCGGCGTTTAAATATTTACACCATCGAGTTAATATTGGGTGTGGAGGAAGTGGAGTGTTGGGTAATCTGCTTTCATACGGCTCAACTTTTAAAATATTTTTGCAGTCTTTCAAAATAATATTTTTTAAATTATTTTTCAAATCTTTTAAATTAGTTATCTTTTAAATTATTATTTTAAATAAAAGTGTTTCAAAATTCAAAAGATGATAAATATGCACCAAAAGACTATTATATGCAAATAAAATTGTGTACTTTGTGTACATGTACTTACTACATGTACGAATATGCAAAAATATGCATTATAAAATTTGGCATAGAGGTATTTTCGTGACCAGTACACATACAATTTTCAACTCTAACTCTTCTATCTAACACCAAAAAGAAAATGCTAAATGCATAAATCCGGACTCTAATTAATTAACATTAATTTTTTTCACTAAATTAGAAAAAATTTTGAATTTTCAAATTTTCTTGCAATATGTTGTTAACAAAGAAATACCAATCATTATTTAATTTCAAAATCAAGACAAAAGTCTTGTTTTTTTCTGTTTTGTTTTTTTCAGTATATTTAACGGACTACAACTTTTGTACAATAAAAATTTTTGAAAACCAATTCATTTCACAGTAAATCAAAAAATAATAAACAAGGCAGCTACAAAACAAAAAGTTAAATTCCCACAATTTTTATTTTTTTGAAAAATTATTTCTATTACATTATTTTTTCAAAACTAAAATGTTCAAAATGACCTGAAACCTGGAAGGTTGTCGTCGATTTCTAGGATTCTTTGCATAATCTTGCAGGGCCGGGGAAGTCTCTCACATTCAAAGGCTCCAAAACTTTATCCGGGTTTCAAGGCAGTATATCTGTGGGTCATCGGCAGACGTGTGGAAGTTGCAAAAAATGGGTATGATTTTTGGAAGATCCGTAGTAAAAATTATAAATAATAGAAGTCTAAGAAGGCTTCCTTGCGGAACTCCACGCTTGTTAAAGTTCTTTGGATATTTTACCATTTAGATTGACTTTCTGTGTACGGTTAGTGAGATAATGCGATAGTAGTTTTAATGTCTAGTTACTGCAGCCGTAATATTTCAGCTTGGCCTTAAACAGGTCGTGGTTAATGACATCAAAGGCTTCACTGTAGCCCATGCTACATGCTGTGGTCAGCATTATGTTTGAAGCGTCCATATTAGCAAGAACATCTCCAGACACTTAGGATAAAGCAGTTGAGGTGCTAAATCTTGAACGAAAACCAGATTAAGTGTTAGGTATCACATGATTCGATTCCATAAATATGAACGAGAAGTTGTTTGCAAATAAAGTATTCCAGTACTTTGGATAGCGCTGGAAGAATACTTATTGGTCGCAGCTCGCCAAAGTTACTGACAGTGCTAGATTTTTGAATTGGCAATATAATTGATTTTTTCTAAAAGTTTTTTCTAAAAAAATTGTCGAATTCACCAAACAAAAGTTGATGAGATTAGTGAAACTAAACAAGCAATTAGGCAGAATAAGCTACAATATTCTGGCATTGATTCCATCAATACCAGTAGCATTGATTTTAGCCTACAAATTGCGTTGGCTCCAGTCCTTAAAGGGTGGTTGCTGCATGAAAAGTCATCCAATGTGTTAGCATCGATAGCTGTGTTTGGGATCTGGATCTGGATTTGCACCATCTTCTAGAGTAATTTCTTTCTTGGGTTTAGAGTGAATATTAGTGTGATCAAAAATTTTCTTTTTCTGTGGATTGTGTATGTAAGCTTCCACTTCGTATTTAAAAAATGTTTTTTAAGTTCTTTAAAATAGTCGAAGTCCACATTTGATTTTGTCTTAAGGTATTTTTTGTAAACGTTTTCACGGAGATTAATTATAGGTACAGTTAATCGTTTCGGTTAACCCTCCAGGTTTCGGAGTACCTATATGTTACTGTAAAAGCCCGAAAACCGGCAAATCCTAGGATTTACAATTTTGATGTGGTAAATAGGTATTACCCCAATTTGCCGCCTATAAAATTATCGCTTCTCATTTCGCCGCTGCTTTTTTCCTATTTCGCCGCCTGGTACGATTCTATTTCGCCGTCTATAAAATGGGGTGTATTCGCTATATGTAGGAAAAAGTGAATTATAATTATTATAATTTCGGATAAGTGCTCTCTAAGATAATACATTATTATAATTATTATAGAACTGAAATTCATTAATTAATTTTTGTAACATGTAAAAAAATAATTTGTATTTAGCAATATAGATTTGAAAGTCTATGTTTCGATTTATTGTAATTATTAATATTTAAAAATGTTAATGTTAATGTCGGCAAGAAATCTGGATGGGAAACTGTGTCTGGACATTGGAGAGTGGGCAGGGCCGTGCGGCGATGTGTTACTGTCAACGATGACAATTCGTTGGGTTTTTTGGCCATTATAGTCGTCGCGGTAAGCAAAAAGAACTGCATTTTGTGATACAAGCAAGAGCTTCGGCACACTTGTTCCTAACACGATTTGAAGCGATTTGACCCGAGGCGCCGAAACATTCTGCGTAGCAGGCTCAAAATGGCGGCCGTTTTCCATAATGGCGTAAAAAAAGTTAACAGTTATATAAAGAAGAATGCTCTCGAGTTTATTATAAATTTGTTTCTAAAATACTGAAATTATTGTGCAATAAAACGATATAGGCACTTCTCCAGAAAAAATAACAAATATTTGCATTTTGCAAGTGCGCATAACCCCTTAAGTTAAATTTAGTCGTTTGATACGTGGTTTAAATTAGATATTAACCACTACTTTGAAAACCCAAACAAATATCGGTGTACAGGTATCTTTCCTAACACGCTTTAACGAACACTCGCGATCTCACAGACTTGCAGCTGAGTCATTCCATAATGAAATCATCGAATCCTTGATCATTGTTGCTGCACTATTTTAGATTTTGTTTAAAATTTGTAAGAATGTTCTTTGAGGTTCCAGAGACCAAAATCTAGAAGGATTTAATTTTGCACTTGCTACTTCCGGTCCACACAAAATCAAACAATTGAAAAGTCTTATTTTTGTGCTTTGCGGTTTTAGCTGTAAAAAATTTTCTATTAGAGATATCTAGTCGACCAAGTTGGCATTTTGAAGTTGAAAGATGGTGGTTTCTAGAAAACATTTACATAATTCATATACCTTGAAAATAACATGGTATTGAAAATACATGTATTTTATTGATTTTTTGTGATTTTCAATTGACTCCAGTGTCTGAGCTGTTGAATATAAAAGTCTAATCGTTTTCCGACATCAAAGTGCACATTATCATAAGAGAATATAAAATTTAGATTGACTCGTTCAGTCAACTATTAGTTATGAAAAAATCTTTTTCTAATCATGTTTCAAAAAGTCTTACTTTGTGATATTCAAAAAGTTTTTTTTAAAAGTAACAGCAAAAGTAGTATTTTTTCGCACACTTTTAAAAGTAATAGCAAAAGTAGTACTTTTCCACACACTTTTGAATATCACAAAGTAAACATAACCAACCATTGGTTGGCAACCTATGGGCTACCAACTGTCAAATTTAAATTTAATGTATCTATATACTTCACAAAGTATATTTTTGTAAATTAAGTAAATATTTAGTAAATTCATTTTAATTTAGGTTATTGGTTCTTTTTGAAACATAATTAGAAAAAATATTGTTCGATACTCGTGGAAAACTAAAATGTTAGTTTTCCTACCTTGTATCGAAAATATCTTGCTTGAAATTTTGAAATTTTAAGAATTTGCATATGTCAGGCTACCATTTGGCCATGTTTGATAAGAGATAAAAATTTGAAATTTACAGGATACTTAGTTCTTACCCTTAACTTCACAAAAATCCAAAGTCCTTAGTGGCATTTTCTTCTCTGGCGGATGTACAGGCGTTAAAATATCAGCAAAACATCAAAATTTTAAACATTTGCATAATTTAGGCTACAATTTTGAAGTGCTTGATAAGAGAAAAAAATTTGAAATTTGCAGGATACCTAGTTCCAGTGCCGTATAACTAGGTAAGGCTGCGCCCTTGGCAAACCTGTAAAGTTGTGCCCCCCCTCTCCAACCCCCGTCGTAATGGATCGACAGGGGTGGTCCGGGTGTCGCCCCGAAAAAATTAATATTTAATTTTTTCCAATTACGTAGAATTTATCTTCTTAACAAAATTTCCTATTAAAAAATGGTCAGTTTTGCGCCCCCTGGGCAGTTGCGCCCTTGGAAGGGGCTCCACTCGCCACCCCCTAGTTACGGCTCTGCTGAGTTCTTACCTTTAACTTCAAAAAACCTTAAGGTCCATTTCGGTATTTTGTTCTCTCGTAGATGTACAGGCGTTTAAAGAGAAACAAAAAAGATAGCGATTTGTTTCTTACAAAATAAGTTTTCAGTGTATTGATATATTATAATAACAACAATAACAGAAAAAGCATCAAACTTTTTTGAAGTTAAAGGTAAGAACTAAGTTTCCTGAAAACTGTAAATTTTTTTCTCTTATCAAATACTTCTAAATTGTATAGCCTGAAATATGGAAATTATTAATATTTTGAAATTTTAAGAATTTGCATATTTCAGGGTACAATTTGGACATGTTTGACAAAAGACAAAAATTTGAAATTTACAGGATACTTAGTTCTTACCCTTAACTTCAAAAAACTTCAAAGTCCTTTGTGGTATTTTCTTCTCTCGCGGATGTACAGCCGTTTAAAGAGCAGCAAAAAATATAGCGATTTGTTTCTTACAGCATAAGTTTTCAGTGTATTGATATATAATAACAACAATAACAGAAAAGGCATCAAAGTTTTTTAAAGTTAAAGGTAAAAACTAAGTAAGTATCCTGAAAACGGTAAATTTTTTTTTCTTATGAAATACTTCCAAATTGTATAGCCTGAAATATGCAATTTACTAATATTTTGAAATTCTAAGAATTTTCATATTTCAGGCTTCAATTTGGACATGTTTGATAAGAAACAAAAATTTGAAATTAACAGGTTACCTAGTTCTTCCCTTTTACTTCAAAAAATTTCAAAGTTCTTTTTGTTATTATGCATGTTATCAATACACATAAAACTTATGCTGTAAGAAACAAATTGCTATATTTTTTGCTTTTCTTTAAATGACTGTACATCCGCGAGAGAAGAAAATACCAAAAAGAATCTTAAATTTTTTCCAAGTTAAGGGTAAGAACTAAGTATTTTGTAAATTTTAAATTTTTATCTCTTATCAAACAGTTCCAAATTCTAACCTGACATATGCAAATTCTAAAATTTTGATATTTTGCTGATCTTTTAACGCCTGTACAACCACCAGAAAAGATAATGCCAAAAAGGACTTTAAAAGTTTTTTGAAGTTAAGGGTAAGAACTAAGTATCTTGTAAATTTCAAATTTGTATCTCTTATCAAACAAGGCCAAATTGTAGCCTGAAATATGCAAATATGCAAAAATTTTAAGCATAGCTTTTTTCACAACTAGTTGACTGAACGAGTCGATCTAAATTTTTTATTCTCTTATAATATGTGGACTTGATATTAGAGAACGATTAGTCTTTTATATTCAACAGCTCAGACACTGGAGTCAATTGAAAATCATAAAAAATCAATAAAATACACGTATTTTCAATACCATGTTATTTTTCAGGTATATGAATTATGTAAATGTTTATATTTTTTTCTAGAAACTGCCATCTTTCAGCTTCAAAATGCCACCTTGGTTGACTAGATATCTCTAATACAAAAATTTCAACAGCTAAAACCGCAAAGTACCAAAATAAGATTTTTCAATTGTTTGTTTTGGAGTGGACCGGAAGTGGCGAGAGTGAAAATTAAATCCTTCTGAATTTTGGTCTTTGGAACCCTAAAGAAGATTTCCACAAAGTTTAAACAAAATCTAAAATGGTTCAGTAAAAATTTTCTTTTTTTTGGTGATTTTATATGGAATGACTCATATGGACAATCTATTTTCGCGAAACATTTATTTGACACCAACCATCAACAAAGGGAGGTACGAAATTTTACATATCGAGCCAAAAAGTAAAGAAGTAGAATTTTTAGAAGCTATGGAAATTAATAAATTAAAACGATCATCCTTTGTTATTAAACAATAGTTTAATAAATAATTAAAACTGATTCATTTGAACCTATTAGAACGATTATTTTTATATCTCTTCTTTTTTTTAAATTGCTTTAAAAAAATCCCATCCTTTTTAAAAGTTACCTGTCCCTACCACCCGAATAATATTTAATGGATACTCTATTAATTATCTTTCTATTTCATCGCCTGATGATGCCCTAGTCTGGTGACAACGTTTGCGATATTTTATACTTACAGTGTAACTTTTGTGATATTGTAGTAATCATTTTAGTTCTGAAAAGTGTTAGCGCATTTTTTGGGTTTTCTAAAATGTTGATATGGTTAAGTTAATATCTGATATATTATACCCCACACAAACATTTTCAATAAAAAAAGCTGAATTAAACCAATTTTGTATATTGTACCTCGGATTTCAACACAACAGAGTGCGATCCTCCCGGAAGACGACTTTTCGTATCGCATTTTCCAGCGTACATAGTTGAGAGACTACCATAGATATTTTTTTTAATAAGTTTTTAAATTTTTGTTTATAAGAAGGGTAACTTGAACTATCCCTTCTTATATGGTTTCAACTTGATTCATATTTACAAGTATTCCTGATGTATTTTTTAAAAATAGTCCAAATATGGTGGAAAAATGAATTTATTAATCTACAGAAGATTAGAATAATAAAATCAAATACGTTCTTTCATTTAAGAACAACACTACTTACTGTTAAGTCAACTATCAATGGTTTTTTAATACAAATTTGGATCTAAACATTACTTAATTCATTTGTTCTAATGCTAATGATTACTACATAATATACTACTACATAAATATGTACCTTATGTATGTATACGATGACAATGTTTAACGTAAAGTTGATAAGACATCCAACTTGTTGTAAATGTTTTTGAACTTTATTTTGTAAATTCAAGATTACCGTTTAAAATAAAAGATCTATTTAATTATGACATAATTACAATAAAGTCTATAAATAGATATACAAAATAGGTTAGTGGGTCGATCGATGCTTTAGGCATCCTGGCGCCTGCAATGGTTGCGCCCGACGCCAAGTGGAATCTTATCGATCGCAAGCTTTGGTAGTAACGCGCAATTCAAGACAAAAACTCATTGTAATATATAACATCGAGACTGTATAAAAAAAACCTTAAAAGTTATGTTGCTATTAGTAATAATTCAAAAAAATGGTATGCATTTCATTAATTTGTCAATTACAACATCTCTGTCATACCAGGAACTTATTTTACCGCAATAATATTTATCAAAAATTATCACACAGCTTTTAAAATATTTCTCCCCTTATTTCCAAGTTGATTTTTGATTTATTCGATTTCATTTTAATCGTCTTGAATTTTGCCACATGAGTAAAAAATACACTGAATAAAAAAAAACAAGTTGGACACCAAGAAAAATTTCTATAAATCGTTTGTATTTTAATTATTTTTACTGGAAATTAATTGATTCCGCTGTGAATTAATAAAATATTTCATATATGTACTTGGCGAACACAAAAAAATTTGTTAAAATTGCATACAAACGGGATCAGTTACAGAAATTAAATTTAATAGGTCTGACCATGGTGTAAGGAGAGGATGGTGTGCTACAGAAGCGAACGAGTATTCGTCGTTTTCACGCATAACGTCAGTCAGGGCACATATTACTGAAAGTTAGCATCAGTTACTATAGTTACCACAACTAATTGTTGTGGTTAACTTATGTTTTGATGTTTTTTATAACTGATGAACAAATTATATAAGCATAATAAATTATTTCATAATAATTTTACAAGAATTAAAACTAAGAAGTTAAAAATACAAGAAAGCAAAAAAATCGTATGTGCAAAGCACGCACATTAGCTAATACCCTTTTGAATTTACAAACTAGCCAATTTTCATATTACCCCATTTCTATTATTTATACACTTTTAAGCAGGATATGTTAACAAAATGACATATATATTGTTTATTAGAAACTCCACTCAGCGGGGGTAGTGTGTCAGTCTTAATATTATATGGTTTTATATATGGCATTTACTTTACCCTTTGACAAGAGAGATATTTTTTTCGTTAAAGAATAAAATACAACTAAAGAAGGTACACTTGTAGTAACTTATTTTGAACCCACACTAATAAAAGTTCATTTTTGCTTTAGTCATGAAACACCCTTTAAACCCATTTGAACCATAAAATTAGGTGACAATTTTTTTCTGTTCCAATTTTTAGTTCATTTCTATTTGAAAACTAACTAAGCAAAATACTACTTTTTTAGTGTTACACATTGATTTTGGTGGTAGTGGTTGTTTATTTGAGTGCCGCATTTTTGGTATTTTGAACCAAAATCTCGAAATCATCTAACCAATAAAGAGCTAAATCTTCTATGTAATTTAAGTAAATTTATCTAAAAATGCTCTATCGAACTTCAATTAGTGGACTTGCACTACTCGATTTTACACAGTGTATAACTCAAGTTATGGTATGGTGGGAGGCCCATCACACCAATGTTTTAGAATTGTGGACAGCTGACGGTACCGGTATACAGATTTTGAGAGCAGTAATGAGTTACAAGCGGTTCATATTTATACTACGTTGCTTTTGTTTTGATGAACTGCGGTCGCGAAATGAAAGAAGAAAGACGGATAAGTTAGCTGCCATTTCTTCAGTTTTGAATACATTCATTTCCAATTGTAAAATCTGCTATATATGAGTGCTATATATGCTTACGTATACGTCGGCTACTAAGCAGAGAATCCTGGTTTGAGCCCGAGTAGAGCAAGAACTTTATTCTAACCGTTCTCCCTCGGCGGGCAATGGCAAGCTACCTAGGTAATATACCTTGAAAACCTTTCATAAAATGAAATGGTTAGCCAAAACTCACTCTGGGTTGTAGCGCTACTGTATGCTGTATGTATGTTACAATAGATGAAATGTTACATCAATTTCGATGCCGTTGTTCATTTATCGCAGTATCATTTTTCCCAGCAAACCAGCCAAATATGGCATAAAGATATGTTTGCTTTTTGTGCCGCCAACAAAAAAAAATAAGTGGGGAATTCAATCTGTAAATTTTACTATCCACTATGCACGATTTGCCAATCATAGATGATATAAAAAAAAATTATGAATTACAAGGCTACAAAGGGAGGAGTACATACTGTAAACAAAATGTGCGCATCTTACTCAGTGTCTTGGATTACCAAAAGATGGCCATTAGCATTAGCGATTAGCCATTACATTTTTAAACATTGCCGGTATAAACGCCCAAGTATTGTTTTTTCATAAAACCCAAAGAATCTCAAAGACGTAGAAGAACATTTCTTAAACTTTAGGTCCAGATCTTATGAAAGAACACCTTATACAAAGAGAGCAGATACCATCACTGCCTAGTGACGTTGCTATACTTTTATCCAAATATCGTTCCACTCCAGATGAAAATAAAAAAGCCAATGACAATTATTCTCCAAAGAAGTGTGGAACATGTTGCATGTGTGGCCGAAAGTTAAACTCTTCTACTACTGTGAAATTCGACAAGTGTAGTAGATTCCTAAATATAATTTGAAATGAATAAATAAATGAAACAACCACACAGAAACAATAAATTAGGCAAATATAACAGTATAAGTTTTAAAATATCTGTTAAATATTTATTTTATTTGCAAAAATCACGCTTAAAAGCTGATTCGTTGTTTAGAATGTGAAGGTCAAAGACAAAAAGGTAAAAAGGTTTTTACTTTACAATGTTGCTGTTTTTCAATTTATAAATATTTAATAGATATTTTAAAACTTATACTGTTATACTTGCCTAATTTATTGTTTCTGTGTGGTTGTTTCATTTATTTATTCATTTCAAATTATATTTAGGAATATTAATAATCAGAAAAGAAAAAAATAAGTTTTTTAAAACATCCGATGGAAATGCTCACGGCAACGATTGAAAATTATAGATGTTGTAAAAAGTATAGCCTGTGCCCGTCCGTATTTTAATCCTGAGCTCGCTTACTGGAAGGTCAACATCGAAATCAATTAATTTTCTGTAAAAATAATTAAAATTCAATCGATTTATAACAATTTTCTTTGGTGTCTAACTTGTTTTTTACTCATTGTATACATAAAATATCTTGCCTTTCCATGAATGTTAGCCTTGTTTTTCTATTTAAAGAATAATCGAGTTAAATTCCTACCAAAATGAGAAAATGTGCATATTATGACTACTATTATAAATTATAATTATTAGCTCTTGAAAATTAATGAATATTAATGAACAGTAAGCATTTTCAATTATTAATAATTTTTTTACAATATTTAATTATATAGGATTGCGAAATCCATATAATAAGATTTATTAGTACCCTTTAGCTCGTAATTGATATTCATATTTATTATGACTACTATTATATTATAAAGCACAAAATATGAATATATAAAAAATTCTTGCGCTATCTACATTATTATTTGACCATTACATAGTTCGAAATTCGAAAAAATTAAAATAAAACCCAAAAATTTAAATATATGTGAACAAAAACTAAAACATTAGTATTATTATTACTAGAAGATTTTACATCCATACTTTTTATTGGTATACCTTAATATTATAATTAATTTAAAATTAAAAGTTTTCTAAATATGAAATTAAATAGAAATTAAATAATGCTTTACAATTGTAATATTGCATCGGAACTTTAAATTTCCCACTTTATTTCCTAATCAGCATGTCCAGTGAAGTCCTATTAGTGTTTAGAGAACATCTACGTTGAGTTACTTCTCACATCTTACTTTTTCTCTGCAGGAGAACCAATCTCTGCAGGAGGTTTGTTGCCGACAAACCGATACAGTTCCAACAGATATAGATAAAAAAATCGTAACTACTTGTCTCGATATTATCCTAGTGGAGAAACATATAAAGAACAAGTAGTTTACACCAACAGTAGAAAATAATTTAATTATTAAAATTAAATATTTATTTTTAGTTTAAAATTCAACGTTGGGAATATGCAAGCAAAGATAAAATTTTTATCGATGGAAATGCTCGACAAATGTCGTCGAATGTAAATTGCCGTTATAAAATTATTAAAAATAATTTTTCGGCAAAATCGGAAGCGAATACAAATTTGCAAATAAAAAAAGAAAAGATAGAATAAAATAAGGTGTCTCCTACAAGTTTACAGCCAAAAAAAGCAAAACTTACCAAAATCTTTTGACGAGACAAGCACTTTTCACGCAAGAAAAGCTATTCCTGAGCTATTTGACACTTTTACCATTAAAACATAACAATTTCTTTGTATTTGCATGGAAAAATAGAAAATCAAGCAAAACTTGTGAGAAAGAAGTCTCCTTATGAATGTTTCGTTCATGAATTTTCATTTTTTGTGCAGGTAAAAATTCAAAAACTACTGTTTCAATTGTTGAAAAATGGCCCTTGAAAACTGATCAAAATCACAGAACAAAAATAATGACACCGATCTATCTATCTAGAGAGATATCTATGATATAAGTAAGTGTTCTACATCTTTTACGAAGAAACAGATATAGAAAATTATTTACACATGCTATTTAATTTTATGACTGTTGTCAAAATGTAAATCTTTCTTGCATTTCTATATAAGAAGTTGAACATCTTGTTCCAAAAGTCCAGGAAGGATACCCTCTCGCCTAACTAATTTGGCCGCCTAATATTGTAAAATTTAAATGTAAAATAAATCATTATTTGTATTCGTATAAACATAACCATTATGAAGCAACCAAAATATGTAATGGTAAAATAAAAGTTTATTTGCGTAATAAGTTAATTAGGAATTTTTTTAGCTGCGGCACTTTTTAGGAAAACTTTGAATTATATTTTTACAGACAGTAATGCCGCGAGATTTGATTCAGGGTTTACATAACCCTTACATAACAGATAATCACGCTGTATTATTAATATCCTGTATCCAATGTGAATAATATGATTGGATAATAGGCATGATGACTAATTTTGAAAAACTGTTCTATGATGTTCGGAAGTATCTACTATTTCCAAAAAATATCTAAATTTCTGCAGAAAATAAAGGTTTGGTAGAAAAAATTACCATTTTAATTTGAAATCGAAAATTCACGCCGAAACGCTCGCTTGTGTCATGGCGCGTGTTTGTGACGTCACGTCTTATAAATGTCACTGTCAAAATCTTGTAGGTTATAAACAATATAAAAACCTAACCTAACTTCATAAAATACATCCCTACGTGATTCAAAAAACGCAGATAACAGCGCTCCCACTTTTGAAATTTTGAATCACGTAGTGCTATATATTTTATGAAGTTAAGTTAGGTTTTCATTATTGTTTATAACCTGCAAGACTTCGACAGTAACATTTATAAGACGTGATGTCATTCGCTCTGATTGGTGTTCAAGTTATCATGGCGGATTTTTGTATTTTCTGCGCTTGGTTTAGATACCGTACGACGTCACTATTAATGGCGCGTATTATTTAAAATTTACATCAGAATAATAATTAAAGATAAAGTTTACGTATTTCTTTAAATATACTATTTATTGGATTTTCTATGGTGATGATAAGTTGGCCCGGAGGCGGAGGTTCTACCGTGCTTTGCGTGCTATGCGGTGATGCAATGTCGCGACCTACTTTTATACACGTGGAACTACTCATAACATCAAACAAAGAACCCACGTCTAATTCTAGATGCGTCGACCTCGTTAAATTGATTTATCCCATTCTATTTTTTTCAACTTCCGATCTCATCCCTATTTTATACAAATTACACAATGCACATATAATTAAAATGTATACTTTGAATGAACATATACAAACACTTATTTATGTAAGTATGACACTTTACCATGTACTATATTTTTTACGTAACAATGGTATTATCGTATATAGCGTTAGTCATACATACAATATAATTAAAACAGTTCAAAACAGAAAATGCTTTATCTTGTTAATAATTCTATACCTAATATTATTATTGTAATAAATTATTATATTATGTATAGGTACCAGACTGGTAGGTACTATATAAAAATTACCTATACGTAAAACCTAGTAATACATTGCTAATCTAATAACTTCAGTACTTAAATTCAGTAATTCAGTAATTCAGTAATTAAACTTTCAATAAAAATATTATATTAATAATTGGCTGTTTGCAAGCTTAGAATGCCCGCCATCTACTATTGCTGGTTTAAACTTGTGAATACCGCATTCTGTATTTTGATCAAGAAAACGTACAGTCAAATAGAAATAATTTAAATAGATGCCGACGTAGTTGTTCTATCAGTGGAAAGCGACCATTTACATTTGTCAAGAGAGTAGATATTTTTTGTTTCTTTAGCGTCAAAAACTTTCCAATTACTACATGGGCAAATTTGCAAGATATTTTTTAGTTTCTGCAAACCAATTTGTAATCTTTTTTTCAGACACGCTTGTACTTGCTGGACTACTGACTCGCTAATTCTTTGTACAATTGATGAATGTCTCCTTAAAACCGCTAAACTTCTTTCGGCGAAGATTTTTTAACCAAATAAATATAGTACGTCGAAAATGAACTGATTAAGGACTTATTGATTTAAAAATTTCGAATTTATTTCATTTATTGGCAGAGAAGATCGTTCTTGTTAAGGAGCTATTCAAGCTATATAATTAGTTTCATAATGGTTGATCATAAATAAGTCTGCTTGCCTTGCATTATACAATCATATAAAACTTTGCAATTAACCCTTCCATTTAGCAATCAGTGGGCAAAGTATAAATCAGTAGTAATTCTTCAATATTACAATGATTTGGTCCTACTACGGATAAGAGCATCCTTTTTGGGGAAAACTTTTCTAGCACTTCACCATACTTGAAGTGTTTTAAGAAAACACTTTATATTGTTTTGTAAAAATTATAAAAAGTTATTAGTATTATTGTTTTTACGTTATGCAAAAATTTGTGAACTAACGTGAATGGGTGTTGATTTTACTACATGCTGCATTTAATTAAATTCATAAAATCAAATCAATCAAGGTTCTTTCACACTTATTTACAAAGTACACTTTAATGTCTACTTTCTATGGCGCAACTTAAAGTGAAGCATGGTGTTTACATGTAAACCAGAAAAGTGTCATTTTCAACTGTCACTGTTAAAGCTGTTGTTCAAAATTTCATTTCTAATACAGTATTCAACCTTCAAAATTATTATTGACCATTGTTATACAATTATACCTCTAGACCAATATGTTAGTCTATTATTATATTATCGATTTTAATTGTTCACACGTCGTGTATAGTTTTAAATTGTATTTTAAATTGTATGCAACTTGTAAAAATGACGTAGGTACATAATATAATGTTTTTCAAAGCAGATAAGTAGATACGCAAAGTGTACAAATGCAAGCTAGCGAAGCCTGCATGTAATATATACATAATAATTATACAGGGTGTCCCCGGATACACTTTACATAATTTCAGTGGTGATAGAGGACACTATTCTAAGAAAAATATTTAACAAACATTTTTTCCTAAATTCAAACCTTCGAGAGTTAGGCCTTCTTAAACATTTTTTTTAATTTCCACCTTCACATGGCCATAGCTCAGAAAATATTGATTTTTGAGTAAAAATTATTAAGTGCTTTTAACTTGGTTTTTTTCAAATCGCTGTATCTTCTAAACGAAGCATTTTACAAAAAATCTGACGCCCCATTCCGGATAGAAAATTTAACGGACTACAACTTTTGTCTAGTAAAAAATTTTTTTACTTACTTTTCTTCATAACTCCAAAGCCGTTCAATTTAGACAATAAAAAATTAAAACCTAGTTTGTAGATTATTTCACGCTCTTTAAAAATGCACTTAATAATTTATAGTGAAATATCAATATTTTCTGAGCTATGGCCATGCGAAGGTGGAAATTAAAAAAAAATGCTTTAAAGAGCCCTAACTCTCGAAGGTTTGAACTTAGAAAAAAAATTTTGTTAAATATTTTTCTTAGAATAGTGTCCTCTATCACCACTGAAATAATGTGAAGTGTATCCGGGGACACCCTGTATATACACATGTGTACAGATTACACAGTATACACTATTGGAAAAGTTTCTGTTCGTATTCAAACTAGAGCTAATTTGGAACATAATCGTATGAAAGATGAACAAAAAATTAACCGTAAAAATTAATTAGCGTTACTGTTAAACAAAAAGTACTTGGATATGCTTCCATTCAGCCTCCTACTAAAGTTGTAAATCATTTGTCACTGATGTTGGATCTTGGGAACGTTAAGTGCAATGCTTACAATTAAATTCGTAAATAAGCTTATTGCTATAACCTTATCGCAGATAGCAACGTAAGGTTTTCATAACCTTGTAGCAACCTTGTCGATGACAAGCGTTAAAGGTTGCTTCAAGCTTGTCTAGTTGACAAGCTTGCATTAACCTTATCACAACCTTGTCGTGACAACGCAAATGGCTTTTCATAGGCTTGTCATTTACAAGCTTGTTGAAACCTTGTCATATAACCTTTTTATGGTTATTGTGTAAGCTTGCTATAGGAATGGTAGTTGACGCTCGACAAGCTTGGATGAACCTTATTTGCAACTTTGTCGTGACAATGCAAATGGCTTGTCAGGTGAAAGCTTGTCGCAACCTTATCATGATGTAGAAGCTTTTCGAAACCTTGCATGTGCAAGGTTGTCGCAACCTTGTCTTGTGCAAGAACAAGCATATTTATGGCTTTCTACACGGTTGTCGTTTGCAGGTCTCTGAGAGAAAAAAAATAAATTTAAATATTTGGTTTCTAATTGTTTGTTTTTATTATTATATAAAAAATTTTTTACTAAAAATTTACAATATTACAAAAATTACGTAATTACAAAAATTACGAAATTACAAAAATTACAAAATTACAAAAAGTACAAAATCACAGAAATTTCAAAAAGCAAATGGAATTTTGACAGTTTATCGAATTGGCTGCTATAACATCGGTAGCACGTAAAAAGTTTCGTGCCATCTATCCGCACAATTCCAACTCGAAAATTCAGTCACTGCAAAACTCTTCACAGCATCTACCCTTCACGACAGGCAACGACAAGCAAGCGACAACCTTGTCGTAAGCTTACATATTATCTGGGTATTATATACTATGAATAACATGTCTAGAAATATTGACAAAAATAAATTATAGCGCTAATTTTCATTCCCACATAGTTATCGTCTTACAAAGTTAACAGGACCAATAAAATGAGCGTCGCGCTAACCGCGCAATATTTTTATCACTGCCGGCGCCGTACGCACACCGATTTCTATTTTTTCAATTCATCACGGTCAATAAATTAATATCGTAGTTGGAGGAAACCAAAACACAATTTTTGGCACATATAATTTTAGCACAAAATTATAATAGTACAAAATATAATTTACATTTTTAATGAAGGGTAAAAATATACATATTTCTATGTACGATTGAACGTCCTAAGTTAATCGACCAATTAATAATAATATAAAAATTTAAAAATAAAAAAATAAATAAAAAAATGTACCAATCATGTTGAGAAATTAAGTGTACCAATGACGGGTTAAATACCAATTTATTATATTATTATACTAGAAGTCTCTATTTATATTCACAATTTGGATATCAAGTAGGTTCAATGAATATGTTTCGAGCTACAAACGCATGTTAAGCCCAGATTTATAGGTGCCAATGAAGACCAATAAGGTCGAATTTGTTTTTACTTCAACCTTTTTTACCTCGATTACATTCGAGCTTAGAAACCATTAAAGACAAGATATATAAGAGCGAAGACAATAACAGGGACGCAAAAATATCATTGTGTGATGACACTTTGAGTTTTAAAGAATTTTTATCATCAGTCTCAAATCTATAAAATATTTAAATGTGTAAGAAAATAAATGCTGTTTGATAAAAATAATTAGACCAAATAGGTACTTTATCCTTATCTTTATCCTTAATCCTTAAATCTTTAATCTTAAATCAATCTGTAAAATTGGTAAAAAATAACACACTGAAAAACTAGTTGTCGGATAATAATTATTATCGATAGTGGCTCATGAGTATACTCGATACTAAGATCAAAATGTTTTTTTAGATAATTTTCAACATGATTGACTAAAATTTTGAAAATTTAAAATTCGAAAAGAAAAATTGATCTTTCGGTTTCCCAGTATGAGACAAGGCTAAAACTTGTTAAATGGATAACAGTTTTTTACAAACAATTTTAAAGAAAATCGATCAGTAACATACATTGTTAAAATGATGATTTATTTTTGACAATGGTAATACCATTGTCATTGACATCTAATGGTAATACCGTTTCCAAAGATTTTTCGATATTGTTTATAGAAAGTACGTTTTGAAACAAATATTTTCAAAAAAATAGTGCGATTTGGTCAATTATTCGCGGAGTTATGACTTATAACTTGTGAGCATTTAATAAAAAGTGTAACGTAATTTTCTAAAAATTTATATCTCTTGCATGAATTGATAAAAAAAATCAAAAAAGTCAGGCCATTGGAGCTAGTCTGCAAAAGCAAAATTGGAATGCCCCATTATTTTATTATAGCTTTTGACTATTATTTTTACATTTAGTAAAAAGAGAAAGATATTGTTTTATTTATAATGATTTCTCCTTTGTATAAAATTTTCTTCTTACGTAGTGTTATGGCTACTGATGTGAACTTTTAAGCTAATATGCATTAAGTTCAATCGCTATTTTTTTTTTCAGTTAAACCAGTTAAGATAAAAAATCTTAAGATAAATTAGAAAAATTAAGTAATGAAGTCACATAAAATAATTTTATTAAATTAATATTAAGAAATTTTACAAAAAATAGTTAAGCAGTGTATTTGACAAAATTTAAACATATTACATAATAATTATTATTCATAATAATATTTTATAATATAGGTACTGCAAATTTATGATTAAACATTTTATATAATTGATTTGGAAATATATATATTGATTCTAATATTATTTTCTGTTTTAGCATAACGTCGTACTATTCCAATCGAATCTACTACCTATTCTAACACGTTTTTTATATAAAAAATGTAGTAGAAAATAAAAAATAGTAGATATTTCAAATTTATTTGGTGATGAAGATACATACATCCATTGTTGTATCCATTTTTTGGGTATTTAGATTTTTATATTATTTTAACAGATGCACTAAAATATGTATCCTATTAATTATAGTGGATTATAAATTTTATATCTTAAATTGTTTGTATGCAATGTTAAGTAAAAATAGTTTATCAGAGGTAAAAAACATACAATAATTTATTTATCTTTCAAAATTTAATATATAAAACGAATAATGTGTTTGTATAGTAACAGTATAAGCGTGATTTTATAGTTTACGTGATGTAATATTTACATGCATATATCGTATTTTTTCGTTAATAAATTTACGAAATATGAAGTAAAATTTATGTTGTGAAAATAATTTTCAAAAAAATAATATTAACTATTAATTGACATAAGAACCCAGGAAGGCATTGCAACTTGGACAATAATGATTGCGATTCTTACAAGAATCCACACAGTATGGAATGCAGCAGCACCTGAAACAATAATAATAATATTTATTGCGTTAATTAATTACATAGTTTAAATACAGGGCCATCGATATCAAAGTACACCTTTTAAAGGGTTGGAATTTATTATGTAGATAATTTCATGCCCTTTGAAAAAGTACAGAACCGTTTACAATACAAAATCAATAGTTTCATGCTCTATAGAAATTCAAAGGTAGAAATTAAAATGTTGCTTTATAACTCTAAACGTTTGAATTTAGACCAAAAATTTAGTAAAATATTTTCTTTTAAAAGTAATCACAAATAATAAATTATTGTAATAATATTTTTGCGATGCACAACAAAGACACAATTTTTTCAATAAATTTAATGATATCTTACACTTAGGTCTTTCATTTACACCCGACATGCGACAGGTTAAATCGGTTGTAGGGGACACTTATTTGTATACATAATTAAATTTATATTACCTACCAAACTAAACATAATAGTACAGCAATAATATGAGTTTTTGTTGAAGCTTCTGGTCTGACTACAGATGTAATTTCTTGATGGCAGTACGGGCATGTTAGAGTTTGACTGTTTGGTCCAAATACCGCTGGTGGTTGCATTTCTAAAAATAATTTGACATTAGTTAATAATTATTAATAGAATTTTGATATATTTTTATATCTTTTTTTTTATATTGTTCTTTCTTTATCACGGTTTACGGTTTTATTTTTCTACCATTCGGTGTTGAATTGTATTAATAAATGTAATTTGATTCGGTTTCACCATCATTCGGTAACATCCTATGTTTGGGAATTGGGACTGTTTGCTTTAATCCAAAAAAATTTAAATTCTATCTTGGTCAATTTTTTTTATATTAGCTACATCAGGGGTATAGTCAACCTTTTCATATCCACTTCCCATTTTTATATCTTTGTTGGAAGTAAAATCTTCTTACTCATAAAACTCCTAGTACCCACCATAAAAACTTGAATCGTCCGCTAGTGGGCGATAGGAACCAGATTAACTACCACTGATCAACATAGTATAAATACTAATGCCCGGTTTCAGAAACGATAATTAAGGAATTTAATCATTGGTTAAAAAGTTAATCATTGATTAAGTCCGATTTGGGTTGCAGAAATATAATTTTTAACACAGGTTAAGTTTAACCAATGATTAGCGTAATCAATGATTAAATCTGTTGTTAAGTGGCTATTTGGGTTGCACAAACGATAATTAGATAATTATTACACTCAGTAGCGCTACAACCCAGACCCAGGATGAGTTTTGGCTAACCACATTATTTTATGAAGGATTTTCAAGACAGATTACCTCAGGGGTTTCTCATTGCCCTCCGATGGAGGGCGGTTAGCATAAAGTTTTTGCTCCATTCGGACTCGAACCAAGTCCTCGCTTGGTAGTTTGATGCACTTAAGCATCATACGTGATCACACGTAAAACTATTGATTATTATTATCTATCTAATTTCTAAAAATCTATTTTTCACAAAAAGTACGATTGGTATTATTATCCAATATTTTTTGTTAACGAATTATGGGTATTTTCAATAAAGAAAGTAAGTTATCGTTTATATTGTTATTGTACAAGTCACGTTGCTATAGTTAGAAACATTAAATCTTTTAAATAATATATAATCCATTGTTTGTTTTGTCAAAATGGAACAATATGAAAATTCCAGAACAGCTTTATATCTTGTAATAAACAATACTATTTATTGCAGGTTGCAGGTGATTAAAATCATCTTTATAATATTGCTGAAATATTGATAATAATATGCGGTTAAATTTTATACATGTTCAGCCTTTACAGAACTCACTTTTGGCACTGTCAATTTTTTGAGACTTGATACGTAATATACTATTGTAATTGTAGCTTGATAGCAAACATTATTTATTGTATTTTTTTACCAATGAACTACTAACACTGTTTACTTAAAATACTTTACTAATTTAAAGAATGCCAAAATGTGCAAAAACAAATAAAAATTCAAACAAAGAGGCAAATGAAGCATATAAAGAAATATATAAAAAAAAGTATTTTTCACAACTGCTCTTGGTGGTGAAAACTGCCACTATAAATTGGAAATTCAGCACAACAACGTTGCCATTGATAAAATTTGAAAGCAGGAAGGGATACGACCCATGCTGTTTGGCATATTATGGTATGGGCATATGTAGACTGCACCGATGGTCAGAAATTAATCCTTTATTTTTGGGTTTTGACCGAGGGTCACATGTAGATTGCACCGATGGTCACTTGTAGATTGCACCGATGGTCACTTGCAGATTGCACCGATTTAATTACTTAAGCTCTTAAGCATAAGTATAGGTACTAAATCTCTCAAAGCATAGCATGTAGATTGCACCGATGGCGATGGTAAAATGCAGATTGCATAAAAAAACTGTTTTCGATGTATGTTTGTATTTGCATAAGTTTTAGTTTCTCCAAAAAAGAGTAAATGGGTGGGTGAGGATGATAAAAATGCGAACTAAATACGCTATGAAACGACTCGCAAGCATTCGTAGTCCGACACATACTTGATGTGTGTGCTGCCCAGAGCTTTGGTGGAAAAAGTGATTCTGCATCAATATAAATAGGTTCGAAATATATAATCGGAATAGGTATCCAGCCGTGAATCTTCTCACGTTCTTCGCCGTTCTCTGTATTGACAATTATGGAATCTAAAGATGAATGAACGTCCATTATCGAGGTTGGTAAAGGTGGCTGTTCTTTTCGCCTTACATCATATATAGCCCTAGAGATTCGTTCAGCATTACGGCGAGTAATATCAACATATACTACATATTATAATTATCTGTTAAGTAGATAATTTCCTTAACGTATTATTAATTAATGTAATCAAAATTATCCGATAATTAATCAACCATTAACCTAATCCCAAATAAATTACATAATCCTAAGGAATTATTAACTTAGAATAAGTACCTTACGTACTCACCATCGGTGCAGTCTACATACGTACCCTAACCGAACCCGGTGCAATCTACATACTTACCCTAACCGAACCCGGTGCAATCTACATGTCAGATTATGAGACCCTTTGACCATCGGTGCAGTCTACAATCGCCCTATGGTATAGTTCATAGAACAATGATCAGTTGTTAAAGCTGACTTATGCCCGATTTCTTCACTTTGAGATATCTATCGGATAAGTATAACTATAAGAATAACCAATCAAACAATCTTAATTCAAATCTTTGCGGTTGTTTGATTGGTTATATTCTGAGCCGGATTAAGGATATGTAAGGCTCGGGGCTAACTGTTTTTGGAAGCCTCTTGGTTTTGCATATTTTAACAAAATACGCCGCAGGCGAGATTTTTTGATTTTTCAAGGTCAACAGCGCTTAGCTCAAATGTAAAATTTTCGAAAGAATAATAGTTATTATACATAGTTTACACACAGTTTTTTTTTTATAAAACACGGGTATACATAACAGTAACATAATAAAAACATTTTTTTTTTACTTTAAGTTGCACAAATTTAGTAATTAAATCATCAAAATTTGTTAGTTGACGTAGATCCCTTTCAATGTTCATTAAAGTTAGCGAACTATAACACAACTTCTAAATTTATTTTAATCTGAGCTATAACTTAGGTGATTTAAATTTAGTTGCTTCAATATTCTTGAGGCCTTTAGAAATTTTGAGGCCCGGGGCTTCTGTCCCTTTAGCCCCCCCCCCCTTAATACGGCTCTGGTTATACTTACAGTTATATTTATCCGATAGATATATCAAGGTGAAGAAATCGGACATTAGTGGATAGAGACGTGGCTTTATATAGTAGGTAGACGTAGATAATGTATACAGTTATACAATTTTTATTGATTATAAAAGGCAAACTTCATGACATGTTTGAATCGTATTATTAACACAACTTGCAGCAAATATATGTACATAATAATATACTAATAGTAGGTATTGTACACATACAATAAAATGATATATGAGTATTAGAGAATCATAATATTCCAATTTTCTGATTTTTGTATATCATCAAAAAAAGAATTTTTAGAAGCCTTTATCAAGAATTATAATGCAAATGAGCAATTTGGTTACGTCAGCAGATATTTAAGTAGTTGTAGATACCTACGAATTTGGTCAAAAATACGAGGTCATTTATTGTTTACTTCTGTAGCAACGTAATATCGATAATATTTAACTGTGCTAATTTAGGTGCGATATGCATGATGTGTTACGAGTAGCATACCATGATGTATTAAATGATTACCAGGAAATAACTGGATTATTTTGTTATTTTATAACAAAACAACATTTAAAACAAAAAATATAATACCAAACTTTGTTGGTTTATAAAATATTTTCCAAAAAAAGAAAAATTAATGATCTTTCATTGTATAATATTATATTTACCTCAGATCTATAATTTTATTTCCTGTTTTATTTCACTATAAATTTATCATTGATATGTTAATATTATTTTCATGTTATAATAATACTATAAAGGTAAGTACTAGTTACACACTTACTCCAAAGTTTAAATTAAATTAAAAGCAATGAATTGTAAACAAAATTTAATAAATAAAAATTATTAATAAATGAAATAGTATAAAAAAACGAAAAGATTCTTTTAAAACAATTATAATTATTATGTTATTATCTAAGATTAGGTAGGTAGTAAGTTGGTATGCAACATAGGAACAATTAAATTAATGTTGAAAGGTTATTTATGCATTTTCAAAATAAAATGTCAACCTAAATGATGCGTCTAAAATGCTTTTTGTTATTTAACATTATACTTGCTGACATTTATTGGAATTAAAAATTATGGATTCCTTCTTTAATAATTATAAATATTAGATCACTCTAGTTTTATGGTTTGTAGAAAAAATATTTTAGCATAAAAATTTAGTAATTATAAAACATAGTAGGTACTAGGGAAAGTATGATTATTAAAAAGTTAAAGAAAAACACAACATAATATTTAAAAAAATGTTGAATCGTAAAATAATAAAATAGTAACTAATAAAATATTTGTGTTATATTCTCAGAAAAATATTTAAATTAATTTGTATTGTTGTAATTGATTAAACAAAATAAATCCTTTATAAAATTTTTATTTTAATGTATAGGTACGATAATGGATCTTAATATACTGACAGGAAAATGTGTTTTATTCCTGATAAATGTTACACATATTATCCTGATGTACGGGTTAAACCCCTTGCGTTTCCAGGTAAATATATATTATAAAGTTATTAAAATTTATTCGATAGACTGTTCATATTGTATTTGATTTTTCTAAAAATAAATTAATTTGGTAAAAGTCAATAATTTATTCATGATGTTAAAATTTAATTTTGAGAATCTTCATAACATGAGTTCCGTGTTTTTCCGTCCTTGATTTTATTTGTGGGCACTCCTAGTTTTGTGTCAGGGTGGGCCCTGCCTTTGTCTACTGCAAAATTTTCTAATATAATACTTTCTTGAATATAGGTACTAACTTATTTAACTTTCATTAGATTGATTAATTCATCCAATTTAATAATTTGCCGATAATTTTCTTAAGTAAGTTAAGATAACGTAATAAACATATTAATTAGGTATACCTACTATAATATGCTAATAATATAAAATATTACGGATATACGTAGAATATTCGAATTGTGATAGTATTGGTTAAAATGTGAATCTATGAATGAATCTAAACTTATTATTTAATTAAAAATCCATTTACAAAAACATTTATACGTATTTTTACATTACTTTTATTGAAATCACTTAGTTGTCACGTCGACAAACGATTATGTTCCCTATATCCGTTAAAGAGTTACCTAGTGGAGGTCTCTAAAAATCGGACTTGACCTGTATATTACAAAAAATATCAAAAAGTATATTACAAAAGTTTAACAGTTTAGCGGAAAAGCTTTTAATGTCTATCGTCTATATTTATAAAATATGTATCTGTATTAAATTGACTAAATGGTTCTCTTTAAAATTAATTGTTGTTCATAACAATTAGAAGTAGAGATGTTGTGTAAATATTGTCTCGGATATGGATTGTTTAAGAAAATGTTATCCAAGGGATTGCGCAAGCGCTTTCGAAGAAGTCCACTTGATGAATGCTTTTTATTTGTTTTCCTAATCTGTTTTATTTTAGGGACCGGTAAAAGCTTTTGCCGCTCCCTTCTAATATTACTTGTTCACTTTGCTTCTGTATGGATGTGTGTATTTTTAAGTCTAAAATAATCAGAAAGTGTAACTTTCTGCATGGACGGACAAAAATAATTTTCATTTCTCTCAAATGAGCGTTTTTTTAGTTCTAACAATGCTGACGTTAAAAGTTTTTAAAATAATCTCATTTCTATATACAAATATTTTATTTAAGGTATAGGTACTAAATTTATTGTAATCGGATTTGTATCTACCGTTAAAGCTTAATTTTAATGTTTTAAATTTTTTGTATCAACTGTTTATGATTGTCTTAATAATGATTTTATTACTCGAAATTAGTTGCATTTTTCACTCTCAATAACAGTGGTGCAAAAATATAAGCTTTATTATAGTATGCAGAGAAAACAATATACAAATAAAAATCCTAAATTCAAGTTCTATGCAGCAGCTCTAAGCATTTTCGCGCGCCACTCTATATAGGTATATCAAAAATTTGAAGCTGGCTTTTAATTGTTTTAGTTTTATTTATTACAGATGTTTATAACATAACTAAAAGTGATTACTTAAGTTGAAGAACCGGTCAGAATAGATACTTTTTTCAATGCTTCAAGCAAAATTATTGCATAATCCTCATCCTAGTCGCTTGGTTTTGTAACTGCATCCACATACATTTCACAGGTGCATGGTAGTAATTGTGCAAATATTGCTTCCGTTATATATTATTTAATTTTGCATTTTTATTTTACATCCCTTACTACCCTGTCAGAATCATGTTAACGTTAACCTAATGTTAAGAAACGCTCCAATCAAATGCCACGTTTCTGCTGATCTACCAATCCAAAGCTCTCGTTCGTTAACATTACGTTAACATTGACATGATTCTGACAGGGCAGTTACACCAACACCAACGCCATACTGCTAAAGCAAAAATGGGAACGAACACTGGTTTAGCCTATTATAATTATACTTATCTTATATGCTTTGGAGTTTAAATTTTTATTTTTTTTTCTACTTTTGCATGTACCCTATGTGCTTTTATCGCGAACTTTTGATGAAAAATTTGGTAACTCAAATCAAAAGTTATTGATAAAATGTAAATAAATACCAAAATAGTTTCCGCTCCTGCTTTCGCGCAAGATCAAGTTGGTGTGAGGAATCCTTTGAGGTTTAATTTATATTTAAAGCATTGTTTTGTTTGATTAATTAAATTTGAGTTATCCACAAATTAGTTTGAATTTAAATCTAAGAAGTTAATATTGTTATAATTATAAACAATTATTAATTGTTACAGTAATTATAATTTGAATAGAGCGCATTATGTAGGTACATGAACGCGCTCCCGTTTTTTATTTTAATTTAAAACTAATATTTTGTTTGCTAAATTATTAAACAAAAAGCAAAACATTTAAAATTAAAATAAACTTAAAACTAAACCTGGAACTAACCTTTCAATCTTGTCTATTGCAATTTTTTTTGTGAACCAGAATTAGTTCTAATTAAACGGCTTAAACCGGAAACACTACAAATTACAAAATGTAGTATGTTATAGTATTTTGTTTAGTAGGTACGTATTAATAATATGTATGTATGTATGTAATAATCAACAAATTTAACAAAACATAATAATATGCAATTCAATGAGATATATGTACTATATATATCTTTAACCGAATTTATATAATAGGTATAACCGAATTATTCTAAAAACGATTTAGGTTTGTTTTGCAACGAATTGATTTGATTGAAAATGATTCGTTTTTAATTAATACAGTAGAATCCGCTTAATGTGATCCCGGATAATGTTATCAGTCGGTTATTGTGATCATTTTGAGTGGGAACCGGCCGCTTTAATTAGTTTAAATACAAAAACCACCAGATAATATGACCAAAAAACCGCTTATTATTATCAATTTCCAACACAATAATCTCTTTTTCTGATTTGTCATTGAAATTTTATATATCTTTACAAAACACGTCACTCATTTTAATTTCTATACAAAAACTAATGAAGTTTCCCGTTTCATGGCGTGTTTCTATTTTTATTTTGCTAAATGTGCACTTTGCTTTATGCATTTTAATTTAAGTTTAGTTTATTCTTGCTAAATTTACTTAATTCTTCTAAAATTCGTTTTTTTTTCTAAAATTTGGTTATTATTATCAGTCGGTTAATGTTATCAAAATGTTCTTGGCACGAAGAGATCACATTAAGCGGATTCTACTGTACCTTCTTTTTATCAGTGTATTAATAAACTTTTATGTGTTTTAATGCCTTGCCTTATTAAGGTCAAGTTGTTCAATTATTGCAGGTTAAACTAAAAAGTTTGGGTTAACCAATGAAACACGTTGAATAACTGCTTCTTAAGAAACATCATTGTTAAACACATTTTTTCTTGGTTTAACCTGCAACTGACCAACATGGTCTAAGGGGCATTGTTAATATTTTTTAAAATATTTTGATTTATATTTCGTTTAGAAAGAAAGCACAAAAATACATTAGTCCCATTGGTTCAAACCGAGGAGTGAACCGTAACCAAAAACTGTATTTTCGAATATTAATTGAATTTTTCCCGCTTTTGCCGAATGTAAAACATCGTTTAAGCGTAGATACTAAAATAAAATATTTGTATAAAAACAAGTAAATTAATAAATTAATAGCTTTTAGATATAACTTACTAAATTGCATTTATTACTAACTTGTTAAATGGCAATGGAAATTAATTTAAAAATTTTTTTACGTTAGCGTTGTTAATTATAAAAAGCTATTACAGTTAATGTAAACTTTGAGATCATTTACCCATATACTTAAGTTATAAAATGTAAATATTTGTACCTAACGTACACAAAATAAATGTATAGTAAAATTTTACTTTAAAAATACACTATAAGTCCAATTGTTTTTAATGTAAAATATTCACAAACTTTAGAACTTTCAAAATAGAGCGAGAAAAATAATTTAAACCGGCATCTGCAGCATATTTCGGGATTAAAATTTCACTGCTGTATTTTATCCTGTGTATTGTTTGTTTTAGATCTGTATATGTTTTAAACGAGCTCTGGCTGTATGTACGTATAAATGGTAGCTATATCACATAAATGTTTATTATAATTATTTTTAAACATTAATTTGCAATTATTAATTTATTATTGACTGCCGTGCCTATTTGTTTACTATAAGCAAGAATGTAAGTCATTCTCAAAGCAATAATATTACATTTTTAACAACATAATTATTATTATAGATACACTTTTATGTAAAATTAAAATATGATTTAGCCATTAACCGATTAACCCTTTTATTAAATAATTGCATAAATAGTAGATAGACTATGCAGCTTCTGCTTCCTCCCTTCCTTTAATTTTACTATATAAATATGTAGGCATGTACATAATTTGCATGTAAATTATAAATAATAACAAAGCTTAAAAATAATAAATTATTAAAAATAAAAAGTTACATTATTTGATAAAAAAAATAGTGCGTAAAATAATAGATAGGTACCTTGTAAACATAAAAAATGTATATGCTGACAGTATTTAATTCGTATCAGGTATCATCAAATATTTAAAATTTATTTAATTCAGCAGTTTGTAATTCAAATAGTATTTCTTTCTAGTATTTAGAACGTTCGTTCAAAAATGGACCAGAAAATTTTACTCTAAATAATTAAAGCGATACGATTTATTAACAATTAATTAATTTTATTTTTAAATATTACATGATTACTGATATAAATAAATTACTTATAAAGACTGTTATCTGTGTTTAAAGATCGTGTACCGCTATGATAACATTAAATTATACTTATTTAACATTAGTCAAACTCTATTTCAAGATTCAAGCAAAATTTAAATAAAAAAATATGCTCCAAAGATGTAAGATATTTCAATTGCAATTGAAAGTTTCTTTTTTAAAGAATACAAAGAGATAATTTTGTTTCCTGTCGACCTTGGTTAGAAATTTGTATGTCACTAATATATTTTATTCAAAATATTTAATATTGACATCACGGTATAATTTCATAGCGCAAGGAATACGTGAGAATGGCAAAAATTAAAATTATAAGCAAATAATAAAAATACGTGTGCTACCTAATCAAGAAACTGATATGACATGAATTGATAGAAAGGTTAAAATAATCTGCAATTTTTCTAATTAATTAAATCAAAACAGTGTACTTTGCACACTTTGTGCTTTTTAACTGTTATACCTATCAAACTATCAAAATTAGTTTAATATTTATTTCTTTAAGCAGATTAGCGTTCAAAATTTTATAAGCTTATTAAGAGTAAAGTAAATAATAAAAAATGATTTAAATGAAATAATTTATACATACGAGTACCATACTAAATTGTAAATTTCAATGAGAAATGTTATTTAAATTTTTTTTAATTATAATATAATAATTTCTTTGATTCAAAAATTTAAATTTGAATTTATTATAGTTTATTTATAACTAACCTAATTTACAAGATACTATGCTTTTAAAAATTGTTATTCATAATTTTCTAGTTACGCAATTTTAACGATCCTTATTCTAGCATATGAATTTTTGGATAAATTTTAATTAAAGAAACAATTAAAAGCAATTGTGTATGACCTCAGTGTTACTTGCTACATTGGGTAATTAAAATTTTTAGCACAAATTTATAGAATTATTTTAGAAGTTGAACCGTTAAAAACGTGAGTGAAATTACTAGTTTTGCTTATTTACCATTCTAGGGATACTCTTCAAGAACAATAGCAAATTGTGTCATTTCTTTAAATATTAAATTATCAATCAACGAATTGGAGACTAACTTGTTATTTATCAAGATTAAGAACCTTTGTGCTCTTAAATTATTCCATAAATATTTATCCTTATTTACAATAAAGTTTATATAAAACATTACAAATTACAAATTACCGATTTATAATTTAATATTATTTCATGTAATAACATAATTTTGTTAATGTTCTTTTAGAGTAACCGAAACTAGTCGATATTAAGCATTATTCTATTTGGCAAAAAAAATTTTATTATGATAGAAATACTATAATAGATACCTACCTATATTATATCTATTATAAATAGATACTAATTATATAAATATGTACATAATAATTCAATATAACTATAATAAAATATTATTTAGATGAAATGCTATTACAAATAAGTTTCTTTTTTTACACTAAAATTTAACCTACGATAGGTTAATAAAAAAATATCAAAATGAAACAAAGGAAATTTGATAGAAGAGTTTGATAATAAATATTATTAAACTTAAATTTAAAAAATGATAACAACATAATAAGAGTAATTTCCACAATTTTTAATACTTAGCAATCTGAGTATTGTCACGTTGCATAATATATACCAAAATTTATTAAGTTATTTAATATTCGTTTGCATAATTTTTTGTTTTTCTTTAAAATCTTTTTTTTTCTTATTTTGATTCCATTGATTAGTAGAAAATTGGCCCAACTTATTTAAAAGTAAAAAACACAAAATTTTTTACATTTAAAACCGGGGTGGTACACCAATGTCGGTTTGCATAGTAATAATTTTTTGAATGAGAAAAACCAAAGATAACATTTGGTTAATATTTTGAAAAATTCAAATTCGAGTATTTACAAAAATTAATCGGTACCAGAGTCGAACTACATCAGTCGAATAAAATCTGTGTTCTAATGGCAGGACTATCCTGACCGATGGATAATTTTAAAACTTGAATTACATTTTCAGCAATAGTAATAGCTGAAACTTTTACGCAGCTAATGATGTGAATAATTATTATGTTTGTTTTTATGTCAAATTTTGGTTTGCTTATATTATACGCATCTAAGAATAACGAATCAAATTAATTTCTTTTATAACCTTGAATCCTGGTATTTAAGAGGCACATGTGAAAACGTTAGTTTTACAACCTTGAATTTAAAATAACTAACCATCTTACTTATTTATATCTATTTAACAGTGGTAAGGAACGGTTTATCAATTCTTTGATTTCCGATGTTTTCTGTACTTTGATTCTGCGGGTGTACAAGGAGCTATGAACTGAAGTTTAATTATATTTGGCAGCATTTGAAGTTCATCAGTTAAATACTAATTCAAAATAGCAGCCTCATAGTTACATCTTAATTGACTTTTCATATTATTTCGCAAAAAGTCAAATGGATAAATAATACCATAGAGAACTAAATAATCTTTTCCAATTATATTACTTAATATTATCTAAATTATTTAGGTAAACACCGTTTTGAATTAAAAATCCCTAATTTTTTTTTGTTAAATTTCAAAATTGTAAAGTTCATATCAAATCTAAAATACTTACTTAGTTGAAGATTTTAGCTCCTTAAAAAGTTTGAAACTATATGTTTGTGAAAAAAGAAAAATATTTCTTTATGTAAATTTACTTTAAAAATTCAGAAAAGGATAATATAATTATTACACTACACTTTCAACTAATAATAAAGATACTACACATGCACACTACCGTAAAGTATTTTTAAATAGGAGTGTCCGCGCGAACTTGCGCACTGTTTTCGATGCCTATTAAAATTATTCGTTAACCTTGCTAAAATTCAAAAATATAGAGTATTATGAAATCCTATTGTAAAAATTAATTTATAATTAATCGAAAATGTTAGCAATATCTAGAATTCATTAAATTCTATAATTATAATACATTGTTTAATAAAACTTTGGGGGTATTTTTATTCGAATCATAAAAGTGCGCATTATTGATTTCAAATAAGTTGCAGTTGGTTCAAAAATATCCTTTAATTTATTGTTAACATACAATGTAAATTATAACTTTCAAAAAGTTTTTAAAATATATTTACACAGTAATTGCTAACTTAATTTACGAATTCAAAAATAATTATCTTTAATCAAAGCCATAGATGATAACCTTTAAGACGATCAATATAAAATAATAATTCTGTTCGGTTGAAATAAAAAAATGTATAAATAAAATCAACTTTATAGTTTTTATAAAGTACTTTTATAAGTACCAAGCACAATTCTATGGTAACCACGTAACCTATTTTTAAAACATACATAATAATATGTATATTATTACGTATTATGCAAAATGTATATTATTGTAATAAAATCATTTAAACATTATGTAATAAAATTCAAATATCAATAAGTTCTATATCGATCAGTGGCGGATCCAGACTATTACCATAGGGGGGCGACAAAATAAAAATTTAATAAATAAGAAAAATAAAAAGTAGTAGTTGATAATTGCAAAAATAAGTTTATTATTTGTTTTTTAATAAATTAAATACCAAAAAAAAGATAAAAATAAATAAATTTTATTAAAAAATAAAAAATTTAAGTAGGTAGCTTCACGGTTTATAATATAAAATTAAGTTTACGATTGCCACTTTTAGCAAATCTTTCAATGATATTATCGACATTTAGTTCAACTTCACGGAGCATATGAAGCAGATCTATTAGATCCGTTAATGTTTCTTCCATAGTGCTTCTCAAATATGTTTTAATCTTCTCAATGAAGAAAAGCTCCTTTCTGCAGAGGCCACACTATGGGATATGTAAGCAGTATTACAAATAATTTATTTATTAAAGAATATATATCTGCTTCTCAACTTTTTAACACTTCGCTTACAGTATTAGGTATTGTGGATTCAGAAACGGTGAGCCACTTCTATTGCCAACATCGCATTTCAGACAATAATTGTAATTTAGCTCCTGGTCGATCACTAATTACTTTGCCTTAATATTTGTAGATGTTAGTTATACTTTCATCGTACCATACTCATCATTTAAATTCAATTTAATAATATTTCTTGGCATCAAATATGTAAGCTCAAAAGAATTTAATGTGTCTACAGAAAATCTAGATTGCAAATCAAAGATTACTGCATCAAGCATTGGTATATAAATTGATCTTCTGTAGTATTCTTCGGGGGTGGAATCAAAGAATATTTAAACATTCTTTGGTGGAATGTTCAATGTTACATGGATTTCTTTGTACTTACCTCTTTAATTATACATCCGTGGATGAACTGTTGAAAATATGCATAAATTCAAAAATAAATGAAAGCGCTTATGTTTTCTTTAAATACTAATAAAGGAGAGCATAGTTACCTAAAAACACCCTTTCAGGGATTAAGGAAAACACTAAAATTTGGGATTTTTCCAAATTGCAACAAGCTTATATTATTTACCTGTCTAGAAGCCTCACATTAGGAGGCTTCCGGAAGTTTGGATTTAAATTCTTTAAAGTACTAAATATCTCTTATTCTTATCTTATAAAATAGATTTAACATTTAAAATACAATACCGTATTTTTATTATTTTATTATAAGGTAATCAATTAAAGCCCGAAGTTTAAAAAATACGAAATATTTTGCAAATTTTCAAAATAGTTTTGGGAACTCGTAACGCATCAGAATTTTTTGGTTTAAAAATTAACGTATTTTGAAGATCTAAGGGGGGGCGATTGCCCCCCCCCCCTGGATCCGCCACTGATATTGATATATTATAGTGTTCCCACTTAGCTCTCAGTTTAATATCTTTCATCATAACATTTCGTATAGTGAGCTCGTAAAATTCAATACAAATTTTTAGGGAAATTTTCTATGCAAATAATTATTGTTAAGTTAACAATTTCTTTTATTTAAAATAAAAATAAATACTGAAAAATACTGAAGGGCAACATTATTAATATTATTAGATAAGGATGGCGACGTAATAATAATAGTAATAATAATAAAAATAACAATAACAATTACACGAAACGTCATAAGTGTATATGCATAAATAGATTTATT